>JAJIZI010000019.1:0-678351 GCA_021018995.1 Chloranthus sessilifolius
CAAGAGCCACTCGAGACAGTAAAATTTGCCTTGGCAAAAGCTTGAGAGGATGATTGATCCTCTCGAGATAGCTAACTTCAATGGCATTTCATACTTAAGTTGTCAGCTCCACTGCCATGTTGCCCCAGCACAATTCTCAATCAATGAAATAATGGATTCCTATCCTGCATCTCTCCTTATACCACAACATATTAGACAAAGCCTCATTTCATGATTCATGCACACAGATTATCCAAAACACAGATCCCTTATATCACACAAGTAGGTCATATTAAACCACAGAAGACCAAGATTCATACAGACAGGTCAAGTTTCTCAAAAAACATAGTAAATGACAGAAAATAAATCACACAAAAGCACTCAAAAATAGCTATGTTACACAATGTACAAGGCTGGAGATCACTCATCCCTAGGAGGTTCTTGGCAGTACATGGTTTTAGAGGACTCCATAAAATTTTCCACACAAGGTTTGAGTCTTTAACCATTTACTTTCATAACCCTACCAGAAGTGGGATCCATGATCTCTACAGCTCCAGATGGGAATGCATGGAGTACAGCGAAGGGTCCATCCCATCTGGATCTTAACATCCCTGGAAAGAACTTAAGTTTAGAGTTGAAAAGTCATACCTTGTCCCCATCAGCAAATTCCTTCCTCAGCAGGTTCTTGTTAAAGAAGGCTTTAGCTTTTTCCTTGTAAATTCTAAAATTTGAGTAGGCATCTAGCTTTAGTTCTTCTAGCTCAGACAGCTCCAATTTCCTATTTGCACCAATATAAGTTAGGTCCATGTTCAAGCTTTTAATGGCCCAAAAGACCTTGTGCTCTAATTCCATAGAAAGATGACACGCTTTGCTATAGACTAATCTGAATGGGGACATTCCTATTAGGGTCTTATAGGCTATCCTATAAGCCCACAAAGCATCATTTAATTTCATTGGCCAGTCCTTTCTATCAGTCCTAACTATTTTCTCTAGGATATGCTTGATTTCTCTATTAGAAATCTCTACTTGCCGACTGGTCTGTGGGTGCTATGGAGTAGTAATCCTATGTGTAACAGCATACTTCCTGAGTAGGCTCTCAACATGTCTATTACAGAAGTGGCTTCCCCCATCACTGATGATGGATCTAGGGGTGCCAAATCTAGAGAATATGTTTTCTTTAATAAATTTGAGGACAACTTTATGTTCATTTGTCCTTGTGGTAGCAGCTTCCACCCATTTGAAAACATAATCCACAGCCACAAGGATAAAGTTAAATCTCATTGAAGGAGGAAAGGGGCCCATAAAATCTATCCCCCAAATATCAAATAGCTCCATAACAAGGATGGGTTGCAGTGGCATTGAGTCTCTCTTTAATATGCCACCCATCCTTTGACATCTTACACAGGTTTTGCAGTATACATGGGCATCCTTAAACAAAGAAGGCCAATAAAACCCACATTACAGCACCTTTGCTGTTGTCTTTTTCCCACTAACGTGACCCCCACATGGGCATCCTTAAACAAAGAAGGCCAATAAAACCCACATTACAGCACCTTTGCTGTTGTCTTTTTCCCACTAACGTGACCCCCACAGGAAGATTCATGACACATTATTAGAATACTGTGGGTGTCACTTTCAGAGATACATCTTCTAATGACCTAGTCTGTACAATACTTATACAGGTATAGATCCTCCTAGAAAAAATATTTGACTTGTCAGAAGAACAAGTCCTTGTCCATCTTGGACAAGTGGAAAGGGGTCCTACCTACAGCAAGGTAGTTGACTATATTGGCAAACTAAGATATAACTGACTAGATGACAAATAATTACTCATCAGGGAATGAATCTCTCACTGGTGTTACAGCACACTCCTCAACTAAAATTTGGGACAAATGATTAGCCACTACATTCTCTACCCCTTTTTTGTCCTTGATTTCAAGATCAAACTCCTGCAGTAGGAGGATCCATCTAATCAACCTTGGCTTTGTATCTTTCTTTGCCACTAGTTACTTTAGGGTAGAGTGGTCAGTGAAGATTAAAATTTTAGACCCTAATAAATAGGATCTAAATTTGTCCACAACAAAAACCACTGCCAGAAGCTCTTTCTCAGTTGTTGTATAATTCAGTTGAGCTTCTGTCAGTGATTTACTGGCATAATAAACCACACAAGATAGTTTTTCTTTCCTCTAACCTAACACAGCTCCCACAACAAAATCAGATGCATCACACATTAACTCGAAGGGTAGGGAATAATCAGGGGCTTGGATCACAGGGGCAGAGGTTAGAAATTTCTTCAACACCTCAAAGGCTTCAAGACATTCATCATCAAAATTAAATGGCACATCTTGACACAACAAGTGGCATAAAGGTTTGAAAATTTTGCGGAAGTCTTTAATAAACCTCCTGTAAAATTCTGCATGTCCTAAAAAGGACCTGATTTGCTTGACTATTTTAGGTGGGGGCAAGTGTGAAATCAAGACAATGTTTACTTTGTCAACCTCAATGACCTTATGGGAGACCACATGGCCAAGCACAATGCCTTGGGTGACCATGAAATAGCTTTTCTCCTAGCTCAAGACCAGGTTAGTCTCTTCACATCTTTGAAGAATTGGGCTAAGGTGATGTAAGCATTGACTAAAATTTTTGCCAAACACTGAGAAATCATCCATAAAAATCTCTAAAAATTTATCAAGCATATCAAAAAAGATTGCATACATGCACCTTTGGAAGGCGGCAGGAGCATTACATAGTCCACATGGAATTCTTCTATAAACAAAAGTGTCAAATGGACAAGTAAAAGTGGTCTTTTCCTTATCCTGTGGATACACTGGTACCTGATTGTAACCAGAGTATCCATTCAAGAAGCAATAAAATGCTCTTCCAACCATCTTATCCAAAATTTGATCAATGAAGGGTAATGGGAAGTGGTCTTTTCTTGTCTTGGAGTTCAGTTTCCTATAGTCTATGCACACTCTCCAACCAGTGGTCTCCCTGGTTAGTACTAACTCCCCAAACTTAGTAGTTATAACTATGATAGCAGACTTCTTGGGGACCACTTGGATAGGTGAGACCCACTCAGAGTTTGAAATGGGGTAAATTACCCCAGCATCCAACAGTTTCATAATTTTTTTTAAGACAACTTCCTGCATATGAGGGTTCAATTTCCTCTATATTTCTCTTGAGGGCTTGAAACTCTCTTCCAAATGGATCTTGTGCATACACACTGATGGGTCTATGCCCCCCAAATCTATAATAGTCCAGCCAATTGCTATTCTATGTTTCCTAAGGATACACAACAATTCCTCTTCCTGCTCTACAGTAAGAGAGGAAGAGATAATTATAGGAAGTTTTTTATCCTACCCTAGGAAGGCATATTTCAATGTTTCTGGCAGCTACTTGAGCTGCAGATCAGGTGGACTAACTACTGAAGGCAGCAATGGTGCCTTGGAGTGCTGAGGTAGGGGTAGCAATTTGGGTCTCCATATGGAGTGCTGCACTAGGCCCACTGAAGACTTTGATGTGTTGCTTTCTTTGGCAATGTAAATTGGGGCCTCCTGCTCAGTCACCTCAGTCCACACATCTTCAAAATCATCACAAATTTTATCCCATTCCAGCAGATTGGATAAATTTTCTTCCACTAATTCCTCAACTGGTTGGTTCTGGACATAAGGAAAAATTGGCATTGGAGGTCATTCCATGATGTAATACTGTTTGGTGGGAGCATGTTAAGCCAATTCCTAGCTTTATCCTTTAATAAAAAAGGAAAAAGCCTCATTTTGGTGGCTTCATCTCCCAACCCAGCAATAGTAAATGTGGTGCATGAGGCAAGGAACTCCTCTATGTGCTTATAAGGTTAGCATTTGGATGGCTTGAGCTTTGATCTCATAATTTTCTTCAGCTGCAGGGAATTGAATGCAAACGAGGATGAATATACCCCTGGTGCATAGTATTCCCTCAGTGGTCTTGGTTGCTCTCCCATCACAACTGGCTCAATATTAATAGCAAGGGTTTGTATGGTCTGCTTAAGTCTAAGGGCTCTCTCTATCTCAGGATTTAGAGGTTTTAAGTCAGGGTTAAGAGACCTCATACCTAACATATGCACACATAAAACAGCAAGTAAAGACAGGCACTTACAGCACACTTAAAGAATAAATAAAAAAATTACTGCTAAAAATTATTATTGAATTTAAGGCATTAACAGAAAGAAAACATAAAGCAAGGTAGAGGGGGTGCAAACTAACGCAAACAAGCTCCAGCTGTAACTTCCAACTCCTCCTTTTTGTTGCTGTTCCAAATCTGCAGAAAACCAAATTAAATTCAATAGTACTTTTATTCAAACATAGGAACTGCAACAAATGAATTTATAAACATACAAATAAAAACTCATATCTACTATTTAGATCAAACGTCCCCGACAGCTGCGCCAAAAACATGTTGGCTAGAATTGTTGTGCTATTATATTTATTATCACAAAGTGATGGTAAAAATATGACAGTAAAAACAAATCAGAAGTGAAATGTGGTGAAACAACACAAAACAGTAATCTAACATAGCCTGCAAGATACAGGGCTGTTGTAGCAAGTTTTGATAAGTAAGAGTTTGTCCCACAGAGAAATTTGATCTAAAAATATAAGGTTAAATAGTAGACCTCTAGATCTAGCTACAAATCAGGCAGTACTAACCTATACCAGAAAGCAAAGGTAAAAGAAGGGAGTTTTGGGGTATCACAATCTAAACTAAAACAGAAAATAAAACCATAGATCTACACTAGAAGAAAGGTAGGAAGGGGTGAAAATGGATTTAGAAAATCAAATGAAAAATTGGTGAGAAGCAATAAAATAGGGACTTAACTTTTTACTAAAAAATGGCTGGTCTAGCAAAGCAAGGATTGATTCTACATCAGTCCTTCATTTGGCAACAAGCTCAAATGCAAGGTTAAAGAATCCAATCTAACCCTGAGATATAGAATAGTCTTAGGGTTATGATCTGTCCACTGAGTGGTCACAGATCATTCCAGAGATATACTCCGGTCAGGGGGTTGAAAGCAAAACATTAAAATCACTACAACCTCTATGTATGCAAGGCTACATGCTCTGTTGCATCCATAGGTGCATACAATCCATAAAAATCTTAATGAGAAACATAAAAATGTTACAGATTGCATGAATCAATAAAAATAGCTTTGCATTGCATATGAAAGAACTTACAATGGCCAGCCCTCAAGGCTGCAGTCAATGCAAAATTCTATGCCCCTTACAAGCTTACACAAGTCTTTATTACAGCAGAAATTCAGACCTACCTATCACAAAAAGGACTTAGCCAGCAAATGCTAAGCTAAGGAGGGAAGAAAAAGGAAAAAGATGACCTAACCCTAGCAATGACCTAAGCACAGAAAACCTCCTGGCTCAGAGTAAAATTAGGTTATGTTAGATGCCTACTTTTGGCTAATTTTTTATCTTTTATACAATCCATTCAAAAAAATCTCAATGCTCTGGCCAATCAAAAAGAAGCTACCGTCGTGGCCCATTTGTGGCCAAGTAATTGCCTTGGGATGTGGGGGACAGCTAAGCACATTGGGATGTGTGCCCTAGATGTTGTGGAATCCCTAAAATATCCCTGCATGCTGAATGGGAAGTCTGGAACCCGAACCTCAAGAGGCTGATTGCTTCATATTATGGATCTCGAGTGGATCTCGAGAGGTTGGATCAACTGCTAAAGGTGCCTCAACAGGCGGGAGTGTTGTGACTTATGCACTTTGACAAGATGGGGCTTCAGGCATTTTGGCTCGAGAAGCCCTCGATAGGTTGACTTTCCAGCTAGAATAGATGACTTTTCTTCCTCAGAGTGCTTGAGTAGTTGATGGCTTCAATTCTATAGCTCAACGGGTTGATGTAAGGTCTTCTTTCAACTGCTTGAGAACTACTCGAGGACTACTCGAGATAACTTGCTAAAGTTGTCTTGCATTGAGCTACTCGAGATCCTCTCAAGTAGATATTCTTTGACAAGTCTGAGCCTCTTGAGATGTGCTCGAGATGGTTTTTTGTAGCTCAGAACCTCTCGAGAACTGCTCGAGGTAATTTTCTGAAGCTCCCTTGTATTGAGCTGCTCGAGATCCTCTCGAGCTGTTTATATGTTGCAGCCCTGAACCTTTAGAGATTTGCTCGAGGTGGATTTCTGAAGCATTCCAACTACTTGAGCTGATTTAAGTTGAATCTTCAATTGCTCAAGATCTGCTCGAGCCTTCAATTCTTTTATCCTCTACAGCTGTGCACAGCCTACTGCAACACTCTTCTCAGCCTGGGTCCCTCCTTCTTTCCTCTGTTGGACTTCTAGGGCCCCTTAGGCAAGTAAAATGGTCCCTATGGTGCAAACCACCGTGGTGCACTCTCTGTTCTTCAATCAGCTCCAAGATTTGACTCTAAATTCTTTCTTCTTGGCCTCCAAAATGTGAACTATTGCACTAAACTGTATTTTATTTTTAACTACAAAAACATACTCAAATGACACTTATTAGATGGTTCTAAGGTGTAGTAAAGGCTAGGTTAGGAGGTGAAAAATGGTATTTTTCAGTGATTAACACCAGCTTAGCTCCATCACCACTATATCAGCCATATACATTACCAACTCCCTCCTATTACCTAATGCCTAGTCTCTTCCCATCATCCTCTCTGGCACCGATCGATTACAATTGGCCCAGCTCTACCCCATCATTATTCCACGCCTTCGATCCAGGCACCCCCGATACCCTCATCCACTCCGTGTCGGATCCCAAGGCCAACCTATGACCCCACTAGATCTCGCTCAATTACAATCAAACGGATATTAATGAGAGCAACAGCAACAAAGGGGCAGTTGAATTCATTACAAGATTAGGAAAAATTTGAAAGCAGCCTGAGGTACTAGTATCAGCCCAGCCAGAAGAAAAAAGAGAACCTACAGTGATGCATCCGTTGGAAAGAATGAGTCGAGAACATATGTTAGAAACACAGCTTAAAAGAATGCCGACTCACATCACCATCTGAGACTTGCTAATGACATCCCCACCTCACTTCCAAGCTTTAATGGGGGCACTAAAAGACGCCCATGTATCAAATAAAGTCTCCCCAGACGAGGTGGGACAGATGATTGGACATGTGTTCGCTCCTAATGCCATCTTGTTCTTAGATACCGACCTCCGGGCTGATGGAAACAACCAGTCTTGATCCCTCAATAGCATAATTAAAATCGAAAACTTGGTAATATCACTGGTGCCAATAGACAATAGGTCCACCTTGAATGTATGCCCATTATGGATTGTGACCAAGATTAGGATCGACCTGTCAATGTTCCGATCAGCCAGAATAGGAGCCCGAGGGTTCGATAACATGAGGGAAGTGATAGGAGAAGTTGACATTGAGCTCACCATCCGGCCAATGGCCTTCTCCATCCCGTTCCAAGTCATGGATATTAAGTCCACTTTCAACCTGTTACTAGAGCGTCCTTGGCTACATGAAATCAGAGCAGTCCCCTACACCCTACATCAACAGCTCAACTTCATATCAGAGCAAATGATCATAACTATCATGGGAGAGGGGCGAGAGGAAGTTCACAACATAGAGAACATAAAGAGCCTAGATGTACCGCACATGGCTGAAGACACTGATATCCATAATTTTTAGTATGATGTATCAGTAGTAGCACCTGAACCTCTCAGAAAGGTCACCAAAAAAATTGGAGGAGGAATGGTCACAGCAGTAGCCATACTCCAAAAATGGGGTTATCAAAGGGGCAAAGGGTTGGGCCCTCACTTATAAGGAAGAAGAGACCCAGTCAAAGCTAAAGGCAAACAGCAAATCAAATTTGGCTTAGGCTTCAAGCCTACCGATGTGGAAATCCACGAAGTCAAGGAAAAGGTCTGAACCATTGCCATAGCCAAAGCCAGGGGAATAGACCTGGAGGATGAACCCAAATCGCAGCCTCACATTTGAAGCACCTTTGCAAGCGCAGAGGTCGTCAAGATAGACCAGAATGGGGCAACACAGATGACCCCGCACAAATTGGCAGTTACCATCCACCAAAACAATCCCCAAATTATTCCCTCCGATGTTGAAATAGACCTAGCCTCCCTATCCCTTTTTGAGGAGGTATCCCTGCATGCACAGCCACCCATCCTAAACCATTCCAAGCCCGTACTAACATTCGAAAACCAAGCCCAGACAAGTCAACGGTAAATATGATGGAGACCGACCCCTAAAAGCTGGCTCAATCAAACCCCTCCACAAGACCAGGTAAAGGTTCAATAGCTCATGTAAGAAATTGGGCATCAATGCCCCTCATTCTGGAAACATCAAAAAGCCATAAATATGGCACCAGCTTCCTAAAAAAAGAGAGTTTAGCTCTTGGCAAACAATACCATACATGTATAAAGAGCTGCCTTGCCAAGGGCCCATCTCCAAAGAAAAGAAAATTCCTAAAAAGATAGAAAAAATACAAAATCCAAAAAAATTGTCTTTCAAAATTCCCAAGAAAAAGAATGATGCCTTAGATGAATGCATCCGACGTGAACCCGCCCCCTTTCTTGTAGAAATACAAGAGGAGGTTGGAGTCATAGATTCAGATGGAGAGGACTTAATTGAGGAGCTTCCCAATGAGCTGCTTGAGTGATACGCCGATTTTGAGCAAGGCCCTACCTCGATCGTTGAATAAACTGAAGACGTCAATCTAGGTATTGAGGAAGTTCCTAGAATCACTAAGATCGGAACATCATTATCTCCCGAGGAAAGGAAAGGCATGATTGATTCCCTTTGATCATACCAAGACGTGTTCACATGGTTATATGAAGATATGCCTGGGTTGGATACCGATTTGGTCGAGCATGAGTTGCCACTGTATCCAGACATCAAGCCAGTCAAGCAGAAATTGAGGCGACTCAGACAAGAATGGATGCTAAAACTAAAGGATAAAGTCATAAAGCAATACGACTTAGGGTTTATCATAGTCTCCAAATACCCATAATGGCTAGCCAACATCATCCCAGTACCAAAGAAAGATAGAAAGGTTCGCATGTGCATTGATTTTAGAAATCTCAATAACGCGAGCCTGAAAGATGACTTTCCTTTGCCACACATCAACATCTTGGTCAATAACACTGCTAGGAATGGGATGCTCTCATTTATGTACGGATTCTCTAGCTACAATCAGATCAAAATGGTGAAGCAGACCAAGAGAAGACACCATTCATCACCCCATGGGGGACATTCTGCTATCGAGTCATATCGTTCGAGTCAAAAAATGTTGGGGCAACATCTCAAAGGGCAATGACTGCGCTCTTCCATTATATGATGCATCGAGAAATTGAGGTATATGTAGATGACATGATAGCCAAGTCACCAGAAAAGAGCGATCATCTGATCAACCGTCAAAAGTTGTTGGAAAGACTAAGGAAATACAGGCTATGTCTGAACCCTCATAAATGTGCATTCGATGCCATGTCCGAAAAATTACTTGGCTTCATCGTCAGCAAAAGGGGCATTGAGGTCGATCTGGTAAAAGTAAAGACCATCATCAAAATGCCACCGACGTCTATCGAGAAAGAGGTCGGAGGCTGCTTGGGCAGAATATAGTACATAAGTTGGTTCATTGCACAGTTCACTCCCATTTACACGCCTATTTTCAAGCTACTAAGAAAAGATTCGCCCATTGAATGGAATGACGGTTGTCAAGCCGCATTTGATCAAATCAAAGGCCACCTCCTCAACCCTCTGATTCTGGTACCACTAGTACTAGGGACGGCACTCCTAATGTTCCTCTCAACGACGGAATTCTTAATGGGATGTGCCCTAGGGCAGCATGATGAGACCGGAAGAAGAGAACATGTCATTTACTGCCTGAGCAAGAAATTCACTAATTATGAGACACGCTATTCTCATCTAGAGAAAGCATGCCTGGCTCTCATATGGGCTACACAGAGACTTCGGCACTACTTGATATCTCAGGCAGTTCTCCTCCTGGTTCGAATGGATCCGTTGAAGTACTTGTTTGAAAAGTCTGCTCTCACTCGTCAAACTACACGCTGGCAGCTTCTCTTATCAATTTGATATCACATATTTACCCAAAAGTCAATCAAGGGGCAAGCACTTGTCGATCATCTTGCTGAGAAACCCTTACCAGATTATGAACCTTTGAGAACTGAATTCTCGGATGAGGACATTTTGTTCATGACAAAGGATGACACAGAGGAGACAAAGGAATCTTGGGTAATGCACTTTGATGGAGCATCAAACAATGAAGGTCAAGGAGTCGATGTTGTTCTAATCTCCCCAAGAGGGTGGTCTCATATACCAATCTCTATCAAACTCAATTTCCCTTGTACCAATAATATGGTCGAGTACGAATCTTGCACAATTGGCCTACAAGCAGCTCCCGACCTAAACGTAACTCATCTCAGGGTATTTGATGACTCACAGTTAATCATATCCCAGACCAATGGAGATTGGAAGATGAAAGATGAGAAGTTGATCCCACACCATGAACATCTTAAGGATCTTATCGCTAGCTTCAATAATGTTACATTCTCCTATGTCTCGTGAGCAAGAAATCGGTTCGCTGACACACTCGCAACCTTGGCATCAATGGTCAAAATTCCATATGGCATCAACATGAAGCCTATCATGATTGAGCAAAGAAATGAACCAACCTTCTACCTCCAAATCAAGGGATCCACAGATACAGATGATGAGCCACCCTGGTTCTAATATATCAAGAACTTTCTCGAACCTTGAACAATCCCTGAAGGTACATCCAAAACGAACTGGCAGACCATCCAACGTTTAGTGGAAAATTATGTCACTTGTTGCGAGTGCCTCTATAAGCGGTCATATAATGACATCCTGCTCAGGTGTCAAACCGAGAGTGAGGCATCCAACATTGTAAAGCAGATACACGAAGGAGTATGCGGGGCCCACATCAATGGGCACATGCTCGTCAAAAAGAACCTACGGTAAAGGTATTTCTTGACTACCTTGGAAACTGATTATTGCAAGCACGTTCAGAAGTACTATAAATGCCAATAACACTCCAATCTGATACATGCTCATGCTATAGATCTACACAGCATGACCACTCCATGGCCATTTGCCACATGGGGCTTGGATGTCGTCAGAAAGGTTAATCCCAAAGCATCCAACGGGCATCAGTTCATCCTGGTTGCTATCAAGTACTTCACCAAATGGGTAGAGGCAGCGTCCTACATGAACATTATGGCCAGTCATATTGAGAAGTTCATCAAGAAGAACATCATTTGTCGATTCGGCATGCCCAAGGACATCATCGCGAATAACGACACCAATTTTGTGAACGAACACATTAGAGCCTTATGCGAGCAGTACAAAATCAAACATTATCGCTCATCATCATACCAGCAAGAAACCAACGGAGTCGTCGAAGCCACCAACAAGATAGTTGTTTGCATCCTTGAGAAGATAGTCATCACTTACCAAGATTAGAGTGAAAAGTTACCTTTCACACTATGGGCCTACCGAACGTCGATCTGTACCGCTACAGGGGCCACACTGTTCTCCCTCGTGAATGGAACTGAGGTCGTGCTACTAGCTGAAGTTGAAGTATCTTCACTCTGTATCCTCATCGAGTCTGATTTACCAAAAGTTGAAAGAGAAAGATCACGTTTCAAACAGCTAAACCTGATCAATGAGAAAAGTCTCCTAGCATTGTGTCACACCCAAGCCTATCAGAGGAGGATCGTACGTGCTTACAATAAGCGTGTCCGCAATTGAGATTTAAAAGTGAGTGACATTGTACTCAAGAAAATCTTTCCATCTCTCTACACCGATCCGAGAGAAAAATTTAAGCCTAACTAGGAAGGACCTTACATCATCAGATAAGTGCTGCCTGGATACACCCTCCACCATGCCCCCATGGAGGGAGAACATTTTTCCGACCCTATCAACATTGGATACGTATGACGATTCTACTCCTAGTCTCCCACGACAAGGTAAGTATGGATAAAAATGGATACGTGACTGTTTAAGCATCCCTTAAAAGTGATCGTCATTTCAAAGCCAAGTAGCCAAAAAGTATCCCTAAATGCTTATACCCTTTGCTACCCTCATTCAAACAAATGAACTTTCCTCCATTAATCCTCCTTAGAAAAAGGAAAAATGTGTGTATATACAAAAAAAAAAAGAGAAAAAGAGTTACCATCAAAATCCAAAAAAATCATAAAAGTAAAATCTGAAAAAGAGGGTCCCAAATTTCCAAAAAAAGAAGAAAAGCAAAAAGAACAAAAAAATAGAAAAGAAAAGAGAAAAATTATGGGGCATGTATAGTAAAAATTCTCCAAGGAAGAAGTGTATTACGGCAGCTAGAACTCAATCAAGAAAAACCTTTAAACCCAAGAATACCTTCAAAATTCTTAACCTATCCCTTCTAACCCATGGCCACAATACATCCCTAAAGAACATCCTCTTTAAGGTCTATAACTAGTTATAGTATCCATTAAGTCAGCACAAACCAGGCTAAAAGACAACAAGGAACTCCATCCAGTCAGCTATGATTGAATCAACGTCCATGTCGTGATCTTTGGAAAATGAATGAAAAGAAAAGAAAATGAAAAAATATATGCAAGCTCAAAGAAAAATGAACGTGGTGAAAACTCGAAAAGGCGCAACGGATAAAAAGAACGAGCTTGTGCAGACCAAGTGAAAACCCGAAAAGGCACCTGGGGTAAAATTGCAATACCCATGGACATAGTGAAACCCGAAAGGGCACTACGGGTAAAAAAGAAGGTAATAACAGGCATGGCGGTGCCGTTGTGAGTAAAAAAGGCTAAAAAGAGAGAAGAAAAAGAAAGAAAAATCATCAGTTACTCATTTGATTACATTTATGGGTTTTCTGGTTGTCTTTGGGCCGCTTATGTTAGTTCAAATTAGGTCCTGATCAGGTATATCTTTACAGCCACACCGTCAAACGCATGAGCCAAGGTAACGATAACAGGTTGATTCAATCCAAAGGGATGGACATTCCGACCTTGGAAAAAATGTTTGAACCTTACTCAAGTCCGACCACATGAACGGATTCGACTATGCACAAAATGGGTCCCATTGTTGCATCTCCTTGTTAAGGCATCAAACAAAAAATTAGAGAAAAGAAAATGCATATATCCCAAAAAAAGTCTTCCTTTATATATATATATATATACTTCACTTGCACCACATCTCAAAAAGATAGTAAGTGTCGCACCCTGCTTTTTACCTTTACAGAATGAAAAAAAGAGATAAAAAACATCAAAAAATATATAAAATATCTGTTAGGGTTTTCTACCCTTTTCTTTGTGGTATTTGATCTAAGCAAAAAGATATGTGCAGGACCAGGTCATTGGCCCAGCTCACGCTTCAAGGCGCGAATTTGCTCAAATAAAGCATCTTCGCAAGAATTCCAGTCACTCATCCACTGGCCGTGGAGGCCCTTGTACCGCTTCTAAGAAGCATCAGTAGCACCAAAAACATCACTCAAGGCTCCTTCTAGACGAAGGGCCTCACATTCAGTAGCATTGGCTCTCACTTATTCTTTCTCCAAGCACTCATCCAAAACTCGCTTCTCATCCACAAGCAGTTCAATCTGGGTCCGAAGCGTCGTTTCCTTCTTCAATCAAGGTCCCATTGAATCACTGCTCTCTACCTGATCTAGTCAATGCACAGAACGCCTCTCAGATAGTAACCAAGCCTCATACTCTGGAGAAATCAAAAGAAAATTCTCTGGCTCCAAATCACAGATATGCATCGACTGACGCATTTCCCAAAGAGCGGCTATCTTCTCCAAATCTCCAAAAGACCCCTGAGAGAAAATCAAACCATATAGGGGAGGTCTTGCACACAAGGCACCTGTTGAGTATAGCCAAACTAACGTAAAACTTGATAAGGGAAATAATGGGTACTATCAGTTAGTCTGAGGAGTATAACACCCTCATGATCTTCACATCGTACTATCAAGAAGGTCCCGTCAAGCCATGGAAGCCTCCATATGAGCTCAGCCTCAGTCAACCAAATCCGCATCTCACACATATTCTTCCGAGGAAGCCTAGAACATTGGCCCAAAAAACAGCCAGCAGTCTCACCTCATATCACGTAAAAGTGGGGCACGGGCCCCAAGATAGCAGGATGCTCACCTAGCCAGATCTGAAGGAGAATCAGGCACCCCCGGAAGCTTTCCACCTTCCCAGAGGCAAAAGCATCAAGTCCTTGATAGAGTTCAGCCAAAACGAAGTGCACAATAGAATTGCCCATTTCAAGCTCCACCAAAACGTCGCATAAAGAGAGAGGAAAGTTATCCCCCCTATGTAAAAAAGAACCTCTGAGAGAAGACTGAGGGTAAGAGCATTCACATTGTAAATGTTCTGAGTTGGCAATTTCTGCAAACTTTCCTCACCAAAAATCTCTCTTAGGAATTTCACCGAACACCTGGTGGGCCCACCGGCGAGACTTCTCTCATAATCACTTTTTTTCAGACCTAGAGTCGTGTGGACAACCTTAGCGTAGCCTGGCTTCGGTGCCACCTTGGCAAGGCCACGATGGAGTCTCAAACCTAATAAAATAGTTATCTCTTCAAGGGTTAGGGTTAGCTCATGAGCACCATATCGAAAGACATGAGTTTCGGCATCCAAATGAGAAACCGCAGTGTGAACAAAATCCAAAAAGGGCGGCACATCCAGGAATGAGGGGATACGGGCGACCCTCTGTTGATCCAGGCCTGCGAGCTCACTTTCATTCAAGCTACTATACCACTGCTTAAGAAATCTGGGCCCAATACCCAAAGAGGGAAGTGTTAAAGTCCCAAAACCCCTCGACAGAACAGGGTCTTGAAGTGGGTCCATGATCATACAAAGTTTTCCCCAAATGGATCACAAACCAATGTAGAATGATGGACCCACCCTTGGGAAGAAAAGACAAGAAAAATCAAAGCAAAAATCAAAGCCCACTTGAAAATAAAGAAAGAATAGCCTTTTCTTGGGCTTTATAACCTGCTGATGCAAGGTTTAGCCTATGCGTACATACTAAGTACACTTGGCTAAAAAAGCCAAAATTTTGTACATGCGTATATAGTATGTACGCATAAACAAAAAATAAGGGAAAAAGAGGGTTCTTTTTTGGACAACCTGTCATTATTGGGCCTGCTCCACCTGCAAAATTATAGTTTACCATTACAAGTGGCACCCCAGATCACAACCCGAGGCACCCAAAATTTTACCATCTAACCTATCTAACTTTTTTGGCATGTACCACTTCCATGGCCTCTAAAAGAGGAAAGCCCAACCTCAATCTTGTGACCATTACACAGCCAAGAGGTACCTCCCCAAGCTATTTAGAAGGGCACCCATCCTGCAGAAAAGTCCAAATGCAAGCATTTCATCCACCCAATATGCTACCAAAATAACAAAGCAAGAAAGGGGAACAAAAGACATCCATTTTACAATCCTTCAAAAATCAAAATACACCATTGCTTCCAAAATCAATTATTACAAAATTCCTTGAGTTTCCCATACAAAAAAGATTAAAAGAAAAAGGAAGCAGCATTCCATCAAGCTCTCAAGTATCCTTCCTCTTTCATTGCCGTGAAGACCGCTGGTAGGTGAAATATCCAATATCCTCGATCCAAGACCAGGCTTGAGTCAATCGGTTGCGTAGCGAGCGAGACTCCTTCTCACGAGCCTCCTAAAAAGTTATAGCAAAAAAGAGAGTCAGGCAAGAGGAGCAGGGGCCGAAAAAAATACAAAGAGAAAAAAAAAAACGCCTGCTGGATCGCGGAGTCATAGTCCTGCAAAGAAGGAAAGGATAAGTATGGGCGAATCACAGGAACGAAACTAATACGTCTCTAAAGGGCAACAAAACTTACCTCGGGGACTGGCTAAAGAGGGGGAACCCTAATCGGCCCGACAGAGAGACGAGCTCGCTCTGCCACCTCTACATAAAATCTAAAATAAACCTGTCATCAAATTGCCTATGGACGAAAGTCCTAGAAGGTCCAGCATTTGAAGTCCCTGAGGGCCTCGCATCTGCTGCCCCCGAAGGCCTAGCACTCGTGCTAAACTGTAAAGAAGAAACCCAACATCATCAGAGAGCAAGCATGTTAGAGAAAAGAATAAATAAAGAAGAAGTCGAAAGCTACATGACTACATGAACCTCCAACAGCCATAAGGTTTACCCCAAGGACAAATCAAGGAAGAAGGAACCGATAGGGATGAGATTGGTACCACTCCCAATATCCCCTACAAGGCTAAAAGAACCCCTCAATTCGGATCCCCTAATGCCCAAGCTGCATCGCGAGCTCCTCCACTGTACCTCCTGGTGCCAGAACATCCTCGAGAGGGTCCATGAGCATGACAAAGAAACTCCGGAACTAGTGCATCACCCGCTCCCCCAAATAGTAGACTCGGGTCGTGGGACCACAAAAGAAGATGGCATAGCAATCGACAAACAACCTTGATCGACCAACTGCAAACCGGTCCAAAAAAGGGGAGTCGACGTAAGGATCATATATCACCTGCCCAAAAGAAAGAGGAATCTCCTTATCAAAACAAAAAAACATCACTAAAAATACAAGGAGAGTTGAAAGATGGCACTACGAACCTGCTCGGGTACCATCAAGTCGAATTGGGATCTCAAACCCAATTCCAGGTGACTCATCTCGAGATCCCTGCGACGATCCATATGAAAGCAACTCATCAGGGGAAAGGTGCCATCCTTTGAGAGAAGAAGAGGGGAGCCTGGCTGGCTGGAAGTGTAAGTACCCCCACACCTAAAAGAAAAGGCAAAAGGTCACACATGTGGATGTAATAATAAAAAGTGAAAAGAAAACAAAAAGGACAAGTCACCTCAATCACAGGCCAGAAGCCGCAAAGGGAGTGGAGGCTCCCACAGAAGCTCTGGCTAAGTTGTCCATCAACTTGGTGTACCCGGCACCACCCCAGTCGAATACATGCGCATCACCCCAGTCTTCCATCAAATGAAGGAGGGACAAGTGGACCCGACCCCCACTGGCATTGGCAAGGATTGTCTTGCCCAACAGAAAAAGGAGTGATACACAGGCAAGCACTAAGGCACACTCAGGGTCAAGGTCGACATCCATATCAGACTGGTCCTCCGGAACTATCTCATCCTCCCCAAAGAGGTCAACCAGCCAGGATAATTTGACATCGAAACCAGACATACTGTTAGAGGGAGGGTAGGCCCCAATCAACCTAATCACCTCCTCCCTGTCTATATAGTGAGAGACGACCACCGGTACTCTCCCTACCACAATTGCAGTAATCATCGATCAATCAACTGGGGTGATGGTTATCTCAACAACCAACATGTGGAAGGTCATCGTCTCAGGATGAAACCTCTCCACAAGGGCCATCACGTAGGAATTATCCTCTCTCATGGGAGGACAGGAGAGGAAGTCCCCAAAGCCTGCCTGTGCCAGGAGGAGTCTCACCGCAAAGGGGATACGGGAGTAAAAGCAATGAAGATTGAACCAGCCCCTTCGGAATGTGATCGAGGGGAGAGGTTGCAGTTTCAGAAAATAAAGGTGTCAGAACTATGAACGAAATGCATAAAAAGAAGGTCTAAACCTTGAAGGATACATTACCTCACCGGCAATCGAAAAGTTAGAAATATGAGTGTACTGGTGATGAAGAAGGCCATTCCGGGCCTCATCCCCCTGCATCTCCATCCATTACCTCTTCTTACATTCCTCTGCGCGCTTCTCGGTGAAGCAATGCACCCGCACTAGTTGTTCACCCCCACTACCAACCACTACATCAAGGACTGGCCTACCCCCCTCATCACCCACACTGCACCGTCCGCGTGGCATCCTGAAGAAAAGGGAAAGAAGAAATATCATATGGGTGATATTTAAAAGGTAATAGCAAAAGAATCAGACATTCTCTCTAAAAACAGGTAAGTATGCTTTCACTGCTCCCAAAAAAAAAAAATTGTCATAAGGCACCCCTTTCTACCCCACATTTCACCAAAAGAAATCTGCTTGCAAATATTGTTCTTAACGAATCTGAGAAAAGGGCGTGCCAAATAATCACTTTTGAAAAGGTCCCTCAAGTTTGTCATTAAAAAATTTCAAAATTTGTGGGATAGGAAGAGCTACCCTTTTTATAAGAAAAATTCTCCTAAGTTTCTGGCCAAAATTCTCTCAAAGTGGGTATACGGATCAAGAAAAAAAGAGGATTGGGTTAGGTTGAAGTCATGAAGAATTCGTTTACACAAAATCCTTGTCATTTTTCAAACAGGTTCAAAAGGAGGGGGTCAAAAGTGATTCACATTTACGGAAAGTGCCATTTTTTGCGAAAAGCCCTAATTACACCAATGAATAAATGAAGAAAATTCAAACAAATAGAATGGGCACAAATTGATCAAATTTTCACCCAAATCCATGCAAATATTCATATAAATCAATCAAATTGATCAATGGATCACACATGGTTACAATTGCAAGTAAAATCATATATTTATCATCTAGATACAAGAAAACCTAGCCACATTGGTGTGGAAAGCAAGAAATTCAAAGAAAAATGGCTTAAAAAGTTTACCTTGAATAAAAAAGGAAAACCCTAGATCCGGCAGAGAGAAGTGCGATTGATCGGCGATGTCAATACCGGAGTGATGTCAAACGATGGTTCGGATCAATGAAGCAAAGGGTGAAGTGTCCGATTTGTTTTTGAGAGGGAAAGGGGGAAAAGAGTTTCAAAATTTTGCTTTTTCACGTCTCCGCCCACAGCCGCTCCATTTTAATAAAAAACAGGCTATGCATACATACTATGTACGCATAGCTTATTTTTCCAAAAAAAATTGATTATGCATACATAGTGTGTACGCATAGCTTATTTTTCTCCAAAAATGGCTATGCATACATAGTATGTACGCATAGTATAAAAGTATGAAAATAAAAAAAATAACAAAGAAGAAAAAGAAGAAAAAAGAGAAAAAATAGAAATTAATATATATATATATATAAAACAAAAAACAAAAATACAGGTTTAATTTTTAAGTGGCACATACTCCCAAAAAGCGTTGTGATATCAATATTCACTCTACTCGGGCGGTTGTGCTAAAATAACTCAGGATCGATGGGCTCGCCCAAAGATCTCGAACCCTACCTCGCGTAGGGGCACCTATTCAGATCGAAGCGGGGCAATCAATGCCTCATGAGATTATGCACAACCGTTGGATCTTCATGTCATTGCTTTACGTCAATCTTTAAGTATGAGTCGATCACCCTCTCGCGAACGGGGTTGTTTTATTTAAAATGAAAATCGAACATCATACATCATCAATCGCACCATCTCAGCTATGCCCAGTAATATCGCCAAGCACTTGGGGACCGATAGTCTTGAGGAACGGATATTTTTCTCAATGATATGGGCTTCCGCTATTCTCTATTTCGAGTGACGGATATTTTTCCAATGTGATGGGCTTACGTCACTCTCCATGTTTCTTTCCATTTTAATGTTTGAGGTTCGTTTTGAATAAAGTGGACCCAATAGCGTTTGCTTGGACCTCTTCGATTGTCTCTTTCTTTGATATACGATCATTAGTGATCGAATACCAAAGAGGAACATCTGTAGACACTCAAATTTGGCCCAAGGCTCGGTTAACACGTACTTCAAGAAAGGCATACTTCTAAGCTTCCAAAAGCATTTTTCAGACCCGTAGAACCCTTCTCAGACTCTTAGAAACCCAATCAGGCCCATAAAACCCTTGTCACCCCATACTGGACCCAACCCGGGCCCACAATCCGTCCCTTCATTTTTGAAAAACCAAAACTCGGGCTATGCATACATAATATGTATGCATGACCATTTTCTGGCAGAATTTGGCTATGCATACATACTATGTACGCATAGCCAAAGTTTGGCCTATGCATACATAGTATGTACACAAAGGCTATTTTCTGGCAGAAATTGGCTATGCGTACATAGTATGTACGCATAGCCAATTTTTTTGCTATAGCTTCAGAACCCCCCCCCCCCCCTGCTCGAGCTCTGAAATTCTCAGTTTTATAAAATATTGTTCCTAAGCTATGCATACATACTATGTACGCACATCTTAAAATTTTATTTTTTATAAAAAATAGTCGAAAATCACTTCTGGGGTTTGACTTTTTGACCACCACAAAGTTTGGGGTTGGTTTCTTTAGGACTGTTACACCCCTCCTAGCTTTAAGTTCTACCCTTTCGCCCTTTAGAATCCCACCCTATCATCTACCATTAAAACCTATTTCTCATCTACCTAACCTTTCAAAATCCTAAGAAACCTTAGATTAGGGATTACCTAAATGCTAACCCACTTAGCCCTTAAGTACCCCTCTAATCCACTCAAACTCTATAAATAGAGAGCCGCCACCCCCCCACCCCTTATTAGAACCTTGAAAATTTTTCAAAAAGAGAGAAAGTCTTAGAGATTTCCCTCTCCCCTTTCAAGCACTAACCTTCCAAAAATTCCAGAACCTAGGTTCCTCCTTTACACCTCATCTTCCATCACCAATCCCTTAGCTTTAGCAAGAACAAGACCTTAGCCTATCTCTCCTACCTCCCAACTTTCAAAACTTAGAGCTCAAGACCCATCCTTCAACCCATTTGCTATCGGAAGCTCACTGGAAGCGCACTCACGCAAAGGTCCACAACAAGTTAATAAGGGCTCGAGAGTTCAAGCTCTCCCCTCTATTCCTCTACCTTCTTTGCGCTTTCCCTCTATCCTAGAATTGAGTCGTTGCGTCGCCCAAATTTTATCAGATACGAAGGGCTCAATAGGATCGGAGTGCCTTCGGACAAGGGGGAGTGCCGCTCATTTTTATTTTTTATTTTTGTTATATTTGGCCATAGTAGAAATCGCTTATGAGTGAGTCAATCGGGTGCCTAACACCTTCAGAATTGATAATCGAAATCCTTACCCAAGAGGCTTTGGCATTGACCAGTGATACGGAGTCATATTTGACACTTCAGTGCATATAATCTTGATTTTTAGATATCCCAGGACACCAAAAGTTCCGGGTGGCGGCTCACACTCCTATAGAGGTGTTGCATCCATATATGGATGCTTACATTCTAAGTTTCATGTGACCATGAAAGAGACTCGACTATAATGAAGGCTTACATCGTGTATCGTATCTTATTTCTTAACTTATCATGCAATGCCCTTTCGTAGTTTTCTATAAGATGAGTGTCATATGATAAAGATGAAGCATATAACAAAAGACGAAACTATAGCATGCACCTTAAGCATTGTGTACTAAAATGAAATCAGTATGAAGCAGAAAACATAAAGCATTGAGTATAATCAGGGCATAAGGATGTTTTAAAATCTTTTATTTTCGGATTGAGCACAACTACTCTTCTTTGGAGGTAGTCACGACTATATAACTTGCTGATTGATATGTGTTGTGTTTCGAGCTTGTTCGAACCCTAAAGAAACACACGTGACCATACAATGATCATAGGGGCCTTAAAAGAGGTAGCGGATTCCCATGTATCCGAATGGTCTAAAAATTATAAGATCGAGTCTTGTTTCGCTTAAATCGAATGTCCCCACGAAAATATACTCAAATCCAATTTGTATGGAAAATACAGTTCATAACAGTCAATCTCGACTGGTCGAATTAGGTCTCAACCAGTCGAGATCAGAGAACAGAGAAGAACCAGAAAATTTCTATCAAACCGACCAGGCGAATTTGAAATCTCAACCGGTCAAGCTCAGACAAAGGACAATGTCCTTTATAAAATATAAATCTCGACTGGTTGAATTTAATATTTCAACCGATCGAATTTCCTAAAATGTCTATAGAGAAATCAATATGGACTGGTCGAAAATGGGTTTCGACCAGTCGAGATGAAAATGGAACTCTGGAAACAAGTAAACTTGACTGCTCGAATTTAGATTTCGACCGGTCGAGTATAAGAAGGGTGAATTCTGAAGGAATACAAAACTCGACTGGTCGAATTTGTATTTCGACCGGTTGAGTTTCCAGAAGAAACAAAAGAGAACTCACTCTCGACTGGTCAAAAATGAATTTCGACCGGTTGAGATCGAGCAGAGGACCCAAGTTTTTATATAATATGAATCTCGACCGGTCGACTTTGAATTTCAACTGGTCAAGTTGCCAATTTTAGGCGCAGGTTGAGTTTCTTGACAGCAATTCTAGATCTCTTTCTCCCTTATTATTTTCTGGGGTTGATTTAGGGTTTTCTTTTATTCGAAAATAGGCTGAATAATTTAAGATGGATTGAGGGGCACCCACCTGTTGAAGAGTGAATTGATTTTTGAGATGTTTTGGGTTGACGGTGATCGGATTTGGAGCGGCGATTGCTCAAGTCTTTTCGCAAGTAATCTTCTCTTACGACAGAACTGTCACAACGATGAGAAACCTCACTGGGGTGTGATTAAGCTCTAGAAATAACGACTCGACCGCCGTTAAGATGGTGGATCGAACTCGTGATGTAATGCTTGGCCGAGGATCTTGTTCAAGGGTGAGGCGGTGGTGCACAGTTGTTGAACATTTGAAGAAGAGAAAACAAGAGAGAGACAGCTGAGAGAAAAAATGAAGTAGAGATTTTAATTCTCTCTAAGATTCTCATTTATATAACAAAACAATTAGAGAAAGAGCCTACTTGGGCAAGTTGACTTATCGAGAGGGGCAAGAGTCCAAAAAGGTAAAAGTCCTCAGAGAATTCTAATTGATTGCAAATCAATTCCATAATTGGTGAGATTTAATTGTCTTAGTTGTTAAGTTAGCAAAATTCTTGAGATTCGGTTACAACTTTTGTATAAATCGGATCTAATTTTAAAATTTTCATAAATAAATTGTGTGGCTATGATAGAGTGTGGGTACTTGTACTGAATTTGGAGCTTCACACATCTATTACCATCAAATAGGGTCAAAAGAGACCCGAGTCATAACATTTAATATGCAAGAACAGATTCAGTCTGCAGGTAATGACTCCTTTTCTAATATTCTAGTATAGTTGTAACATCTAACAACCACCCATCACAAACTATTCAGGGGACTATTGGTAACAGGAATGGCCATAAAAATCTTATTTTGCACAAAAATATGTTTGGCTAGAACAGCGTGGCCCACACATTAAATCCGTTTTACAAGTTTACTCATAAAGATCGTTTTTCCAGCATCACTCCTAAAAATATGCCTCAGGAGTTTTCATGTAAAATCTTGGGTATTCCTTTTATGAATGAGGGCATGTAAGTTGTAACTCATTTTATCTTCGTCCCATCCAATAGAGGCCCAAATGCGTAAAATATTTGCAACGTTCATGTAATATATTATCTGTTAAACATTAATTTTTTCAGTTAATTTACATGTAAAATCCATGTTACATGCAAAATTCGTATCACCTTTTTAAGCATAAAGACTATCAGTTATCAAACTTGCCCTTAAGAAAATCAAGGGATGTTGTTAAAGAAAAAGTTAAAGGGATGTTGTTATAGACAAAGTTACTTAGTTCACTCAGTTCAAATTCAAATTCAAATTCTGAGTTTGCCATTCACAATTCAATACTCTAGGATGAGTTTTAAAAATACTAATTAATTATATAATATACATTTGAAGTAATTAATAAAAGAAACATAAATGAGGACTTGGTTAGCTATGAGAATAAAAAGTTAAATGTCTTAGGTTTAAATCCCTCTCTATGCTTTTAAATTTTGTTTCCACACAAAATAATTAACATTAACCCGTCAATTAGCTTGTCTTGTTGAATCAGACTGAATTGAACTGCGAATTGATTTGATTCGGTAGGTGAATTAGCGAATTAAGCAACAGAGGTGTAAGACGATTTGGTAATTGTCCATCTGAAGCCTGATGTAATCCCTATATAAAGGATTGCTCTGAGCCTGACAAAAATACAAAGGAAACAAAAGAAGATAAAAGATATGAAAGCATGTAGGGAAATAGAGGGCAATGGGAATTGTGGGAAATTGGGAAGCCAAATCAAGGATTTGAAATGATAGAGAGTTTAGCCCTAAACAAAAATGAGCAGCCACATAAGTACTATTAAAGCTAGCCCTAAATGATCAAGCAATATGCCTACATTAACATTGCAAAATGATTCTGAACAGAAACTGGGTGGAGAAATAGAACTTGCAAAGCTAGCTCTAGATGATGGAGCAATATCCCAACAGATTTTCTTACAACATTGCAAAATACAAGTTAAATAATTGTTTCTTTTATGATTGACACAATAATCAGTTGTATAATATTGCACAATTTCTAATTAATTAATTACAACAATTTTAATCCCTTGAAGCAATATGCCTCAGATGAACCAAATGGCATTTTTGTAGTTAAAAGGGTAGTCAGGATAATTAATAATAAACAAATAAAATTATGAAGCATATTAACTAAGCAAAACGGGAGGATTCACGGGAAATCGCTGGTTTATTCGTTCCTCCGTGGTCATGCAATTCTAACACTTGGTCAGTATTTCGACACCATTTTCTGTGATAAGCAAAGTATGCTCAAACTGCGCTGACAAACTTCCGTCTTCTGTAACAACAGTCCAATCATCAGCCCACATAATGGGATTAATACTTCCCATTGTCAGCATCGGCTCTGCGCAAAATTAATGAAGATTAGGACTTATAAGTAGATCTGATTGATCAGCAAGATGATCCAATCTAAAATTCTAAATAGGATATATGAGTTGAGTACTTGGAATACAAAATCGCGAGATAAGAGAAGCATTTACAGATATTTCCCATGAGAGGCACCCAAAATTAGGCCACATGGCATACATTTTTTTATCATTGTAAGTGTTTTATGTGGATGGCTATCACTTGTACCCACATTCAGCTTCACAATCGTTCATATCAGATCATTGGAACCATCCGATTAGAGAAACTTGAATAAGAACCATTGTTCTACTAGATATCAGCATTAACGTGCTCTGATTGGATCGTTCCGATGCTCTGATATACGTATTTTTTGGGCTGATCGTGATACAAGTGACGGCCATCCACATGAAACACAAAAACTTATAAAAAATTAAATGCCACATGGCCTATAAGTTCTCAACAAAGTTTATCGACAAGAATCCCTTTTGATAATGCTGATAGTAGGAGATGAACCTGAACAATAGAAATAGCGGGGTTCATCAGGGTATATTAGTCATTTTGCATAACAGACCCTCATCAACCTTGCTGTTTCCCGTTTCAAGTTTACCTCTTATAGGTAAGGTTCATTACTACGGATTCCTTTTTAATTATATAACATAAAAATCAACATTGATAGAGGGAGTATTATTAATAAGAGCCGGTACAGGGTAACTGTCCTGGTCCCAATCGGCTAACTTTTCTGGACAAGTGGAACTATTTTATCAAGGGTAATGATCACCTGACTCGAGTCACGCTAGTCATGCGTGACTCAAGTGGGTGACCGTCAGATCACTGTTTGTTTGACAGTGATCTGACAGTCACCTGCTCGAGTCATGACTAGCGTGACTCGAGTCCAGGGATCATTACCCTTTTATCAAGAGTGCCCCATAATGTGAACATCTGGTGAGGTGATTTGCATCGAAAATACACTTCTATCATTTGATTCAATACAGTCAAAACGACTTTAAAATGAACGGTTACCATATAAATCTCCAAAATCAGTGGTCCATTTCGAATCTGGAGTGGGAACAGGTTGGTTACACTAAAAAATCTATTAATTACTAACGTAATAAACATTTCAGAGCTAATATTCCGTACTTGGAGAGGCAACAATGTAAAAACCAATAAAAATATTTTGTTCATACAGTAATGTTTTTCTATTATAAAAAGGTTATTCCAAGTAATGCATTCGCACATCATAGACTGGTTGTCGTCATAGTCATCATCATCATCATCGCCTTGTCGAGTTGGAACATTGCAGACTGGTTCTATTACCCAAATATTTGACTTAAGGTTTATTGTAAATTTGTGCTTAGGGTCCAAGGAAGATGTATCTTCCATATGGGTTATTATCACACTTTCCTAGTCATCTCCTCTCCTAATTTAGAGCCATCGACAGAAGAGGGGATTTCCTTAAAATTCTCTCCAGAAGTTTTTTGGTTGGTAATATACAATGAATTAAATCTTAAAAAGAAATACAGCAGCCATATGAGAGGAGCTGTGAGGAGCTTAGAGCTACCAGCAAACGAAAAGGGAATAAATTAAAATACAGTAAGCCAAACCACAAGCAGAGAACATAACCAACAAAATTGGGCAGGGAAAGAATGAAAAACCGAGAGCTGTCAACAATTTCCATCCATTAGCACAGCCAAATTATACCTACGATCATAGCCGCCAACCGAGGTAAAAATGGTTGGAGACCAAATCCCATCGAATCATACGACCCGCCCGACTCGTTTTCGAACCAGGTTGGGCACATAAACTTTACCTGTTTGGGTTGGGACAGGTGACGCAGATTTTGGTCTGACCTGACCAAACCCAATAATATATATCTAACCGTTTCCTTTAAGGAAAACGATATACCTATTCTCTAGTAACATGTCGCGGTATTGGAGATAAATAACCGTGATGATTTTGTCCCAAGCCACGGTCCAGATAAAAATGAGAGTCCTAGGGGGCACCGAGATCTTTACAAACTCACGCTAACCCTAAAATAGTAAAATCCCGCATGGAAGGGGTTTACGGTCCAAACCTTTCATTAAAAATAAAACTAAAAAGAAGAATAAGATAGGAGATCTCCGGATTCACTCTAGAGAAGCTTGTCGGCTTCGCACCAACGGGTTTCCAAGGCTTCCCACCAAGGTTATACGTCGGCCTCGCACCAAGTCATACGAGAAACGATTGCTCACTCCTCAGGTTTTGAAAGAATCACTCCTTCGATCGAAAACTCATCTCAAGTTTTTCTAGGGTTTGCACAAAAGCAAGCTCTCAAATTTTCATTATTCAAAACTATCTATTACAAAGCTATAAAGACCTTATATAGTAGGTCATAAAACAAACGAAAACCCTAAAACAATTAAAAAATAAAAACAAATTTAACCCTGAAACTTAATTTCGAAATTGAAATTAAACTACTCTGCGCGATTTCGATCGATCGAAATTGGCACTCGATCGATCGAAAGTGGTACTCGATCGATCGAAATTAAATCGATCGATTGAAAGTTATATTCGATCGATCGAAACTCAATCGATTGATCGAATTACAATTTCAATCAATCGAAATCCTCGATCGATCGACTGAGACAACCGCGAATCATTGCTTCAGGGCCGTTTGAAAGCCCATTCATGGGTCCACTTCTTCCTTGTTGATTTTCTTTGATAGGATTGGCCACGATCCGAACATGCGGAACTAAATTCCTCGTCACTTTTCCAATGTTGATCGATCTATACAACAATCTAACAGAGAAAAGAAAATTTACTGCACCCTTCCCATACCTCTACTATCTTCTTGGGTGGTAAAGGCATGAACGGCTTCAAAACAACCCAACAATTCGGTTAAAAAGAACAATTGGATGTTCCAAACCACATCTCGATTCTCTCTTTCCATCACATCTAACATCATCACTTCCTTACCAGTAGCAAACTCATACAAGAGATCAAAAGGCTTAAAAAGTGGGATATCTTCCCCGCACTTGACTCTGCTTACCACTCAAACTCTATATCCAATGCAATTACCAAGGGTTCCTTAATATGAACAAAACAGTTTTCTACCAACCCCGACAAAGGGTACCTCTTCCGGAGCGGATTCCCTACCCGTTCTCATGAAACCATAATTTAGATCCACAAATTTTCAATCTCCTGTTCAATCCTCTATAGCCATTTGCCCAAAAGAGCCAAATTCATCTGTTTGAGCCTCCTATGATCCAATTTAAGACTGTAATGTTTAAATTCTATGATTCAGTTCAATTCTCATTGAGAAAAAAGATGAATTCTGAATAAACTTGAATGATATTTGATAGAAATTATACAATAATGCAAGGCTCACTAAAAACAGAATGTTATCGAGTACAATTATTGTAAATTATTTAAAGTCTCTTTTTTCTTATGGAAAAACCAAAGATAAATGGAAATGCAGATTGATTTCCATTTGTCAATATTTTATCAGAATGCTATTAATTTAGCCAGACATCAAAATTTTCATATTGTCAAAGATATTATTTTCTTTACAACCAGATTTCAAGATCAAATTAACAATTTAAAATCTGTAAAAAAATTAATATTCCCTAAAAAAAATGAAATTAAAAAAACTACTCCCTCTAGATCTATGAATAACCAACCTGTATTTCCTAAAGCTCTTCTTTAGGAAATATTAAAATAAAAAAATTTGGATTGTTATTCATACACATTGATAAAGAACAAGTAGAAGAACAACCTACTTTTGATACCGTAATAAACTTGACCGAGAGAATGCAAATGGGAAAACTGGAAAAGTTAAGTTGATGGAGTCTGCTTGAAGGAAATTATTGGCGATGATTTTGACCCATCAACCCTTTACGATAGTTATGACCACCTTAGTGTAGTTATACCTTAGGTATCATAGACAATATAAAAATTTTGCCCCTAAATGATCAGTCATAAGTTACGCAGAAAATATCCGAAATTGGCACCGTGAAAGTATTTGGTGAGAGGGATATCATAAATGAAGGAATATTCAATTAAAATTAAAGCACTTTCATTTTCAAACTCTCAATATGTTCCCTACCATAATTATATTATATAGTTGCCAGAAAGAGAGACTTTGGCTGCGTTTGGCATAGCTCCCTGCTAGCTGCTTGCCAGAGCAGGGTTTACTTGCTTTAGCAGGTTCCCTTTCTCTTTGCTAAATCCCTACTAACTGCTTTAGCAGGTACCCCTTCTCCTTCCTAACTCCCTGCAGAGCAGGATTGACCTGTTCTAACAGTTCTCCCCTGCTCACTGCTCACTCCTTGCAAGAGCAGATTTTATTTGCTCAGGCAGAGAGTTAGGAGAGAGCAGGGAGGTAGCTGCTAGAGCAGGTAAATCCTGCTTTACATGGAGTTAACAAGGAAAAGGGGGACCTGTTAAAGCATGTATATCTGGCTCTGGCAGGGAGCTGATAGAGAGCTAGGCCAAACGCAGCCTCTGTGACCATGCTATAGAACACAATGAGGAAGTTTGTGTCGAAATTCATCATCAGAAAAATGTAAGATAAATTGCTTTAGCGAGGAGTTTAGATGCCATATGAGACTTATAAAACATAATTTGTATCCTATATGTACTATGTAGCAAGGATTTGAAATTTTTACCATTGTTTCCAGGTGGACTTCTCGAAATGGCTAAAAACAACTAGGGAAAATGTGTTTCTTTAGTAATTTCAAAATTAATTATATTTTGGGCATTTTTATTTGCATCATCATCATCAGCACGATCTTTTTCCACCCGGTCGGGGTCAGCTTTGCAAGTTATATTTCTCCACTCATTTCTGTTTGGATAAATTGGACAGATCACCCCATTACATATTATTGTAGCCCATATCTTGAGCGATCCAAATCATAGAAGTGGGAGCTCATTATGGGAGCTACCGTGGGCCCAAAAATCACTCATTGGCATTTGAATCATCCAATCTACGCACTCTAATATGGAAGGCTGTGCATATTTTTTTCATAGTTAATTTTATAATGCTCTCTCATACCATATTTCTTTCTGTTAAGGGCAAAAGGTTCTCTCTACAATCCTTCATGTCACTTATCACTACTTCCCTCAGTTTTTATTGGTCTTCTCCTTCTACTTGTGCTTTAATTATAACAACCCATTGTATAGAAGTTATTTCAAGTCTTTGAGAGCATGCACCAACCATCACAAGCAACATTCCTTGATTTTCTCTATTATTGGAGTCACCCGTATAGTCCCTCTAACAAACTCATTCATAATTCGGTCCTTTGTTATTACTTCTTGCACCAACCTTAGTATACAAGTACAAGTACCGGCCACACTCTATATCACAGCACAAAACACCATGCACCATACAATAATGTAGTTCTTCCAGTTGTTCTTATGGTCAAAAAATGTCCCCAATTTTATTGCGTAACTCTTTTTTTCATACAACTTTGTTTTTTCATATGACTTTGTGCTACAGAAATTCTTAATTTCTTATTGATTTTTTTTTTTCTTTGTAAGTTATAAATTAGCCTAGTGCTTGAGAGCCTTGGAGTTTGTATATGAGGTTGAGGTATCAAATTTTCCTAAACTCAAAAATATTACTTTGCCTAGTTGCTTAGAGGTAAGAGTTTATGATGGGGGACAGTGTGTGAATCATGATTTTATGAAGATTTGCCGAAATTAAATAAAAAAATTCAATCTTAATCTCAAAATTACCACGATACCTTCGAGTTCTGAGAGTTCAAATAAACAAATCACGCGAGATCCGGCTAGGGTCCAGTCTAATGCGCAAGTCCCGTTAGATTTGAGGCGGGATCGGGCCTAGAAATAGAACTCTAGTTTTCTAGGCTTGGGTGTTTGACTTCGATCCGATGTAGATTCATGGGTTCGAACTAGGGCTGTGGAGATAGGATTAGGGTTTAGAAAGGATTTATAGGTTTGTAATAAGCTTATGATTTTTTATTGATTTGGGTTTCAGAAGAGGCTTAGGGTTTTGGGATCAAGAAACTAATAGAGTAGAGTTTAGAATACGAAGCAAGTTTATCAAGGGTTTAAAGCAAAACAGAGAGTGATAGATAGCAAAGATAATAATAGATCAAAAGAAAATGGATGGGAGTCACTCCCTTGGCCTTGCACCAAACCCATCTCAAGAAGAAGAATATTCAAGCATAAAAACATTCAAAATATTCAATCACTAATTAAAAAGTGTTTACAAGTCTCTTTAAATAAACAACCAAAGTAAAATTTGTAATAAAAGAGTCCTAAAATAAATAAAGACTTAAAAAATATAATTTTTCACATAAAATAGAAGATTCTGTCATTGGGGCGAAGATTTCCACGGACGTCCGTCAAGTGCCACGGACGTCTGTCGCCTAGGGATAGTGAGGGCTCAAAATCACGGACATTCGTCACCTAGGGATAGTGAGGGCTCAAAATCACGGACATCCGTCGCTATTTACAGACATCCATCACTATTCACAGTCACTGTTGTTGGCACTATTCATCAATGACAGTTTTGTGTCTTTGTGTTTCCTTTTCTCCCCTAAAGTTGTGGTACTCGGGCTTCCTCTACGTCTCGTCCGACGCCAGTAGAAGCGATGTGATCCAAAACCGATGTCCACATACTCTGCGTTCCCATCATTCTCTCCTACTCAAAATGTTTCATCACCGATGAAACACACGTGGTACGGATCAAGTGTATCGGAACTCGCACGGTGAAATTCCTTGCAAGTAGCCCAAACAATCTCGGCACCGGTGGCGTATGATCATGATCTCGGTTGATTGAAGCGTGACGCATAGTGTAAACCTCTCCTCAACGAACCAAATAGCCCGGCTCACCAACCCACTGTACCAAATATTTTTGAAGCTTCTCATCAACTCTCCCGGACCTGAAGGAATTCATCCCGATGAAGTGTGATCGCGATATCGGTCGGGAATACGAGAACTCAAGCGGCAAACTCTTTCATGACTGGCCCATATACTCTCGGTAGTTGACGTATTAACCCTCTTCATCTCATAAATCAGAAACTCTCTGTCGCAGGTGAATGCCACAAGATCATCTAATATTTCCTCAATTACATCTTTTCTCTACCTGCTTGGGGAGTGAAGGGGTATCGACTGTAAAGTTGGGTTGGAATTGTGAATAGGGGCTTTTGGAAAGGATTGCACGGAGGTGTGGTTGAGCTTAGAGAAGGAACCAAATCCTCCACATTGAACGTTAAACGAACCCTCATACCTGGAGGAAGCACAAGTACGTATGCATTAGGGCCACTCTTAGTCAAAACTCTAAAAGGTCCAGTGCCTCTGGATTGGAGCTTCTTTGCGGATCCCGATAGGAATCGCTTTGGCCTAACCCAGACTATCACTTGATTACCCACCTGATATTCTTTGAAACACCTATGAGTATCAGCAGATAATTTGTATTGATTGTTGCTTGAATTAATCGTCTGTTTAATTTCAGTATGCAGTGCGAAATGAGACTCAAAAGTTGACTCACAATAAGACTCGGAATGTGAGGCGGTATGCAACTCAGGACTATGATGTGTACGTGTCTCTATAGACTCGATACTCTCATGTGCATACGACGCTAACGACTCACATGTAACCGACTCAAGTGTTCTTGACTCTACGAACATTAATGACTTAGGCACAACTGACTTTGTGGGCACTATCAACTCATGTGTGCATGACTCAGTCGAATCGCTCGTGGATGACTCACATGTGGACGACTCAACATCATTACTCACAATGGAAATAGAAGTCTCTTTAACACAAACTAGACTCTCACGGCTTCTTCCATCTCCTCTTCACTCATCACGGTACGAGGGTCATACACGATTTCCTTCATGTTCATATTTTCCGGCTCCTTAGAACTCTGTCTTTTAATCAATACATTCAGAGTGGAAAATTTAGTGGAGCACTGGTAAGCAAAGTGTCCAAATCCGTGACACTTGGAGCAATCAGGACACTTGTCTATCTTGGTTTTCAAACTTGTAGAAGGTGACTGTGTGTTAAAGGAACATACTTTTCGATGTGGAAATGAATTTGTTTCGAAGAGACTCAGTATGACGTTCTAAGCGAGTCCAAAAATTTTTGGCATTACCCTCCAACTTTGTCTCCACTAGCCTAATTTGGTACTCGTTTGGTACGTCATACCAATCAAAATAGTCCTCTACACTAGACAGCCATTAAAATTTGTCCATCCCTCAAAATTTGGAACTTCATCCCGAATAAATTTTAGAAACTTCTCGGCGAGATCGTACTCGGGTTCACGATGATAGGGGTATCCCATGACTCTAGTCCCATGACAACTTTTGGGACTTTGCCAAGAATTTGGATGCGATCGCCTCAATTCCGATTTGATGTCCCTAAGAACATCGGCAATCTCGCTCATGCCCATGGTGAACACAGCTTACTAACACTGGTGCTAAATGTCATGCAAATATGAACCAACAATGAAAGAAGAATTTTATCGAACACTAGATGTGCACAAACAAAACTAAAATAAAATGCAATAAATTAAAATGTCACACAATATGCCCTAACCTAGAAACCTAGGGCTCTGATACCAAAACTGACATGGGACGGTACACTAAAATGCGTGAATCATGATTTTATGAAGATTTGCCGAAATTAAATAAAGAAATTCAATCTCAATCTCAAAATTACCATGATACCTTCGGGTTCTGAGAATTCAAACAGACAAATCACGCGAGATCCGACTATGGTCCAGTGCGATGCGCAAGTCCCGTTAGATTTGAGGCAGGATCGGGCCTAGAGATAGAACTCTAGCTTTCCAGGCTTGGGCGTTTGTCTTCAATCTGATGTAGATACATGGGTTCGAACTAGGGCTGTGGAGATAGGTTTAGGGTTTGGAAAGGATTTATGGTTTTGTAATAGGCTTATGGTTTTTTATTGACTTGGGTTTCAGAAGAGGCTTAGGGTTTTGGGATCAAGAAACTGATAGAGTAGAGATTAGAATACGAAACAAGTTGACCAAGGTTTAAAGCAAAATAGAGAATAATAGATAGCAAAGATAATAATAGATCAAAAGAAAATGGATGGGAATCACTCCCTTGGCCTCGCACCAAACCCATCTCGGAAAGAATAATATTCAAGCATAAAAGCATTCAAAATATTCAATCACTAATTAAAAAGTGTTTACAAGCCTCTTTAAATAGGCAACCAAAGTAAAATTCGTAATAAAAGAGTCCTAAAATAAATAAACTTAAAAAAGGTAATTTTTCACAAAAAATAAAAGATACCGTCGCTGGGGCGGAGATTTCCACGGACGTCCTTCGCCTAAGGACAGTGAGGACTCAAAATCACGAACATCCATCACTATTCACGGATGTCCATCACTGTTCACAGACGTTCGTGGCACTGTTCACAGACGTCCATCACTATTCACAGTCACTGTTCATCAATGACGGTTTTGTGTCTCCTTTTCTCCCCTGAAGCAGTGGTACTCGAAAATTCAATACTTGTCGAAATTACATGTTTTTTGGCTCGTTGAAAAGCTACTTCGATAAGCTTTCAAATATGACCAATTTCACATCAATCCGACTTCGTTTGACACTTCAAAATAGGTTAAACATAAAAGTGACGGGAATAAAAGTTGAAGACCTTAATAAATTTTGAATTTTCTTCTTTCTGATCAAATGGGTCTTTAACGGGTCTTTTTTAAAAACCCATTCATAGGTCCACACTCTATTTTGACATCTCTTCTTTATCCGACCACGATTTAAACAAGTGGATCTAAAATTTGCATCAATCCCCTCTACTTTGAAAAAGTTCGACCTCAAACTTTGGTTGGCATGGATTTTCACGGTTGCGATCACAAACAATATTAAGGGAACCTCGATCGGAAAGGGCTTAAATCGGGCGCCCCCATAAACTCTCCCCGGGTTAAAAGGGTTCATTCCCGATGAATACTGGTTGTAATAGAGCTCCAAGAGATCCGGGTCAATCTGCTAAAACTCTTGTGTAATCCACATGTTCTCTGAATCACTCTTATTCTTCCACTTGACCAAATACTTCTGAAGTCCCCCTTAGTTGGTGGACACAATCTGATCTTCCAGTACATCTTCGATGATCTCACAAGTTTGCCAAGTAAGTGGGGATAGTGGTGTGGGTAGGGAAATTATTGGTTCATCAGATGTAAAAGGCTCAAAGGGGTTGGCAGGGATAGTTGAAGGGCCATGGAATAGAACAAGATCCTCCACTTTAAAAGTCGTGCTAATCCCCAATTCCGGTGGAAGATCTAAGATGTAAGAATTAGAACCGGCACGCTTCAAGATCTGATAGGGTCCAGCACCACGAGCTTATAACTTCTTTGCAACTCCTTATGGATACCGCTCGGGTCTATTCCGAACCATCACAAAATCACCCTCTTGAAATTCTTTGAACCGTCTAGGAGAATTTGCAGAGAACTTGTAATTTTCATTGTTCGCATTAATTCTTTTCTTAATCTCAGCATGTAAGTCATTAATGCAATATGTAAAAGTGGATGTAAACTCTGATGACCGTTGATGAATGGACATTGGGAGAAAATCTGTGTTTTAATATTCGGCTTACCCTTCCACTAGATGAGGTATGCCTGATGTTTCTCAGATTGTGTTCTCCTTGCAGACCAAGTGTTGTCAATTTTCGGTTTACCTTTCCACTTAAGAAGATACTATCGATATGCTTGATGTGTCTTTACCTTAGTAACAAAATATGGATCTCCCAAAACTTTTCCATCTAACCTCTTCACATTTTGTTCAAGCGGGTATTTGGAAAGCAATGAGTAGATAGGATTGGGCTCAGGTGGATGGGCATCTAGGAATGAGTCTAAAGGTTTTGTTGTTGGGCCTAAAAAAGGTGTACGTGCATCTACACTCGACTCGATTAACTCGTGTGTACTCGCTTCAACCAAAACCAAAGACTCTAGGGTACTCGATTCAATGGACCCTAATGATTCTTGTGTACCCAATTCGATGGACTTACATGTACTCGATTCAAGGGGCACCAACAAGTCGTGTGTACCCAACTCTACGAATACCAATGACTCATAGGCAAGTGATTCGATTGGTTCACGTGTGGGTGACTCAACATCACTACTCACAAGAGAAATAGAATTCCCTTTAAAACAAACTAGACTTTCATCAGCTTTTTCTATCTCTTCTTCACCCAGCACGGTACTAGAGTCGTACACGTCTTTCACTTATCTATTCTCCGACTCCTTAGGACTCACTCTTAGTCAATAACTTCAGAGTAGGAAATTTTTTGGGGCATTGGTGTGCAAAGTGTCCAAACCCTTGACACTTAAGGGAATGAGGACACTTATCCGTCTTGGTTTTCAAACTCCGAAGAAGATGACAGTGTGTTAAAGGAACATACTTTTCAATAAGTCTCACCTTCATGTCCTCCCATGTGGAGATGTATTTATTTCGAAGATATTCAATGCGACGTTCTATGCGAGTCCAAAAAATGTTGGCATTACCCTCCAACTTTGTTTTCGCTGCCATAATTTTGTACTCATTTGGTACGCTATATCAATCAAAATATTCCTCTACACTAGACAACCACTCTACGAAGGTTTTAGGGTTTAACCATCCCTCAAAATTTGGAACCTCATTCCGAATAGATTTGAGAAACTTCTCGGCAGGGTCATTCACGATGATGGAGGTATCCCCTAACTCTAGTCTCATCATGATTTTAGGGACTTTGCCAAGAATATGGAGTGTAGCGGTTTCCTTGTTCGGCTAGTACCCTTTCATGACGGGTAAGGAATTCACGGTGATGTGTAAATGACTCATGCATGATGCTTGACACAAACACAACTCAGACACAATACTAAAAAAGACACTATGAACCAACAATGGATGAGGACTTTTGTCAAACACTAGGCGTGCACACTAATGAACACTAATGAAATAAAATGCAATAAGATTGAAATGACATGCAATTATGAAACTAAGACAAAAGTTAGATAACGGCTAGGCGAAAGCTAAACCAAAAAAACTTAGACGAAAGCTTTAAAAAAATAAATTAATAAATAAACTCAAACAAAAGCTGAACAAAAATTTTCAGACAAAAGTTAGACAAAAAAACCAAACAAGAACCAGACAAAATCCAGACACGAGCTAGACAAACCCTAGACAAATCTGAATTAATGACAAAATAAACCCTAAAACTTATATGAACATTAAAATCCTAAAACTAAACTGACGCTCTGATACCAATTTGATGCAGGAACTTACTAAATGCAATGTTAGGGCTAATATTAGGATTAAAATTAATTTAATCAATTAAAAAAATAACAATTTTTCATAACAAATTACCACAGAAAATTCTAGAAATTCGATTAGGTGATTTAATTCCGGACCAAAATAGCGTTTACTTTAGTGTACGTTCCCTATCGCAGATCTAGAAGACTAGGGTTCTTATGAGCGGCTAAATCTCCGATAGTTTTAGGGCGTCGTACGAACTCACAAGCGGGTTTTCTCGATATCATACGAAAATAAAAGGCTAATAAAATTAATGATGAACAAAATATTAATTTTGAGCTTTTACGAGATCAATAAAATAATTAGGATTACGCTACTTATGCAAACCGTAAATCTAAAGAAGATAGAGATGGAAGAAGAGTTGGTCTCGCACCAAACCGCAAGCGAGAATCGAAGAATCGCTCTCCATTTTGAGAGAATCACACCCTCACGAAAGTTTAGAACTCTCAAGCGGGTTTTCTCGATATCATACGAAAATAAAAGGCTAATAAAATTAATGATGAACAAAATATTAATTTTGAGCTTTTACGAGATCAATAAAATAATTAGGATTACGCTACTTATGCAAACCGTAAATCTAAAGAAGATAGAGATGGAAGAAGAGTTGGTCTCGCACCAAACCGCAAGCGAGAATCGAAGAATCGCTCTCCATTTTGAGAGAATCACACCCTCACGAAAGTTTAGAACTCTCAATTTTGAATAAGCAATTTTCATTAACCAAAAAACTAATAATAAAAGTATTTACAAGCCTTTAAATAGGCTAACCAATGCATAAAATTAGAAATCCTAGTATAATTCTAATTCCTAATAAAAGAAATATCCTAATTCTTCTAAAACAATAAAGTCCTAAAACAATGAGGAAACTAATCATATTTCTAATAAAAGAAACAACTCTTACATTCTAAAATAAAATAATAAAAGAGACTAATCCTAATTCAATTAGGGTTCTTGAAATTCGTCACTATATGCAGCTTCCGAAAACTGACCATAACTTCTTCAATACTTGTCGGAATTGCATGTTTTTTGGCTCGTTGGAAAGCTACTTCGATAAGCTTTCAAATATGACCAATTTCACATCAATCCGACTTCATTTGACACTTCAAAATAGGCTAAACATAAAAGTGACGGGATTAAAAGTTGAAGAACCTAATAAATTTTATATTTTCTTCTTTCTGATCAAACGGGTCTTTAACGGACATTTTTTAAAAACTCATTCACGGGTCCACTTTCTATTTTGGCATCTCCACTTTATCCGACTACGATTCAAACAGGTGGATCTAAAATTCGCATCAAGTTTCAGTTCAGATTTGTGCATATAGTCCATAGCAGTTTCAGTTCAGAAATGGTCACTATTATCTAAAGCAGTTTCAGATTAGATTTGTACATATAACAACTTTTGATCGGCTAAGAGCTTCCATGATACAAAGAGACCCATATGATTTCAGTGACATCATAGGTAAGTAACCCACCATTTTCTCCATCAACTCATAGCAAATCCCAGGGCTGTTGACATGTGGACAAATCCCTCAGAATTTAGGGAACTCACCAATTAACAAGGTGCATTCCAGAGGGAGTTGGGTTCACTATAGTCTATCAATTGTGTGCATAAATGAACTGATTCTTTTATCAATTGTGTGCAGAACTTGACTTCTTCTCACCATGTCATAGTAATCTGTTCAATTTTTTTGATATATGATTGTTTTTGTGGAATGACATAGTAATATCTGATGTGGTTTTTGTCTGTCCATTTCTACATATAAGTGATCAATTTGATGTGGTTTTTTATGTGGGTTTTGAATTATAGAGTACAGGGCTGGTTCTATGTAAATGGGTTTTGAATGACAAAGTACATGGGCTTATGTTGAATGACAGGTTGTCTTATGTGTATGACCTGTTGCTTAAATCAGGTGTATGTTGAATGACAAGGTGTTCTTATTTGTAGATTGCTTAAATCAGGTGTATAACAGTTCTTGGATCTCTGGTTTCAAGTATTGCTTAAATCAGGTGTATAACCTGTTACAGCTTCTTGTATTTAGCTTTAAGGTTCGCAAATTGAGCCTTGAAGCCTTGCCATGAGAGAAAAGTGGGACCCATGCCTAAAGGAGAGCTGCAGCAGTTAGACAGCTGTTGATCACTGAAATATATCACTTTCCACCTCTTAACCTGGCCTTTAATGAACCTTTGAGTTGGTTAATAATGAGTTTTTAAGTGTGCTTTTATAGATGATAGCAAACTATAGCTTAGTGCAGCAATCCATCATTTTAGAGCCAAGAAGAAAGAATTTTAAGTCAAACAGTGGAGCTGATGGGAACTACAGTGAATGCACCATGGTAGTTTACACTATTGGGGCTGTATAGCATGCCTCGGGGTCCTAGAAGTCTTGCTGAGAGAGAGAGGGGTGAAGCCCAAGCTTATTGAGATGATGCTGCAGCAGATTAAATGGAACAGTCGTGGAGAAAATTATAGCTTCAGCTTCAAGATCTTGAGCACTTTATATATGCAGCAGTGCAGCAGCTCAAGTGGCACACTACAACACTTCAATGCTAAAACTTTCATCCACTTGTAGAGCAGTTGAAAGTAATTCTACTGCAGCAACTACTCCAGCAGATTATATAGAACAGCAAAGAGCTTCTTGGGCAGCTCAAGCAAATTACAGCTTCAGCACACTCAAGTCGAGCAGCTGCTATGGCTGAAGCAAACCAAGCTATCAAGCTGCATTGCTGAACAAACAACCTGTAGAGTTGCTGCATTCCACTAGTAGAGCAGCTGAATGAAAGCAGAACTGAACCTCTCGACCTTAAGACCTGAAGCAAGCAGCTGTCGAGCATTTATTACTGCAAACCAGGCTGTCAAGCAGCTGCAAATGCTGGAGAACCAACCTATCGAGCTGGAGACTTGAACATATCGAGCAGTTGCTGAAGCAGCAGCTGCTCTCGAGCTGATGAAACAACCTGTCGAGCTTCAAATCCAAACTGTGTAGCTGCTGCCTTAATATACTAGAGCATCTGTTGCAGATCTGAAACCAGCAGCTACTCAAGCACCTTACTGCTGAAACCAGGCTGTCGAGCAGCTGCTACTGCTGTAAACCAACCACTCGAGCAGTTCCGTGCTTCAAACCAACCACTCGAGCAGCTCAAAACTCAGCTGCATTTAACTACTCGAGCACTTAAAGTGCTGCATTTCAGCCTCTCGAGATTTAAATTATGAAACTCAACCAATCAAGGCACGGGTTCCAGCAGACATATTCAAACGTCAGGGGTATTTTTGGGATTCCACAACATCTAGGGCACACATCCCAATGTATTGAGTTGTAACACACATCCCAAGGCATTACTTGGCTACAAATGGGCCACGACAACAGCTCCAAATATTTTATTCTTTCTTATTTCTGATAGGCCAATGCACAAAGGAGCTGTATGGATTGTATATATATAGTTATAATTTGTCTTGGGAAGGGAGCCAGGATTAGCCTGAGCTCACTTTTAGGGTTAGGTTTAGGCTTTTATTTTCTTTTATTTTCTTCTTCCTCTTCCTTAGCTCAGCAGCAATGCTAGCTAACTATTTGTAGCAGCTAGGTATATTCTAAGTTGTAATCGGGTTTTGTAATAATAGGAAGAGCAGTTTTGGAGTTTTGCAAGGACTGTTGCCTTGGGGGCAATCATTGTAAGTCCTTTTTATTTAATGAAATGTCGGGTTTAAAGTTTCATTAAATCTGTATTTTTCTTGTATTTTTCATATAGAACTGTATGGGTTTAATGCACATATGGATGTATGTGCTTATAGCCATGCACACATAGTGGCTGCAGTTGGTTTATTGTTCTAGTTTTAACCCCATGACTAGATCACATCTCTAAGATATTCTGTGACCATTCGAGTGGACAGAATATAGCCTTAGGATGAGTCTAGATGATAGAGCTGAGCTAGATTCTTTTTCCCTGCCTTGGGCTAGTAGCCAAATGAGGGACTGTTGCAGAGCCAACTTCTCCTCTTTTTTACATCACTATTTTCAGTGAAAGGACCTGAGATCTTGCACAGATTGCTGACTTGAGAGCTAGGTCATTGCAATCCACTTTGTAGCAATGACCAGCTGATTTCTATGTCCCATTCAATCTGTGATTTCTAGTGACTTCCACTTGATTTTAATGAATTGTTTAATTTTATGGTTGCATGAGCTTGTAGCCTTGCAAACATAGTGTTTGCAATGGTTTTCTTGTTTCAGCTCTAACCTTTTACTTGGATGAAATCCCTGGGATATGCTATGACCATTCAAGTGGACAGAATACAGCCCTAAGATCAGTTCATGCCTCTGGGTTAGGTTGGATTCTTCTACCTTGCACTTGTGCTTGTAGCCAAGTGAAGGATAGCTGCAGATCCAGCATCTTGATCTGAGTTGTAGTGAAAGTTAGCCCATAGTTGTCTACTTCTCTACATTTTTACTTTATTTTACCACACCATCTTCATTCTTCTTTATCCCCTTTCTTTAGCTGTAGTTTTATTTTTGTTTTTAGTTTTGTTTTGTTTTGTGACACCTACACACCCTCTCTTTACCTTGCTTTCTAGTGTAGGTTTAGAGTTGCTAGATTTGGCTATACAACTTTATAGTTTTAGATCATCACTCCCTGTGGGACAAACTCTTATTAAAATTTGCTACAACAGCCCTGGATCTTGCAGGATTGTGTGTTTACTTTGATTTTTATGTTCCAATCCCATATTTTATCCCCTTCTACTTGTCTTTGTCATTCTTTATTTCTACCATACATTGTGTAATAAAGAACCAAATAAACACTCCAACAACAGCCCAATCGACAGGCTGAATTCACCCTCTCAAGCAGCCTCGAGCAAACAAGGCCTTCAGAATCTAGCCTCTCGAGCACTCTCGAGCAATGTCGAGCAGACCATGCCTGCAGCAGTTCATCTCCTCGAGCAGTTCAGAAGCCTGCAGCAACCACCCTTTCGAGCAGTTCAAAAGCCTAGAGCAACCACCCTCTGGAACAGCTCAAAGCGGCAGCAGCTCATCTTCTCGAGCAGTCAAAAGCTATCCTAATCTATCCTCTCGAGAAGCCTTCAAAAAGCAATTCATCTCCTCGAGCATTTCAGAAGCCTGCAGCAACCACTCTCTCGAGCAGTTCAAAGCTACAGCAGTTCATCTTCTTGAGCAGTCAAAAGCTATCAGAATCCATCCTCTCGAGAAGCCTTCAGAAAGCAGTTCATCTTCTCGAGCTAGACAATCAGAAGCCTTCAGAAGCCATCCTCTCGAGCAGACCAAGACTTAAGCATTTTATCCTCTTGAAGCTCGGAGCAGATATCTCAGGACATTGGGGGCATTTTTGGAACTTCTGCAACACATGGGACACCTGTCCAAGTGTGTGCTGCTTTCCTAATAGATTAAGGCAATACTTGGCTGATGTAGTTTATAGTAATCACCGCTAGTTTTTTTTAAGCTTCTATGCTTAGTTTGATATTACAAATTTATTTATGCCCATAAAAGGATGCATACTGAAATTTTCAGCTGAAATCCTTGGCCTTAGCTAATAAGTAGATCCAAGTTTTGTTGGACAGGCCAATAATATTTGTAAGCCACTATTGGATTTACAATAATTTTCATCAAATTAACATTTTTTAATGCATTCATTTAAACCCATATCTTATCACATTAGTAAATAGGAATATAAATGTCAGCCCCTGATCATTAAGGCTTAGCTTAGATGCATATTGCTATAGCATATACCAGCATTGCTAGAAGTACGATATTCTACTGTTCTCCAAAAGTTTGAAAATCGATTGGTCTTCAAGTCACTACTACTTATTTATCAATTATTATCATTAAAAAAAATTAATAAAAAAATTTGTTAATGGACTTCACTTAATATGAGCGGCCCACTGAATTGTCATGGGCATTGAGATACTTTTTGTACCAATGTTGGGGAAAAACAGTTTTTTAAATCAGCCTTGAGATTAGTGAAAGTCTTTCTTTTTCTTACTTGGCATAAAAATAGGCAAGTTGTTCAGTTTTAAAATGGAATACGGTTTAACGAGAAATCTGCCATATATCTTGAATCTGTAACATTGTCAAGCCCTTTGAGACATCCAAGGTACTTGGGGTGTCAAAATCTGATTTTGGGTAATGGTCTAGTTGATAGGTTTCATTCATGTGGTTAACTGAAACCAAGGTATTATAGTACTATGGGAAACTGATAAAGAAGAGAAAGAAGGTATTATAGTATTATAGTACTATGGTCTAGTTGTTGGGTGTTTTTTTTTTTTTATTTCTCTATCTAATTTTTGATTTGTTATCAGCCACCCCACTTTTGTATCCCTTCACTTCAATCCCTTTCAATCTAAAAAGCTTTTATCAGCCACTATGCTGTTGTAGTGGACATGTGTATGACCTAAACAGCAGCTGGAATCACTGGAATCTACTATAACAATTGGAATCAATGGTATCTACCATTATAATGTATAAGTATATATCCTTAGCTGTTATAGTAGATTCCAGTAGCTGAAATCTACAAGCACAGCTGGAATCAATGGAATCTACCATTATAATGTATAACAGCAGCTGGAATCTACAAGCACAGCTAGAATCAATGGAATCTAGCATTAGAATGTACAAGCACAGCTGGGGTTAAGAAACAAGTATAACAGCTATTGGAATAATCTTCAGGGGACTATGAGTAAATAAATATTGTGATGGAAGATGAGAATGGTGATTCACACAGGTTAATTGTGGACATTGATTTCAAGTCTCAGTTTCAACTAGCAAGACCCACTTTAACCTACTCTCAACACTCCAACACTGTACCTTCAATCTTTGTAGGCAGTGAAGAGAAGCTAATATTCTGATACACCATCCATTTGAAAGCTTATATCATTATGGAATTCTGACCAATTTTATCAAACTCAGATTACAAAGTCACAGATGATAGAAGAATCCAAAAAATAGGCCAAAGTCTTGCACACAGCAACATTCCGGAACAATTTTGGAAAGACAATAGCAGGTAGCAGGCAGTGAAGAGACTCTTCATTGCATTGACTAAAAAAACTACAATAGCCAACTAAAATATAAATAGCACCTACATTTATATAAAGGTACATTGTTTTATTCATTACATTGACTAAAAAAATCTACAACAGCTAGTTACATATGTTTGTCAGTCACACCCTCTCTCCAATACCCATTCTTATTTTCAAAAATTAATTGGATGGCCTAGATCAGTTGGCATACATAGAGAATTTATCTATAATGAGACCGTTGTGCCTAGTTCTTGTTGTCAAATTAAAAACACTCAAACACCATCTAAAATTAGTAGTACATTGGTTTTAAATTGTAGAAATTAATTTTGGATTAAACTGTCATTTACATTTAACTGTCAAACCCATTTAAGTTAACTGTCATTTGCTTCATACCTGTAACTGTCATTTACATGTAAATGATAGTTAAAGGAAATTGAAGGGAATTGAATGAAGCAGCCATACTCCAGGTTCAATGTTCAAAGGGTCTGATTAATCGGTATTTTCATTAGCATTCATCACACAAAATGATACAGAGCAACATTCAAAACACAACTTCATTTCATTCCGCCCAATGTTACAAAGGATCTACCATTTCATTGAAATGTGGCTTACATACATCACTTTTGCCACCAAAAAAACACCCTAAACCCTTATCATCGAGATATTAAAAAAAAATCCAAGAGGCAACCAACGCCACCCACAACACCTTCTCTCTGCAATTTCTTCTCACGATCTCAGCCTCGAACCGGTTACATCTCCGAAGGAACCCTGGAATGATTTGTGTGGATCTTTCGTAGATGGGTGGATCGATCCAGATAAAGTCTCGGCACGATCGATTGGGGCAGCTCAAAAACCTCCTCCCCGGATTGCGGGACGTCCACGATGTTTGAATGTTCCTTCGATTGCCACATATGGGGTACGGTTTCTCTTCTATCAATGCCAAAATCTCGGGAGGGGATCGCATGACGGAAGACGCCGAGTTTCTGGACGAAGTAGCAGCAGCCATGAAGAAAGAAGACGAAGAAGAAAGAGGAAGAAGAAGATGAAGTAACAGCAGACGGGTTAAAAACAGGGACACAAGCAAAGAAGAAAACAAAACCCAACGGCTTATTAGCCTATTGTGCATCACGTGCAAGTCACGTGCGAAATTTTCCATCCAAATCCAGCTCAACTTGCCACATCACCGTCCACATCAGTGCCTTAAAGGGTTTAAGGCTCCACGTCAGTAGTTTCCGTCGAGAAGAAAATGGGGTGTGACGGCAGGGGTCTGATTTTAGTACATTTGTATTCTTCAAGGGTTTAGTTTATATTATGCAAAGTTCAGGTGCTTTAGGGGCATTGAGGTGAAAGTTCAGGGGTTTTTTTGAAATTTTCCCTTAATTTTAAACTTAATCTCAACCCTAGCATTGCATTTAGTAAGTTCCCGCATCAAATTGGCATCAGAGAATCAGTTTAGTTTTACGATTTTAGTGTTCATATAGGTTTTAAGGTTTATTTTGTTATTAATTTATAATTGCATCATTTCATATTTGTCTAGGGTCTGTCTAGCTTTTGTCTATTTTTTGTCTAGCATTTGTCTGGATTTTTTGTCATCTGACTTTTGTCTAGTTTTTCACTTGGCTTTTCTCTTTTTTTTTGTCTAACGTTTGTCTTACATCACTTAGTTTCATAAATTGCATGTCATTTCAATCTTATTGCATTTTATTTCATTAGTGTGCACATCTAGTGTTTGACAAAACTCCTCATCCATTGTTGGTTCATAGTGTTTGTCTTTTCTAGTAATGTGTCAGAGTTGTGTTTGTGTCAAGCATCATGTATGAGTCACACCTCACCGTGAATTCCTTACCCGTCATGAAAGGGAACTAGTCGAACAAGGAAACCGCTACACGCCAAATTCCTGGCAAAGTCCAAAAAATCGTGATGAGACTATAGTTAGGGGATACCCTCATCATCGTGAACCCAAGCACGACCGTGCCGAGAAGTTTCTCAAATCTATTCGGAATGAGGTTCCAAGTTTTGAGGGATGGTTAAACCCCAAAACCTTCGTAGAGTGATTGTCTAGTGTAGAATAATACTTTGATTAATATGGCGTACCAAATGAGTACAAAATTAGGCCAGCAAAAACAAAATTGGAGGGTAATGCCAACATTTTTTGGACTTGCGTAGAACGTCGTACTGAATATCTTAGAAATAAACACATTTCCACATGGGAGGACATGACATGAAGGTGAGACTTATTGAAAAGTATGTTCCTTTAACACACTGTCACCTTCTTCGGAGTTTGAAAACCAAGACGGATAAGTGTCCTCATTGCCTTAAGTGTCAAGGGTTTGGACACTTTGCATACCAATGCCCCAAAAAATTTCCCTAGAAGCGTACGACCCTAATACCGTGCTGAGTGAAGAGGAGATAGAAAAAGTTGAAGAAAGTCTAGTTTGTGTTAAAGAAACTTCTATTTCCCTTGTAAGTAGTGATGTTGAATCACCCACACGTGAACCAATTGAGTCACGTGCCTACGAGTCACTGGTATTCGTAGAGTTGGGTGCACACGAATTGTTGGCGCCCCTTGAATTGAGTACACGTGAATCCATCGAACTGAGTACACAATAACCATTAGGGTCAATTAAATCGAGTACACGTGAGCTCAATGAACTGGGTACACAAGAACCATTAGGGTCAATTGAATCGAGTACCCCAGAGTCTTTGGTTTTGGTTGAAGCGGGTACACACGAGTTAATCGAGTCGAGTGCACACGAGCCATTAGTGCCCCTTGCATCATTCACACATGAGTCGTTAGTGTCAGTAGTGTCACTTAGACATGAGCCTATAGAGTCTGTAGATGCACGTACACCTTATTTAGGCCCACCAACAAAACCTTCAAACCCATTCCTTGATGCCCATCCACCTGAGCCCAATCCTATCTACTCATTGATTTCCAAATACCCGCCTGAACAATATATGAAGAGGTTAGATAAAGACACATCAAGCATATCGAGAGTATCTTCTTAACTGGAAAGGTAAACCGAAAATTGACAACACTTACATTGCAAGGAGAACGCAATCTGAGAAACATCAGGCATACCTCATTCAGTGGAAGGGTAAGCCGAATACTAGAACACACAAGTTTTCTCCCAATGTCCATTCATCAAAGGTCATCAGAGTCTGCATCCACTATTGCATATTGCATTCATGAGTTACATGTTGAGATTAAAAAAAGAATTAATTTAAAGAATGAAAAATACAAATTCTCTGCAGATTCTCACAGACAGTTCAAAGAATTCCAAGAGGGTGATTTTGTAATGGTTCGGAATAGACCGAGCAATTCCCGCAAGGAGTTGCAAAGAAGTTGCAAGCTCGTGGTGCTGGACCCTATCAGATCTTGAAGTGTGTCGGTTCTAATGCTTACATCTTAAATCTTTTGTCGGATTTGAGGATTAGCACGACTTTCAACGTGGAGGACCATGTTCCATTCCATGGCCCTTCAACCATCCCTGCCAACCCCTTTAAGCCTTCTACATCTGATGAACCAATAATTTCCCTACTCAAATTGTTACCCTCACCTACTTGGCAAACTCGTGAGATCATCGAAGATGTGTTGGACGATCAGATTGTGTCCACCAACCAAGGGGGACTTTCAAAAATATTTGGTCAAGTGGAAGAACAAGAGCGATTCAGAGAATACGTGGATTACATAAGAGTTTCAGTAGATTGACCCTGATCTCTTGGACCTCTATCACAACCAGTATTCATCGGGAATGCATCCTTCTAACCTGGGGAGAGTTGATGGGGATGTCTGATTCAAGCCACTTCTGATCGAGGTTCCCTATATATTGTCTGTGATCGCGATCGTGAAAATCCTTGCCAACCAAAGTTTGAAGTCAAATTTTTTCAAAGTAGAGGGGATTGATGCGAACTTTAAATCCGCCTGTTTAAATTGTGCTCGGATAAAGAGGAGATGTCAAAAGAGAAAGTGGACCCGCGAATGGGATTTTAAGAAAAGGCCCGTTAAAGACTCATTTGATCAGAAAGAAGAAAATCCAAAATTTATTTGGGTCATCAACTTTCAATCCCGTCACTTTTATGTTTGGCTTATTTTGAGGTGTCAAACAAAGTCGAATTGATGCGAAATTAGTCATAGTTGAAAGCTTACCGAAGTAGCTTTCCAACGAGCCAAAAAACGTGCAATTCAAACAAGTATTGAAGAAGTTATGGCCAGTTTTCGAAAGCTGCACAGAAAATGACGAATTTCAAAACTCCTAATTGAATTAGGATTAGTCTCTTTTATTATTTTATTTTATAAAATAAAATTTGTTTCTTTTATTAGAAATATGATTAGTATCCTCATTGTTTTAGGACTTTATTTTATTGTTTTAAAAGAATTAGGATATTTATTTTATTTGAACTAGGAATTAGAGTTACACTATGATTTCTAGTTGTATGCATTGGTTAGCCTATTTAAAGGCTTGTAAACAACTTTATTATTACTTTTTGGTTAATGAAAATTGTTGATGTAAATTGAGAATTCTAAACTTTCGTGAGGGTGTGATTCTCTCAAAACGGGGAGCGATTCTTCAATTCCCGCTTACGGTTTGGTGCGAGGCCAATTCTTCTTTCATCTCTATCTTTTTTAGATCTACGGTTTGCGTAAGTAGTGTAACCCTAGTTATTTTATTTATTTCATAAAATTCAAAATCAACCTATTTGTTCATCATAAATCATTATTAGCCTTTTAATTTTATTCGGTATCGAAAGAACCCGCTTGCGAGTCCGTTCGACACCCTAAAACTATCGGAGATCTAGCCGTTCATAAGAACCCTAGTCTTCTAGATCCGCGATCGGGAACGTACACGAAAGTAACATTATTTTAGGTCGGAATTAAAGCATGTAATTGGATTTCTAGAATTTTTCATAGGAATTTGTTATGAGAAATTAGTTTTTTTTAATTGATTAAATTAATTTAATCCTAATCTCAGCCCTAGCATTGCATTTAGTAAGTTTCCGCATCATCTGCCCTTTAACTTGATATGGTCAAAAGACAACAACTCGCGCATAGGTGTCCAAGAATAACAAACAACATGGTGCAAAACTTGTACTCATCAACAAACTTAATGCAACACTTTGCATTCAAGTGGTCATGGTACACCATGATCCAAACAAGTGGCTAAACACTTAGCCTACATGTTCTTGGCACCAACAACATGGTCACAAGACCTAAACAGTGACTCATAACAATGTCAAGGAGGAACTGACAACATAAGCCCACACATCATGAAAGTAATGGTATTGATGGAACCAATTACCTCCAAGTATAGACACCAAGAATAAGCTCATACATATCTATCTTCACTATCTGAGAACCATAGCCACATCATTTATTTGTATAACAGCCACCACTAGGCCTTAGTGAATTTAGGAGCTTCTGCACATCATTCACACACCTACATTTCTTTCATTATCCCTTTTTTTAACCATAAAAAATAAGAACCAAAAACACTGATTAAACATAAACAGTTTTATGACAGATCTTGAGGCACCACAAATCTCAAGGTATCATAGATCTTAGGAATAGCCTTATCACGAATCTTGAGACAAAAACCACACATCATGAGACTTCACAAGAATTTTTTTTTTAACTGCCTTAGGAACTTTACTTCCTCCACTTGAGGATCATAGACAGGAGGGTTTTTACTGGGACGCAGACATTGTAGAAATCGGATACGAACCATTTCGCATGTACCGACGTCGGAAGAAGCGGAATGGAAATCAGAACCAGGCATAGAGGAGGAGAATTTCGTACTGGAGGAATGCTGCACTTTCGATCGATCAAACTTCTGCTTCGATCGGTCAATTCACATTTCGATCGATCGACCCCATATTTCGACCGATCGATAGTGGCGAGAGGGGCGAGAAAGAGACTTCATTCTAGAGTATATATATATATATATATATTCTAGACAACTTTAACCCTGAAAATCGATCGATCGAGTACCACTTTCGATCGATCGATTGAATTTCAATCGATCGATTGAATTTCTATCGATCGATTGAATTTCAATCGATCGATCAAAATCGCGCAGATTTTCAGGGTTAAAGTTGTCTTTTCTTATTTAATTGTTTTAGAGTTTTCTTTTATTTTAAGACCTATATAAGGGCATTAAGAAAAACAATGTAATTAGTTTTTTTATTAATGAAAAGAGCTTTTGCTTGTGTGCTTTAGATGAGCCTCCACGAAGAGTGATTCTTCGCTTTCCGAGAAGGATTTGGTGTGAAGCCTCTATCCATCTTCTATTTACCTCTTATTTTATTTTCTTTCTCTGCGTCTAAATATTTTCATAAACCCGAAATCATAAACCCTAGTTTTTCCTAAATCATTGAACCGATCCGATTCAACAACCGTAGATCCCATCAGAGCTATTAAACCCTTCCGCATCAAAAAAACGGAGAAAACCAGCGACCATTGAATTGTGAGCGCCCTAATCTGGGAATCTAGAGTTCTACCTCTAGAACCGATCTACACCGCAGACCTAACGGATCTAGCGCATGGACTGGACCTTTCCTGAACCCGAACCCGATCTCTTACATGAGAAACAAATAAGCCCTAAGGTATTCGCTTTATTTTCAAATTCATAGTTCAATTTAATTTAAATTAATTTCGGCAAGTAATTAATTCATCGCACGCACGTAGTTTAAGGTTTTGCCATGCGTCAGTTTATCAAAGCCTAAGTTCTAGGTTAGGGCATATTGGTGTGACATTTAATTCTATAGCCTTTTAATTTTCATTGCATCTTATTTTAGTTTTTATTTGTGCACATCTAGTGTTTGATAAACGTCTCTATTCATTGTTGGTTCATATGTGCATGTCATTTTATTTCATTTGTATTCATCATTGTGTGCGTCTTGTGTTCGACAAAAGTTCCTATTCAATTTGAGTCACATGTGTATGTCATTTCGATGTCTTTGATGTCATGTCATTTGTGTCTTCATTTGTGTTCACGTCATGTGTTTGTTAAAATTCCTCAACTGTTGTGTGGTCCATAGAATTATGTCTAGAGTGTGTTTGTGTCAAGCATCATGTATGAGTCATATGTCACCATGAATTTATTACCGGTCATGAAAGGGTGCTAGTCAAACGAGGGAACCACTACACTCCAAATTCTTGGCAAAATCTCAAAAGTTGTGATGAGATTAGAGTTCGGGGATATCCTCATCATCATGAACCTGAGTACTACCCTGCCGAGAAGTTTTTAAACTCTATTCGGAATGAGATCCTAGATTTTGAGGGTACGACGGACCCTAGAACCTTCGTGGAGTGGTTGTCTAGTGTATAGGAGTACTTTGATTGGTATGACGTATCAGATGAGTACAAAATTAGGCTAGTACCAACAAAGTTTAAGGGTAATGCCAAAAATTTTTGGATTCATATAGAACTTCGTATTGAGTTTCGTCGGATTAAACCCATCTCCATATGGGAGGATATGAAGTTGACACTTATTGAAAAGTATGTTCCTTTGATACATCGTCTCCTTCTACGGAGTTTGAGAACCAAGACAAACAAGTGACCTGATTGTCTTAAGTGTCAAGGATTTGGACACTTTGCTTACCAATGCTTCATACTCTGAATTTATTGAGTAAAAGCGAAAGTTCTAAGGAGCCGGAAAATATGAAAGTAGAAGAGGAAGTGTATGACCCTAGAACCGTGATGAGTGAAGAGGAAATGGAAGAAGTTGATGAGAGTCTAGTTTGCATTAAAGAGACCCCTATTTCCCTTGTGAGTAGTGATGTTTGGTCGTTCACATATGAGTCAACTGAGTCACCCACGCACGATTTGACCGAGTCACCTACGCACGATTTGTTAGTGCTCGTAGAGCCAGTTGTGCACGAGTCCTTATTGGTGGTAGAGTCGAGTGCACTTGAATCTTTGAAGTTAATCGAACCGAGCATACATGAGCCATTAGTGTCCTTGAATTCGATCACACATGAGCCGATAGTGCCCACAGAGTCGGTTGTGCCTAAGTCGGTTACATGTGAGTCATTAGCGTCGCATGTACATGAGAGTATCGAGCCCATAGATACACGTACACATCATAGTCTCGAGTTGCATACCGCTACACATTCTGAGTCTTATTAGAAGTCAACTTTTGAGTCTCATTTTACATTGCATGCCGAAATTAAGCTTAAAATTAATTTATGCAATGAAACTCTCAAAATATCGATGTCGTTACGTACGGCTTTTATGGAATTTCAATTGAATGATCACGCAATGGTTCGGATTGGACCTAAACGATTCCCCTCGAGAGTTGCAAAGAAACTCCAAGCCCTGGCGCTGGGCCTTTTAGAGTTGTGGCAAGGAGGAGCAGGCCTAATGTGTATGTTCTACCACCGGATATAGGGATCAGCTACATTCAACGTGGAGGACCTGTTCCTTCTTCGGCCTCAGCCCCACCCCCCACCAACCCATTCCAAGCAGCCCCGAGCCTAAATTCCAGCCCCACCCTGCAACCCCTACCATTCCATTCCCCACACAAGCAGAGGAGATATGAGATCGAAGGGATACTTGATGATTTTGTGGTATCCCCCATGGTGGAGGATTTTAGAAATACTTGGTTAAGTGGTTGGGAAAGTCTGACTCCGAGAACACATGGTTAGCTGAAGAAGAGGTGCGACGCCTAGACCCCAACATCCTCGATCGCTATCACGACGCTGCTTCATCAGTGATGAAACCTTTTCGGCTCGGGAGAATTGAAGAGGACGCCGACATTGTAGACATCGGATACGGATCGTTTCACGTGTACCGACGTCGGAAGAAGCGGAATGGAAATCAGAACCAAGCGTAGAGGAGAATTTCGTGCTGGAGGAATGCTGCACTTTTGATCGATCGATTCATATTTCGATCGATCGACCCCATATTTCGATCGATCGACGGCAACAAGAGGGGGGAGAAAGAGACTTCATTCTGGAGTATATATATATATATATATAAATCGATCGATCGAGTACCACTTTCGATCGATCGATCAAGTGTCACTTTCGATCTATCGAAATCGCGCAGATTAAAATTCTCTCAGAATTCAAATTTAAATTTCAGGGTTAAAGTTGTCTTGTATTATTTAATTGTTTTAGGGTTTTCTTTTATTTTAAGACCTCCTATATAAGGTCATTAAGAAAAACAATGTAATTAGTTTTTTATTAATGAAGAGTTTTTGCTTGTGTGCTTGAGATGAGCCTCTACGAAGAGTGATTCTTCGCTTCCCGAAAGGGTTTGGTGTGAAGGGTGTGAAGCCCCCATCTATCTTCTATTTATCTTACTTTATTTTCTTTCTTTGCTTCTAAATATTTTCATAAACCCGAAATCATAAACCTTAGTTTTTCCTAAATCATTGAACCGATCCGATTCAACAACCGTAGATCCCATCAAAGCTATTAAACCCTTCCGCATCAAATACCCGGAGAAAATCAGTGACCCCATCATTGAATTGTGAGCGCCCTAATCTGGGAATCTAGAGTTCTACCTCTAGAACCGATCTACACCACAAACCTAACGGATCTAGCACATGGACTGGACCTTTCCTAAACCCGAACACGATCTCTTACATGGGAAACAAACAAGCCCTAAGGGAATCACTTTATTTTCAAATTCATTGTTCAATTTAATTTAAATTAATTTCGGCAAGTACTTAATTCATCGCACGCACGTAGTTTAGGGTTTTGTCTTGCGTCAGTTTTGGAAAACATGGGTGCTATAAATTTGATATAATTAAAAGGTGAACGAATTACCAATTGTGAAGGTTTGACCCAACACCATCCGTCCGCGGTCATTGTTTCCTACAAAGAAGAATAAAGGAAATCTTAAAATGAGCTTGATTATTTTGTATTCTTTGAAAAAACAATTGGAGAACGACTAGAAGAGAGAGATCTGGATGTAATTAAATAAGCACAACTTGTCTGAAGTACTACTATAACTAAAATTAAACAAGGGGAAAATCCATAATATTTAAAAAAACTATGGAATAGCATGCAAAACAAGTATATTGTTCGATTGCATAACAAGACGTACTTTAATTGCTTGAGAGACTTCACCACTATGATCAGTCTTGTCTAGGATGAAACAAATATGATAAAAATATATGTTTAATACTACAATCTTCAGAATTATAGGTGGACACATTATTTTTATGTTAGATTTCATTATGTTTTATTGTGTTTACGGGTAGTTCAATAATTTGGATGTAAGATGTTTAAAAAAAATGCCTCATATAATATATTTTTTAATAAGTCAGAAATGTCTCATATTTGTTATGTTGGTGAGGGCGCCACCAAACCTTTAACTCCGGACATTCCACAAATGGATTTATTAACATATCTGGTGAGACAAGGGAAGTTTGGGATGAGCGGGAGTAACAACAAGAAAGGATAAAATTTGTCATCTGGACATAAGAGGTTAGGAGTGGTTCCTATATAGGAGAAGATTAAGAAAGTAGTTTGAGATGGTTTGGACATGTATTCGAGGCAGGAAACAGTCCATGTACAAAGGATAGAGACGATAAAAACACAAGGAGAAGACCTCGGAAGTAGTGAGAAGCAATATGAAGATTGTGGGTTGCAGAGTAACAGAGAGTTTAGCTTTGAATAAAAATGAATGGAGAAACAAGACTCACAAAGCTGGCTATAAACACAAGTAGCAGCTCTCCAGTCTTCTTGAGCTTGCTTTGAAAGGTCAATGGTGCATTGCTAGATATGGTGTTTCAGAGCTGCAATGTTGGCCCTTGAACTTCCATGGTTAAAGTGTAGACATTTTGAGATAGGGGACTCCATTTGGTTCATCCTTCCATCTTAATGTTGCAGCTCATTCATTTTCTTTTCCGTCTTTAATGTCCATTTACATTCTTTGTTTTGCCAGTCTGGAGGAGGATTTAGTTAAAGTAGAAAATCATCTATTGCCACATTGCCATATATTTCGCTATTAGTCTCTACCTTAGAATCAGATGATGGATTTGAAGAGGATGTCCCAAAAAGGATTAATACAGGTTGGAGGAAATGGAGACAAGCGAGCGGAATATTTGTGACCCATGAGTTCTGCTTAGAATCAGGAATTTTTAAAAAGATGGTGTGGAATGTTGGGCTACAAAAATGGGACAAGAAGATAGATCACATGTGGTTGAGATGCGTCGTATGTTGAGATGGATGTATGAAGTAACAAGAAAGGATAAAATTCGGAATGAGTACCTAAGAGGAAATTTGAGAGTGGCACTTGTAAAGGAAACATTATGGAATGTAGCTCGAGGTGGTTTGGACATGTCCAGCAGAGGCCAGAAGCAAACCCTGTATAAAGTGTTCAGATGCTACAAGCACAAGGAAGTAGGACAAGAGGAGGAACAATGAAGTCCTAGAGGGAAACAGTGAGAAGAAGCATGAAGGATTGTGAAGTTACAAAGAGTTTAACGTTGATCATAAATGAGTGAAGAAATAAGAATCGCAAAGCCGACCTCACTAATCATAAACGAGTGAAGAAATAGGAGACGCAAAGCCGACCCCAATAGATGAGATAAGGCTGTGATGATGATGATTCTTCGTTTTGTCTTGATTTCTATTACCCACATTGTTGTTGGTGATGCAGTGGTATATAGTTACATTAGTAGGTGCGTCACTAGTTATACTAGGTGTGCATATGAGTACTTCTTCCTCACCTAACCCTACCCCTAATCTAACCTAACAAAATTAACTTGGTATCAGGGAAAATATTCTACGTGCACTGAGGTCATCTTCGCGACTACTGATCTCATGTTGACGTCAAACCCATACTTATCTAGACCGGAATCTCATGGAGGCAACAGATCTATGATTTATTTTTGGTTTTGCAACGATGTAAGTCTTCGTTTGTTATTTTTCCGAAACCCAGTTTTTCAGTTTGTTCACGGTTTTTTGAGGTTTCGACCCCTGTTCTGCTGAATCAGAGGGGAAGGTATATATGATTTGGTTCAGTTTTTCATTCTTTATCAATTGGATGTGACAGCATGTGATTCGGATTTATTTTAGAGAGTTTTTTTTCCTCAGTGTTAGTTCTGAAAAAGTGCTCAAATTTCTTGTTGAATGGCCTGTGGTTGATCTATAAAGGATTGTATAATCTGTAAAATTAGTTTGCCAAGCAGATTATAGTATTTGTTTGTGAATGTTTGAGGGTTATTTGAACCATTGATATTTGCAGGAAGTATTTGTTTGCGAGTGTTTTGGTGATTAAGAGTATAACTGCTTGGCTGCTTGTGGGAGATTTTGAGTAGTTAGAGTGGCTGAAATTAATTTAAATGCTCAGTTCTATCGACACGTCAATGTTGTCGTATGAGAAAGTTGTAACAACTATTGTGTAGACAGTGGTGCAGTGGTGCTCAGCGACAGTGGTGCAGTGGGGCTCAGCTTGTGAAGTTGGTGAACAAATTTGGGCTTTGTGGTGTTGTTTAACGAAAATTGTGGGTTGTGTAACCCAGTATTGTGCACAGAATCAGTTTTTGCAGCTGCAGGGTGGTTGGCTTAAGGTTGTGGACCCTGGCAGTGGCTAATGGAACCCAGTTTTGTGCCCAGAATTTGATTTTTGCAGCCGCAGTGGTTATTTACTTTAATTTTTTGCATGTTTTTTGTTGGAAGTTTCTTCATTACTTTGTAATGGAGAAAAATCAAGCAGTGATTGGTGGTAGATGTTCTATGGTTAAATTGAAGAATTAGAATAGTATTCTTGGTGTTAAAACCAATGTTACTGGAGCGGGTCATGCCTGTAGCTCTCCTGGCATCTCATGGATTGTGGATTCTGGTGCCACTGATCATATGACAGGGATATCTTCCTTGTTCCAAGTTTTGTCTCCCATGCCTCACAAATGTCATATTCGTGTTGCCGATGGATCCCTTATTCCTGCTACTGGTAGAGGGACTGTCCAAGCTGGTTCTCTCCCTTTACTCTCTACATTATTTGTTCCGAAAATGTTTGTCAATCTTCTGTCTATTAGTAGTCTTGTTAAAAATCAAAATTGTAGTGCCACTTTCTTCCCTTGCTATTGTGTCTTTCAGGATCTGTCAACTGGAAAAGTTATCGGTCATGGCCGAGAAGATAGAGGACTCTACCTATTTGAAGGACAAAAGAATCATAAAATCAGAGGGTTCAGAAATCTGAAGCTGTTGCAACTACATCCATTGGAGAGTTTCAATTGTGGCATGCACGTTGTGGTCATGTGCCTTTACCACGACTGAAAATTTTATTCCCACAAAAGTTCAATGCAGTTGATAGTATTCCCTTCAAGTGTGAAGTGTGTGAACTTTCAAAGCACACTCGAGTTTCCTATCCTCCCAGTGGTAGTCGGAGTAATAGTCCATTTGAAGTCGTTCATTCTGATGTGTAGGGACCATCCCCAACCACTTCAATACTTGGGTTTCATTATTTTGTATCCTTTATTGATGATTATAGCCGTCTCACTACCATATACCTGATGAAAACCAAAGATAAAGTTGTTTCTATTTTTCCTATTTATCATAAACTCATACAAAATCAGTTCAAAGTCTCAATAAAGTCTCTTCCTTCCGACAATGGGGGAGATTATTCTTCTCATCTCCTCTGGTCCTACTTAAAAAACCATGGGATTGAGTGGCAAACAAACAGGGACGCCACATACGTAGACATCAGATTTGGACCACATCAGTTCTACCGGCGTCAGAAGAAACGTAGAGGAAGCCCGAATACCGTAGCTTTAAAGGAGGAAAGGAGGTTGAAACCGTCATCAGGAGAACAGTACCGCAGCATGCTGTGAATAGTGCAACAGCACACTGTGAACAGTGCAACAGCGCGCTGTTCAACAGCATATTGTGAACAGTGCAACAATGCGTTGTTGGCAACGTTCCGCCCCGCGACGGAACTTCTAAATTTTACGGAAACTGCATTTTTTCAACGTTTTATTATTATTAGGACTCTATAATTCGAGTTATTAAATGGTTGCCTATATAAAGAGGCTTGTAAATACATTCTAGTTAGTTAATTGAATATTTTGAATGTTTGATGCTTGAATATTCTTCTTCTCGAGATGGGTTTAGTGTGAGACCAAGGGAGTGATTCTCATCTATACTCTTTTAATCTTTTAGTATCTTTACTATATATTTTCTCTGTCTTTCTCTTATAATTCATTACCCATATTGAATCCTTAATCCAAAACCCAAAACCTATTTCCATCAAAACCCTAGTTTTCATCCGATCCATCAAACCTACCCAATCCTACAACCCTAGCTCGAACCCGTGAATCTACATCGGAACGAAGGCAAACGCCCAAGCATGGAAAAGCTAGAGTCCTATCTCTAAGCCCGATCCCACCTCAAATCTAACGGGACTTGCATATCGGATTGGACACCCTATTCGGATCTCGCGTGATTTACCTACCGGAATTCTACGAACCCGAAGGTATCGTGATAGTTTTGAGATTAATCTTGAATTCATTTTATTTAATTTCGGCAAATCGCATCAAAATCATATTCACGCATTTAGGGTTTCTGTCCCGCGTCACAAACATCAAGTCCATATACCCCCTCAGCAAAATGGGGTTGTTAAAAGGAAGAACCGGCACCTCTTCGAAGTTGCTCGGGCCTTATTGATTGGAAGGAATGTTCCTAGAATTTTGTGGAGTGAAGCGGTCCTCATAGCATGATTTCTCATTAATAGAATGCCTACACCAGTTCTTCAAGGAAAGTCTCCTCAAAACATGTTAACCTCTTTTCCCTATCCCTCCTAGAGTCCTGGTTGTGTAGTCTTTGCTCAAATACCTTATATAGTCGTGACAAATTAGATCCCAAAGTTGTCTGGTGTATCTTCGTTGGATACCCTCCATCACAGAACCGGTATAAGTTATATGATCCCATCACGAGAAGGAGATTTGTGTCTATGGTTGTCACCATTTTTAGGATCCTCCCTTCACTAAACTTCAAGGGACAAAGGGATAAGGAACAAAACTCCCAGTGTGCTTTCCATCATAGTTGTAAAAGAAGATCAAGAGATGGAAAGAGAAGAGGCTATAGAGGAGCAATCTCGATTTGATAGATATGCAAAAGGGTAAGTCTTTGTGAGGAAGAAGTTTGTGAAACTCAAGCTCAACAAGAGCCTACACCTCAGGTCACCATTGTACAAGAAGAGCCTCTCTCTCAGGCCATTGATCATGAAACTTCTCCATAGGCAGATCCTCATACACCTCAGGTCACCGACTTACAGGAAGAGCCTCTCTCTCAGGCCATTGACCATGAAACATCTCAAGAGGTATATCCTCCTATTGATCTTGACCTTCTGACACGGGATGCGCGTGAATAATGGTTTGATGGGGATTTGCCGAAATTAAATAAAATTAATTCAAACTTAATTGCAAAATTATCTAAATACCTTAGGGTTTTAGAAATTCTGATAGGTAGATCACGCGAGAACCAAGTAGGGTCCAATCCGTTACGCAAGTCCCGTTAGATTTAAGGCGGGATCGGGCCTAGAGATAGGACTCTAGCTTTTCCAGGCTTGAGTGTTTGTCGTCGCACCGATTTAGATTCACGGGTTCGAACTATGGTTGTGGAATGGATTTAAGGTTTGGAACAGGTTTATGGTTTGTAATAGGTTTATGATTTTGGAATCGAAAACAAACTAATAGATTAGGGTTTAGAAAAACAAACAGGGATCGATAGATAGCAAATATAATAAAAGATCAAAGAGAATAGATGGGAATCACTCCCTTAGCCTCACACCAAACCCATCTCTGGAAGAAGAATATTCAAGCATAAAAGCGTTCAAAATATTTAATCACTAATTAAATTGTGTTTAGAAGTCTCCTTATATAAGCAACCATTAATAATTCGAATAAAAGAAAGTCCTAAAAGAAACAAAAACTAAAAAGGCAATTTTCTGCAAAAAATATGAAAATCTCGTCATTGGGCGGACGACGTTCGTGGACGTTCGTCAAATGCCCAACGAACGTCCGTCACCTAGGGATAGTGAGGGCTCGAAATCACGGACGTCTACCACTGTTCACGGATGTCTGCCACTTTTCACGAAGGTCCGTCACTGTTCACGGCATTGTTCACGAACATCTGTGGCACTGTTCACGGACGTATGTCACTGTTCATCAATGACAGTTTTGTGTCTTTGTGTCTCCTTTTATCCCCTAAAGTTGTGGTACTCGGACTTGTGTCCTCTTTAAGCCTTTCTGAAGTCGAAATTTTGTTTTAGCCCCAAATTCAAGGCTCTCGATCTTGGTGTTCCCCATCATTCTCCCCCACTCAAAATGTTTCATCACCAATGAAACACACACGTGGTACTGATCAAGTGTATCGAAATTCGCAGGGTGGAACTCCTTGCAACTAGCCAAACAATCTTGGCACCGGGTAGCGTATGATCATGATCTCGATTGATTGTAGCGTGACGCACACTGTAATCCTCTCCTCGACAAACCAAATAACCCAGCTCGCCAACCCACTCTACTAAATATTTTTGAAGCTTCTCATCAACTCTCTCGGGCCAGAAGGAATTCACCCCCGATGAGGTGTGATCGTGATATCGGTCGGGAATATGAGAACTCAAGCGGCAAACTCTTTCATGACTAGCCCACGTACTCTCGGTAGTCGGCGTATTAACCCTCTTCATCTCATAAACTAGAAACTCTCTGCCGCAAGTGAATGCCACAAGATCATCTAAAATTTTCTCAATTACCTCTTTTCTCTGCCTACTTGAGGAGGGAATGGGTATTAGCTGCAAAGTTGGGTTGGGGTTGTGAATAGGGAGTGGTTGGAAAGGTGTGCACGGAGGTGGGGTGGTGTGGAGCTTAGAAAAAGAACTAAGTCCTCCACATTGAATGTTGAACTAACCCCCGTACCTAGAGGAAGCTCAAGCACGTACGCATTAGGAACATTCCTTGCCAAAACTCTAAAAGGCCCAGCGCCTCAGGATTGGAGCTTCTTTACGGATCCCGATGGGAACCGTTCAGGCCTAACTCAGACCATCACTTGATCACCCACCTGATAATCTTTGAAATGCCTATGAGTATTAACAAATAATTTATATTGATTGTTGCTCAAATTAATCTTCTGTTTAATTTCGACATGCAATGTGAAATGAGACTCAAAACTTGACTCACAATAAGACTCGAAATGTGAAGCGGTATGCAACTCAAGACTATGATGTGTATCTATAGACTCGATAGTTTCATGTGCTTGCGGTGCTAATGACTTACATGTAACTGACTCAAGTGCTCTTGGCTCTACTAACATGAACGACTTAGGCATAACCGACTCTGTGGGCACTATCAGCTCATGTGTTATCAAATCAAGGGACAAGAATGACGCATATACACTTGACTCGATTAACTTGTGCGTGCTCGTGTCAACTAAAACCAAAGACTCTGGGGTACTTGATTCAATTGACACTAATGGTTCTTGTGTACCCAGTTCGTTGGACTCACGCATACTCGACCCAACATCACTATTCACAAGGGAGAAAGAAGTCTCTTTAACACAAACGAGACTTTCGTCAGCTTCTTCCATCTCCTCTTCACTCATCATGGTACGAGGGTCATACACGATTTCTTCCATTTTCATATTTTCTCGCTCCGTCGGACCTTCTCTTTTAGTCAATAAATTCAGAGTGGAAATTTTGTAGAGCACTGGTAAGCAAAGTGTCCAAATCCATGACACTTGGAGCAATCGGCACACTTGTCTATCTTGGTTTTCAAATTCCGTAAAAGGTGGCGGTGTGTTAATGGAACATACTTTTCGATAAGTTCCACCTTCATGTCCTCCCATGTCAAGATGAATTTATTCCGAAGAGAGTCAGTACGAAGCTCTATGCAAGTCCAAAAAATTTTGGCATTACCTTCCAACTTTGTTTTTACTAACCTAATTTTGTACTCATTCGGTACACCATACCAATCAAAATAGTCCTCTACACTAGACAGCCATTTCACGAAGGTTTTAGGATTCATCCATCCCTCAAAATTTGGAACTTTATCCCGAATAGATTTTAGAAACTTCTTGGCGGGATTGTACTTGGGCTCACGATGATGGGGTATCCCTTGACTCTAGTCCCATCACAACTTTTGGGACTTTGCCAAGAATTTGGACGTGATCGCCTCAATTCAGCTTTGATGTCCCTAAGAACATCAGAATCTCACTCATGCTCATGGTGAACACGGCTTACTAATACAGGTGCTAAATGACATGCAAACATGAACCACAATGGATGAGGAATTTTGTCAAACAGTAGATGTGCATACTTTTGAACACAAATGAGATAAAATGCAATAAAAATTAAAATGTCACGCAATATACCCTAACATAGAAACCTAGGTCTCTGATACCAAAACTGACGCGGGACGGGAACCCTAAAATGCGTGAATAATGGTTTGATGGGGATTTGCCAAAATGAAATAAAATTAATTCAAACTTAATCGCAAAATTATCTAGATACTTTAGGGTTTTAGAAATTCTGATAGGTAGATCACGCGAGATCCGAGTAGGGTCCAGTACGTTGCGCAAGTCTCGTTAGATTTAAGGCGGGATCGGGCCTAGAGATAGAACTCTAGCTTTTCCAGGCTTGAGCGATCGTCGTCACTCCGATATAGATTCACGGGTTCAAACTAGGGTTGTGGAATGGATTTAAGGTTTGGAATAGGTTTATGATTTGTAATAGGTTTATGGTTTTGGAATCGAAAAGAAACTAACAGATTAAGCTTTAGAGAAACAAACAGGGATCGATAGATAGCAAATATAATAGAAGATCAAAGAGAATAGATGGGAATTACTCCCTTGGCCTCACACCAAACCAATCTCAGGAATAAGAATATTTAAGCATAAAAGCATGCAAAATATTCTATCACTAATTAAATTGTGTTTAAAAGCCTCCTTATATAGGCAACCATTAATAATTCGAATAAAAGAGTCCTAAAGGAAATAAAAACTAAAAAGGCAATTTTTCGCAAAAAGTACGAAAATCCCGTCGCTGGACGGACAATGTCCGCGGACGTCCGTCAAGTGCCCACGAACGTCCGTCTCCTAGGGATAGTGAGAGTTCAAAATCACGGACGGCCTTCACTATTCACAGCACTGTTCACGGACATCCATGTCACTATTCATGACACTGTTCATCAATGACGGTTTTATGTCTTTGTGTCTCCTTTTCTCCCTTGAAGCTGTGGTACTCGGGCTTATGTCCTCTTTAGGCCTTTCTGAAGTCAAAAATCTGTTGTGGCCTCAAATCCAAGGCTCTCGATCTTGGCGTTCCCCGTCACCTTCCCATTGCTCAACGGAAACGTATTAGATATCCTATTCAAAAATTCGTCTCTTATAAGGGTTTGTCTACTTCTCATTTTTCCTTTGTATCTTCCTTGGATACTATTACTATTCCAACCACTGTTTTTTGTGCTTTGTCTCAGCCATTGTGAAAAGAGGCTATGATTCAGGAGATGGGTGCCTTGGAGCCTAACAAGACATGGGATATTATAGACTTGCCTGAGGGTAAGAAAGTTGTGGCATGCAAGTGGGTGTACACCAAGGATCAAAATTTCGGCCGAAATTATCGGTTTCGGTCCCCATCAAAACGATAATATGAGACTGAAATTTCGGTCCAAAATTTCGGATTTCGGTTTCGATTTCGGTCATGCCCGAAACCGAAATTTAACCTGAAATTTTGATCCTTGGTGTACACTGTGAAGTACTAAACAAATGGTTCAGTAGAAAGATACAAGGCTAGATTGGGAGCAAAGGGGTTCACTCGGACTCAAAGGGGTTGATTATCAAGAAACGTTTGCTCCAGTTGCAAAATCAAATACCATCAGAGTCCTCTTATCCTCCGGTGCCTACAAGGGATGGACCTTGTCACAGTTGGATGTGAAGAGTGCATTCCTTCATGATGATTTTAAGGAAGTCTATATGGCACTCCCACCTGGCTTTCTCAAACAAGGGGAGATTGGGAAAGTGTGCAAGCTCAAGAAGGCCATCTTTGGATTAAACCAATCTCCACGTGTTTGGTTTCAGAAGTTTAGTGGAGCCATAATGGGTTATGGATATCGAAGAAGTCACTACGATCACACTTTGTTTGTGAAGCAAGAACAATCTTGGTTTATGTGGATCATATTATCAACACAGGGGATGGCAGTGAAGAAATAGTATGTTTGAAAGACCACCTTCATAGGGCCTTTGAAATCAAGGATTTGGGCCCCCTAAAATACTTTCAAGGTATTGAGGTGGCAAGGTTCAAGAAGGGGATTGCGTTGTCATAGAGAAAATATACTTTGGATCTACTTCATGAGACAGGATTGTTAGGATGCAAGCCCCTTATGTGAATCCTATTGAGCAGAATCATAGGTTGAATGGAAAGGTTGGTGAACCTCTCAAGGATCCTAAAGCTTATTAGAGATTAGTTGGAAAACTAATCTATCTCACCATGACTCGCCCTGATATAGCCTACTTAGTGAGTGTGGTGAGCCAGTATATGCACACACCCAGGAACACTCCTCTTGATGTTGTTTATAAGATACTCAGATACCTGAAAGGGAGTCCTCGCAAAGGACTCTTGTACAGTAACGATGGTCACTTTGATATCAAGATATTTACAGACGCAGAATGGGCAGGATCTCTTGATGGTAAGAGATCTACTATTGGATATTGTACATTCCTTGGTGGTAATTTGGTGACATGGAGATCAAAGAAACAACATGTGGTACCCAACTCTAGTGCAGAGAAGAAATACAAAGCTATGTCCTAAGGGGCACGTGAGGGTATGTGGTTGAAACATATCATATCGGATCTGGGGATTCATGTTGCCTTGACTATGACTCTATATGGAGAAAATGAAGCGGCCCATCATATTGCAGGAAACCCAGTTTATCATGAAAGAACTAAGCATATCGAGGTTGATTGTCATTTTATCAGAGAGAGAGTTGAATCAAAAGAGATTGCCATTCCACAAGTCCGATCTGAAGATCAGTTGGCCGACATTCTTACCACTCGAGGAAAAAGACCTTTTGACATCACCTCCAAGTTGAGCATGATTGATATACATGCACCAAATTGAGGGGGAGTGTTGGTGATGTAATGGTATATAGTTACATTAGTAGGTGTGTCACTAGTTATATTGGGTGTGTATATGAGTAAGTGAACCCACTTACTCCTTTTGCTTATTTGGTGGTTTTGTAATCGGTGATATAATGATTGGACCAATAAATAGTTAATGTATTGGGAAGAGTGCTATGCTAGCAACTCAACCCTAATTTACTCCATTCTTCTTCCTCACCTAACCCTTGCCCTAATCTAACCTAACAAAATTAACTATTCCACCTATATTTAGTCATATCTATCAAGATTTGCAGACTTTCCTCCTTTAAGTGCCATCATAAGAGGCGAGGTTTTTTTTTGTTTTTTGAACTAATGGCTCACCATTTAAAACTTGGTCATTGTAATGATTAATCGCTTAATCGGTTACTCGAAAGTAATAACATCATTAAACATCATTTTAAACTGCTTAATTTTTGCACAAGAAATCCTTGAATAGTAGGCTCATTGAAGTTCTCAATCCATATGCATGGAAAGTATTGGACAGCATGCAAACATAAGTATGTCAAGGGTATTTAATCCTCGATCACTTGCATCTTCGATTATTTAAGCACGTAGTTTGATGGTTTTCTGTTTAATGCAGATGAAATGTGCTTAATCCCACACTTTTTGTGTTCTATGAATTTAGAGAAGATGCAGCACTCTTAGATCATGAAAATAATGGAATTAGAAGCAGATGGGAGAGGGGGAACGATATCAAGTAGAAAATCAGCTCGTCTTATCCGAAGTGTTTAGTATTTAACCCCTCTTGTCAAGTGTGACATCTAATCTATGTGAATTTTCACTGTCAATTATCCATTAGTATAATCTTTATAATATATGAGGGTTAATATATCAGCTATTGCATGCTAGTTTGTTTAATACATTTCTGCTTTCAATGCTTATTGCACACGTCAATAGCACAAAGAGGAAGAATTTTCCAACCTACTTGGACTAAATCTTTCATGGATTAATGGGGCATCACCTGCAAATAAATGGAATACTCACTCGTGAACTTGTTTTATCATGTGGCACACATCCTTGACGAATCCAAGTCGTTCAAGTTGCAAATCATCATGTGAACTGATGGTAGCCAAATATTGATGCCCATCAAAGATCTAATCATTCCATCCAGGCTCTTTAATGTAAGACTTTTGTCATATCTAATTTGAGGTCCATTTTGAAGTGCTTATATTGGATGGTACTGATCCACTGATGGGTCTACTTTTTGGGCTATGTGAAGTTCAAAGATGTCTAATAATCACTTGGACGAAGTGGATTGGCCAAAAATGTGCCCTACATGGCACATGGATGCCGGTGAGCTGTTCCATCAATCAATGTAGGTGGCTAGATTCATCTCATCTTTCATATAAGAAAATACTGCCCCGGAATGAGAGAACAGATTCAACCTTCTGCAATGGAAGAGAGAGAGAGAGAGAGAGAGAGAGAGACCACTGTACAAGCCTGTGGATACAAAGACATCTCATAGCTAATCATTACTTCACCTTAAACCTATCATTACCACTTTCATTACAACATTTCTTGGTATGGAAGAAACATGAAATTTCTGCATGACTCAAACCTTATAAAATGCTAGAAAAGACAAACAAGAAAGCTCATAAGTGAAAATTTTATGTTCAACATCAAAATTCCAATAGTCTTCAGTCTGATACGAAACTAAGCAACAAAATGATAATATAGTTAATGTGTGATTCTACTAGAATTCTGAAAACTTACTGTAATGAAGAATCACTGGATCGCAATGAAAAATTCTTCCGACCCCATGGCCAACAAACTGTCGAACAACACCATAGCGGAATTTGTCTGCATGGTCACTTAACATAACTTGAAATATAAGAAAGTGCACAAAACTATTTTAAGACATTAGTAATTTAAAAAGAGTCACAGTCCTCATTGATTCAATTACCAATAATGGAAACAATAAGCACCATGTTTTCTTAACCATAGTTACAAACATTATAAGAAGAGTAGTACAAGTTCTAAACATGGGAAGAACTGGTCAAAGAGTTACGAGACCTCTGCAGTTAAATTGTCACAACATTGTCACCAAATTCCCAGACTTTCTGAAAAAGTTCGCGAATAAATCCTTAGACGATCTTTTCATGTTTTAATCACAGCTTATTGAGAATGTGCTAATTTTTTATTTTTTCCACAAATTTTGCATTGTAGTCCTACTTAATCATTAAAACACAATTTTTCCATTTTTTATAATGAAAACACAATGTTTTCAATTACTCACTCAAAAAAATAGAGTTTAAAAAAAAAATCTAAACTTCTTTTTTATAAGCCAAGTTAAAATAATAAAAAAAACTCTTATTTCTAATTTGTAAAAAACAAAATTAAAACATTTTAAAAAACCAAGTTAACAACAATAGGTTTTAAATTAAATTTATGGTTGGGAAAAGCAAAATTTGGATTTAAAACCCATTCTGGTCCCCAATCTTTGTTTTCAGTATTTTTTCTACTACTTTAATATTTTTTAACTATCTTCCAACTTTCCCGAGTTTTTGAACTTCTCCTTTTTTATAAACCAAGTTAAAATAATAAAAAAAACTCTTTTTTCTCATTTGTAAAAAACAAAATTGAAACATTTTAAAAAACCAAGTTAACAACAAAAGGATTTAAATTAAATTTATGGTTGGGAAAAGCACAATTTGGATTTAAAACCCATTCTTGTCCCCAATCTTTGTTTTCAGTATTTTTTCTACTTCTTTAATATTTTTTAACTATCTTCTGACTTTCCCGATTTTTGCAGTTTTGCAAATTTTTCTTACCGAATAATCATAGAATTCCGATTTGGACATAGCAAGCCCGCCCCCTTTACCAACTCTACCAATAGAAAAATTACGATTTTTATGCCTTGTTATGACCTACAAAAGACTGGTTGTGAGAAATAACTGGGTATGGGACCTCTTTTACTAATAATTAAACCCGCCATAAACTATAAAGTTCGCAATTTTATAACTTCTTAGTTAAAACTAACAACACACATGAAAATTTTGATTTAGTATGCTTATATATAAAATGGGCGATACTTCATTGTTCAGATTGCAGTAACGTTTCACTGAGACAAATTTATTGAAGCATGTTTAGATTATGGACCCTAATTTACTCTTGCTATAGTGCTTTTGTTCTTGACTTCTGAAGTTTCGTACAGTAGAACTTGAACAAAGCAGAAACTTATCGGTTTCAATTTTCTGAATGAAAAAGAGTTTAGAAGCGTGTTTAATTTATGGATATAGATCACCTATATACTCAACTTTGCTTCTAGCTTTCTAATAGATTAGCATTGTTACCTAAAAATCTTTTGACCCTATCTTTCAAGTCCCTATGTTTACCACTATCAGAGACTTGTATGAAACGTCTCTCAAATGTTACGGAAACATTTTTAGAAACATGATGCAGTAATCTCATTTCGACGAAACTGGTTGCAGTAATCTCATTTCGAGGAACCATTTTTAGAAACTGGATTTTATCTTAGAAGAAACTTGTTACATTTTTACAAAATCTCATTTCGATCAAAAACGAAAATTGTTTCCTATTTGATTGATACTTCAATCTCTTAAAACTGAAACTAGTTCCGTCCTTCTATATAACACTTATGCACACTTATAGTGAGCTAATAAGCACCAGATCGGAACCCCATCCAATGTGCACACTTCTGCACACTCCCATGTCGCTAGATAACCAAATCAATGGACCTAGACCAGCCCATTCTACCTATAGTAGTAGCGCACATAAGATAATCGTGACAGTGTGTTGTTTTGACCCACCCCTAGTTATAGACATTTAAGGTTTGCATAGAATTGGTTAACTAGGTCTACCTGAGGTGTGGACAGAACCACACCTCCTAGTTACCTACTAATGCTTCCCAAGGACACAGTCTCTAACATACAGAGACCCAAGGGTCCAAAGCGAACTCAAACACATCATAAGCTAATATCAGTCAACTAATCAAAGGAGTCACGAATATAAACAATTAAAAACAGTCATCACATCGTTACATCAGATAGATAAAATATATATGAAAACGATAAAATATGACCCAGATATTGGTTATTAAGGGCACACTCCAACAATCTCCCACTTGCCCGAGAATCAATCTCTTATAATTCTAACCTCATATACTCAACATGACGTGTAAAGACATTCATCATAAAGACTATTGGTAATGGGATCAAATAAGTTTCTCATACGAGAAAATAACAACGAATACATATCTATCTGTGTGATCCGATGCATGATTATTAGCAACCCACAGTGTTATCACAGAAGAACATAATTGATATCTCAGCCCCAGTAAGAACTCCATGTTCCTCAAGAAACATCATTAACAATATAACTTCTTTTGCAGGTTCGTTAATTACAAAATATCTGGCTTTCATAGAGGAATCCACAATGCACTTTAGTTTATATCACTAGGATAACTGAGACAGTCAACTCCAAACAAGAAAACAAAAAAACTCTTGCAAATTTCTTGTCATTTTAGAAACTCGCAGCTGACTTTTCAAATACTAACAGGTCCTTATAAATGACGATAAAACAACTGTCATTGGTACAACGTACTTATTTCAAAACAAATTTTATCATGGATGCCAAGAAAATGACTTTCCTGAGCATTTTCTGAGCTTTTCTTTTGTTCTTGAGTTTCTTTGGGCTGCATGTTTTCCGAGCATTTTCTGCTGAAAGTGACGGATGGTTTTCGGAGGAATTTGCTCAGGAAAGCTCAATTTCTGAGTTGGGCTACTATAGTACACGAGAAGTGGTCTCATTGAATCGGTTCCTTCAATTTCCTTTAGTTGTCATTTACATGTAAATGACAGTTAGGGGTATGAAGCAAATGACAGTTAACGTACAATGAGTTTGATAGTTAAATGTAAATGGCAGTTTAATCCCAAATAATTGCTACAAATTAAATCCCATATACTATTAATTTTAGATGGCGTTTGCGTGTTTTTGATTTGACAGCGAGAACTGGGCATAGGTGGTGTTTGAATTTGACAATTAAATGTGAATTTGACACCAACAACTGAGTGTTTTGAATTTTAGATGGTGTTAGATGGTATATTAATTATGAAATCAATTGCTTCTTCTAATTGGGTACATTGAGGTAACCTTTTGACGCGGGACGGGAACCCTAAAATGCGTGACTATGATTTTATGCAATTTTGTCGAAATTAAATAAACTAATTCAAGTTTAATCACAAAATTATCCTAAAATACCTTAGGGTTTGCGGTTTGATGAGTAGATCACACGAGATCCGACTAGGGTATCCAATCCGATGCGCAAGTACTTTCAGAATTGAAGCAAGATCGACTTAGAGATAGGACTCTAGCTTTTCCAGGCTTAGGCGCTCGTCTTTGATCCGATGTAGATTCACGGCTCGAACCAGGATTGCGGAATTAGATTATGGGTTTGTAATAGGTTTTGGTTTTGTAACAGGTTTATGGTTTTTGAATCGGTTGATGGTTTGGAAAAGGGTGTTGGCTATGTTTGATTTAGGGTTTCAAAAGGCTTAGGGTTTTGGGATCGAAGGAAGCAATTAGGCTGAGGTTTAAAGAAGCAAGCACAGATCGAGAGATAACAAATATGATAGAGAAAATGACAATGGCTTTTGGAAATCACTCCCTTGGCCTTACACCAAACCCATCTCAGGCAAAGATTACTCAAGCAATAATGCATTCAAATAATCAATCAACTAACTAAAAGTGTTTACAAGCCTCTATATATATAGGCCACCAATAATTAAACTCGAAATAAGAAAGTCCTAATACTAGTAAAACACTAAAAGCGTCTTCACAAGGCATGGAATGTCGCTGGCGGCGTTGTTGTCATGGCACAATGTCGCGGCCAGTCGTATTTATTGTTGTGGCATGTCTTTGGCGCATTTCTTTGTGTCCCTCTTTCTCCTTTCTCCTCCGGGCTTCCTCTACGCTTCTTCCAACGCCGGTAAAACTAATGTGGTCCGAATCCAATGTCCATGTATGTAGCGTCCCCGTCACCTTCAGGTCATAGGTTTAATCCCAACTTACCAAGCAAATGACAGTTAACTTAAATGGGTTTGACAGTTAAATGTGTAGCTTTTTTGGTACCAAGCAAATGACAGTCTACTAATAGTTGCCCACCTTTGTATAGGTCTGTTGGGTGGCCTAGATGAAGAGACTCATCACTGGCACAGCTGTGGACTCCTTTGTATAGGTCTGCTAGCTAGCCTCCTAGCCATCACATGTGTATGTTTGTCAGTCACACCCCCAAATGCATATCTCGGTGGATTAAAGAAGTTGCTATAAATTGGGACTGCTGAATTTGAAGCCCATATGTAGTTGCATCTGGAGGTTTTACTGGTCAGGTCCATATAGTTGAATGGTCTCAAATTTCAATTAGTTTCTTTCAAAGAGTGAAAGATTTCCAGTAGTGGTTAGGGGGATATTTAGTATTTGATTTGATTGAAAGATTTCCAGCAGTGGTTAGGGCGATATTTAGTATTTGATTGGGGTTAGTACTTAATAGCAGCCCCCATCTTTTATTAGAAGTTTAAACAGAGTAGACTTCTGATGTCTTCTTAATCTTGTTACATATATACTTTTTTTTGCACCTCATTGGTGCATCTTAGAAAAGGAAATGACACTAAAAAATTCTAAAGAAAAGTGTGGACCATTGTACTCATCATTATCACATCTCTCCTTTAAGTTCTTTTATTCTTCTTCCGACAAGACTCTTTAATGACAGTAGACCACTTGGCTTGAGGCTTCAATAGTTTGATGGTTGACTCGGTGTTATTACTATATGAAATAAAAAGCAATCAAGACAATGAATGAACATGGATGAATCTAGGAAATAGACCCAACATAGAAGTTTAAGAAAATGAGTATTGGAGAGAGGGGGTACTGGAGAGAGAGTGTGACTGACAAACATACAAATCTGAATCTAAAGCCCATTATATATATATAAGCAAATTGGGTGATTTTGAAACCCATATGTAGATGAATCTGAAGCCCATTATATATATATATATATATATATATATATATATATATATATATATATATATATATATATATATTAGCAAAAAGGGTGAATTTGAAGCCCATATGTAGATGAATCTGAAGCCCATTATATATATATATATATATATATATATATATATATATATATATATATATATATAGCAGATAAGCTGAATATACAACCGCGTAAAAGAACCTAGTCCATGAAGTGGTTTTCTCATAATTTGCCCGGCAAAAGTCTTCAACACATTGCCGATTGGATGTCTATAAATTTTGACGATCATCCGGTCAATATAACCGCTTTGATGAAGGTCATAAAAACGGAGGCTATAAGGTGTAGAAGAACACAATGCACTTTCTGACATTTTCTTGAGAAAGTGTAGAACACAAGAAAATGTCAGAAATGCTAAGAAAATGGGTTTCTGAGTAACTCAAGAACCCCTCAGAAAATGACTTTCCTCAGAAAATGGGTTTCTGGGCAGAAACTGAGGTAGTCATTTTCCTCGGAAAATTGGTTTTTGGACAGAAAGTGTCGAACGAGGCCTAAGGGTTTTTCTTTATTTGGGGTCGAAAATCAAACAAAAAATACTTATATTTTTTGTATTTGCAACCAAAAATTGATTGAGAAAAGGAGAACATAAAAAACTTTGAAAACATATCAAATCAAATACTTAACCAAATGACGCGATTCCATTTGAGTTTCCCTTCTAAAATCAAGATCTACAAAATCCCTAAAGAGATTTTGGACTTGATATCGTTTTTATATAAATTCGAAATTTGCACCATCTTTTGAATAATAACTTAGAAAATTAATATAAAATTGAATACATAACTAAACGACGCAATTCCAATTGGGTTGTTCTTCTAAAATCAAGGTCTACAAGATAATATAAATAATTTTTAGAAAAACAAATAATCTAAAATCAACCTTGAAAGATATGAGAACGGGATTAATATAATAAACCCTAAAACAAAGAATTTATGATGCGAGACAATACCCTAAAATACGTGAATGCCCATGATATGCTAATTTGTTGAAATTAAACTAATTAATTGAACAATTAATCACGAATTAATGTGATACCTTAGGGTTTCATCGAACTCATCTTAGGTAACCATGGTCGATTCGGCTAGGATCCAATCCGGCGCGCGAGTCCGTTAGAATTGCGAAAGTTATTATCCTAGAGATAGAACTCTAGCATCCTCTAGGTCGAGGCGTTGCTCGTAGAACGAGGAGAATTCTCATAGCGCCTCACTAAGGTTATGAAGGGAACGATCAACCGGCAAAATTGGAGAGATCTCGAGCCCAACAACGATTGTGGATTATGGGTATCGAAGAGAATCAATCCACAAGAATGGACGTCGAGATGGCTCAAGATTTAGGGGTTAGGGGTTTAAAATAATAAGAAGAATTAGATGGCAAGATAGCAACCAAAATAGAAGAATATGTAAGAAGAAAATCCAAAGATAACACATGGGCATCACACCCTTGGCCTCACACCAAACCCATATGGGGAAGAAGACTCACTCTCCATTAAGCTCCTGTCAAGCTCTCAATGCATAGCATTTTCATTAAAATCAACCAAAATCTCCCAAATAAAGTTTGTACATGCCTTTATATAGGCTAAGAAAAGTTTAACTAAACATAAAGTTTGAAATAAGAAAGTCCTAAAACAATTAAAACATTAAATGGCAAGGTTTTGCCTCAAATTCGTATAGCCGCCAATTTACAAACGACTTTCACAAACATCTGTCATATGACCACGGATGTCCGTCCTCGACGATGTGCACAAAAACAGAATGATGTCTAAATCACGGATGTCCGTCCGAATTTCACGGACATCCATTCTAAAGCCACGGATGTTCGTCATATGTCACAGACGTCCGTCATATGTCACAGACGTCCATCATATATTGAAGAACTTTGCTTTCAATTCTTCTTTCTCCCTTGTTTTCTCTTATTACTTTCTTCTTGCACTTTTCATCCACCTTGTACCATGAGATGTCTCCATCACATAGGCAGTGAACCCTATTTGCGGCTCTTCAAGGTCTCTCCTTGGTAGACATTGGCGCCCCATGGCTCTTCCGTCGCTTCTTCTTTCGGCAATACACCTTGTGTAGCCTGAAACCTCGGTTTACGGTGTCGGCGTCCCCGCCAATTTAAGGCTTGTTATTCGATCGATCACCCGTACAAAACGATTTGAACCTATGGGCAGCTCTAATACACTTTGTTGGCTCGGGATCCGATAAATGTAGCGAAAAAATAAAATAAATTAATTGAACTATTTAATCATACTTTTTTCTCATTATTTGATTTGTGATGATCAGAGATCCACATGACCGTAGAACCTCTTGATTACCTCTCCTATGAAGTTTTGCTTCAATCTCCAATGCTTCGCAAATTATGGGCCTCCGAGAAGACGCCTCGAATATCCTTTTCTTTTCTCAAAAAGTTACGAAAGAAAAGTTATAAAGAATTAAGTTAAACTTTTGGGAGAGGGACTTCAAGAGGAATATATAGGTGTAGTAAATTTCGAGAAAAGACATAAATGCCCTTTTTAAGCAGCAAATTTATCACAATAGCCTACATGTCCCTTAACATTAAGCTACCTTATATTTCGGAATACCCCTGCATGAAGGTGATTCTCATTGATGGAAGTAATCTTTTATTCACCAACCATTGATGTTGATTATAGGCCAATATATGGGTCGATTGGGAGATCTTCTTGTCAATGAGATAACCGATGGATAGGCCAATAAGGAATTCATCGTTTTAGATGTATGTGTCATTGTATACCGCATACCGTCGAATTATTCTGATGATACCAAAATCCAGTGTTGGTTCATCATAAAGAGATGATAACAATTATGTATTCATTAAAATCCGATTCGACAAAGTGAGATTGGCAAATCTAGCACGATCGTTATTTTTACTAAGAACGATACACGGTGTGGTAGATATACATAGTGATGGAGGGCCATATATGTATCATTGAATGTGTTCGATTAATTAATTAATAGTTTAATTAATGAAATATAGGTTAGCTTAATGTTATAGGACATGTAGGCTATGGTAAATCTGCTGCTTAAAAGGGGCGTTTACATTTTTTCCCAAAATTTACTACACCTATATTCCTCTTGAAGCCCCTCTCGTAAAAGCTTAACCTAATTCTATATAACTTTTCTTCCGTAACTTTTTGAGAAAAGAGAAAGATATTCGAGGCATCTTCTCAGAAGCCCATAAAAAGCGTTGGAGATTGAAGAAAACCTTCATAGGAGAGGTAATCAAAATAGGTTGCACGCTCATGTGGATCTCTGATCATCATAAAAACGAGAACAATGTATAATTAAACAATTCAATTAATTTATTTTTATACAAAAGGATTTGAAACAATTAAATTCTCGAGATCTTTTATTTTATTTTTCCGCTACATTTATCAAACCTCGAGCCAACAAAATGGTATCAAAGCCTCCCACAGGTTCAAATCGTTTTGTACGGGCGGTTGATCGAAGAGCATAAGCCTTAAATTATTTGATTCAGGGTTACATTAATCTCGTTCTCATATCTTTCAAGGTCAATTTCAGATTATTTATTTGAAAAAAAATTATTTAGATGAACTTGTAGACCTTGATTTTAGAAGAACAACTCAACTGGAATCGTGTCGTTTCGTTATGTATTCAATTTTATATGAATTTTCTAAGTTATTTTTCCAAAGATAGTGCGAATTTCGAATTTCTATAAAATGATATCAAATCCAAAATATCTTTTAGGGATTTTGTAGATCTTGATTTTAGAAGAAAAACTCTAATGGAATTGTGTCGTTTGCTTAAGTATTTGATTAAATCTGATTTTTCAAAAGTTTTTTTTTTGTTCTCCTTTTCTCAATCAATCTTTGGTTGCAATTACAAAAAATAATAAGAAAAAAAAACACCTTAGCAAAGAAGTCCATGAAATTCCAGAGAAGACGACCCCCGACGGGCCCAACCGGATCGGGCTGGTCGGGTCGGGTTTGAACAAGGTCCGGGTCGTCTCTAGACCAGGTCCGGGTCGTGTCTGGACTGGGTCCAGGTCGTGTCCATCTATTTGTAGCCCAACACTTATTTTTTTGTGTTTTAGAATGATTTTGTCATTTTGGGGCCCTTATTTTTAATCAATACATAATTGTTTTCATCGATCGGATTCGTTGGATGATAAGTTCGATAGTTGAACTATTTTGTGATCGAGTGTCTTCGATTTGTGGTAATAAGAAAGACAAATCTAATCGGTCAAACATCACATTGAAAATTGGACTATTTGACTATTGTTTTTATTTTGGACGTAACTTTCTTGTTGCATTTCTGTTTTTCGTTAGTAATCGATTTCAATCTAATTGACGAGATCTACGCAATGGCACAGTCAGTTTTCTGATTTGAGATTTTTATAATACTTAAAAATCCGTGAATATATATATATATATATATATATATATATATATAGGTAATGATCATCTAACTTGAGTCATAGAAGCCTTCTCCGGACTCGAGCAACCATTGGGCCACATCATCCACTTCACTTGTGCTACAAGTTAAAACATAAAAGGAAAAGCGCCAAAATCTATAACAGGACCTGCACTTGTGTAGAGCAAATACACCAAAACTAGTGTATCCATCTTCCCCAAAGTCCCAAACCAACTTTAGAAAAACCTCTCTCTCTTCCATGGTTTAAGAAATCTTACGCCATTTACAGATCTAGCACCATTAAAACTAATAAGTACTTAAGGCATCCACAGCCATTAAAAGCAATAGCTATGCAAGGAATTCCAAAGCCATCATCAAAACTCTAAGATACTGCGCCATAAACAAATCCAGCGCCTAAAAAACTTTTGATCCAAAGTCATTAATAGATTTGTCGCCTTTATACCTTTAGATATATCTCCATTAACAAATCGAGCACCATTAAAAGCTTAAGATTGAGCGCAATTAAACCCTTAAGACACAACCCCATTAACAAATCCAGTACTATTAAAAAACCTAAGATAAGTGTGTGCCATTAACACTCTAAGATCCAGTGTCCAATTTGGAACTTCAAATTTGCTTTTTTTTCTTTTGATAATTGGAACTTCAAATCGCTGGCAAATCTACAGTTCTGAATGTTCTAAATCATTGGAAAACTGAATCCAGTGTCCGAGTTGGAACTTCAAATCTTCTTTTTTTATCATCTAAATCATTGGCAAACTGAATGTTCTGGAGAGGACGAATACACCTGAGTTTGGTGTACTGCCCCACCCTAGACCAGGTCCCTTTACATTTCTTTGGAGATTTTGACCCTTTTAATTTTCTCTTTGAAGTTGTTTCACTAGTACAATTGATTACGTGGCCCAATGGTTGCTCGAGTCTCGACGGTGCCTCCATGACTCGAGTTAGATGAGACATACCCATATATATATATATATATATATATATATATATATATATATATATATATATATATATATATATATATATAAAATTTTATGTTCCTCGATCAATTTCAACCTTTAATATGTCTTGAATTATTTATTATTTCCCAGTTATCAATGTATGGGGTTTGGAATGGATGAATGGTTTTATTTTTTATGTGGTTGCACAACTCACACATTATCAGGTATGACATGCATTCCAGGACTAGTTAATTTATTTAAATCAATTGTTGTAAAGCTAGATAGAGTCCATATAATTTTTTATTTTATTTTTTTCTTTAGAGATTAAATGTATGTGAGGTATATTATAATTATTAAAAGTCTTGTATATATGGTGAAACCGAGAAGACTTGGAGCCTATTAGAGCATGAAACCGATTGACGTGATCAAGATGATGATACCATTAAGTTGTAGGATGTGTTTGCATTCATTTGATGGCTATGGTTACAATGAAACGTTCTAATAGTGGGAGGATGTTACAAGGCTTAATGGTTCGCCCACATGGATCCTTTTATAAACTTAGGTCATCTTACATTACTCGATAACTTGAATTTGTGTTCGTGGTTATATAGTTGTTCTTATTTTATGGATGTGGCTGGTTGTTGTAAGCTACTTTGTTTCTTTTTAAGCGCTCAATCAGTGGGAGGATATATTCCTGAGTTATGTTAAATATTATAATTTGAATCTCTTGAATTCTGTGAATGATTATTTTAACTGTGGTATTCCTCGATATCCATCAGGCGACAAACCTACTGACACCAATATCTTTGATTAGAGGCATATGACTACGTGTTTGGTGAAAACCCAAAGGTTGAGTCTTGCACAGACTTGTTTCTTTTCAAACGTATGGTCTGAAATATGATCAAAAGGCATTTGACACCAAATGGGATAATGTCCCAAGAATTGCTTCTATTGGCTGCAAAAATGCTTGGTAGATGTCAATGGGACGACACTCGGTAAAAAGAATCACGCAAACAAAAGCAATCAGGCGTGGTTCCTTTTACTGTCGCAGCTAATTTGAACCAAAGGCATGTTTGAGATGCCTATGAGAGCTTGAAGGAGGTTCAAAGTAAAGTTGAAGTCGTTGACTCCCTCGGAATTGGTGAATGTCGGTTGAGCCAAAGCACTTCTCACATTTATTGAAATCCGGAGACCGATGTTTGTATTTAATGGGAACAAGGGACCCTATTGATTAGAAAAATACGAACGAGGTCATTTTTCTAAAGCATGGGAGTATATGCATAGGCTCGGATTAACAATATTATAATTAATATTGTTAATTATAAATTTTTTTTATGGTTGCTGATGTCTCATATTAATATTTTTTTTTTGAGCTTCTGTGCAACGAGATACTGACTGGTCCCAACTATATGAACTGGCTAAGGAAAAAATTCATCTTTTACTTGTAACCAATGTAAGTGACCATACACTTCATAAATGGTGACTCGTATGTTTTCGTTTACCGGCTTACATACAAACTTCTAATGAGTCAAACTCATTTACACTAACAGATATTATTTATTTATTTTGTGAGTAAAACAAACTTATTTATTGGCAGTGTCAAACACTTTCGTTTTATGAGGGCGAGTCTTGATATTTTACCCTTTACTGATACGGAATTTAGATCCACATGTTCAGATCGTGGCCGGGTCAAATGAAGAAAGTCAACAAGGAAGAAGTAGACTCATAAATGGGCTTTCAAATGGCCCATGATATAGTGGCTACATGGAATTTTAACAAGAAAATTCTAAAGTTCTATCTTGAGAACCCCATAATTCAAAGGTGTCAAGTACCGATTCAGTTTTCATCTTACAGTGCCAATGGATGTCGTGCACATCATCTTAGGAAAGCCATGGTTTTATGATAAGGATGTCATGCTGTTCGGGCGATCAAATGTGTGTGCGTTCGTTCATGAGGGTAAGAAAATAAAATTAAACCCTTTGCCTCCTAAAACACCAATAGGAAAAATGGAGCAAACCAACAAGAAGGAACAAGAGAGTAAGTTCAAGTTAGTTAACATTGTGAGTTTTAGTTGTTTTAGGACTCTCTATTTGTGGTTTACTTTAGGATTAATTTCCTTATTTAAACTATTTAGGGGTCAAGCACACATATGACATTTGGCCATTAATTTCGTTACTTTCGTGCAGCCTTTGGAAAAGTGGTCATAACTCTGTCAATACATGTCGGAATTGCACGATTCTTATCTTGTTAGAAAGCTATTCAATAAGTTTTCAAACGAAATGAATATTTTGTTAATTGGATACAGTTTGACCCTTCAAAAGTGATCACGTAACAAAAAAAGGGATTAGGAGTGAAATAAATTGTGAATGTTAGATTATAAGTTTTAATGGTTAGTTAGGAATTTTATTTCAGTAGGTTTAGACCTAATTAGGGTTTCAAATGTCTATATAAAGCATTGTAATCTCTTATGAAAAATAGTTTTAACATTAAATATTAAAATTTAATTGCTTTGTGCCATCTTTGAGAGTTCATTGAGAATTTTCACCTTTCCCGAGTTTTGGTGTGCGGCCAATATTTTTGCTGGCGAAATTCTAGTATTTTTCGATATCTTCTTATTTCTCTAATTTTTTTTATCCCGAAGATCAAAACCCTAACCGTATCGTGCGGGATTTATGTTAATTTAGGATTAGCGCCATTTCGTTGTGCATCAATTGGTACCAGAGCAAAGTTCAAACCCTCGACATGTGGATTGGCGAAATCATGAGTAATGATCGGATTCTCGAAGCCCTTCGTGATTTGAATGATTACATGGTTTCCATGAGAACGTTAGTGAAACAGTGGAATATTTCGATTGTGCGTCAAAAGATGGCGAAGGTGGAGAAAATATGGTGTGAGAAGAAAGGTAAATTATCAAATCAACATGGTTCCATATTCAAGCATATGGTGCTTCTTAATAATGTTTACTACGAATTGCTAAGGTCAATTCCAATAGTGGTTGCGTGGCACGAGGATATCAATAAGATACTTATCAAAGCTTGTATTCACGATTTATCCGAAGACGTATTAGTAATGAATCAAGCTTTAAGACCCAAGGTTACAAGTTTCATCCCCACAATCGTACTCGTGAAAAAACCTTTACGAGTTAAAATTCCTCTACCCACGCCAGCGGTAGTTCCTATACTAGTGGAAGATCCCGTACTCACGGTGAATCTGAGTTTCCATGCCTATGGAAGACCCGACTGTGCCCATTGTTCCAGATGATCCGGATATTCATATTGACTGTGTGCCTGAATAACATCCGGTTGATGAGGTCGTTGACAATCCCGAAACCGTTGAAGAGCCCAAGACCATTGAATCACAAGTATCCGCGATAGGCCCTAGCGAGCCCGAGACCGTTGAAAAGTCTGAGATCGTGTTGGTTTTGTGTGGAAATTATTCCCGTCAACGTATCAAAGATAAATAGGATCACACCCAAGTCAATTCCAATTTATTTATCCAACTACGCCCGATTGAGATTCCCAACATAGTGTTCTTGACCACGCAAAAGATCGGCCAAAGTTCAAGGTCAAAAATTTTCAAAGTAGGGGGAATGATGCGGAATTTAGATTTGCATGTTTGGATAGTAGTCAGGTCAAACAAAGAAAGTCAAAAAGGAATAAGTGGACCCATAAAAATTTTCAAAAGGCCAGTGATTTAGCAGCTACACGGAATGTTAACACTAAAACTCTAAAGTTCTATCTTAAGAACCCCATAATTCGAAGATCTCAAGTACCAATTCAATTTTCATCTTACATAGGCACTTTGTAGTGTGATGTAGTGCAAATGGGTGTTGGGCACATCTTAAGAACGCCATGGTTATATGATATGGATGTCACGCTATTCGGGCGATCGAATATGTATGCGTTCGTTCATGAGGGTAAGAAAATAAAATTAAACCCTTTGCCTCCTAAAATACCAAGAGGGATAAAGGAGCAAACCAACAAGAAGGGACAAGAGAGCAAGTCCAAGTTGGTTAACATTGTGACTTTTAATGGTTTTAGGACTTTCTATTTGTGGTTTATTTTAGGATTAGTTTCCTTATTTAAACTATTTAGAGATCAAGAACACATTTGATATTTGGTCATTAGTTTCGTCACTTTAATGCAGCCTTTGGAAAAGTGGTCATAACTTTGTCAATACATGTCAGAATTGCACGATTATTGTCAAGTTAGAAAGCTACTTCAACAAGCTTTCAAACAAAATGAATGTCTTGTTAATCGAATACAGGTTGAACCTTCAAAAGTGGTCGTGTAACAAAAAAAAGGGATTAGGGATGAAAAAATTGTCACGTTAGATTAGAAGTTTTAATGGTTAGTTAGGAGTTTTATTTTAGTAGGCTTAGACCTAATTAGGGTTTCAAAAGTCTATATACAGCATTGTAATCTCTTATGAGAAATAGTTTTAGTGATGAATATTGAAATTTAATTGCTTTGTGCTGACTTTGAGAGTTCGTTGAGAATTTTCGTCTTCCCCGAGTTTAGGGTTTGGTGTGAGGCCAATATTTTGCCTGGCGAAATTCCAGTGATTTTCTATATCTTTTTCTTATTTCTCTTTTTTTATTTTTATTTTTATTTCATCCCAAAGATCAAAACTCTAATCCTACCGTGTGGGATTTATGCTACTTTAGGGTTAGCGTCATTCCGTCCTGCATCAATTGGTATCAGAGCGAAGGTCAAACCCTCGGCAAGTGGATTGGCGAAATCATAAGTATAGTCATTTTGTCCTGCATCAATTGGCATCAGAGCAAAGTTCAAACCCTCGGCAAGTGGATTGGCGAGATCATGAGTACAGTTGATAAATGATGGGGTGTTGGGAAACCTTCAACTCACATCATATCCAACTTGTAAATCTTGTCTTACTGGAAAATGGCTAGGAAATTTCCCACCAAATGAGGTTTCACAATGGCCACCTTTATTTTAGATATACACATTGTTTTGTGTGGCCCTTTACACATCAAAGCTCATAGAGGTTATGACTACTTCATAACCTACATTAATTCTAGATATGGTTATGTCTATCTACTTTTAGGGTATAAATTCATTGAATTTCGTAATTAAGTAGAAAATAGACTAGAAAGACCATTATGGTATTTCGTTCTAACCAAAGTGAGACTATCGATCAGGCGAATTTGATGTGTAGTTTAATGAGAATGGGATTCTACCCAATGGACCGCTCTACAAGTAAAAACATGATGACGGGATAAGCATATTATTGTCCACTTTGCAAAAATGCTTCTTATGACGTATCCAATATTTTTTTAACCAAGAAGAAAAAAGGGAATATGAAATTCTCAAACCAAAAATGGGGAGTATAACCAACATCTTACTGTATTGTCTTGCCAATTTTCTTAAACTCAACTCCAGGCGCACAAACTGCAATTGCCTTGTACAGACATTCTCTTGTCACCTATACGGTAAATAAAATAAATTATTTTCACATGTAGGAAAACGACCCTAACAAGCAACACTATTAAACTGAATGGAGAACAGAAAAGTATCAATACGTACAATAGCATAAACGAAACATAACCAAAAACAAGGACATGAGAAAGGCCATATTATGAGAAAAATGCTGCACCCCTTCACAAGTTGTTTTAAAGGTTCTTGAATAATAAGTAAAAAAACCTTTTTATGATGGGGGCTACTTTATTAGAGATACTTTAGTGCAAGGTTGCTAAAAGCACTAGGTGAGACCCAGGCGGCAGGCCTCGGGTACACAGGGCTTAGGCAGGACGTAGGTGAGCTAAGCAGTGAGACCTAGTAATGTTGCAATTTAAGGATCTATAACAAATGATAAAAATGAGAAAAAAGTACATAAATAATGATAAAAAAATGCGATTAACGATTTATCGAATATCAACCATCAAGTACACCTGTAGGCTGAAAACATAAAGTAACAACTACAACTAACAACTAGCAAAGCAAAAGCTAATAACAAGGATGTCATTTTGTTCTAAAACATAAGACTCTTTTAGAGTTTAGAGATGTCAAGTGATAAACGATAATCAAACATAAAGTTGATTTGATTCGCTCAAAAATTCTCTTGAAAAATTTTCAAGCCAAGTAGTGATTCCTACAACCGTCTGGCATCAAGGTCAGGGATTCAATCCTCTCTTTACATAAAATTTTAAGGGTATAATGATGATCATGGTTCAAAATTTTGTCCTAGCGATACATATCGGTATCGGACAAGAACGCCACAATAACAAGGGTGTTCTTTTGATAACAAGGGTGTTATCATATCATAGCGTATCGTCCACATTATCAGATGACGCACTGAAATTTTCAGATGATATGTCCAATAATTTGAACCTTAAATCTTGATAAATTTGAGTGTTTTGATACGTATCGGAATCGGTGGAAAACAATACATATCAGAAAACAGAGATTTTCTGATAATTGCTTAGAGTTATGATTTTTTTTCCATCCGAAAGAGAAAAAAATGATCCTTTTTATAAAGCTTGAGAGTGGTATTTCCCACCCCTACTTCAATAGTGTTGCAGAATGCAGACAGCCCTAGGTACCCTGCCTAAGCCAGCACACATATGCTTGTATTTCCCAATGGGAGGCTATGCCTAGGTGGTTACACGCCCGAGGTGGGGCTTAGACAGAGCTTTTGATAACAAAGTTTCAGCTAATATAAGTATATTTCATTAATTACATTATCAAAATAGAAACGTATATTTATAAGTTTTGACAATTCAAAAACTAGAGGCCTATGAAAACTTTGGAATTAAAATTTCGTGAAAGGGGTTTCACAAAATAAAATTCATCTAAATAAAATCTATCGTTAAAAGGGAATAGTACAATGAGTTATTACAAGATACACCAAAAAACAACCATATGGATTCACTGCCAAAGCGCGCTTGGCAATGAGGTAATACCGAGTAAATTACGCATGAAGCACAAGACAACTTCCCCAATTTTCTAATGGGTACTTTGTACTATTTGCCACTCTTAAAACATGTAAACATGTATAGTTTTCTGATGCAACGATGCCTTCAATATTGTTGAATACATCTGCGATGCACCAAGGTGACGTAATTCCATCCTAGCCCACCTAATCACATTCCAAAAAAATACTTCAATAACCGTTGGTTCATTGCAAAACAATAAAGAGATTTAATCTTAGAAAAAAATTTAAACCTTCTACTTCTTATGGGAAAAAATGCAGACTCTAGCCTACCCAAGAAACAAGTGTAACCCCCAATTTCCCTTCCCAAACTCCTATATATATAGATATCCCACACCATACCCAATCAAACTGCAACACTTCGTGATATAGCAAGACCATAAAAAATCACGAAAACCAATCACAAAAGGAGAATCCTCAAAAACCTTCCCAAAAGATGACATGACGATCATCCCCCACTCTAAATCAAGTACACAATAAAACTTTTCTTGAATCCTCAAAATCTCGTTCCACCACCCTAACACTATACTCTTCTCCTTAGTGTAGCCCTCTTAAGTCCCAATCATCCTCCTTACAACCATATTTCAAACTCAAAATTCTGACCCATATTGGGTTTAGTTATGCATTATTCGGATAAGAATGTGCAGCATATGTAGTGCATAGAGTATCGTAATGGAAAACTTGTAATATTGGGCAATCATTTAATATAAAGGCTGGTGGAACATCTTTTCCTAACTAAGCCATTTACGTCATCTCTCTTCTCTCTTTCTCTATGCCATCTCCCCTCTTCTTCTCTAACAGTAAAACTGACCGTAGACCTAATAGTCTAGCACATCAGAAGAGCTCGTTTAGGTTGAACTAAAATGAAGATAAATCATTTTCTCTTGAGTGACACCAATGTTTGCAGCAGCTTTTGGCGGACATTGGGGAAATTTGATACATCCAGACTTGCGGCAGCTTTTGGCTGTCGTTGGGGGAGTCTTCCTTCTCCATATTGAGGAATCCCACTATGCTTAGGTGGAATGCCGGTTTCCATGTTGGATCCACTGATCGAATGTTTTGAGAAGAAAGTAGCGGGATGGAAGGGGCTTTATTGTCAAGGGAGGACACTTGACCTTGATCAAATCATCAAAGCGACCTTATCGAATCTACCCATTTATTTCATATCGGTGTTTGAGTGCCCCAAAACGGTGATTAAGAGATCGGAAAAATTGAGAGATCTTTTTTATGGAGTGGTGGAAATCAGAAAGAAAAAATCCATGTGATAAATTGGGATGTTGTCACCCCCCTTATGGGTGCAGGAGGTCTGGGGATCAAATCCCTTGAGCACATGTCAACCAAGAGCTATTAGGAGAATGGCTATGGAGAAGTGTGAAGAATAGGACTCTTGGTGGGCTAGTGGAATAATGGCTAAATATGGGAAAGAAAATTGGGTTGGGGAGTGAAAGGCCCTAGAGGTCGTCTAGGTTCGGGTTTGTGTAATACTGTCCATAAGGCTAGGTTGAGGTTTGAAGAGGGTATTAGTTTTGAACCGGGACTGGGGATGTGGTGAGCTTTTGAAAAGATAGATGGGTTGGAAATTCGGCACTCATGAGCAGATTTCCTGATTTTTAACCTCGGTGGGATAAAAATGCGAAATTAAATGACGTGAGAGTTGGATCTCACGATGAGGATTATTGGAATATCATTCTTCACAGGAATTTAAAGGAAGAAGAAGAGAGATAACTATTACAACTTTTAGAGGAACTTAGTAGGGTTAGACTGAATGGTATGTGGAATGACAAAAGAGTGTGGCGTTGGGATAAACCAGGAAGTTTACTGTCAAATCTTTCTATAAATTTCTTACTGAAAGTCAATTTATTTATCATCCATGGGTATAATTGTGGGAAAAAGACTCCCGTTTAAAGTGAAACTCCTTGCACGAGAAGTGGCTTAAGGGAGAATCCTAACTCATGTTCAGTTATGTAAGAGGGGTATGGCCATATCCAAGGTGTGCTGTGGGGTGGGAGCGGAAACTGCTACACATTACTATTAGATTGTCGTTTCGCTCATGATTATGGCCTAGCTTCCTCTCTGGTTTTGTAGTATCCATATATCTAGGTACATTGGTGGCAGTCCATCCTGGCAGATTAGACTGACTTTCCTTTTAAGGATAATATAGCTATTTTATGGAGATTCCTACCAATGGCAATATTCTGGGAAATCTGCAGAGAACGGGATAGGAGGGTCTTTGATGTGAAATATGGTACATGCAATGTGGTGATAAGACTTGGTGTTTGATGATCTCTTTAGATGGTGTTTGGCTTCGTCCAAATGTTTGGACGAAGCCAAACATTTGGACGAAGTTGCTTAGACCTCCTTAGGGTTCCTGTTGTACAATTTTCTTCTTTATCATTTTTCTCTTTTAGTGTTGTATAGTTTATTTTATTTTTCCTTTTTCTTCTCTTGTTCTCTCGGCCGTGTTGATCTGCTCATGGTTCAAAATACCAGAAATCCAATATGTATTGGCCAGGGCCTCTGGACGATACGTACCAATGTATCGTCGACACATTCAATGTATTGACGATGCATTATCATATCACTCTTTTTTTAAAAGACAATCGAAAAATTCTCAAAAACTTTTTTCTTTTGTTGAATTTTTTAATTTAATTTAACACTTTTCCTAAATTTTTCAATGCATGATTAAGCTAAAACATGTGAAATTGTTCCTTGTAAAACAAAATTGTAATAATATGAAAGCCATAGCACCTCAAATCTATAGCCACATGGAGCTCCTAGTTGGTTCTTCTTCGTCTTCATCATCATTAGGTCGGCTTTTCCTATAGTGCTGGCCATATTTATATCCATGCTCGTATGTCCTTCCTTCAAACTGAGGCATAGGGTAATATGAATATGCCAGCCCTCCAAAAAGCTAGGCAACAAAGCCTTCATGTTGGGGGTAGCTTGGTTGAGGGATTGGGTTGATGTAATAGGAATCATTGGTACTCTGAAAACCAAATCCTCCAAAGCCACTAATTGTATGACCCATATCCTCTTGTTGGGATTGGTCAAATTCCGACACTCATCTTCCTTTAATCCCTCCACCTCGAAATGTTGGAGTGTCATACATTGTCAAAGCTTCATCACTCCATTGAGCAACACCTCCATAAGAGGGATCCATCTCATTACCTCCACCACCACTACCGCCAGGACCAGTGTAGGTCTCATCCTAATAGAATTATTAAATGACACTATTATAGCTAATTTCACTAATTAATTAAGTCAATTACAAATCTTATATTTGTTTTAAACAATACCCCTAATTTAAATAAAAAAATTCCTAATTTCAATAGTAACTAATAAAAACAAAGGATAAAAAGAAATTCAATGCTAAGAAAATATGTAATGATCTATGTTAACCTACAACATCTTTCCCCTACTTTGATACTTACACGAATCATTAGGGACAAAAGCCCCAAATTTTGGGATAAAATTAGGTTTCAATAATTTTTGGTGAAAATCTAATTGAACATGAGAAATCTACCATTAAAATGGGTAGATCTAGCTTAGATCTGATAAAATGTAAATCTAAACTTAAATCTACCTATTTTCATCAACAGTTAAACCTCAAAAATCGAATTTACACCTATGCAATAAGAAAAAAATAATAATAGGTAACTTAATTAGCAATAATATGATTTTTTGGGGAGGAATAGGTGATTCCGTTTCTTCCAAAAGTGCTTGCCCCAAGCAAGGGATATGCTAGGAGAGAGGGGAGGGGGATTGGAGAAGAGAACGGCGAAAATAGAAAGAGAGAAGGGAGAGAAAAGAGACTTTCGGGTAAACATATGGAGGGGTGCCAGTTTAAGTGGCACCAAAATTATCGGCCGATTATTTGAAACTATCGCAGGATAATTTCAAATATACATATTATTGGACGATATGGCCGATAAATTGGTTGTATCGTCCGATAATATCGACGATACTGGCCCCTGTACGACAAAATGGTTGTATCATACCGGACCACAAGAAACCGATACGTATCGGTTTCACCCGAAATTTTGAACCATGAATCCGCTGTAAATTTTGTTCCTTTTAATCAATTATAGTGTTTTTACAGATCAAACGAAAGGAAATTTCCTTGATAACGAAAATTAATGTAAACATTAAGGAATTGAGGATTATCACAAAATTGCTTTAAAAAATAAAAAAGATCAGTGCATACAAAGAGGCCAATTGGGTGATAGCATGGTGCACCAAGCAATGTCAAGAGATTAGGCTACTTCTACAATTAATGCAGCAAACAAGAAGGCCATCTTAGGATTAAAATCCCCATAACTTTACCTGAACCAGTTTCCTAGCTTCTTCATTAACATTGCCACAAAAGAAGGTTGCTGATGTATCACCGTGATAGCCCTACATACCACAATTATGTTATATTAGATCATATGAAAATTTCAAAAGGACAAATAAGGGAATTAGAACATAAAATATGATTTGGATAAAATGGTACATTAACAAGCTTTAATATTTTACAGCTGGTACTTCGATAATGTAATATTCAAAACTTCAAACAGGGATATGGCTTATGGGGACTCAGTAATAACGTTGATGCCTTTCAATACTTACAGAATAATATTTAGTTAATCGAAATCCACCATAATATTAAACAACTACTAACAAAATCTTTTTCTAAACTTTATAGTTAGTGCATTATTTTCAAGAACAGTGATTTCATCTATAAAGTTATTAACAAGATTGTTTTATTTAAAATATGTAATCATAAATCATCTTGATAGATAGGAAACTTTGGTGAATTGCAGAGAAAGTGCCATATACAACCCAATAAATAATAGGCAGTGAAAAGGAGGAAGTAAAGCTCAGAAAACCGAATACATGTACAGCTGTGACCTTTCTACCACCCTAGCGGGAGGAGTCTGCAATTGTGTTTGCTTCGCATTGCACAAGGGAGAACTTGATGGGTCAAAATGGAATTAGAACATAATGTATTTTTATGGATATACAAGGAAATTTCACCTTCAACAGAATTTTTTAATGAATCAATGTCTATGTGCATGCTAAACCAATTGGCATAGCAAGTGATATATAATTAACTAGGAGGGCATGGGCATGGATTTACCAGACCCCGTTAGGGATGGATAAAAAAGAACACAAGGAAGTGTCTTCAAATATAACCAGTATGTAAGTATATATATATGTGTGTGTGTGTGTGTGTGTGTGTGTGTGGAAAAATTCTATACCTAGGAGTATATACTGCAAGAAGAATCTTGACAAGAGTCTAAAATCTCTCAATATCAAATCGCAGCTTGCAATAGAAGAGATTCCGAAAGCAAATTAGAGAGAGAGGAATCTTGACAAGATTCTAACTCTCTCGAGTCTCATGGATATTAGCAAACTACAGCCTGCAATAAAAGAAATCCTCAAATGAAATTAGAGAAGAATGAGAAAGGGAGAGAGAGAGAGAGAAGCTCAACACTAGCAAGCCACAGTGCTCTCCACAAGCTAGCAAGCGTAGTCCATTCATTAAAAATTAAATGAAAGAATAAAAAAAGGTTTTAACCTCTTGCCTACTCGGATTCAGCACTGGATTGAGATACTACATCTTGTTGTTTTACTTTTCCACACTACAAGATTACCTCCAAAGAAAGCATAGTATATGGAGGTAGACTGACGATCAGAAGGTGCATCAGCATAATCGACATTATTGTAGCAACTGATAGATGAATGTTCAACATCAGAGTCGAATAAGTTAGTTTTAGTATTCAGGGTCAGGATTAGGTAAGGAGAATATGGAGGAAGAAGAGAGATGGAGGAAACTAGAGTCATGAGTTGTTGTAACTCAAACCCCTTTATCATTACCATTTAGCGCAAACTTATAAGCTGATATACGCCCCCATATTTACCTACACACACTCACTCTTACATATAAAAGATAAAACACACGCGCAATCCTAAGTACATAATACTAATTGCACACCAACAGTAACACCTACATATTCTAACACTATCCCTCAAGTTGGCGCATAGATATCAATCATGCGCAACTTGGATAATATGTCTTTATTCTAACTCTTCCAACAGCCTTGGTGAGAATTTCGGCAAGTTGGTCTTCGAAAGCCAGATGTGATATGCAGAACTCTTTGGATTCCACTTTCTCCCTCATAAAGTGACAATCTACTTCTATGTGCTTTGTTCGTTCATGGAACACGGAATTTTCTGTTATATGCTTTGCTACTTCATTATCGCCATACAGGGTCATTGGAACCCTAACTTGAACACCCAAGTCATTTAACAGGAACTTTAGCTGCATCCCCTCTCGAGGACCTTGGGACATCACCCTGTACTTGGCCTCAGCACTAGAATTGGCAACAATATGTTGCTTCTTGCTCTTTCGAATAACAAGATTACCCCCTAGGAAGGTACCATACCTAGTTGTGGATCTTCTATCAATATCTGCGGCAGTGTAAACCTCCACATTTAAGTGTCCATGGTTACTATAAAGTAGCCCTCTCTTGGGGCTAGACTTTTCATATCTCAGTATCTGAGATGCCTCATCTAGATGAGGGGACCGAGGACCGTGAATATAATACACTAACTACATATGCAATGTCAGGTCTGGTGATTGTGAGATAAACAAGCTTTCCCACTAACCTTTGATATTTTGTGACATCTTTGAGAAGCTCACTACCTTCAGAATTATTTTTATGGTTCAAGTTCATTGGAGTATCAATAGGCTTGCAACCAAGCATCCCAACTTCCTTTAGAACATCAACAGCATATTTTCTTTGAGACAAAACTCTCTCTTCCTCGGATCTTTCTACCTCCATACCCAAAAAATACCGCAAGGGCCCTAGGTCTTTGATGTCAAAGACTTTGCCGAGATAGCATTTTAACTTCAGGAGTTCTTCAATGTCATCTCCTGTAACTATGATATCATCCACATACATAATGATAGCAGTCGTGCGTGTACCTCCCTTGACAAACAATGTGTGATCATAGTGGCTCCTTTGATACCCAAACTTCATCACAGCATCACTGAACTTCTTAAACCAGGCTCTTGGAGACTGTTTTAAGCCATAGATAGCCTTCCTCAACCTATAAACTTTCTCCCCCTAAAGCAGAAACCCGGGTGGTAGAGTCATGTATATTTCCTCTTTGAGATCCCCATGAAGAAAGCATTCTTGACATCAAACTCATACAACGGCCAATCCTTGTTAACTGCAAGGGATAGGAGGACCCAGATTTGAGCTTTGCTACAGGGGCAAATGTCTCTTGAAAATCAATACCAGAGGTTTGTGTGTACCCTTTGGCAACAATATGAACCTTGTACCTCTCTATTGACCCATTTGGACGATACTCATTGCGTACATCCATTTGCATCCTACTGCTTTCTTAGTAGCAGGCAACTCTGCAATCTCCCATGTTTGATCCTGTCCTAGAACTCTCATTTCATATTCCATAGCATCTTTCCATTTGGACTGCAATAAAGCTTCAGAAACAGAGGGTGGAATAGATGTAGAATCAAGGGATGAGATAAAGCTCGAATAACAACACAAAAGAGCAAGATAAAATATAAACTTACTGATGAGATGTCGCGTACCTTTGCAAAGAGCACTGGGAAGGTCAAGATCAGAAGGGGTAGGACCTGCTTCAGGAGAAGATGTGTGATCCACGTGCGTAAGAGGGGGTGATCCTTCTTTTTTCCTTCCTTATAAAAAACTTGCCTTTCCCAAACTTATCCCATTCTAGTACTTGAGGTACATTAGAATCACGTGCACCATGTGGAACCTTGGGATCACTTGCACTAGACGTCTCTTCAATGTCTTCTTCAATATCCTCCTCCCTATACAAGGTAGAGGGAGAGGATTCGATGTGCTCTCCTCACTTGGACACTTCTCCCCTAAAGAGGACACTGAGGAGCATAAAATGGAAGACTCGAACAATGTGACATCAATAATGACAAAAAATTTCCTTGTGGAAGGGTCATAACATTTGTACCCTTTCTGAGTAGGTGGGTACCCAACAAACATACACTTGACGACTTTGGATGAGAGTTTATCACCTCAACTTTGAAGGAATATAAGCAAGGCAAAGACAACCAAAGGGTCAAGGGGTCACTGTAAATAACCGACTAATAGGACATAGAACCTTGTAGGGACCTCCCCTAAAGAACATGTGTAGGCATACAGTTGATGAGATAACGAGTCATGAGGACAGCCTCACCCCATAGATGCTTGGGTACCTTCATACACAAAAGCAAAGACGTAACAACCTCATGGAGGTGGCGATTGTTCCTTTTAGCCACTCCATTTTGTTGGCGAGTGTAAGGGCAAGTGGATTGCCACTCAATCCCATGCATTCGAGGGTAAGATTGGAGACCTTGGGAACAGTATGCTCCCCATTGTCAAATCGCAAAATCTTAACCTTCACATTAAATTGAGCTTCAATCCAACTGTGATCAACAGGAAAAATAATATGAACCACATCTTTGGTTCGCATGAGAAACAAGGTGGTATAACATCTACAATCATCAAAAAATCCGTGAATAGAAACTACAGGGGAAGGGCCCCACATATCAGAGTGAACAATTTTGAAAGGAGTGTCACATTTACCTTAGGGAAATTGGATACACGGTCGACAATGTGTGGACAGTTGACAAGTTTCATGCTGGAAATTTTTGTTGTCTATGAATTTGAGCAAGTGAGGAAATAGGAGATGCAAATGTGGGAGACAGAGATGTCCAAGTCTTCGATGCCATAGGTGAGCACTCTCCAATGATGTAGTAGTACGAGTAGTGGTGGCAGCTGCTCCAAGTAGCTTTGGATCATCAAAATGTAGAGACCCTCTCCTCATGCCCATGGCCAAAGGTCCTCCTTGTGGTCAAGTCTTGAAACACAGTGGGAAGGAAAGAAGGTTATGCTACACTTCAAATTTTTTGTGAGTTCACTGACAGAGAGGAGACTAAGAGGCCTCTGTGGGATTTGAAGGGAAGAGGTGAGAGATAAACTACCCAGTTGAACAGTTCCTTGCCCATGTACAGGAACAAGAGACCCATCTGCAACTCTGATATGACAAGGAGTAGACATGGGAGAAACGGAATCAAACATAGTAGCCATACCAGTCGTGTGGTCTATAGCCCCTGAACCTATGATCCAAGAGAACTGAAATGTGGACGTAGCATGAGCAGACCCAACCACACCTGTCTCAGTGAGATGAGAGGAACAAAGAGAACTTGAGGCACACTTCACAAGGTCCTTATGCTCTCTCTGTGTGAGCATAACAACACTTTGGCCTTCATCCATCTTGGAGAACCCTCGCAACCAACAACGGTTCTCACGGACAAAAGAACAAACACCTCGTGTGCACACAGCCAAAGTACCCCCACAACATGTAAGAAGAGCCCTGAGAAAGATAGAACGAACCAGTTCCCAACCACAGCCAAACTAAGGGAACAACCCCTCCAACTAACACAAGGTTCAAGGGTTCACGCAGGCCCAGTTACCTTCTCGATATACCTGCGGGCAATAGGCCTTCTTTGGTACCTAATAGGGGGACCCTTTTGTGGCCAATACCAACGCCAAAGGGCACGGCTATGCCAGACTGGAATCGAAGGGTAAAAAGGCTAAAGATCAATAAGAGGGGCTATTTCACCAAACACATCATCCACAAGCTACACTGCAACCTCCAGAGTTTCCAACAACCACAAATCAGCTCTATGGTAACAACCCGAGGTTACAGACCTCTTCACATCACAAAGATAGCCATACAAAACTTTCACAATGGCCCAATAAGAACGGTACAACATTCCTTCATGTTTCAGATGAGCTCCGGCAACCATCAAACTAAAAAAAAAAAATACCCAAAATATCAGCCATTAAATGGTCCACAACCAGCCACACAACATTCGGAAATTAGTCAAGATAAAAACCTGATACACAAGTGATTTAAACAGTTTTTGACAACAAAAAACACTAGGCTCATGGAAGATTTCCGACAACAAAAATAGCCCATAGCAAGCCTTTAGACAGGGAATCACGAGATTCCGGTAAGTGTACCATTTTTTCCCAGCGGCATTAAGGTAAAATCACGAAACCCATACTTTTCATTCACAGAGGCACCAAAACATGATATCTGGTGAAGGAAAGGAACAATAATGGCTTTCAAACAGTACTTACAACATTATGTGTCCTTCGGGGGGTTTCCGACACCATTGCCGATGATGAGAATGAGGTCGCAGATGGATTTTGATGCACAGACCTTCATTCTTGGTTTTAGTGTGTTAATGTTATTGGTGTGTTATTAGTTTAATGAGTATAGGCTTTAGTAGTGGTGTGTCCTGTTTAATATTGGGCGTGTATGTAACAGGGTCACTTAATATAAAAGCTAGTGAGTTAGTTATTCTCACTAAGTACTTTTCTTCTCTCTAATTCCTCTTCTTCTTTTTCTTCTTCTTTAAACCCAATCTTACAAACCCTAATTCTAATCTCCTCCTTAATCTAATTCACCAAAACTAATTCCATTCTGATCATGTGTTTTGATGCCTTACATAGCCTCAGGAAGCAGATTCGAACTTGAAAAATCGAAACCATAGAGTTCCAGAAACTCTAGTTTCAAGTTGTTGAGAGGTTGAGGATGACTGGGTTCGCCAATTTCCGGCCCTCAGATGGTCTCAATGCAGAAGGGTAAAGTGTCAAGGGGGTAAGAAACAGATCCCAACCCGTCACTCTCCAATGGGTTTCCGACACTTTCCGGCGACAGCTGACGTCGCGTGATGCAATCGCGAGCGTCAATTTCATCGTCGATCGTAGCCCGCTCTGATACCAAGTTAGTTTTAATATTTACGGTTAGGGTTAGGTAAGGAGAAAAGATGGAGGAAGACGAGAGATGGAGGAAAGTACAGTCATGAGTTGTTGGAACTCAAATCTCTGTATCATTACATCTATAGCTAACTGACAAGCTGATATACACACCCATATTTACCTACACACATCCATTCTTACATACAAAAGATAACACACACCACCATAAGTACATAATACTAATTGCACACCAACAGTACCACTCACATATTCTAATAGAATAGTCCTCTTCTGATGCAGCCTAGCTTGTCCATGTGGCACAATTTGATTCGTCCACATGGATGTAAGCACCCTTATATGGACCATATATAATGTTTTGTGACTTTTTGTCTTCACTAGGTAGTTAAGTTTTCATAAATGTAGAAAGTATTGAAATTAGCTTTATTTAAGTGTCTTAGAAAATAGTAATTTAGGAGTGTTGTTTTAATTCTAGTTTTGGAAATTAGAGTTAGTGGATGTGGAAATTAGAGTTAGTGGATGATGGAAATCAGCCATACGTCTTCCCAAAACCGAATTCTAGTACCACATCCCAGGTAGAACATGACTAAACTTTCGATTCACCACTTTTAACTTCGATGATTAGTACAATACTGATTTTACTCCATTCTGAATCCAATTCTTTTTATACTCATGGTGCTGGAAATGCTTCTGTAAGTGTTCGCGTTCACCCAAAGAAGTTAAAAGTGTGGTGAATCGAAAGTTTAGTCATGTTCTTCATTCCGGGAAGAGAAAAGGTAGCAAAACTACAGTAATAATAGATTGCGAGCCGAACTTTTGTGAAGAATGATGAAGAATTATCATGTCTTAGTGCTCAGGGTCGATGATGGGTTTGAGGGGAATGCCATAATGTTAATTTCCGTCGGCGGTCTATTTGCCATCGAATTGAATGCGATGCCACCCGGGCTTTGGGCAAAGTCGTAGCACCGGCCGATAACGGCAGTTCGATAATGAGTTCTGGGAAACAGACTTTCTTAAGTAAGGCACAATGGCGGGACATTGATCGGGGATGGTCGATTGCCACCAAGAAAAATCGACCGGTGGCGGCCATGGTCTACAACCCAAAGATGTCGTCACCGGTGCCGTGAGCAGCAGTCGGGTTTTCGGACGGAAGGGCCCTCTTGGTGGAAGACCATCCTTGTTCCGGTCATATCGAACTAGATTCTACACAACTGCGCTCTCTTGATACTAATCTAAGATTTTTCTGGGTGGTCATTAATACTAAAATTGATTGCTTATCATTGCTGGTTGTACATCGTTGGATTAATTACAACTGGGCATTTACAGATAGACCTAAACTATCAAAAATTTCCACATTCATGTTCCTGCTGCGATTCGGGTCGGAGGAAGGTGAATTGGAGTTTTCTGGCAAAAAGGGGGTCTTCATTGAAGGGTGTCTGGTTTCTTGTCGACGATGGGAGCCCTCGATGAGCGAGGTACGCGTTCTGGAGGAGGAAGAAGGGATTTAGTTGCATATCTTTGGGCTCCCTTTACACGCGTGGTCCCTGGAGGTGTTACTTGAGATCGGAAATCGATGTGGTCGGTTTATCCGTGTTGACTGGCGCTCCGTGGATCTTTGGGATACGACACACATTCGCATCCTCATCGCGGTCGACTCTATCGCTGCTATCCCCTGGACCATCGAACTGCGGATTAGCGGCCAGTGCTATCAGCTCGTTGTAGAACTCGAGCAGACGGTCGTCGAGTATCATTCTCTCAAAGCGGTGCCGGGGCCCGATTCCTTTGGTTTGGGCATAGTCGATTGCTCGGTAGTAGAAGTTCAGCCAGCTCGGGATCCAATCGGACACGGAGGGGCTACGCCGGATGGGATACCGACGGGATGCTCGCAGGCGTGCTCGCCCACGCACACAACGAATAGGAGGGGATTTCTCGGCCCTCCGATCTCGGTGACGGCTACCTTTGATGGTGATGCTTTCCGATTCGTCGAAATCACTCATTCTTCGCTGCCGGGGGGTCTGGAGGATGGGCTGGCTGATGCGCTGACGGCAGTGGACTCGGTGACGGATCGTCAACTTGTGCTCAAATCGATTCGTACGAGGATGTCGAGATGGTACACCTGCACAGGCAGAGGTTAGGTGAAATCAGAAGTTTGTCGGAAGGGAAGGAGGACCTTGGAGAGCGTACCTGGGATCCTATGGTCCAGGAGATTGGTGGTTTCCAGATGCGGAAGCCTTCGTTTGTCACCGACAATGCCTTTAGGGTTTATCGCCAAAGAAGAAAGGGCGGGTTTTTGCCTCAGGGTGCGCGGGGATATCGGAGGCTGACACGTCGATCCTGCCTGGAAGCTTCTCGATCCTCTGGGTCTTCGGTGGTGATGGAGCTGGATAGCAACTGCGGGTCTTATATAGGGGAGTTGATGCTATTGAACTCTCTGGGGATGACACGTGGGCTGCTGACGTGTCGCTGGGGGGGTTTAAGTGGTCATGGACACATCTTTGGTGTTGATTTTGCCTCGTGTCCCACGGGCGCTCGGCTACTTTTAATTGTCCGGCCCGTCATTTGAATTTTGAAGGATTTCAACTCAGTTGGTACCTGCTCGATCTTTGGGGTACGGCCGATAGATCCGTTTCCTTTACAACTTTGAAGGTGGTCAACCCATGGAACATTTGCAAGGGAGGATCAAGCTTTGACGGAGAGGGAGTCCTCCGGAGGATCTTGCGACGAAGGGGATCTCCGACTGATGATTAAGGGTCTGTAGATGGAATTTGTGATGTGACTAAGTCGTCTGCTCAAGAGGAGGACAAGATCGTTGCTGAATCTAAGGATGGTGGGCACCACAGGGGCTTGCGATTGTAGCTGCTGGCCCCTCAAGTGGCCTCTAGGGGCAACGATGATCTACCCATGGGAGATGACCTGGAAATTGATAGACTGATTGACGTGGGACGAAATCTCGGCATGACGTTTGGTGGATCGCACGAGGAGCTACGGGCGGTTTTTGGGTCGGTTGTCTCTACTTGTCAGGTAGCCAGAAGGAAGCGGCGGGGTGGTTCAAAAGAACTCACGCGATTGCAATGGGGGATGTCGGATTGGAAAAGGGTGGGGGGTCTGTAAGTGGGGACCAGATGGGCGGGCTACACAAAATTTGATAATGAAGATGCTAACATGGAATGTCAGAGGGATATGTAACTGGTCTAAACGGGTTGGGGTTAACAGTCATTGGGCCGCTAAGCCAGGTGATCACACTACAGAGACTATGGGGCTGCTGCGATCAAAGGAAGGTTACCTCCATTCTAGGTGGATTGGTGGACTGGGTTGAAGTGACTCAGCCTGGGGCATTTTGGTGGCTTAGAAAGCTGGAATTTTGATAAAGAAGAGGAGGTCTCCCAGGTTGTGTTGCGAAATAAGGAGTCGGGGTCTCGGTGGGTTTTTGCAGGCATCTATGGGCCATCGGTGGATCACGAGCAAGGCGATTTCTGGTTTGAATTTGCAGCTTTGGCGGGTCGATGGAACTATCCTATCTGCCTTGGGGGGGATTTTAATGCGGTTAGGTGGGAGTTTGAGAAGAAGGGTCGTACGCCGAATGCGAGAGTGATGGGGGAGTTTAATTCCTTCATTTCGGACTGGGGGCTGATGGATGCCCCGCTCTCGCGGGCTCGATTCACATGGTCAAATCAGCAGGATAACCCATCGCTATCCAGATTGGACCGATTTCTCGTATCGGTGGGATGGCTTGATATGTTCCCTGGGGCGAGGGTGGAAGCCCTTGCTCGGCCGGTCTCCGACCATCGTCCTTTGCTTTGCACTTGTGATTCAAGAGGGAGGGGGCCAGTCCCATTTCGGTTTGAAAACATGTGTCTGTTGGAGGAGTTGTTTCGAGAGAATGTTACGATGTAGTGGCGGGAGAGGAGCTACACGGGAACTGGCGCGTACCACTTTTTCTCCAAGATTCGTCACTTGAAGGAAAGGATTAAGGAATGGAATCGGACGGTGTTTGGGAGGGTGCAGGCCCGGAAGGAAAATCTGCTGAGTAGGTTAAAGGCCTTTGATGACCTGGAAGAAGAGAGGGATCTAAATGGGGAGGAAAGGGACGAGCGGCTGGGGATGAAGATGGATTTTGACAGCGTTTGCAGGTCAGAGCAAGTCAGCTGGATGCAAAAAGCCAAAGTTAAGTGGCTAAAGGAGGGGGATGCGAACACAAAGTACTTCCATATTGTAGCGAATGCTAAGTTTCATTCTAAGTTCTTGGGGAGGATTGTGGTGGACGGGGTTGCGGCTGAGGGGGATGATCAGGTTCGGGAGAAAGTGGTCGAGTTCTATAAATCCCTGTATACGGATGATGGTTTCATGCGTCCACAGTTGGAGGGGGTGCCTTTTCAAACTATTTCGGTGGCGGAAAGGGAGATGCTGGAACGAGAATTTACGAAGGAGGAAGTGTGGTATGCTGTCAGATCTGGGGGACGGAACAAAGCACCTGGTCCGGACGGGTTCACTATGGAATTCTTTCGAACATTTTGGGTTCTCATCAAGGCAGATCTGATGGAGGTTATGACGGACTTTCACGCTGATGGTTTCATCGGGAGGGCGCTTGGATCCACCTTTATTTCCCTTATCCCAAAGCCTGAGGGTGCTGATGACATTTCTTATTTTCGGCCCATCAGTTTGACAAACTGCACTTATAGGAATGTGGCTAGAGTGCTTGCCAACAGATTCAAACCTTTGATGACCACCCTTATTTCGGGGAATCGGGGGGCTTTTGTGCGGGGAAGACGGTGGATCTTGTTGCGGTGGCGAACGAGACTATCCATTCTGCACACATTCAGCGATGCCTAGCGGTGGTTTGGAAGGTGGATATGGAAAAAGCTTATGACCGGTTCAGTTGGGAGGCCATGGACTACATGCTCGGAAGGATGGGGTTTGGGGATATTTGGAGGAAATGGATGCGTGGTTGTTACTCCTCCACGTGGTTTTCGATTATGGTCAATGGTGCTCCGGCTGGGTATTTCAAAAGCTCTAGGGGCATACGCAAGGGGGATCCTCTATCCCCTTTTCTCTTCAATGTGGTTAGTGAGATGCTGTCCCGCTTGCTCGATCAGACTAGGGAGCGTCAACTCATTTCCGGTATTCGGGTGGGATTGCAGGGCAGGTGTATTATGCATCTGCAGTATGCGGATGACACGATTCTGTTTGGGAAAGCGAACGAGGCCGAGCTCCAGGTGCTAGGGGATGTGTTGTCAGTATATGAGGCTATCTCGGGACAGCGAACTAATCTACTCAAGTCCTCCATTACTGGAATTGGAGTCGATCACGTTGAGTTGGAGGAGCTTGCTAATTCAGTTGGGTGTCCGATTAAGCACATGCCTATTACCTATCTCGGTCTTCCATTGGATATCAGGAAGCTTTCGGCTCGTGATTGGCACCCGGTCGTTCATCGCTTCGAGCAGCGGCTATCCACCTGGAGAGGTAAACTTCTGAGCAGTGCTAGCAGGTTGGCTCTGATCAAGGCGGTATTATCTTCATTGCCAATTTTCTATATGTCAATGTTTCACTGCCCGGCGAAGGTAATACACAGCCTTGAGCGAATCCAGCGCTCCTTTTTGTGGGAGGGGTCGGGATTGGGCCGAAAGTTTCATCTGGTAAGCTGGGAGGTTTGTCGGTTGCCAATTGCCTATGGGGGATTGGGTATACGCAGCCTGAGGCGGACTAACACCGCGCTTCTTGGGAAATGGTTTTGGAGAGCTGGTAGGGATGAGGACAGGGACGGGCTTTGTAGGAGGGTGCTGGTCGAGAAATATGGTCAAGCATCCGGTGACTGGGGCATCTGTCCGATTGCACGCAGCAGCGCTTCGGCTTGGTGGAAAAGGTTGTGTCGGATCTGGCCCAGTTTTGCCAAAGGACTGACGTTCAACTGGGGATGTGGTACCAGAATTCGATTTTGGGAAGACGTATGGCTGACACCCCACACTCTGAAATCCACTTTCCCGGCTATCTATGTTTTATCAGCCAACCAGGGGAGATGATTGATCAATTTGTATCGACTGATAATGGGGTTGTGGTCTGGAATGTCAACACACGCAGATCACTGCATGAGCGTGAGAGGTATCTTTGGCAGCACAACCAAAGGGGGCGGATCAGAGGGTGTGGGCTCCGAATCGCGATGGTAATTTTACGGTGAAAAGCCTATACAATTTGGAGACTCGTCGCCCGCTGGTGCTTTTCGAGGGGCGATGGCTGTGGAAAGTTCTTATTCCCTACAAGATCAGATTTTTCGTGTGGACCCTCGGCAAGGATAGAATTCTCACGCGGGACCAACTGTTGCGTAGGGGGAAAGATGTTACGACTAACTGTGTCATGTGCAGTACGGGGGAGGAGACTACGGCACACCTCTTCCTTCACTGTCGTATAGCCCGATTGGTTTGGAATGCGGTACTCAGATCCTTGGGCCTGAGCTGGGTAATGGCGGAGACCCCTTACCAGCACCTCCTTAGCTGGGCCCCGCGATTGGGATATGCAGAACAACAGGTGCAGACTAGATGTGCTGTCTTCGCGGTCTTTTGGTGCATCTGGCTGGAGCGCAACGCCAGAATTTTTGAGAATACTAGCAGACCTATGGGTCTCATTGTCAAATCCATCAAGGACCTAGTGGGCTTTTGGGGAGAAGGTGCGAGGGGGAGTGGGCAAACCTCTACTCTGTGGGATCCAGGCTGAGTGGATGTCCGGTGTTTATCGCGGTTTTCCTTTTTCTCTTTTTTATGTATTTCGACACCCATTTCGAGTCTCTTTTGTCAGTTCTACCTATTGTATTGGGTTCTCAGCGCCTTGCTATGTTTCAATATAATGATTTTTACTGATAAAAAAAAAAAAGAAATTAGAGTTAGTTACATGGGAATTTTAAAAGGTTATATTGAGAGTTGAGAAGTCATTTGGAGAATTTCACAAGTCGCATAGGAAATAAATTAGTAATAATTACTTAAATAGTGAGTGTAAGTCCATTTCTATAAATTGAGCACCTAATGCATGGATGAAAAGAAGAAGAAGATTTGGACTTTGTGTTTGAGAACCTGAAGCCTCCATTATAGAGAGAGCTAGTCCTCTAATAGGTGAGAGGTTCCCTAATCTAGGTGAGTTGATCCCTATCCATGGTGTGAGTGATTCCAACCTTATATTGGAGTGAGCGATTCCGCCCAGTGTTGGGTCAGGCATATACCCTTGATCGCTCGGGTTGGGCATATACCCTTGTCCCGTCAGGTCGGGGCGATCAGGTCAGATTGGGTACGGCATATGCAATTTCCTAGTAGCTGTAGGGCAGAAAAAATTTTGGCTCAACTCGTTGACAGCCCTAATTATAACTAACATAGTAACATAGCATACAAATACATGTATATTCGAATAGAATAGTGACATCGGTAAAATACAAGGTACATCAGGTTCGAGCCCAGCTTATCTATAAAAATATAATAAATAAAAAATTAGGGCTTGGGCCTGTAGTATAATGGAAGGTTGACAATACTGCAACCTCGAGGTCACAGGTTCAAGCCCAACTTACCTACCAAAAAAAAAAAAATACAAGGTACATAAATAGACAACTTGAATTAATAAATATATTGTAGTTTGAGCACAATAGTACAGCATGGATACAAACTCTATGCAGAAAAGAAAATAGCCACAAGTTACTACTCTTGCATTAAACACAATGAGGTTAATGGCTGGTTGCAAAGGGGGTAAGTTTATCAGTAGCGTTGCTCTGAAATACATCCAGGTACTCCACAGGATGCCTAGTCATCTTAGCCCTATATCATTTTGTTCATTTTTTGTGTAAAAATAGATGGTATCATTACGGGTCTTAGCTTTTGAAGATCATATCTCTTCTTTGACCTTCACCCACCCACTCTCACAAATCCGCCTTCATATACCATAAGATAGTTTGTATACCATGCCTACTAATAAATAAATAAACAAAGTTTATTTATTTTGGTCAGCCCGACTCTTTGGGCACCCAACCAGACCAATGGGCCCAAATTATGTGCCATAACCAACCTGAATAACCCGTGTCGGGTCAGATATATATATATATATATATATATATATATATATATATATATATATATATATATATATATATACCAACCAAACTGAAGTCAAAGTCAGATACTTCAAAGCCCAACCTGACCTCAAGGGTCAATTTTGTGTGCCCAACCCTGGTTAAAAAATGGGCTGGATGAGTCAGGTAACGAGCCAATCTGACTCATTGACAGCACTAAAAAAACATAACGAGATTATTATTGCTGCATCCAAAATGCATATAGTTAACTACAAGAGCGAGAAAAAACTTACATTCAAATAAACAGTAACATCAATATTGATTATGTCACCATCCTGCCAACCGAAACATATGTTAATCACTCCAAACTGTACTTCCAATCCCAATAACTTAGTAAATAGCAATAAATGGTACAAAAAAAATATATATTAAGTGGTACTGATGAAGGATGGACCTCAAGTGCCAGGGAGTCTGGTATCCCATGACAAATGCATTCATTCACCGATGTACAAACGCTCTTTGGAAAGCCACCGTAGCCAAGAGGTGAAGGATATGCCCCATTATCAATAATCATTTGGTGAACTGCTTGATCAATTTCATCTGTCTTAATGCCTGGCTGCCAATGGAAGAATATAAGTGAAAATGAATTACCCATTCTCCTGTCAAAAACAGTATCAATAGGCTGATTATATTTTTATATTTATTATTTTGGTCGGTAGGCTGATCATGACAAAGAATGGTGTAAGTGAAGATGTGGATACATTCTCTTTAACTCAGATGGAGGCCAGCTCTAAGTATTTATAACCATAGTGACCAAAAGTCTAGGTACAAGAATAAAACTGCCCCATAAATCTACAGAAAAGAATGGTAAATTTTGGCAATTTCATGAAAAAAAGGGGAAAGTTTTGAATAATTAAAAATATTAAAAAGATTAATATAATTATAAAAAATAGAAAATATATATCCTATGACCAAACACGGGTTTTAAATGAGATAAAAATGGGGAAAACGCATTTTTCAGAAAAATGGGAATTTTTCGAAAGAAAAAATATCGAATTTTTTTCCGTCTTTTTCAAAAAATTGTTTTTTTCGTTACTATGTTTATAATCCCTTCTTTATCTCTTTAGTATGTGCCAAAAACGTGCATGTTAAATTAAGAGAGCTGCTACTGCAACACCCACATTTACTGACCGCACATCAATTAATGTAATTACTAATCAAATCAACTGTTTTTACATGCACACCAATTAATAAAAAATAAAGCACACCAACTAATGAAATGACTCATCAGCTAATATTATAAGTACACCAAAAAATACTTGCTTTTTTAAATGGTGTGCAATTAGTAACTGATAGTAAGAGCATCTCCAACAGCTATCCCAAAAGTAGCCGTTTGATGACGTGAAGAGCCAAACAGCTACTTTTGGGATAAACATGCAACAAGGATTTGTTCCAACGGGTATCACAAATCTAGGTGGATATGAGATACCGATTTGGTATCCCAAATTTGGGATACCGCTATTGGTATCCCAAAACTTGAATAAAATTAATATTTTATTATATTTACTTATTTTCTTCTTTTCCATTTTTATTCAGGAAATCAGACGAATTTTTTTCATTTTTTATTTATTGTAAGTCATTAAATAATATTATTTAATTTGAGTAGAATAATTTTATTTTATTTTTTAGTAGAATAAGAAATATATTTTTTTTTAAATTGGGATACATTGTTGGAGTTCACATGTAACCCAAATTTGGTATCCCATTTTTGCCACAAATAATCAAGATATTTATTATAGAGATGTTGTTTTATATTACCCAAAAATAATAATAGTCATTTGAGATCCCATTGTAAAATTTGCAAAACTATCAGGAAGACCCAAAAGGTTGTGCCCCAAAAGGATGTGCCCCAAGGCCATCCCATCGATTGGAGCAATATATCGCAGACAAAGACAGGACAAAATTTAAAAGTTTTACCTTGACCAAAGTCCCAGCATACTCCAAAACCTGTGCTGCAAGCCTTCCGGATGCCCTCATGCAGTCCATTCCCTTCTCATCATGGACCTCAGGCCCACTAGCAATTCCAGGTGCCTGTGGTGAATTAACATAAGCAGGTCTCGGTATGTGATCTGGAACAGGGAGACGAGTAGACACTTTTCCAGGTTGTAGGCGTCTTCTGTTTGGCAATCCATCCTGATTGCTGCTAATGTCAACAAATGGCTTAACCACAAACGAGTCATATAAGAATATATATAAGTAGACACAAACACAGGTAGGTGTCTATATATATATATATATATAAAGAGAGAGAGAGAGAGCAGAAAGGAGCATGGACCACACCTGCAAGACGGTGACATGTGGCACCCAAAACATGGGTTTTGTGCCACACTGCCACGTGGATAGAAATCAATTTTATATTATTAAATACCCTTACAATTTAGGTTTCTTTTTTAATCAATATTTTAAATAATATTATAACTAAGTTTGCTACTTTTATCTTCTACTTGGGTGTTATTGTGTTAGGGTTGTAATATGATTATAAGGACTAAAGTACCCCTCAACTCATAAAGATAGATACAAGGAAAAGTATGATAATGTCAACTGATAAAACAAAGGCACCCATATCTACGTTCTCAACTCAGTGTCAATACTGGCTTCATTTAAAATGTATCTAGATAACTTAGCATATCAAAAAGATTGCATAAAGAAAAAGATGAAATAAAGTCATGTGTAATAAAGATGAGGCCATATAGCATACCTTCTATTGAATAAAAGATCAGTTAGGCTAGCTAGCGTTCTCGATAACTGCAGTGACGGGTGTTTAGTTCCTGCTTGCAATAATTATAATTATACTATCAATGCATTTTAATTGCAAAAAAAAGTAAGTATATACCAGAAAAAAGGAAATAGGATGAGTATATTAGTAACCATATACGCTTAACGAGTTGGTATAGGGTAACTGACCTGTTCACTCCAACACTCAAGCATGAACGGATCAATCTCCTTATGCCAAAATGGTCAAACCTGCACTTTCACTGATTTGCATGCTCATAAATAGCTGTGCACTTCCCAGGTTTGACCATTTTATCATATAGAGATTGACGCATTCGCACTTAAGAGGGAACAAGGGCCAGTTACCCTAGTACCAACTCTACAAGAAATGGATAAACCAACATGACCTGTATAAAGCATATCACTTGAAAGGCGAAAAAAGTAAATAAATCTTAGCAAATGTATTATGACGGCCTAGTAATCATCATCATGGGAAGCCCCTTTACTGACCAGAGTTTACAACATTGCTGTAGGTTATAGCACGCCTATGGAACATAGATCTATAATTATGGACTCAGTGTGGGCGTGCAATGTTAAAAGATAAAACATTCAATAACACACTTTACAATAACATAAAGCCTAATTTATCAGCATTAGATTCACACTACGTACATTTGTATAATCAGGGGCGGATCTACATACAATGGTGCTCCCCCCCCCCCCCACCCAAAGTTTTAAAGAAACCTTAGAAGGCCTTAAAGGCCACACATATATCTATTTAAAGCCCCCCCCCAGCTTTTAACCGTCTGATAGGTTGGCCATGATCTCTAGATCTATTGTGTGGAAGATTGGGATGAAAAACAAAAAACCAATCTCTATTGTCTGATTCAAGACAGTCAATATGCTAAGATTGGAACCATAGGTTGTTGAGACCGAATCTTGGTTGCAAATACCCATTCCCTTAATTTAAATGATAAAGCAAGAAGAGAGAAGTTAGGCGTAATAAAATTATAAGGGGAACCCTTATTTGCAGCTATAGTTTTAAATACACATCATGCGGTTGCCAATAGTGGTAGGTACCCATTTAAAATGTGGTGCCTCTTTTTTCATTCCTTCATCTCATACCTACAAAAAATCTCTCTCTCACAACCCACCTATTATAAAGAGTTGGGTACCTCTTTTCGCGCCCACGCAATCTCTTAGGGCGCCTATGTTTGAAACCCTTAAACTTGTTGACTGCTTAGAATTAGACGATCTAAATCGTTTTTCATACCAATCTTCCACAATGGATCTTGATACCATCAACGTACCATCAGATGGTCTATTTTTATTCCACGTGGTACAAATCCCCAAAAGTAGAGAGCAGCTACTTGCACACGAGACGAAATTTCACATGGCATACATCACGTTTAAGCGGTATTTTTTGGGGATTTGTACCACGTGGAATAAAAAATAGACCGTTTGATGGTACGTTCATGGTCTCAAGATCCATCGTGTGAAAGATTGTGGTGAAAAACAATCTCCATCGTCTGATTTGAAGTAGTTATCGAGTTTTAGGGGGTTTCGAACGTATGCGCTGTTAGAGAGTGCATGGGAGCGAACAGAGGTACCTAAAGAGTTTTACCGCTGAGTACCATTATTTACACATTGTGAAATTGTAACCTCGCCCCATCTCCTCTATTCATGCATAATGCATTGACTATTTTGAATTAGACGATAGAGAACATTTTTCATCCCAATTTTCAACACAATGGATCTTGAGATCATAGGCGTACCATCAGACAGTCAGTTTTTTCTTTCACGTGGCACACGTCCCAAAAAGTGACCCCAAATCATGTTTGTGATAGACATGTTCCATGTGATTTTAGATGTGTGCCACGTGAAATCAAAATTGACTATATGATCGTATGCCCTTAATTTGGGGAAAAAAATTTGCACCGGATCTATCGACTACCGAGTGACCCCCCTTTAGGAAAATCCTGCGTCCGCCACTGGGTATAATATATAATGCAATGATGTTATTAGTATTACATATGCTACCTATAATCATATGATAAACTATCACTATATATCATGTTATTCAAAATCACAGGCACTTATGATATTAGCATTAGCTTGTTGTTGTTGTTGTTGTGTGTGTGTGTGTGTATGATGATGTAATTTTATCATAACGAATTATCGCAGATCAAAGCACCCTGGCAGGGTGCCAAACAAAAAGCATAAACGAACAGGTGAGAACAAGTTAAAACCAGAAAACAGAAATGGCCCGAAACAGGTGACCAAACAAAGAAAGAAGGGTACACAGCAGCCCTAACCATCCGATGATGCCCACAAGGCGAAGAGGCCCCAAAATAACTGCTTGCACTCACAAAGGATCTCCTTCACTGAGGAGGCAGAGCATCCAGGAACGTCAAATACCACCAGGAGAGCCCCTCAAGGATCGAGCATTCAGTAGTCATACATGTGCCAAACTTCCTCCCAAAGATCCTCTCATTCCGCTCCTTCCAAATGGCCCAAAAGACCGCGCTACTGGAAGCGTTCTCCAGAGGATGGCCACATGTCACATAAAGGGGATTCAAACCATTTTGCAAGATCTTGGCACCGGATGCAAATAGCAAATCAAAGTTACAAGGGAGGTTGTAGGTGTTAGCAAAGGATATCTTCCCTGTAACTCCTCATGCGTTCCTTTGTTTCATGAATGACTAATGAAGGAAGCTTGCTAGTTCTTGGTAAAAATATAAGGTTGGAAATCTAAAACTCTTTCTGAACAAGGGCTTGCCATTCGCAAGTTGCAAGATATTCAACAAGCAGGTATGTTAAAAACTGCATGGAATATCTTCTCTGAAAATAGTAAGTGAACCTCTTATTTTATCTCAAAATTATTTAAATAAAGAACCAGCTTGGAATGCTGCTGATCGTCAAGGATCCTCTAAAATATGGAAGGGAATTCGGCCTCTCTAGAAATCAGCTATCTTATGTTCAACATGGTTAGTTAGTCATGAAGATCACAATTTGCTGCCGCACTTCTGTTGGAGAAATATATGTTTTCTACTTCACAAGATGTCCTCATTAGTGAAGTTACTGAAAATGGAGGCTGGAACCTGTAAAAATTTTCGAGCTTTGTTCATTGGTAGATGGCTTGGAAAGAATGCACAATTCCAATCTTCACCTCCCCATTGAATTTTATTCACAATGTCTAGTCAATAAATGTGTGGTAATGTTTATCCATGGCCTTTGGAAGAATGGGCTAACCGTTGTTTCAGCTCCTTCAAAAGAAAAGTTGGTCGATCTCTCATATATTTCAGGAAGGCAATTCAAAAGAAACAGGATGGTGGAATGAAGATATTCAAAAGTTAATTGCCGAGAAGAACTGTTTTTAAGAATGGCAAGGAACAAAAACTACAAATGATCTTGAAAGATATAAACTCACAAGATATGAGAAAAGTTAAGTATGAAAGTACAACAATGTACATACTAGGTTGGGAATGAATGAAAGAGAAAAAGAAATCTATAAACTTGCCAAGATTAAGGAAAAGAAAACTAGAGATCTCGACCAGGTAAGGTACATTAGAGACAAAGATCAAAGGGTCTTGGTAAACGAGTATGAGATAAGAAAAAAACAGGTGACAAGAATATTTTTAAAGATCTATTAAACACTGAATATGGGAAGGAAGTCGATGAAGAAGATGAACCAAATCAAAGGATGACCAACGAAATATCGGAAGCTAAAGTAAAAGCAGTCTTAGTAAAGATGAAGAAAAGAAGAGCATTAAGAATAGATGGAATACCCATAGAATTTAGAGTGCGTTGGGAGAGAATGGACTGAGTTGGTTGACTAAATTATTCAATGAGACTAAAAACAAAGAAAATGCTTAAGGAATTGAGGAAGACCATTGTGGCCCCTTTGGATAAGAAAGAACGAGACATCCAAAACTGTGCCTACTATCGAGGCATTAAACTAATAAGCCAAAAACAACGGCTAAGGCAAGAATCAAATGTATCAGAGAATGGATTTATGCCAAGAAGATCAATAATGGAAGTTATTTTCCACTTGAAGCAACTTATAAAGAAGTTCAGAGCAAGACGTAAAAACACGATGAGGAAGAAATGCATCTCGAACGTATATATTGACATTATCCAAGAAATGTATCAAAGGGCTGTAACCAGTTAAGAATGTCGTATGGAGAGACGAGTGAGTTCCATGCAAAGTTGGGTTGCATCAAGGATCTACCTTGAGCCCTTATTTATTTGCCCTAATCATGGATGCATTAACCATAGACATACAAAAAAAGAGATTTCATATTGAATGTTATTTGCAGATGACATAGTATTAATTGCATAAGCAAGGAAAGAAATAAATTAGAAGCTGCCTGAAATTATGGAGAAAAGCGTTGGGGTTAAGGGGTTTGAAAATTAGCAAAACAAAGACGGAATACATGGAGTTTAATGAACATGATAGCCTGGAGGAGAATTCAGTTAAAATAGAAAATCATTTAGTGCCACATTATCATAGATTTCACTATTCAGACTCTACTTCACAATTAGATGGTGGATTTGAAGAGGGCGTCTCAAATAGGAATAATGCGGGTTGGATGAAATGGAGGCAAGCAAGCAGAGTATTTTGTGATCCAAGAGTTCCACTTAGATTGAAGGAATGTTTTTATAAGACGGTTATTAGACCTGCAATATTATATGGTGAGGAATATTGGGCCATGAAAAAGCGATAAGGATATAGAGTGCATGTGGCCGAGAGGCATATGTTGAGATGGATGTGTGGAACAACAATACAGGATAAAATTTGGAACGAGTACATGAGAAAATTTGAGAGTGGCACCCATAAAGGAAAATTTACCAAATGTCGATTGAGGTGGTTTAGACATGTTCATCGGAGGCACAAAACAGACCTTGTACGAAGGGTTGAGACGTTACAGGCACAGGGAAGTAGGAGAAGAGGAAGACCAATGAAGACTTGGAGGGGAGCTGTAAGAAGATATATGAAGGATCGTCGAATTACATAGAGCTTAGCATTGAACATAACGAGGGGAGAAATATACAGAGAGCTTAGCGTTGATCATAGCGAGGGGAGGAATAGGACTCGCAAAGCCGACCCCAAATAGATGGTGGGACGAGGAGGAGGATGATGATGATGATGATGATGATGATGATGATGGTGATGGTGATGATGATGTCGATGATGACGACGATAAATTCAGCGGCTGATGCGTTAGCCCATAAGGCTCTGACTTCCAGCTCTAATCACAAATATCGCAACTTCGAAGACCTTCCAAAGAAAGTCAGAAACTTCCCTATAGGCGGCATAATGGGGCTTGCAAATTTTTCATTTCAGCTACGTTATTCAATCTCTCCTTGTGTTGTATCTGCTCTTTTTTGTTGATTTTTCTTCCTCAGGTGATGTCTTCATTAGTTGGGGGTGATGGCAATGCCAAAGCTCTCACTTAAGAAGGCTAGTCTGCCGAGGTCTTGCTGATGTATTATTTTTCTTCTCTACTAATAAAACTTGCTTATTATATATATATATCCTTACTACTATATAAAAGTAAAAATAGTTTCTGTCACTTTTTTATGCCTAAAATACCCCTAACTCAAAAGTGCATCGATATCTGATAGGGACTGCCGCTATGATACATGACTCTCGTAAACGTCCCAAAAAAGAGTTCTAATTAAACTAGGACAAACGTCCCAAAAACAAAGTTGTAAGAGTATTCTAAGCTACTCGATTCTAATTGCAAAATCTGACTTCCAATTATACATGACTCGCCGATCCGAAACTCGTTGCCTACTTGATCTCCACTTCTAGGCAGAAGAAGAAAATGGAACGGGAAGAAAAGTTTTCTTCTTCTTCATCTCGATCAATCATAAACGAAACCCTAAAAATTCCAAAACCAACGACAGAATCGTTAAAGTGTATTAACAGAGGCGATTTAGGTTCGTTCGAAGGCGTTTGGAAAATCTCGTTTTCCTTCGAAGGGACGTTTCGAAACTAGAAACCCTTCAATTTCTCCAAAGGTAGCAGCATAGCTAGAACTTCTCCATAATTAGCTGCGATTTGTTAATTTCTGATATAGATCTTAGTTACTTTGACTTTCACTTCAATTTCCTCCAAATCTGGAGCATTTTTGGATTTGTTTTTGCCAATCTCACTGTAATTTTCTCTTCGAGCAGAGAATCCTGTTGAAATAATTGAACGATGGACTTAGATCTGTTTGATAACTGTTTATTTGGCTCGTTTTAGATATCCCGAATTTAGAAAAATCTCTGATCTTGAGCTACTTTTTTGTGTTTATAAGATTCGCAGAGAGGAAATTGATGTTTTTGAATGAATATTCTAACCTCCTACATTTGTTTGAGATTAACTGCTTGATAGCTAAAGGTTTTGACCTTGAATATCATAGAATATGGTAGCTTCTCTGCTTCATCTTTGACCATTACAGAAGGAGGGAGAAACTCATCAGAAGGGAACCAAAGTTCTTCTGACTTACCTAACAGGAAAACATGGTCCCTAGAGAAACTGGAATTTCCTACATGGATGCTGAACAGAGATTCATAGGAAGCCAGGCTCCACTCCGCCGGTGTTGAGGACTTACTCCTCTCGAACACAGAGGCAGGGATCCTATATGGATTGGAGCTTTCCAACTTGGCTATTGCTTGAATTGTAAAGGATTGCATTGGCAATCCAAGCAAGCTGTAATCATCAGCGAAGGTGGGAGTGACACCAGAAACATGTTTGGCTCTTATTTGCCCATAGAACATACTATCTTCCACACTAGGACTAACTCCTCCAAACTTAGTAGACAAATGATCAAGAACCTTCTTGTCATCACCTCGGGCATCAAAGGTAGAAGCTGATTGATCCCCCTCACCAAGTTTAGGAGGGAGTTGTAGGGTATTACTTGGAATATCGCCAGTTTCTGCAATTGGCTTGCTAAGTTCATTTGGATCCAGTTGGAAAAAATGTTCGTCAGACGAAGAGTCTGAGGAAGAGGAAGAGGAAGATGTCTATTCTTTGAGTTTAGAGTTCTTGCTTGGGCTGAGAAGAACCAGTTCGTTATCTCCACTGACAACACCCTCAGGATACATCTCTGTATTCTTACTACCTTCCATCCACATGTACAAATTCCATGCCTAATATATGCAATCAAATGAAACTCCAAATGTTCTATACCAACACCTTGTAGATATTCAATCTGAAGTAAAGATAGGAAATATTATTGTGTAGAGTTAATGAATAGTGACAACACAATCCCAAGTAAATAAACACATTGTATAAGGTGATGATAAAAACTTAAGGTACGGAATTTGATAATAATATTGCATCACCACATAAGTCAAGCGAGTTGTCAATTTACTCATGAGTAGATGGATTAGTTTTCAATATACAATAAACTCATGAAAGTAAATGCTGAATAAGTTCAGATCTAATGACAGAAAGATACAAGTATACAACACATGTTAATTTTTTGCATGTGTGATATGTAGCTCTAATGATCTAATGACAGAAGATACAAGCATGGTTTTAAAACTCGCCGAGTCGACTCGACTCGACCCAGTTTCGGGTCGACTTGGCTACTAACTCGAATTGAGCTGAGATTTGGTCAACTCGCCGAGTCGACTTGGAAACTCGGCTGAGTTTGTCGACTCGGTGAGTCGACTTAAACCTCACAAATTTGGCTGGCTGGCGGGTCTATAAATGTTTCCCCTTCGTACACAAATTAATCACTTGTTTATTAATTTTATTTTTATATTTTTTTATCATGTAGTATATTAATATTCAATCATAGAGATGGAACAAAATTCTGGTACTGCTAGTGAAGCATCTAATAATTATTTAAATTATATATATATATATATATATATATATATATATATATATATTTTAAATAACCCGAGTCGGAGCGAGTTGAGTCGGACCGACTTTCCGAGTTGACTCTACTCAGCGGACTTTCGAGTCGAGTGGAGTTTTTGTGTTTTAAAACCATGGATACAAGTATACAACACGTTAATTTTTTGCATGTGTGACAATTGACAGATATGAAAAAACCCCAGAGACCTTGGATGCAGAGAGTTCCAAATCAACTGCCATTTTACCTCATCATTCAAGGTGTTGGTTAACTTGAATGCTAATTGCACACCTGTCATAAGGGATTGGGACACCCTTAATCAGTATCAATCTCTTTAAAAGATCAGGTCTACGGATTTAATTAAATACAAGGTAGCATCTTAGCCTCTTCTAGACCAAATCAAGCATTGGCTGAAAGGTTTTAACTTTGTAAGTCAATAATCTTTATTACGATTGGGAAATCACACAATACATCTGAATATTGTGGGATGTATGCCTGAATATTTCTGTTTTCAGTTCTGAGCGTTTACGAATCGGAATGGAGAATTCAAGTGTCCAATACTGTTTAGTATCCCAAACTGGAGTTGTCTCGATCCAGACTACAGGAGAGAGCAGTCCAGTCGGTCCGCTGTTCTACTTCCAATCCGGTCCGATTTAAAAACACTGGTAATGTGATTTCCAATTCACTAGCCAAAAAAAGAGATACTAATATCTCAAAGGTCCTAATGTCCACATGCATTTGCACGTGCCTTTTTACTAGTAAATATAAAAGAGAAGAAAAAAATTGAGTGTGGCTTGAGGTGATTTGGATATGTTTATCGGAGGCCAAAAGCAGATCATGTACTAAGGGTTGAGAGACCATGGCTTAAAATATCAGTTGATATGTATCAAGTTATACCCCATCTGATTTGGATATGAACCTCGAGGTCAAATATCGATATGTATCAAGTTATACTCCATCCGATTCGGATATGAACCTTGAGGTCAAATATTGGGTCAAACTGATCAAATATCGAACAATATCGACCTATAACAGGACATATCGAGTCAGCCGACATGTATTACTCGAACAAAATACCAAAAATGCCCCTTTTACAATTTTTTTTTATTTTCTCATACCTTTATATTATGCTAAAAACAAAAAAAGTGCTTCAATATCAGCTGATTTGGCCAATGCGTATCGGATTGGAACCTAACCTATATGTCGATAGAGGAAGACTAGTGGAGATATGGATGGAAGTCATGAGAAGCATATGAAGGATTGTGAAATTACAAAGAGCTCAAAGCTAAATAGACACGAATGGAAAAATAGGACTCGCAAAGCCAAGCCCAAATCCATAGGATAAGGCTATGATGATGATGCCCCAAGAGGGTTATGCCCTATGATTTTTAATAAAATAATCATTTGAGAGTAGTAGGGGTGCAAGTTTTCTAAAAAACTAAATTACTGGAAAAAAATTCGTCGATAGAACATGCCAAGAACTAGTATATATATATATATATATATATATATATATATATATATATATATATATATATATATATAAGTAAACCTTCAGACCCAAAATACAACTTAAATGGAATATTCACTCACAATAAGCACTATCTCTATATTGTAGGTCTCACAATCAGGTTACTTGTTGTGGCTAATTCATTGGCTAGTGGATCAGCCCTGAAACTTCCCTTTCTATGGATACATGAACACTTCGAACTCGGCTGAGCACTATAAAATGTGATCACTTTCCCTATATTTTGCGATCAACTTCTAGAAAGGATTGGTATAGTGATCAAACCAGGCATTAGGCTATCATATTACTTAAGCACCCCCCCCCCCCCCAAAAAAAAAATAATAATAATAATATATAAAAAAAAAAGTTTAAGGGAACCATTCTTGCACACGAGAAGACGGCACTTGTCACATAGTTTAAAACGAAGACGATATTTTGGGAACCTGTGGCATGTGAAAACACCATCTAAGTTGTCTGATTTGAAGTACATGATTTAAAGATCTTTGGTAACAAATATTGGTACAAAACAAGATGTCTATCATACGATTCAATGCAGTTCACTGTTGAAGAAAATATTGGCCTTTGACTGCCTTGAATCATATGCTCAAGATTGTGTTTCACACCAATCTTTTGCACCTAAGATCTCTAGACCATGACCTTCAAATCAGACGGCTTAGATGGTGTTTTCACAAGGGACAAGTCCCCAAAATACAAGTCCTTTTAAACTATGTGCAAGGGCCAACTTCCACTATGCAAGTAATGGCTCCCAAAGTTAATCACCTTTGTCTTAGGGAATAAAGTCAAGCTAATCCAAAGAGCTAGCCATATATAACAGTCTTATGTAGGAGACAAGCCACTTTCCCATGTTGTCACAAAAGATGACACCCATCCCAGTCAAACTCGGGTTCCTCCTACTTAAGCCATCAAACTTCAAGTTCACCCAACCAACACCTGGCTTCATCCAAATGTTGGCCTTAACTTAGGCATATCACAGGAACAAGTTCTCTTCCAGTCTTCAAGCAGCTCTTGAAAAGTGATCCTGCAATAGATACTAAGTGATGCAGGAACTTACTAAAGGCAATGCTAGAGCTGAGATTAGGATTAAAATTAATTCAAACAATTAATAAATAACAATTTCTCATAACAAATTATCACTAAAAATTCTATAAATCCAATTAGATGCTTTAATTCCGGCCCAAAATAGCGTTACTTTCATGTATGTTCCCTATCGCGGATCTAGAAGATTAGGGTTCTTATTAACGGCTAGATCTCCGATAGTTTTAGGGCGTCGAACAAACTCGCAAGCGGGTTCTCTCGATACCAAACGAAAATAAAAAGCTAATAAAGTTAATGATGAACAAAAGGTTGATTTTGGATTTTTATGAGATCAATAGGCTAGATCTGAGATTTAATGGATAAATAAATAATTACGCTACTTACGCAAACCGTAAATCTAAAGAAGATAGAGATGGGAGAAGAGTTGGCCTCGCACCAAACCACAAGCGGGAATCGAAGAATCGCTTTCCGTTTTGAGAGAATCGCACCCTCACCGAAGTTTAGAACTCTCAATTTTGCATAAACAATTTTCATTAACCAAAAAGTCATAATAAAGTTGTTTACAAGCCTTTAAATAGGCTAACCAATGTACAACTAGAAATCCTAGTGTAACTCTAATTCCTAATTCAAATAAAAGAAATATCCTAATTCTTCTAAAACAATAAAATAAAGTCTTAGGAAACTAATCATATTTCTAATAAAATAACCAAATCCTATTTTCTAAAATAAAATAATAAAAGAGACTAATCGTAATTCAATTAGAATTCTTGAAATTCGTTACTTTCTGTGCAGCTTCCGAAAACTGACCATAACTTCTTCAATACTTGTCGAAATTGCATGTTTTTTGCCTCGTTGGAAAGCTACTTCGATAAGCTTTCAAATATGACCAATTTCGCATCAATCCGATTTTGTTTGACACTTCAAAATAAGCCAAACATAAAAGTGACGGCATTGAAAGTTGAAGACCCTAATAAATTTTGGATTCTTTCTGATCAAACGGGTCTTTAACGGGCCTTTTTTTTTAAAACCCATTCGCAGGTCCACTTTCTCTTTTGGTGTCTCCTCTTTATCCGACCACAATTCAAACAGACGATCTAAAGTTCGCATCAATCCCCTCTACTTTGAAAAAGTTCGACCTCGAACTTTGGTTGGCATGAATTTTCACGGTCGCGATCACAGACAATATATAAGGAACCTCGATCGGAAGCGGCTTGAATAGGACGTCCCCATCAACTCTCCTCGGGTTAGAAGGATGCATTCCTAATGAATACTAGTTGTGATAGAGCTCCAAGAAATCCGAGACAATTTGCTGAAACTCTTGTGTAATCCACGTATTCTCTGAATCACTCTTGTTCTTCCACTTAACCAAATACTTCTGAAGTCCCCCTTGGTTGGTGGACACAATTTGATCTTCCAGCACATCTTCGATGATCTCACGAGTCACGGGAACGCCAAGTACGTGGACAGTGGTTTTGGACCACATCGCTTCTACCGGCATTGAAAGAAACATAGAGGAACCCCGAGTACCACGGCTTCAAGGGAGAAAATGAGACACAAAACTGTCATTGTGAACAGGGAACAATGTCACGGACATCCGTGATGAACAGTGACGGACGTCCATGATTTTGACCCCTCAATGTCCGCAGGTCACAGACGTCCCTGGGCATCGTGACGGGATTTTCTAATTTTTGCAAAATTTCCTTTTTTAGTGTTTTATTATTATTAAGACTATTTATTTCGAATTAATATTGGTGGCCTATATAAGGAGACTTGTAAAAACAATTTAATTAATTATTGATTATTGAATGAGCTTTTGCTTTATGGAGAGAGATTCTTCTTCCCCGTGATGGGTTTGGAGTGAGGCCAAGGGAGTGATTCCCATATATCTTCTTTGTTATTTTATTATCTACTTTCTTTGATCTATTCATATATTAGCTATCGATCTGTGTTTGCTTCTCTAAAATCGAATCTATTAGTTTCTTTTCAAAACCCTAAGCCTCTTTCTGAACCCTAAATCAAACAGAGCCAAAGCCCTTTTCTAAACCACAAACCTAAACCAAACCATAAGCCTATTACAAAACCATAAACCTATTTCCACAACCCTAGTTTGAACCCCTGAATCTACATCAGATCGAAGACAAACACCCAAGCCTGGAAAAGATAGAGTTCTATCTTTAGGCCCTATCCCGCCTCAAATCTAACGGAACTTGCGCATCTAACTGGACCCTAGCTGGATCTCACGTGATCTACCTATTGAATTTCTTCAAACCCTAAGGTATTTAAGATAATTTTGCGATTAAACTTGAATTAATTCCTTTAATTTCGGCCAAATTGCATCAAAATCATATTCATGCATTTTACGGTCACCGTCCCGCATCAACGAGTTTGCCAAGTAGGTGGGGGTAGCGGTGTGGGTAGGGAAATTATTGGTTCATCAAATGTAGAAGGCTCAAAGGGGTTGGCAGGGATGGTTGAAGGGTCATGGAATGGAATAAGGTCATCCACGTTGAAAGTCATTCTAATCTCCAATTCCGACGGAAGATCTAAAATGTAAGCATTAGAACTTACACGCTTCAAGATCTGATAGGGTCCAGCACCGCGAGCTTGTAACTTCTTTGCAACTCTTGTAGGAATCGCTCGGGTCTATTCCGAATCATCACAAAATCACCACTTGGAATTCTTTGAACCGTCTATGAGAATCTACAGAAAACTTGCATTTTTCATTGCTCGCATTAATTCTTTTCTTAATCTCAACATGTAACTCATAAATGCAATATGCAAAAGTGGATGCAGACTCTGATGACCTTTGATGAATGGACATTGGAAGAAAATCTATGTGTGTTCTAGTATTCGGCTTACCATTCCACTGGATGAGGTATGCCTTATGTTTTTCAGATTGTGTTTTCCTTGCAGTTCAAATGTTGTCAATTTTCAGTTTACCTTTCCACTTAAGAAGATACTCTCGATATGCTTGGTATGTCTTTACCTTGGTAACAAAATATGGATCTCCCAAAACTTTTTCATCAAACCTCTTCACATATTGTTCAAGCGGGTATTTGGTAATCAATGAGTAGATAACATTGGGCTCGGGTGGAGAGGCATCAAGGAATGGGTCTGAAGGTTTTGTTGTTAGGCCTTAAAAAGGTGTGCATGCATCTACAGACTCTATAGGCTCATGTGAAAATGACACTACTGACACTAACGACTCTTGTGTGAATGACGCAAGGGGCACTAATGGCTCATGTACGCGCGACTCGATTAACTCGTGTGTACTCGCTTCAACCAAAACCAAAGACTCTGGGGTACTCGATTCAATTGACCCTAATGGTTCTTGTTTACCCAATTCGTTGGGCTCACGTGTACACAATTCAATTGATCCTAATGGTTCTTGTGTACCCAGTTCAATAAACTCACGTGTACTCGATTCAAGGGGCACCAACAAGTCGTGTGTACCCAATTCTACGGATACCAATGACTCATAAGCAAGTGACTCGATTGGTTCACGTGTAGGTGACTCAACATCACTACTCACAAGGGAAATAGAAGTCTCTTTAACACAAACTAGACTTTCTTCAGCTTCTTCTATCTCCTCTTCACTTGACACGATACTAAGGTCGTACACTTCTTCCAATTCCCTATTCTCCGGGTTCTTAGGACTCACTCTTTTAGTCAATAAATTCGGAGTGAGAAATTTTGTGGGGCATTGCTATGCAAAGTGCCCAAACCCTTGACACTTAAGGCAATCAGGACACCTATCTATCTTGGTTTTCAAATTTCGTAGAAGGTGACGGTGTGTTAAAGGGACAAACTTTTCGATAAGTTTCACCGCCATGTCCTCCCATGTAGAGATGTGTTTATTCCGAAGAGATTAAGTACAACGTTCTACACAAGTTCAAAAAATTTTGGCATTACCCTCTAACTTTGTTTTTGCTAGCCTAATTTTGTACTCATTTGGTACGCCATACCAATCAAAATATTTCTCTATACTAGACAACCACTCTACGAAGGTTTTGGGGTTTAACCATCCCTCAAACTTGGAATCTCATTCCGAATAGATTTGAGAAACTTCTCGACAAAGTCGTACTCGTGTTCACGATGACGAGGTTATCCCCTAACTCTAGTCTCATCACGATTTTTTGGACTTTGCCAAGAATTTGGAGTATAGCAATTTCCTTATTCGGCTAGTACCCTTTCATGACTGGTAAGGAATTCACGGTGACTCATATATGATGCTTGACACAAACACAACTCAAACAAAATACTAGAAAAGACAAACACTATGAACCAACAATAGATGAGGACTTTTGTCAAACACTAAACGTGCACACTAATGAACACTAATGAAATAAAATGCAATAAGATTGAAATGACATACAATTATGAAACTAAGTGATGCAAGACAAAAGTTAGACAATGGCTAGACGAATGCTAGACAAAAAAAAATTTAGACGAAAGCTTTAAAAAAAATTTAATTTTAATTTTTTTTAAAAAAAACTCAAACAAAAGCTAGACGAAAATTTTCAGGCAAAAGCTAGACAAAAAAATTGACAAAAGCCAGACACGAGCTAGACAGAATCTAGAAAAATATGAAATGATGCAATGTTATATTAACAAAATCAACCCTAAAACCTATATGAACACTAAAACCCTAAAACTAAACTGATTCTCTGATACCAATTTGATGCAAGAACTTGCTAAATGCAATGCTAGGGCTGAGATTAGGATTAAAATTAGTTCAAACAATTAATAAATAACAATTTCTCATAACAAATTATCACTAAAAATTCTAGAAATCCAATTAGATGCTTTAATTCCGGCCCAAAATAGTGTTACTTTCATGTATGTTCCCTATCGTGGATCTAGAAGACTAAGGTTTTTATTAACGGCTAGATCTCCGATAGTTTTAGGGCGTCGAACGAACTCGCAAGCGGGTTCTCTCGATACCAAATAAAGATAAAAGGCTAATAAAGTTAATGATGAACAAAAGGTTGATTTTGGGTTTTTATGAGATCAATAGACTAGATCGGAGATTTAATGGATAAATAAATAATTAGGTTTACGCTACTTATGCAAACCGTAGATCTAAAGAAGATAGAGATGGGAGAAGAGTTGGCCTCGCACCAAACCGTAAGCGGGAATTGAAGAATCGCTCTCTATTTAGAGAAAATCACACCCTCACAAAAGTTTAGAATTCTCAATTTTGCATAAGCAATTGTCATTAACCAAAAAGTCATAATAAAGTTGTTTACAAGCCTTTAAATAAGCTAACCAATACATAAAACTAGATATCCTAGTATAACTCTAATTCCTGGTTCAAATAAAAGAAATATCCTCATTCTTCTAAAACAATAAAATAAAGTCCTAAAACAATAAGGAAACTAATCATATTTCTAATAAAAGAAACAAATCCTATTTTCTCAAATAAAATAATAAAAGAGACTAATCGTAATTCAATTAGGATTCTTGAAATTCGTCACTTTCTGTGCAGTTTCCGAAAACTGATCATAACTTCTTCAATACTTGTCGGAATTGCACGTTTTTTGGGTCGTTGGAAAGCTACTTCGATAAGCTTTCAAATATAACCAATTTCGCATCAATCCGACTTTGTTTGACACTTCAAAATAGACCAAACATAAAAGTGACGGGATTAAAAGTTGAAGACCCTAATAAATTTTGGATTTTCTTCTTTCTGGTCAAACGGGTCTTTAACAGGCCTTTTTTAAAAAACTCATTCGCGGATCCACTTACTCTTTTGATGTCTCCTCTTTATCCGACCACAATTCAAATAAGCGGATCTAAATTTTGCATCACTAAGTAGGCAACTGTGCTAAACTAATACCTATCTTATTATGGTAAACTCAAACTGTTGGTTTTTTTTTTTCAATTTTTCTGATTATGGGTCAGTTTTCTAGGCCTGCCCAATCGGTGTGGTTTTGGCCACCCAAAACCGAAACTGAAACTGAACCGATTGGGAATCAGTTCAATTTCCTTGTTTTGGATCAGTTTCGATCCGGTTCGATCAGCAGGTTTTTCGATCAGTTTCAGTTTTCGGTGCAAAACCTGCACCCCTACTCCAACCAAGGCTAACGAAAGTTCCGTTAAAGTGCTATGATTATTTTAACCTGAGATTAGGCCAAATAGTTTAAGAAAGAAAGGGCATATTTCCTAATCCATGAACATGTAATGAAAAAAAGGTTTCTTCGATATTATGACTACAGAAACAACATGAAATTATCGGAAGCATATTCTCCTTCCCATGGAAATTCTTTCACATAGAGCTCTCCAAACAAACATTAAGCTCTAGGAGATGGCCTAAGATCACAAATTCTAGCCATAGCCCACTCTTGTAAATCTTGACAAAATCTTAACGATAAGCTCCTCCAAGGATTTGAGCAAGTCTTCTTCCTTGCAAACAAGAGTCCAAATAGGTAGATTGCCCAAAAGTGAGATAATTGCTCACTCTAGCCCACTAACTAATGGCATAGCAGAATGATTTTGGGAATTGATCCTCACAAAAGATGTCCCCATTGCATATATCTTTCCTTAAAAAAATATAATTATCAGATCCCTAGAAAATAAAATTAATTTTTTTATTAAACAGTGTGGTCTAGCCCTGCCACAGGGTAGTAGAACCACATGAATCTCTTTTGTCTGCATATTTCCCTTTAATTAGCTCAAACCACGAATCTGAGACTGGCTCCATGCTCATGTTAGCAATCCACTTCCACCATCAATCAAATAACGGTTGATTAAAAAAGTAATTAGTCTCACGATCAGGTACCCGGCATTCTTAGGACGAGTAACAATACCTCATTTAACTAAGCACGCCTTCCGGGTTCTATTTAAGCTATTCCAATAGGAAAATTCTTTGAATCTTCACTGCCTTCTTCATCAAACCTGGTTAGGATAGTGTATTTGGATGTTAAATATACATAAAGCTTTGCAAGATGGTATTTATCACTGTGATTACAGCCAAAAGAGACGGGTAGTTTACTTCCATGAGTCCAATCTTGATTCATTTTTCAGATGACAAGGTCGCAATCCAAGACGCTTTGAATCCCTCAATTCAAAAGCATACCCAAATAGTTAACAGGGAGGGAGGAAGTTACGCATTCAAGAATGTTTCTAATGGAAAAAATTAATCATTCATTGGTATTTATACTGCATATCCAAGATTTTGACGGATCGAATTTATGTCTCGTGCAGATCCCGATGACTAAGAATTAAAAAAACTGGGTACCCTTGCACACTCAAGCATCACTTGAGCTTCAGCAAAAATAACCAAGCCCCCCATATGTTATAAGTAGGACACAATCCGCCCTTTGGAGGGATTCTAAAATCTCTCACGATATGTGATCCCGAGGCATTCCATGTTAGTAAACCAGTAGCCTCAACAGTTAGGGATATATATACAGTAAAGGGATAATAAGGTCACCCTGTCTCAAGCCCTCAGTTGAGAGAAATATCCAACCTAGCTTCAATCAATCATGCCAGAAAATTTAGTTGCGCACAATCCAATATATCCATTCCACCATTTAAAGCCAATATCATTCTCTCCATCATATTCCACAAAACAGGCCACTCAATGTTGTCGTACGCTTTAGAAAGTTCAAGTTTTAGGACAATCTCCCAAGACCGGAACTTTCAAGTGAGTCAATGACCTCCTTGGCCAATGGCCACCATATTTCTCATCAAGGATTTGTTTCTCACGAAAAAAATTCCCTTTCTTAAAGGAAACCTGGTCATTCAACCACTTAATTATACCGGGCAAAACAAAACCTTGGTCATAATCTTGCAACCAACCCCTCCACCCAGGCTAATAGGGCGGAATAACCATATATCGTTGTGGGCGTGTACACAACTTAAAGTCATTAAAGTAAACCAAATTATTCAACAAAGGGTATCAAATGCAGCACTTTTTCATCCAAATATATTAAATTACCAGTAAGACTACTAGAAGTGCTCTAAATCTCCAAAGAAAAAAACATCGGTCGAAGCAAAATCCAGAATAAGCATCTGTTATCAAATAATCTTAACTATACACGTGCTCCGTCATTTAAAAACCTTAATTATATAACAAAATGCATCAAATATTGCATCTGTTTAATCAAGCACAAGAGCTTATAAGTTAGAACAGTAAAAGTCAACAAATATTGCATCTTTGTCATTCAAACCCAAAAATTTTATAGATATCACTACTAGAAATGCTGCAAATATCCAAAATACAAAGAAAAAAAATGGGTCGAAGCGAAATGAGATAATTACACATTAAAAGACACCGAAAATTGCATTTTTTGCTTATATTAAAACACAAGAATTTATGAGTACCACAGCTAAAAAGTGCAGTGAATCTCCAAAATACAAAGAAAATAGAACATGGGTTGAAGTCAAATGAACAAATATAGGCCTACAGATACCGGTATTATATGTAAATATCTAAAATACAAAGAATGAAATTGGGTCGACTCAAAATGAGAAAATTACACATTAAAAGACACCAGAAATTGCATTTGTTTTATATATTAAAACACATGAACTTGGGAGCACCACAGCTAAAATGTGCAGTGAAACTCCAACATACAAAGAAAATAGACCATGGGTTGAAGCAAAATGAACAAGTAAAAGGTTATAGATACCAGTACTATATGTAAATATCCAAAATACAAAGGAAAAAAATGGATCGAAGCAAATAGCGAAAATTACACATTAACAGACACCAAAAAAATTGCATTTTTTTCATTGAAACACAAGAACTTATGAGTATCACAGCTAAAAAGTGCGGTGAAACTCCAAAATACAAAGAAAATAGGACATAGGATGAAGGAGAATGAGAAAATTAGGAATTAAAAGATACCAAGAACTTAGAAGTACAAAGGAAAAACACAAGAACGTAGAAGTACCACAGCTAAAAAGTGCGTCAATCTCCAAAATACAAAGAAAATAGATGGGTTGAAGCAAAAGGAGCAAATAAGCACCTGGGTTGCAGCCAAAATGCATGTGGAGGGGTCGTATTGAGTGAATCAAGTGATCTCCAACCAGGGAGCAGAGGAGACGAGGGTGAATTGACGAAGTGCTCATCATTTTTATTTTTATTTTGTTTAAAATTAAATTTTGATTTTTCTCTTCGTTTTCTCAGACACAAAGCACTCGGTAACTAAAAAGATAGCCTTTCGAGAACAATATCGCCTGTTGACCATCAGAGACTATTAGGGCACACATATCAACCAATATGAGCCATCCAATTATTTGGGTGGTCTCAATAAGTTACAACGGACCTACCAGTTTAGAGAATCTCCATCAGCTTTCTAAAAGCCGCATATTCCTTATTTTACGTAGATATTCGTGTACCACCTGCTACATGATCCTAAAATAATCCTTATTTTAGGGTCACGTGTCATATGAAATGTGACATAAAAAAAAAGCAAGGGTTAAAATCTTGACTAAAGTTTAGGTACTAGCCCACATATGCTGATACATTAAATTTTTATCATATAATCATATTTTGAACGATGAATATACATTAAATTATATCCACAATTTTATTTTGACGGGCTTTTAATCCTCATTCCTCAAGCTCCCGGTGCACCTAATCCCTAATCCCTTTTATGCCTACTACATGGACCCCACCTAATTAAAAATCACTCTCCAACAGGTTATGTCAAAAGCTCACTAATCTAGGGAACCTACTACTGTATACCCAAGGGCAGAGTCAAATTGGAGCAAAAAGGGGCAGCTGCCTCTCTTTAATTTGGAAGAAAATTTATAAGAGTATGTATATTTACAACTCAAGATTATTCTATCTCAACTCAGTTTCATATACTTAAATCATTGATCCCTTTGAATTAGAGGATGATGATCTCTTTTGCCCTGAACATCGATAGATTAGATCTTGAGATCATGTGCCTACGATCAGGACCCTACCATTAGATGGTCAAATTTTGATTTTATATGGTACACATCCCAAAAAATAAACATGATAGTGTGCGTACATCAAATGTGTTCTCGAATCAATTTTCGAGATTTATGCTATGTGAAATTTAAATTTGGTCATCTGATGGTAGACTTATAATCTAAATATCTTGTGTGTCAAAGATTGGCAATAAAATTGTCTTCTTATGTAAATCAGTCAACTGTTTAAACGCATAAAACTCAAGAATCTTAAGTTGATGATAAAGGGTGCATGTATTTAAATTAAACCTTTTTTTTACTAGTCAACTACTCAACTGAAGCAAAAAAGGGGAGAGGTTCTTGGCTCTAGATCGCAACCCTAACAATAAGTACCCGGTAGCCCCATTAGGAAACCTACTCCGACGACATCCAACATCTCTGGTGGCATTCAGTCCTTCCATAATCGGCTTCGATGACATATAATTGTTTTTAATGTCTCTCTTTATTTTTTATTCATTGAAAGCTTATAGGGATGCAAGTTCGGGTATCTGAACATAACCGAAATAGAATAGGTTCAGTATTTCTATTATTTTTTAAAAGCAAAATCAAACCGAAACCCAAAACTTTTGGTTTTTTAGGTTCACTTTCAATTCGGTTATTTTTTGTATTTTAAGCTATTTTTTTTTTTTTCAGATTTTTATCAATTTTCTCATCCAACCGATTCGGTTTTCGATTTTCGCCAACTAAAATTGAAACCGTAATAAAGCAAAATCGGTACCGAATTAATTTTTGGGTCAGTTCTGACTGATTTGGTTCACACGGTTTTTGGGTCGGCCCCTGCGCCCTTTTCACAAAATCCTGGCTCCACCCCAGATATCCGGAGTATATATAAGCAACAAGCACTATGTAAAAATAAAAAATTATATTTTGGGATTGTTTTTTCTCCTATCTCTCTCCACAACGGCTTCCTTTCTTTCAAAGGGAATAATATTTTAATGTATAATTCCCTAAAATAAATAATGCTACTGGAGTATTTTGTGAGGGACATGATGTAAAAATGACTTTTCAATTATATGGCTTACATCACACTCAAACATAATTTTAGGGCATTTTTTTTGGGATTTGTGAGACGTAAAATCAAAAACTGACTGTCTCAAGCTCTATTATGTGAAAGATTGGGATGAAACACGATCTCTATCATCTTACGCGAAGCAATCAGCGTTTTTCAAGGGTCTAGGGGCTACACAGAATGGATGGGCGTGAAGAGAGGTACATGGGTACACTTTGAACAAATGTTCCTCGGCACCGTACGCTCACAGGTTTCCAAATGTTCCTCGGCACCGTACTCCATATGCCTCATCGCATAGTTTTTAATTTCGCAAGGCAAAAGAAATGGAAAAACCAAAGGCAAATTTTGGCAAATTTTGGGAAAAAAAACATGCATTTGAGAAAAAGTAATGGAAATATTTCAAAAATATTTTTTTGATGAAAATGAGAAATTTTTTTATTAAATTTGTAGAAAACATGTTTAAAACATAAAAATCCTAATTTAAAAAAAAATAATAAGTATTTTAAAAAAATTGGCATTTTAAAAGTGTTTATGACATTTCATGTTTTAAACTTAGGTTGCATATGGCATAGCTCTCTGCTAGCCCCTGCCATAGCAGAGTTCACCTGCTTTACCAGATTCTCATCATCTTTGCTAACATCCTGTTACCTGTTTTAGTATGTACCCCTTCTCCTTGATAACTCTTTGCATAGTAAGATTTTATGCAATATTTACCTGTTCACCAGTTCTATCCTCCTCTCTACTCACTCATTGCCAGAGCAGATTTTATTTGCTCTGGTAGGGAGTTAGTAGAGAGCAGGGAGGTTGCTGCTAGAGCAGGTAAATCCTCATTTGCAGAGAGTTAGAAAAGAGAATAGGAACAAACCAAAGCAGGTGAATTATGTTGTCGCAGGGGCTAGCAGAGAGCTATGTCATACGCAACCTTAGTTTTTATCACAAAAAGGGGGATTTTAGTAAGGGAAATTTTCAAACAAATCCTTGAACTTTGACCTTGATATCTCTAACATACCTAAACTGTTGCTCCTGTCAAATGAGCATCCGAAGATTCCATAAGTTCATCAACTAAACCCCCGTCGTCATCTCCTGTCAATATACAAAGAGAAAATGCTGACAGGAATGCACTTATGATTTCTTCAAGCTCTAATTTGAATGTCAACTCAACGTTTTTCGTTCGCATATTAACGGGAGTTGCCGGTAGGACTTTAGTTGATGAATTTATGGAATCTTCGAATGCTCGTTTGACATGAGCAATAGTTTAGGTGTGTTAGAGATATCGGGGTCAAAATTCAGAATTTTATCGTTTAGAAACTATGCCTAGGGATGCAAGTTCGGTGTATCGAACTGAACCAACCCGATTTTTTCAATTTTATGTTCGGTACACCTGAAACCGAAATCGAACTGAAATATATCATTTTCGGTGTACCGATTTCCAAGATTACATAACCGTTCCTGAACTGAAATCGATTTTTTCGGTGTTCGGTTAGGTTTGGTTCAATTTGGGTTCGACCGGTCACTCGTATCGGTGCATTTCGACGACCGGTTAGATTTGGGTTTAGTCGATCACTCGTATCAGTGTATTTTGGCGACCAGTTCGATTTCGTTCAGTTTGGATTCAAGATCGGGTAGGGCATAACCATAGTCACCAAATCGGGGCTCGACAATAGTTCGGCGAGGTTAAAATTCAAAAGAATCCGGAAAATCCGAGAAGTTCAGGGAAATATTTGGAGGAAAAATCGGTGAGATAAATTTTAAAATAAAAATAAAAAGATTTAAAATTATAAAAAAAATTAAAAATTTAGTAAGTCACACCCTTTTTGAAAAATTGGAAAATTATTCGCGAATTTTTTGTGATCAAGTGAATTTTTGAAATTTTCGAGATTAATTCGGGGGACCTTATATTCTCGATTTTTTTAAAAATTCAGCGATTTTTGTGACTATGGGTGTAACCAACAATTTCCTAATTGCACCGAGGGTGCGCTGTACAAAGGGAGGTTGCAACGGCAAAAAACTAGTCGTTGTAGCCCAATGGCTAGAAAAATAGCCGTAGGGACTGCAACTGCTAGTTTTCTAGTCGTTGCAGTTAAGGTTGGGTCAGTTCGGGTCGGGTCTGGTAGCACCGGTTCAATTCGGTCGGTGTACCACCGGTTTGGTTCTATTAAATTCGGGTTGGGTACCACTGATTCAGATCGGTTTGAGTCGGTTCGGGTTCGATTTGGATCGGTTAAAGCCCATTAGGCCTCGATTACTCAACCTACCCCGTCGGTTTTCGATTTCGAGGCACCCAAATTGAAAAGTGAATCGATTTTAATTTGGTACGATTCAGTTTTGTTTCAATTGGTTTTCGGTGTGAATTGGGTCGGTTCGGGAGCCTTGATTTTCGATTCGGTTCTGGTATTCAGTTCAAATCTTGCATCCCTAACTATGCCTCATGAAACCTAAAGAAAAGACTTTAGTATCAAAGCTTGTGATTAGGGGTACGTTTAATTTCCTTTTGAAACATGTTTCACAGTTATAACTGTGACGTTGACTGTGAGCAGTCGTTTGATAGAGCAATAGATAACGTGTTTTGATTACCTTTTAGCTTACAGTTATCAAAAAATAGATATGAGGAGCGACCCTCATATCCGCTCGTTGTTATGCATCGTCACGTGTAACGACGAGTGCCTTTAAACGCGTCGCACATCAAACATACCCTAGGTGAAAGTAGAAACTGATGGATTTATTTACTATTCATCCCCAGGTCGCACTTGCATTTATGATTTATTCATGCTAGTGGGTTGCACGTGCTATGAACGTGTGTAAAGAGATTTAGGTAATAAGGAGGGGTGAAAACGAGTTGGGTCAATGCAGCAGGCAAGTGACCCGACCACAGTTCAGATTATCGGCCAATAATTCAAATTATCAGCAGATATATCTCGGTTTTGAGCTTGCTCGAAACGATAACTTCAAGTTATCGGTTAAATATATGGAGAGCTATATTTTTGACTAAAATCGACTGAACTCTTGTAAAATTCTCAATATACTCTTGCTATATTATCGGCTAAACTCTTGCTAAATTTATTATCAGCTAAATGCTAAAACTCTTGCAAAACAGTCAAACTCTTGCTATTTTATCAGCGAACCTCTTGCTAATCATAGATAAAAAATAAACTCTTGCTATTATCGGCTAAACTCACGTTGAAATTTCGACCGAAATTCCTGCTGAAAATCAAAATTTTCGATCAAATTATCAGTTTCGGCCAGTCCCGAAACGATATCAAACTGAAATTCTGATCCTTGGACCTGACTAGCCATGGATTGGGTTTAGGCTGGAAATCTCAGGTTGAAGTTTCTTGACCCGAACCTGACCTGAGTTTTGGTTAATCAGGTGTTGGTTCAAATTGACTGTTTGAATCATAGTTTACCAAAATCTGCATATTTTTTTTTGGAAAAAACTTGTTTAAAATGCATTTTTTGTAAAACGTCTGTGTAACCGTGGGCTCCCGCGAGTCCATCGCGACGATGCACTCGTAAAAAGATGGAATTGCCACCCGGAGCTTTTGGTGTCCCGGGATACCCAAAATCAATATTAAAAGCACCAAAGTGTAAAATATGACTCTGATTCACCGATCAATGCCAAAGCCTCTTGGGTAAGGACTTCAGTTATCAATTGGGAAGGTGTTAGGCACTCGATTGTCCCGCTCGTAAGGGTCTCTACTATAGCCAAATATAAGAGTAAAAATAAAAATTGAATGACACTCCCCCTTGCCCGAAAGCACTCCAATCCTATTTGAGCCTCCCTTGTGACAGCCCGGATTTCGGCACCCCGAAGCCCGTGCCATCAGCACGATCATCTTGACCGTGCCCTTTAGCTAAGCACGGAACACTGGTATATCAAGCATCAAAAAGTATAATAAACAAAATTGCGAAATTTAAATCTATATTAATTAACTTCCCAAAAGACAGTTCTACCCTCATGCCTCTGCATGAATGGAGAACCCATCCGAACCATCGATGATAGCAATCATCACGGATGGTTCGTCCCAAAAGAGAAATCCCAACTCCTTATATACATGATTTTAAACAGAATCAAGGCTTGACATACCAAGCCGTACAAAACCTCTCCAAAAATCCCTCAAAGTGGCTGTGAGTCCTCTAGAAGAAGTCCTCTGGAGGTGGCTCCAACTGTCACCACCGCAAGGTCCATCATGGGATCAGCGTCTCCTGAAGCCTCGGCAGCTGCTAATAGTGGACCTGCGACGTATAGTCTATAGGGTGAGCTACATCCTAGCTCAATAGGGAACAAACACGGTTGAACATATAAATTATAACTCACATATATTCCATGATATGCCATGCATGATGTATCTATGCTTGTTAATGAAAGATTAAAAGTATTTCGTTTTACTGTTGATTACTTATATTTTCATTTACTCATGAATGATGCTGGGAAGGCCTAAAGCAAAACTTAAACTTTCAACTTAAGTAATCCCCGAGCAATATAGCATCGAGCCCCGATGAGATACCCATCATCGTCATCAATATAGATAGCTTTAAGCAGTATTCCACAGGAATACAAATAGTACCCAAGCCCCTTTCCCCTGGGGATCGGTGGCGGGGTTTCACTTGTCTCAATCAACACCCTTGGGGTGTGCTTACCATGTACGGATAAGCCTCCTCGCCTCCTGCCTACGGTTTCGCCAACGGTCACGGATATCCTAGTATTGGATATTCAAACCTCAAATAATAAAAATATCGGTGCCTTACATATAGTTATTCACCGTGTAATTGTGCTATCTTATATCAGTTAGGCCCTATCAAACATGATTCAATCCTTGGATACATCCCTGGGATGTTTCCATTTACTTGCATCACACCTGATGCCCTTATCTCTTTACTTCTTCATCCCCTGGGGATGGCTTATTATAATTTCTCTTATGGATGTCATACGCACACACACTTTTCACAATTCTTAAACAATTAAACATTTGAATGGAAATCTATATCACTACATACATGCTCTTGTAAAATAAAGTACATGTTCAAGGTGTTCCCTACCTCAAGTCTTCATTTGATCAATGCATCAAGGTCCCACGTGGCTCCTTGTGCACAAGTCCACACGTACCACCTATGGTACCACATAACAGGTGAAAACACATCACAAGGGATGCAATAAAGAAGGTATAAGATCCTCCAAGAATCTTAAAGTCAAACCAAAAGTCAACATAATTTATGTCAGTCGATTAATCGAACTCCAAAATCGATTAATCGAAGGTCAATATCGATTAATCGAAGCAATTTCGATTAATCGAAATTCTCCTTTTCGCAAAGTCCATTCTCAGTTCGAACAGTCGAGTTTTCATTCGATTAATCGAATCCAATTTCGATTAATCGAAATTCTTCTTTTCGCAAAGTAATTTCACTGTTCGAACAGTCGAGTTTTCATTCGATTAATCGAAATTCTTCTTTTCGCAAGGTAGACTCTCAGTTCGAACAGTCGAGTTTCACAAGTTGATTAATCGATTCCAAATCGATTAATCGAAAACTAAAATCGATTAATCGAAATCCCATTTCGATTAGTCGATTTTTCCTTAAGTCATTTCCTCCAACCCCTGGGGTCCACTGGAGGTTCTCAGTCGATTAATCGATCCCCAAATCGATTAATCGAAATCCAAAGTCGATTAATCGAATTTAAGTTCGATTAATCGAAATCGGGGTCCTCTGACTTTTCAACTTCCTGGCCAATTTCGATTAATCGAAACCTAATTTCGATTAATCGAAATTGTCAGATTCAGCCCCTTTTCGAACTGTTCTTCCTAATCTTCTTCCACACTTTTTCTTCTATTTTTCTAAGCCATTATCCTAAGATTTAAACTATTTTCAACTACCATTTAGCCTCTATAGTCTATGCATTTGATTTACAAAATTTTACCTTGCATCAATCTCAAATTGATTTCAAATCTAGGGTTGGAAGGCTAGGGTTCCAGCTTTAGCTTTTTCAGCGGATCCCTTGCGTTGAATCGGCCTCTTTAATACTTGAATCCTTCCTTCCTCAACTAGCCTTTACTCCTTGCATTAATCACTCTTTTTACTCTCTCTCTCTCTTCTTTACTCTCCTTCAACAACCCAAAATACCCATCTAGGGTTATTAAACCCTTTTATCCCTCTCTTCTCACTTGTGTGTTGAGCACATATACCGCGGTAGGTATATGCGACTATACCTTCACAACACACACCACATAGGCATTCTATTTATCACATCTCATCCGTTCATCACACTACATACTAACTGTTGGACTTCCATTTGGTCAAACCTATGACCGATCGGGCACGGATCCCGAAGTCATAGTTTAGTGTGATTTTTCGGGTTATTACATCCCTCCCCCCCATAATCACCAAATTTTCGGCGGCGTAATGGCTTAAATTCTAAGATAGAGGGAAAGCAAAAGAAGGTAAAAGAATAGAGGGGAGAGCTGGAGCTCTCGGGCCCTTGTAGCATCGTGGTCAGATCTTCACGTGGGTGCATTTTCGACGAGCTTACGAAAGCCAAGGGGAGTTATAGGACTATTCTACCAAAGTTAAGGCTTGGGAACTTAGGAGATTGGTAGTGGTGGCATAGGAGATGGGTTGAGGACTCAAAGGCTAAATGCTTAGAGAGGTTGATGATGGAATATTGGGGTATGAAGGAGGACTAGGTTCTAGAATTTTAGAGGATTAATGCTTGAAAAATGAGAGGGAATTCTCTACGGCTTTCTCTCCTTTAGAAATTTTTTCAAAGTCTTAATCAAGGGGGGTGACTCTCCATTTATAGAGGGAGAGGTGGTTAAGGGGATACTTAGGAGTTAATGGGTTTAGCAATTAGATAATCCTCAATCTATGGTTTCCTAGGATTTTGGGAGCTTGGATAGATGGGAACTAGAGTTTAATGGTAGATGATAGGGTGGGATTCTAAATGGCAAAAGGGTAGAACTTAAGGTTGAGAGGGGTGCAACTGTCCTAAAGAAACCCACCCCGAATTTTGGGGTGGTCAAAAAGTCAAACACCAAAACTAAAATATGTCATTTTTCATGAAAATCAAGATTTTAAGCTATGCGTATATAATATATAAGCATAGCTTAGGAACAGTGTTTTTCAAAAAAATAGAGAAGTCCAAAGCCCGAGCTGGGGCAGTTCAAAAGCAAAAGCCAAAATTGGCCACTTTCTACCAGAAACTGCCTATGCGTACATAGTATGTACGCATAGTCCCAAAATTGTCTATGTGTATATAGTATGTACGCATAAGCCATATTTAGCAGAAAGGCCATAGGCTGCTTATTTGGGAAAGGCCTAGTATGGGTCCGGACTTGCTTCTAAGTTCCCAAGGAGGATTTTTAAGGGTTCGGGTTGATTCTAAGGGTTCGCGATGGTTCCTAAGGGTTTAGATTGTGCTTTCGGAAGCTCGGGTGTACACCTTTATCGAAGTATGTGTTAATCGTGCATTGGGTCAAATTTGGGTGTCTACAGGTGCCCACCTTTGGTATCCAATCACTAATGATCGTATACCAAAGAAAGAAACATCTGAAGAGTCCCAAGGTAAATGCTATCGGGTCCACCATATTCAAAGCAAATCTCAAATATCAAATGGTAAAAGAAAAACATAGAGAGTAGCAGAAGCCCATTACATTGGAAAAACGTCAATTCCTCAAGGTTATCAGTCCCCAAGCGCTTACAGACATTACTGAGCATAATCGTTATGGTGTGATTAATGATGTATGATGTTCGAAATTTATTTTGAATAAAATAGCCCCACGAGCGGGAGGGCGATCGACCCATACTTAAATATTGACGTGAAGCAAAAGACGCGAATATCCAATGGTTTGTGTCCAATCTCATGAGACATTGATTGCCCCACTTGATTGGTCACAGGTGCCCCTACACGAGATAGGGTTCGAGATCTTTGGGTGTACCCATCGATCCTGAAGTTAATTTAGGACAACAACCTGAGCGGAGCGAATATTAATGTCACAATATTTTTTGGGAATATGTACTATTTTTTATGACAATCTTACAAACAGATCAACTATGCAAAAACATGGACCCATTAGGGGCAATAAAAGCAAGGCGAAGGAAGTCCCAACCCAGGTTCCGCCCGAGAATAATTTACAGGAACAAACGATCATCCTACGGACACCCAGACGTATGGCGTACACTTTATAGGGATACCGTATAAGTTTTTAAGCCTACGACTGAGAATAAACACGGGAAAAGATCCCTTCTTCTTCCATGTATGAACATAATTGTTCAATATATAATCTCATTTAGCGGTGGAATCAAATCGATCAAAATATTGACTGTTTGACCGAGATTGATACTGTCGCTCCTACTTTGAAGTAGGATCCAAATATCTAAGGCGAACCTTAGATTTAGGACGTTAATTTAGCACAAATGCGCTGCCAAAAAAATATTGACATTTTATCGCATTGAAGCACGCATGTGCATAGCAAGTGCCAAAAAGTAAAATGAACACACAAATATCTTTTTTTTCTTTTTTTGAAATGATTTCCTTTCTTTCATTTTTATTTTGAATAGACTGAACATCTTAGGTGAGTAGTGAGATGCTTCATCTGATTCGTCCACATCCGTCGACATGGAATGTTTTAGTAACTCGAGAGATTGCTTGATTCGAGGCTTTGAGTCATTTGATGTTCCTACACATTCTTAAGAAAAGGTCAGTCCCTATTTTATTTATACAGATAAAAAATGTGCATCCTAGTTAACAGAAGAAGCAAACTTTTACCTATATATTTTTTTATTTTTTTCTTCAAAACTTATATTTTCAATTTTTTTTACTTTTTCTTTTTTTTTTTCTCTCTTCTTTGAGATGTAAGTACGATGCTACAAATATGTACATGGGCATAAAAAAAGTGTATATATTTTTTTAGATTTTTTGAATTTTTTTTTTTTTATGCCTTAACAATGAGACAAAGTAACAAGTCTCATGTTGAGCATAGTTGAACCCGTTCATGCGGTCAGACCTGAGTGAGGTTCAGAATTTTTATCAGGGTCGGAACGTCCATCCTTTTAGATTGAATCAACCTTTTATCCTTACCTCGGGCCATGGGTTTGACAGTGTAGTCTGAAAATATACCTGATCAGGACCCGATTTGAGGTTACATGAGCGGCCCAGTTGGCGACCACATGATTTGCACGTGACCAAAGGAGCAATCGATTTTCTTTTTCTTCTCTCTTTTTAGTATTTTTTTACTCACAATGCTTAAGATGGGTTTTCACCATGTCAGTTATTGCCATTTTTTTTACCCGTAGCGCCCTTTCGGGTTTTCACTACGTTCATATGTTTTTTGTATTTTTATCTCAGACGCCTTTTCAGGTTTTCACCTTATTCGCACAAGCTCTCTATTTTTACCCGTGACGCCCTCGCGGGTTTTCGCCTCATCCTTTTTTGCTTTGAGCCTGTAGATTTTTTTCATTTTCTTTTCAATTCATTCATTTTTCCAAAGACCACAACATAGATGTTGATTCCATCATAGCTAACTGGATGGAGTTCCTTGTTGTCTCTCAGTTTGGTTTGTGCTGACTTAATGCATACTGTGATTGCTCGTAGACCTTAAAGAGAGTTTTCTTCAGGGATGTATCGTGGTCATGGATTAGAAGGGATAAGTTAGAAATTTTGAAGACATTCTTGGGTTTAAAGGTTTTTCTTGATTGGATTCCAGCGGCCATATGCACTTCTTCCTTGGAGGATTTGTACTGTACATGCCTCATGATTTTTCTATCTCTTTTCTTTTCTATTTTTTGTTATTTTTACTTTTTTTAGACATCATCTTTTTTGTGATTTTGCTTTTCTGATCTTTGGATTTTAATGGTAACTCTTTTTATTTTTGCTTTAGGGAGTTTCACTTTTCTCATTTTTTTTCTTGGTATATAGACATTATTTCTTTTCCGGAGAAGGGTACGAAAGAAAGGCTAGAGGCTCAAATTGGGTAGCAAAGGGTATGAGCATTCAGGGACGCTTTTGGCTACTTGACTTTGAAATGATGGCCTCTTTTAAGGGGTCCTTAAGCAGTCACATATCCATTTTTGTCAGGACTTACCTTGCCATAGGAGACTTAGGAGTATAATCGTCACATGTATCCAGCATTGATTGGCTCAAGAAAGTGATCTCCATCTATTGTGACAATACAAAGTACGAACTCAGGGAGTACTTCTCTAATGGTGTAAGGCCCTTCCCAATTGGGTTTGAATTTTCCTCTCGGATCAGTGTGGAGAGACGGAAAGATTTTCTTGAGTATCGTGTCACCTATCTTGAAATCTCGAATGCAAACGCGCTTATTGAAAGCACGTGCGATTCGCCCTTGATAGAGTTGGGTATGACATAAGGCTTGGAGCCTTTTCTTATCAATCAAATTTAGTTGGTCAAAGAAGGATCTCTCTCTTTCGGCTTCTGGTAGACCGAACTCGATGAGGATATGAAATGAGGGTACTTCGACCTCAACTGGTAGCACAGCCTCAGTTCCATACACAAGGGAGAACAGTGTTGCCCTTGTAGCGGTATGGATCGACGTTCGATAAACCCATAGTGCGAAGGGTAACATTTCACTCCAATCTCAGTATGTGACGACCATCTTCTCAAAGATGCGGATGACCGTCTTGTTAGCAGCTTCTACGACTCAATTGTTTGCGGCCTATATGGTGACGAGCGATGATGTTTAATTTTGTACTGCTCGCATAAGGCTCTAATGCGCTTGTTTGCAAAGTTAGTGATTGATTGACTTATAGTATGTATATATTTAAATTAAGATCAAGCCTTAGCCTATTGCAAACGCACAATGGAAATTATAGTGTAGCGATGGATTGATCCCACGAAGAAGTTATTATCTTTTTATAAGTCTTTATATTCCTTTTCTAAAAACTATCTTTATCTTTTAAAGTCCTAACTACTAAGAAATATGAATAAAAGAATAAGTTTCTTAATCTAATTGCAGAAAAATAAATCCTAATCCTCCTTTAGATTGAGGTCATCAATCTCAATCTTCAGCTATCGGATATTTATAAATTTAAAATACCATTACACCGTATTGTAGCCTTCCAAAATTTGGTCGTTAATCAAAAACTAAAATTCTCTAACACATATTTAATCTAATCGACAATCTCCTAAAATCTGGGCGTCAATCAAATTAAAGAAAATTAAAGATGAAAAAATAAAACCATTACACTAATATGCAAACTTCAACCAGAGTCGTCAATTCAAATCAAAATTCAAATATGTTTACAAAGCATATAAAATTTAAACTAAAAATAAAATAAAATCTAAACTAGAAAGCAAAAGTAGAACCATTCAAAGGGTTGATCTTTCAGCTTCCTCAGCCTTGGTTGTCAGGCAAGACCTCAGAGAATTGTGGACGATATTACTTTATAAATTCTAAACTACTTTGATCGGGAGAAAACACAGATCTCAGTTGTCAATTGATACTGTAAAATTCTTTGATGACTATTCCTATACTGGGCTCTCTTATTTATAGATCACAAGGAGTTGATTTACAGAGTTCTAATTCTAATAAAAGAAACTACTAAAATATAAGATTCCTAATATAACTCTAATTCTAATTTTATTCTTCATTGCTTTCAACAGTTGATCTGTTCCAGATTTCTTTCCTGGATAATAGCAGTAGAAATCTTAGGAGTCTATCTTCATCAATCTTCTGAAATCTGTGATTAGCCATACTTCTAATTAAAGAATTCTTCTAATTCTGTTCTTAGCAGTAATAATCTTCACTCACGTGATCAGCAGCAGCAGAAATAACAGGAAAGCTTCTATAATCGTAATTCACGATTATCCTTTTTCTTTTTTTTCCTAGAAAATCGTAAATCATAATTTTCTATCTATTGTAGCTTCCACAATAAACAAACTATTGCTTTCTTCTGTATCGACTTTTACTCTTTTGTCGCTTTTTGAAGAATCGTCTTTTAAGGAATCATAAATTATGATTTCTCATTCTTCTCTTCCTTGGCTTCAGTATTAGCGTTTAATCGTAAAATATGATTTCTCAACTTTTAATAGGTGGCGAATCGTCTTCTTACGCTCAATCATCTTTTTACTGCCTTTTGAGTTTATTTTGATGAATATTAATACTTTGGTTCTCTTTTACTATTTTTCTTTAATATTTGCAAATCAGCATCTTATTAGTAGCAAACTAAGTCCTAATATCACCAAGTTAAGGATGATAAAATGGTATATTCTGTGATTGATCAGTGCCGTTATTTGTGATAATGTCCTTGGGAATGCCGAATCGACAAACAATGTTGTTCTTGATAAATTTTTCGACATAACTGGCTATGATGTTCGTGTAGGATGTTGTCTCTACCCATTTGGTGAAGTACTCGATAGCAACCAAGATGAACGGATGCCCATTTGAAGCTTTCATATTGACCTTTCCGACGACGTCGAGGCCCCATGTGGTGAACGGCCATGGAGTGGTCATATTGTGTAGATCTACAGCAGGAACATGTATCAAACTGGAGTGTTCTTGGCATTTATAGCACTTCTGAACATGTTTGCAATTGTCAGTTTTCATAGTAGTCCAAAAATACTCTTATCGTAGGAACTTTTTAGCGAGCATGTGCCCATTGACGTGGGATCCACATACTCTCTCATCGATTTCCTTTACGATGTTTGCTGCTTCCCTCTCAATTAGGCACCTGAGCAAAATGTCATTATATGATCGCTTATAGAAGCACTTGCCACAGATGACATAATTTACCACAAAATGTTGGATGGTCTGTCTGTCCATCTTAGATGTGGTCTTCGGGAATACTCGAATTTTGAGGAAATTATTGATATCTGAGAACCATGGAGGCTCATCATCTGGTTTGGCTGATCACTCGATTTGTAGGCAGAAGGCAGACTTGTTCCTTTGTCCGATCATGATGGGCTTCATCTCAACGCCATATAGAGTTTCGACATTGATGCCAATGTTGCTAGTGCATCGGTGAAGCAATTTCTTGCTCGCAGGGCGTAGGAGAAGGTAACATCATCGAAGCAAGCGATTAGATCTTCAAGGTGCTCATGGTATGAGATTAACTTTTCATCATTTATTTTCTAATCTTCGTTGGTTTGGCATATGATCAGCTGGGAGTCGCCAAATACCCTGAGATGAGTTATGTTCAGGTCCAGAGCTGCTTGTAAGCCGCTACACATGCTTCATATTCGACCATGTTGTTGATTCAGGGGAAATTGAGCTTGATGGAGATTGGTATGTGGGACTCTTTTGGCGAGATTAGAACCACTACGTCAAAAAGGTCTAAAAAAGACATAAAAATAGATTGTTTTTTATCGTCTTTAAAGAAGACAGTATGTGACCGTCTTAGATTTAGAGATAAGATGATCACATACTAATCAAAAGCATAAAATTTTAAGACGGATAATAATACGATTTCTATCGTCTTATTTTCACGATGGTTACCCAACCCTTCTAAAATAAACCCAATTTAGCCCAACTTAAAGCATCTAGACTAAGCACCCCCTCTCGTCCACTTAAAGCATTTAATAAACTAAACTCCCTCTCTCATCTGTCTCTTCTTCTCCCGTCTCTCCCAACTTTCAACCCATCACTTCCTCTCCCTCTCTCATCTCTCTAAAAAAAACCAGGTAAATCTCACGATCTCCATTGTTTCTGCTGCCACCAGTTGCGGCTCATTGAGAGAGAGAGTTTAATTAGAGATTACAATAAATAAACATCAGATCTAGGGTTAGGGTTCTCACCACTCTCTGGACTCGTTGCAAAAACCCTAGAAAAATAACGACATAAGGTACATTCATTTCTTGCCCTTGCGTTTTTGAAATTTCCATTTTTGACCATTTATTTTGCTTGTTATATTCTCCGTTATCCATGTTTTGTTCACGCTGATCGTAGGGTAGTTTGGGAATAATAAAATAGTTCATCATATTAGGGCTTGGATTTGACTATGATAATTTTTTATTTTTTCTTTGGAAAATTTGTTTGTGGTTTGTGAGGTTTTAATATAGTGGTTTATTGATTAGCTTATGGTAGTGATCAGTTCTAGTATTTGGATGATGATTAAGGAACCACCATCGCTGAATCTTGATCCAACGGTAGAGAAAAAGGGGCATACATCTTATTGAGTTTGTATATGGTTCACAGTGCTTTGTGGGCCTGCCTTTATTTTATTTTGTGAGTTTTTTTCCATATAAATGTTTTTGTTTTAGTTTTACAATTTTTTTTGCATTATTAGCATTAATATTTGCTTTTTTTTCCAGTCGGTGATTATGCTGTGAAAGTGTTGGTATTGATTATTATTATTTTTAAAAATAAAATGAAATAAGTTTTATTATTTTCCAATGGTGATGGATAGCCAAGCTTTGAGCATGGGATCTTATTTATGTGAGATTGAACAGTAGCTAGGAATACTTGATATAAAATAATACTAAAAACATGTATCCATTTAATGAAATATGATAAAATATATAAATTAACATTTGTTTTTGCCATGTTTATACAAACTTAAATTGATCGAATTGATGAACTCATGGGTGCAGTAGTTGGTGGTAGAAGCAGGAGGTTAGGAAGTGGGAGCTAGATTCTTGAGGGGAAGAATGTAAAAATATAAAGATAATTTGAAATTATTTTTACTGAAAATGAATAATATCATGTTGTATAAAACATCATGAAATTGAATTACATATATTTTTTTAATTGGGTCTTTAATTAACTGAAGCCATCTCATAAATGAACTATGGAGGTGTTTGGGGAAATTAGAAAACAAAGATCCATAAGGCATTAAAATAGTCACCCACGTATGAGGGAGGAGTCTATTATTTGCAAAAGACCTAAATTATTGGGGAATTTTTTTTGTAGCATGCATATGAAGATAATCTATATTGGTTCATAAGGCCCAAAATTATTAGGGCCGAACTCATTTCAAGATTCTATAACTTAAAAAAAAATGTTAAAGATTTTAGATATTAAATATAGATAATCAAATTTTAATATCTATTAGGCTGTTATAAAGCTAGATTTGAAACCATGATACCTATTTTCATATTTTGGGTTCAAATACTTCTTGGTACACAGATTTCTGGGTGTATATATTTTTTGATATGCGGATTTCTATGTATGGAAACTTTTGGGTACATGGATTTTTGGATACATAAATTTATGCTTACAAGAACTTTTAGGTACGCAAAAATACTAGCATTGTCTTCAGGGTACTTTGTCTAGCTATTTATTAATTATCTTTGCTTGAAGAAGGATGAGAAATCAAACATAAAAAACATGCTTTTGGTGAAAATAAAAGAGAGATATAGTGTTAAAAAATTGCATATCAGATATGAAAAATAAATAAATAAATTTTGGTCAAGTGATTTAGCTAGTACGACAAAAATACTGGTTTTATAATGGCATGAAAAATGTGAGGTCTACTGCTATCCATTCCTTGAGGCTTGATAAAGAATGGTTTGGATATGAAAATGACTTTGGTAGGAAAGTAGTTGACTACTATCAAACCTATCCATGGTGGAAGAATCCTTGTGTCCGAGATGGGCTGCTGTAGTTTGACTCCTTCGATGTTGGGCAATGTTTCGGCTAGAATGGACTTTCCACAAAGATGTGATAAAAACAGTCTTCAAGATGTATGGGTATAAAGCTCCCGGGCAGTATGTATATCCACTTCCATTTGACTATAACCGTTGGAGGTCAATTTGGAATGATGTGATGGACATCTTTCTTGATATCTATGAACAGGCTCAACTTAGCTGTGATATGAATTCTATGTTTAGTACCTTAATTCTAAATAAAGAGAGGGAAGAAATTAAGGACTGATCGTTTGTGGTATTTACAAGACAATTGCAAAAGTGATAGCCAATATACTGAAGCGTTGTGCTCCATTGTTTCACCTTTTCAAAGGGTATGAATCAAGGGATAGAAAATTCCTGACGATATACTAATTTCTCATGAACATATATCAATTCCCTATATCAATCTGGTGCTCGGAGGCTAGTTTGTAAAGTCGGTGTAGAGAAAGCTTACAATTGTGTCAATTGACTTTTCCTTTATTATTTGATTGCTTGAATGCGATTTGGTGAAAGGTGAGAAGATGGATGAAGGTTTGAAAATCCATGGTATTTTTCGGTCATGGTGAATGGTTTTCTTCATGGGCTCAAGGATTTAAGCAAGGTGACCTTTCTTCATCTCTTCCCCTTTTTCTTGATTGCGGAAGCGTGCAGATGGTTAACTGTGAAAGACACTTATGTTGGTCTCATCCATGGGTTCAAGTTCAAGGAGGATGGGACTTAAATCTCCCACCTACCATATGTGGATGAAACCATCTTTTTTAGTGGGCCATCCAAGCACTAAAGAAACGTTAGTTTTGGAAGTTATTTGTGTTGCTTTGAAGCAACTTCAAAATATCAGTAGTCTTAGATGGCCCCTTCCAAAATGGTTGACTCGATTTGATTGTTGTCCTACTCGGGTGTATGGAGGTTTTTTTCTAACACTTAGCTTGGGCTGCTATTAGGGGTGGAAAAAATATCAAAGACAGTCTTGCTTTTGGTAATTGAAGGATGGAATGAAAGTTGGCTATTTGGAAAGCAAGACACTATCATTTAGGCATTATGTAAATTTAATTAAGCTGTTCCTGTCCTCCCTTACATTATATGTTGATATTCCCTTTTCCAGTTGGGTTTGCAATCACATTGAAATGCTTCAAAGAAGTTCCTTTACAGAGGTGAAAGGTATCTTTTAATTCATTGGAATATTAGAGCATTGAGGATTAGAAGGTTGAGGGAGATGAACATTGCTCTACTAGGGAAGTAGTTTTGGAGGATCGTGCAGAAGCAAATGCATGAGTGCATCAGACAGAAAAATATGGGGTGCTTGATGGGATCCAGCTTGTGGAGACAGTTTTGCAATATCAAAGATATATTCTATATTAGTTTTGCACATCTGAACTTATTGTACCAGTATATATGAGATGATCATCATCATCATCTCCAATCTTGTCTGCAATAGATGCAAGCTTCCATGTCAGCTGGTCTACTGCAGAATCAGGTTGGAGACCAAAAACCTCTCTTGAAATATTTGCACAACTTTTCATTTCAGTTTTGTAAAGTACTTGAAGACTTTGTTTGTCAGAGAAACACAAATATATAGCCCTTTGATCTTCCAAATAGGACAAACTTTCCTGATTATTTCTACTTTTTTGGGAAGTAGAAACTAAAACTGAAAACCAAGAATTCGTGATCACGAAGTCTTTAAGCTTAATTTCTAGCATTCAAGCAGAACAATCTAGCATCTTTCAACAATACCAAATTAGAGAAATTTATACTTTTTAATACCAGTCTACACACCTGTGATTCTGAATATTAACAATAGGTATCGAACTTTCCTTCATTGCAAAAGTTTATCTAAAAATGCTTTAAAATGCTTAGAAAGGAATCTCTCTAAAACTTCTCAAAGTACTAGTACTCCATACCCTACATTATTTTATTTTTTATTTGATGATTAAGGTATTCTTTACTTGTTTATTTATCAGTCTGAGGCAACAGCTAAATATAGCACATAGAATTAATAAAGGAAAAATGGTAAAAGGCTGAATATTAGCATGCTATCAAGTACTTGACACTACAGAATTTAGAAATAAATTGAAAGAAATGCTAGTGGTTCTAGGAAAGAAAAGCGCATTGCTATGGCACATGATATCGCCAACTAAAAGATGGATGCTAGTGCAACAAAGGATGTCACAAGCTAGTCAATGAATGAACAAATGTACATTGCCAATTTGAATGCAAAAATCGGAAAAATCGATTTGTCGGAAAAGGTGTTTGACGAGATGGGCAGCCTGGGGAAAGCCAGCACTTGGGCAGCTATGCTATCCGGTTTTGCTCAAAATCAGAGTTGGAGAAGGTCGATTTAATTCTTTCGGAGGATGTTTTCGGGAGGTCTGAAACTAGATAAGTTCTGCAGTTCTAGTGTTTTGAGTATCATTAGATGTATCGATATGGGAAATCAGTTCCACTCTTATATTGTCAAAGCAGGTTTGGTGGTCAATGTTTCGGTGGCTAGTGCACTTTTCACAATGTACTCAAAATGTGGTTCATTGGAGGATGCTTATGAACTCTTTAAGCGTTTTCCCGAAAAAGATGGAGTTCCTTGGACCTCAATGATAGCTGGTTTCGCAGAAAATGGTTGTGCGGATCAGGCATTTCAGCTATTCCGAGACATGATACGTACCAAAATTCAACTTGATCTAGTGACTTAATCTGCAGTTCTCACAGCTTGTTCTTCTTATCAATCGTTAAAAAAAGGTAGGGAGACTCATGAATGTGCTTTTCGGGTTGGACTCAAAACTGAGATCCTTGTCAGTAGGTCACTAGTAACTATGTATTCAAAATGCAAAACTCTAATTTCCGCAAGAAGGGTCTTTGACGAAATGCCACGGAAAGATCAGGTCTCATGTGAAGGTTGCCGGTCTTGACATTTCTAATATTGATCTTTTTGAAATTAATGAGGTAACAGTTTGGACTTGATTATTTTAATTTTATTTCTGTATTATTACTTGTTAAAGAAGGGTTCTGATTACATTTCTCCTTGTGTAGGCATTTGCCTCCCAATTTGTCTATTGCGCGAAGAGGTTGGAGCTTGATCCTGAGAAAATTAACGTCAATGGAGGTGATATGGCTATTGGGCATCCTTTGGGTGCAACAGGCCTTAAGCGTTATTACACTTATCAAATTATAGCTACAAATTTCTTTTAATTTGAAGAGTCACTGTTCTCTTTGGGAAGTTTAGTACATTTTATATGGCAATGTTGGTAGAGGATTGGTATCTTTAATGGTGGATACTGTGGGTCTTTGGAAAGATTTTATCAGCTCGCAAAATGTTTTACACCTAAGGTGTGGTTCTTGTTTCAAAACCTCACTTCCTCTCTAGATCTGCAATTTGTACCAGCTGGCTCCATTGCTAGTCTACCTTCTATGACACCCTTTGTGAACTCATGATTTTGACTTTGTTAAATCTAGTGACTGAAATCTAGGTTTGATTAACACAGTTTTTCTCTACCATAGTTTAATTATTAGTACGGTATTGATTTTGTGCTGTTCTTGAAAATAATATTATCCAATTGTAGATTTTAGTTTTAATTGTTTAAAATATGTTCTCTACTGTGCATGTCTGCTTTAGTCTTTCTGGTCTTCTAGAATGTTGCCTCATTGGCCATCACTCCACATTTTTTTGGCTCATCCTAGTAATAGTTGGAAGAAACTGAAGTATTCATTGCTTGTGAAAAATAATGAATCTATTTATTTAAAAAAAACAACACAACCACTACCACCACAATTCCGCACATAATTTACCCTTGAATGAATATGGATCATAATGTAACTTTCTGACCGCCATGTTCTAGGCATTGCTATTCTAATTGTCATTATTTGTGGTGATCTTGTCAATAACCATAAAAAAAATAATAGGAAACCAAATCAGGCTTGTGAGGAGCCACAATTTCTTCCTTTCTCAAGCGATATATATATATATATATATATATATATATATATATTTGTGTGTGTGTATGGTAAATTTGTAGTAGTAAATTTTTTAATTATACTCAATTGTGGTTTTCTGTTGCTTAAGCAGGATAAATTTTCATTGGATAAGCAGGGTAAATTTATGGTTTTACTATGAAGTATTTTTTATGTCCATTTGTAATTTTCTGATGGATGAGTAGGGTATTCTGGGGTACAGGCTCTTCCCAGAATTATAAATATTTTTTTTATTATGATTTTTAAAAAATGATTGCCTAAGACTGTCTTATTTATTTAATTTTTTTTCCAAAATTAAAAAAACAGGACGGTTCGAGACCGTCCTATTTGAGCCGTCATGCAAATAAGACGGTTCATAAAGGATTGTTTGATATAATAAATAAGACGGCTTATGACCGTCTCTAAATAAAGGACGGTTTATTAGAGACGGTCATGAGCTGTCTTATTAAATGGTTGATGACCGTCTTCATTGGTTAATATGAGAAGGCTTCGGACCGTCTTATATGAGGACTGCTAAAAATAGTCTTTTTCTACCGTCTTATTTACGGAATATAAGACGGTTTAAGACCGTCTTATATATTTAAGCCATCCGAAAAAAGAACGGACGTAAGGACGGTCATGAGCTATCTTATTTTTGAAATAAGACAACTTTGGGCAGTCTTATTTCATCTATTTTGACGTAGTGAACAACACTAATTCCTTGACCTTCAACATTTGATGCTCAGTCAAAGTGCATTATCCAGGACTTCTATGTCTCCTCTGTGTCATCCTATGCCATGAACGAGATGTCTTCATCAGAGAATTCAGTTCTCAGAGGCTCATTATCCAATAAAGGATTTTCGACAAGATGTTCAGCAAGTTCTTACCCCTTGATTGACTTTTGGGTAACATATGTGATGTCAAACTCTGATAAGAGGAGTTGCTAGCGTGCAGTTCGGCCAGTGAGAGCCAGCTTTTCAAATAAGTACTTCAATAGATCCATTCGAGCCAGGAGGAGAACTGCTTGAGATAACAAGTACTGACGAAGCCTTTGTATAGCCCATACGAGAGCCAGGCATGATTTCTCTAGATGAGAATAACGCATTATTATAGACACCCAAATTTGGCCCAAGGCCTGGTCAACCCATACTTCGAGAAAGGTGTACTTCCAAGCTTCCAAGAGCATTCCCTGAAACCCTAGAGGGTAATTCGAACCTTTGAGAACCCTTCCGGGACCCTTAGAACCTCCCGAACCCTTAGGAACCTTTCCCAAACCCTTAGGAACCAACCTTAACCCCATGGACCCTAAGTAGACTGGCTCCGAGCCCAATGCAACCTGATGTGTTTTTTGCCCAGCCCAAAATTGTGCCTTGCATGTAATATACGCAAGGCCAATTTTCCTAGAATTGTGCCTTGCGCATATAATATATACACAAGGCCAATTTTCCTAGAGTTGTGCCTTGCGTATATTTTATCTACGTATGGCATATTTCTACTTCAAGCCACAGCTATGGGCTCTGAACTTCTCAGTTTTCCTGAGAGACACTATTCCTAAGCCTAGCGTATACTTTATATACGCAAGGCTTAAAATTTTATCTTTTTTGAAAGATGTCCGATTTCGAATTTGGGGTTTGCCTTTTGACTACCCCAAAGTTTGGGGTGGGTTTTTTTAGGACCCTAGTGACTGTTATTCACTGAAAAGTATCACTATTCACCTCTTAACCTAGCCTTTGCTGGACCTTGAAGCTCACTAATAATCATGTTTTAAGTTTATTTTGTAGTTACCAATAATCTGTGCAACTTAATACAGAATCCATGCTTATTGGCCTAAAGAAGAGAGAGAATACATGTAAAGATGACAGCCAAGCCAAATTCTAATGGAACACTCTGGTAGTGCTCACCGTGATGATTCAATTGCTGGTCATTATTGACCAAAAGCCTAGCAGATGGAAGAAGTTAGCTGAGAATGGAGGAAGCTACAAACAGCAGCAAGTGCAATGCATCAGAGTGTCAAAAGAATCATTTCGCAGAGTTGAGGAGCCCCCTCCAGAAGCTAAAGATGTAGTGGAAGTTGTCCTCGCACAGATAAGATGCGCAGTCAAGCAGAGAGCTGTAACGCCATCGTGAAGATCTCACGGATTAAATGCCTTAGAAATTATGGTCACGAAGCTCTCGCAGAGATCAAGCCGTAACGTAGCCGTGCGAAGAACACAGCGAGCCCATATATATACTGAGAAAAATGTCACCTCGCGGAGTTCTTGCGTGACCTTGGAGGAGAGAGACACTCATAATTCTCCTCGAGCACCCTGGAGCTATATCAAGTACTACGCGAGGGCAGGAGCATAACTGCGTGAGTACTCAGCGAGAAAGAGCTTCTAAAGCTCTACTACGCGAGAAATCTAGGTACTCCAGATCATCTCCGTGACAGCAATGTAGTGCTAAGAAATTGCGCAATGAACTGAAGATTGACTGCACGAGTAAGCACTACTCACCAACTAAAGGCCACTCCGCGAAGGCTCTACAACTGTGCGAATGAACTAATGCAGATGCCAGCCCCGTGAAGCTCAGGCTCTCCACTTCTCAATTTTAACTGAAGGACTTTTTAGAAAATTTTCATGGCTAGGGCACACTTCCCGAGGTGCGGATTTCAAGGTGCATATCTCCAAGCATCCAAGGGTTGAAACAGTGCCACGTCTGCTAGAAAAATTAGGTAATCTCTTCAGAGCCAAGGCCTTATGGACAGAGTATATAAGCTATACTTAGAGTTTATTATTTTCATCTTACCTTCATTCTCTGTCAGCTGTGAGCTCCAGCAGGCTAGGGTTAGGGTTTGATCATCTCTTTTTTTCCTTTTTCTTCTCTCTTAACCCAACATTTGGCATCGCTGTCAGGGATATTGATCTTTTTAGTACACCTGAGTTGCATTATAATTTAGATTAACCAATTCTTTGTAGCTGTGACTAATCTAGAATAAAAGTACTACTGATTCCTTGTAGAATTTTGCAGAAATGGACAGCAGAAGAAGGGAGGAGCTAAAGTTGCAGCTGGAGTGTAGCTAGCTCTGTTTGTACTTCCTTCCCCCTAAATCTCAGTCTATTTATGCTTTCTTCCCTGTGTTTGTTTAGTGTAAATATGTGTAGCTGTTGATTTTTGTTTGAAATATTCTTTGTGTGTGCTTGTGAGTATTCTCTGTACTTACTGTGAGTGTGAGTATATGCATGGTAGAAGGTCTTTAAACCTTGAGTTAGAACCTCCAAATCCAGAGGTTGAAAGGATCCTTAGACCTAGACACACACCACAAGGTCTTGCTATTGAGATTGAACCAACTATCATGGCTGAGAGGCAGAGGACATTAAAAGAATACAATGGACTTGGGGAGTACACCTCTCCCTTCTGCATTCAGTTTTCCTCTGTTGAGGAAAACTATGAAATTAAATCCTCCATCATCAGTATGCTGCCTTCATTTCATGGGCTGAGTAAAGAAGATCCCTACAAGCATATCGACTAATTTTTAGCACTTTGAACTACCTTCAACATTGTTGGCTTGGGGCCTGAGGCCACTAAATTGAGACTTTTTCCTTTCTCTCTAAAAGACAAAGCTAGCACATGGCTATCAAAGCTCCCAGCCAACATCATACAGTCATGGGGTGACCTTCAAACCAAATTTCTGGTTAAATTCTTTTCCATGAACAAAATAAGCTAGATGAAGACAAATATTTTATCATTCACTCAGTCCTCAACTGAGTATTTTTCTGAAGCTTAAGAAAGATTCTAAGAAATGTTAAAACAATGCCCCCACCACCAAATCCTAATGTGGCAGCTTGTCCAAGTGTTTTATCAAGAAATTAATGCCAAGAGTAGGGATATGGTGGATGCTTCCTGTGGTGGTAGTTACCTCCACAAGATAGCCGAGGAAGCATGAGAGCTGTTTGACATAATAGGAGAAAATTCTGTGCAGCAGGAATCTCTGTCACGCAATGATAGTCAGATTTCAGCTAAAATGGTGAAAGAGGCCACCCCTAGAGGTGGAATATATGAAGTAAAGGTGCAAGGTGATCTGGAGAGAAAGGTGAACGACCTGAGCTTGAAGTTTCATAAATTGATGAATGTGATGCAGCCCTGGATGGTTGCATGGGTGGAGGAGGCATGTCTGATATGCCAATCTCCCACACATGCTATTTATGATTGTCCATCTGCCAACTAATTTTCTGATTTTGTTATGGAGCATGCCAATGCTACTCAAACTTTTGGATAGCAGCCTGCTGGGTATTCTTGGAGGAACCACCCAAATCTGAGATAGAGACAAGATTCTTATCCTCAACCCCAGCAGTAGCAAATGGTGGCTCCTTATATATCTCAGCACCAGTTTAATCAAGGTTACCCACCAAAGTATAATTTTCTGTTACCTGCCCCACAGTCTAACTAGTTGGCCCTACCCCCACAACAACCCAGATCCTTTTCATTTGAAGAGCAGATGTTGGCTTCAATGCAGAATTTAGGGAGCTTGGTGCAAACTGTCAATTCTCATGGACAGAGCATCAAGAAAATTGAGGACCAGCTGAGACAGATTTATAATGCTCTGAATAGGAGGGAGAAAAGAAAATTGCCTAGTCAGTCTCTGACAAATCCAAAAGGTCAGTATATGATTGGTGATGCATCCTCTGCTCAGGAGGAAGCTAGTGGTTAGTGATCCAAACATTGGTAATAAGTGTACCATATGTATGAAAATTTTGTTTTGATTTGTGTTCTATAGAATTCTGTAAGTGGTGTTTATAGTATTATGATGATTTGCTTGTCTTACTTTATCTGTTTGTTTTTGAATTTTGTGTTGGATATATGCGCATTTTTGTCATTGGAATTTGCTATTTATGATTGTGGATGATTGGTTGAGGTGCTCTCATCATAATTGCATTGAATTTGATCTGAAAAATTATCTTTAGAATCTTGCAATATTGATGAATTTATTGATTTAAATGGGCATATGTGTTTCATAATTGAAGTGAATTACCTGTCTAAGGTTTGGTGCTCATGCACAATGGTTGGGTGCACAACAACATGGATGCACTGACCACTGTGCTGCACTGAGCTGAGTAAAGGTTGATAAGTTATGCTATCCCGCAGAGCTAGAAGTCTTTAATTTGCTGCGCGAGCCATCACGTGCACTAAAATCCTGAGCAATGGCTATCAAAATGCCTCGCGGAGCTGCCTTTCTGTTCCGCGAGCTCAAGTTGTAAGAGAAGCATGGCTTAGTGTGGTTTTGTGCGAGCACCATGCGAGATAAATTCCTGAAGCAACACATGGCCTTACGCACTAAAGGTAAAGATTCAGCTCCGTGAGTTTTCAGTGTGAGGCAGTTTGTTCTTCAGTGCGACATAACGTCTCGTGGTCTTAAATGCCAACTGCGCGAGAATTTAACTCCACAAACCACGGGATTTGCTCTATAAACTCAGCGAAGCTCCTCATTTTCTTCATTTCCTTTGTCTGCCCTAGCTTCTCAGCACAAGAACCGACGTCCCTTTCCCCTCCTTTCTTCTCTTCCTTATAATCCACACTACCTCAGGCATTTTTCTCCCATCATTTTGTTCCGCAACTACTCTTGGTTACTTTGAACGTGGTTTGGGGGAATTTGAGCTACTGTGCACAATTTCAAGTGGAACCCTAGCTCCCAACTGGTATGATTTCCATTTCTCTCTTTACCCTGTGCTTGATTTAGTTAAAAGAAGATAAGAAGGGGAGAATTTGAAGATTTTGTGCTTACCCTGAGTGAGTGGTATTTTCTCAAAGGTGACCCAAATTTTACTAATCTAAGCACCTATGGCCACGAGTTCAAAATTTGTAGATACCCTTGCTACGATGTTAAGCCCATCCGTTAGTGGCAGCCCTCTAGCCACTAGAAAATCTGCTAGGATTACAGAGGCCTCCACATTGGAGACCTATGAGGCTCCCTCACCTGTTGTTGAGCCCTCCATTCCGAAAGAAAAGAAGAAATCTGCTCCAAAGAAGAGGGCCAGAGAGCTCCCATCTTTTAAGAGCCCTGATAAATCAAAGAAGAAATAGAAATAGGGCGAAGCTGTGTCTCCTAAGATCCCTGAGGTTGAGCAAGAAGAGCCTATTGAACACCTCAGGGTCCCTTATAAATTTGTGGAAGCAATTCAGCTGGAGGCTGAAACCATTTTCGATAAAGCCTATTTTTAGGAGCTACTTGAGACTTCTGCCTCCATTGAATATCTGGCAAAGGCATCGCTGCTGCCCCTGTTGAGACCATCAATGCAGCTGGTTTTCTCACGATTAGTAAGGTTATTTTATCAGAACATGAAGTTAAAACTGGTGATGATGGGAACCTAGAACTGCTGGTTTTAATTGATGACTTTGAGATATTGTTCAACCAGGCAGACATTGCAAAAATACTAGGGATACCAGCCAGGTATAACCCTGAGTGGGGCTTGGGTCCTCCTTTGACAGCCACCATTGCTGAGATAGCCAAGGAGTTAACTAGAGGGATCACTGCCTCCGGTGACTCAATCCGAAAGAGGGATCTGCACCCCAACCTCAGGCTAATGGATGCTGTATTGCGGAAAAATGTATATTGCTCTAGGCATGAGCAAGAGAGGAGGTACCCCATAGCTGATGCCTTTCTCTCATTTCATAGAAATCACTACTTGGATGCAGCCAAGTTAATTTTTGAAGGGATTAAGGATTTGTGTGAGAAGGTAAAGATAAACAAGAAACTGCATGCCCTTCCTTACTACAGATTGATCGCTGCATTGCTAAAGTGGGGAAAATACCCCTTCAAAAGGGGGGAGGAGACTGTGGCACTGAACCCCAAACAGAGTGGGAAGAAGCAATGGGGAATCAGTGGCACCATGATGATGAGGAAGAAGAAGAAGAGGGAGGAGTTACTGAGAGATGCAGCCCCCACAATTCAAGAAGTAGCTGCTGCTGCTGCTGTAACCTCTCCCTCACTTATGCCAGCCAGCACCACACTCACCCCCTCATCCATTACCTCTACCTCCATGCCAGCTCCACCTTCCACCCAGACATCACAACCCATCACAAGCCCACTACCCCTACTTGACCTTATACCACCAACCACCATAGCCACAGCCACCCTACCTAGGTCTATCCCCCTACCTATTTTTCCAGCCCACCCTAGCCAACCTGTCAATATCCCATACCAAAAGAAAAAGAAAACTTCTAAAATACTACACCCCAACCCACCTATATATCCCAAACACTTCCAATCCCTGAAACCACTATCATTCCAGAACCCATACCCACACCTTATAAACCTGAAGCGCACACCTTTGAAACCCCACATTATTCCATTAAGACTTCCCCACCTTTTGTACCTATCCTTAGTGAGCCTGTAGACCAATCCATTCCCTTATCCCATGATAGTGAGCCATTTTCAGGAGAGAAATTTTCCACTATGATATCTACTATCCTAGGAGACATCAACCTTGAGTATACACCTCTCCCAGACTCACCTCACCCTCCACACTTTACTCTTCCACATCCAACACCACCACAGGCCACTACCTTCACTCATAGACCCACATCTCCCTTCCAACCAGTTTCACCTATCCAACCCACACGCAATACTATACTTGACCTTTTACCCAAAATCCTACACCTCTTAGTCTCCCTACAGTCCCAAATGCTGGCTAACACCCAAAACCAAGCCTCCCTTGAGACATACATTCAATCCCTAACCCCCACTCTCCAAAATCAAGCCTTTCTAGAAACCTACCTCCAAGCCATTCACTCCACTTTGGCTACCTTACCCTTAGCAGCCACAACACCCCCTCCTACTTACACTAAAGCCTCCACATTAACTGACCCAGATATTCACCCTGTTGTAGCCACCTTCAATGCTGCAACAGATATGGATGACCTAATACCCACCTCTTCCAAGTCAATCCAAACAGCACCTGATCAAGAACCCCAACCTTAGCTTCAATTTACAATTCCCCAGCCCACTCCTTTTTCTTTCCTGGCTGTCCCTTCTTCAAGTGACTATCAGCCCCTAATTCCTGCCTTTTCTTTTGCCATCCCCCCTACTCCACCCTCCTTCAGGCAATGAAATCCAATTCTTAGATCAAAAAGGATGTCGTTCGAGGGATGGCTGCTATCAGATCATCAATCAAGATACCCTATGAAGAAAGGATCCATTTCTTAAAATTGGATTTCGAGATGCAGCTCAGGGACATCGCAAAAGAGTGGAAACATATGTTGCATTTATATAAAGCCCAAGAAAGGATAGCTGCCCAAGAAAAGCTAAATGCAGAATAGGAGAAAATGACTACTGCAATAGAAAAACTAAGAGCTGATAGGTTAGAGAAGAGGTTGACTGCTTCGAAGGAGATCAGGGAGCTCCTTATCACTCGAGCTAAATTGGCGGAACAAAAAGCTGGAATTCTGGAAAGATAATTAGCTCAAGCGACTGGGAGAATACCTCCACTTGCTGATGGGGAGTCCGAAAAAGGGAAAGGAGTTAAAATTAAAGATGAACCAACAAATATTTAGCCACAGACTGAGATGGCTAATGAATTTTGCATATGTATTTAGTTAGGAAGTAGTGTGTCATTTTTTTTGTGTAGTTTACTTTCACCCACTTTGTACATACTTTAGCTGTATAATAACGTTGCTCTTTGAGTGTTTTATTTAATTTCCAATCTGTCTTTCTTTATTTCTATGTGTTTGTTTTTATATTGCTTGTTATGTGTTTTTCTCTCTTGTACTTTCTTCCCTGTTAATGTCTATGTCTTATGCCTGCTGCACATCCACTTTGAATCAGTGAGGACACTGCTCCTCATAGGTTTGGGGGTGTGGCAAGCTAGCAAGCTAGGGCGGCCAATAAAATAGTTAACTTTAGTACAACAGTGTTAGTTTAATTGAGATGAATAAAATCAATTCCCACCTAACTTGTTAGAATGAGAAAATTTGTGGAAAATTAAAATTTTTGTAGATATTTTGAAACTAAAAATTTTAAAACCTGTGAACCACCATGAAGCTAATATCATAAATTTTTTTCAATTAGTACTTAGTGAACCTAAGAGGAGAGAAAAAGGTGAAAATAGACCCCATGGGTTAATTTGAGGACCATACCTAGTGAGATTTGGGCCCATCATTTTCTTTTGAAGAGTGTTTTTGCCATTATTTATGCTCTGAGGACTGATTGAGTCAGGACATTTTCACTAGAAGTTGGGCACCTCCAAATCAAAACTAATTGACAGCACTCATGACACTAAGGAAATGATCCAAGGCCCTCATTTGGATAGTTTGAGTCTGAAAATTCAACCTTTTAAAACTGCCATTTTGCATACACGCATTGAGCCTTAAAAATCCTACTTTTCTTTGACAAACACTCGAGTACTAGCACCTTAACCTCTTGACCTGATTCAACCTTACCCTCACTCTAAGAATTCAGAAGGTAAAGGAGGAGTTGAAGATAGTGAGAATGGTCCAACATTTGGTGGAAGGAGAAGAAAAATAACTTATGAATAGCAGTGTATCAGTGATTTTTGTGTGACAGTTCATCATAAAAATAAAAAGAGAAAAAGAAAGAGAAGTTAAGAGAAGAACATCATCTAAAAAATTGAAAAGAAGAGAAGAAGCTGGCCACTTTGACTCTGAAAAATATTAAGGAAGATGAAGTTGTGCTTTAATGAAGGATGTGAAGTCATGAATCACTCCTTACCTTGCTGATTTCTCAATTTTAATTCATTCTATCCTTTTATTCTTTATAAACCTCACCCATAAGTCACATTACAACCTATCAAAAGACCTTGTTGATCCTAAATGAAATGAGATGTCATGTGAAGGTGAGGAGTTGTCTAATCAATGGTGAAAATTTAGGAGGATGTTAGAAATTAGAAGCTTTGCCTATGCTCATGCTTGCAGGCCCATTTGGGGTCTATAACTGCTCTTGAGCTGATGAGAATGTAGACACCCTTTTGATTTCCGTTACAGAGAGATAACCCTGGTGAGAATTGGGTCTGAATTTTAACTTCATTGGGGTTGTATCCAACCTAATTTTTGAATTTAAGGCAAGCTTGGTACTAATTTTTGCATATTGAATTCCTGATGTAAAATGATTGGTGGTAATGTAAACACATACTAATTTTGAGTTTTTGAATGGCTGCATTACTGCTGTAATTTCGTCTAATTTTAAAGGATAGGTGTGGACTGAGGCTTTATTCATTGAAATTTATTTTGTCATTGACTGCACTAGTTTTAACTATTTTATTGTGAAGTTTGTGGGTACCTTCACTGAAAACCCTCAGGAGACTTCACTCCTCCACTAGGGATCACCTAGGGGTTTAAATGGCTTGGTACATATGCTAAATATATCTGTGCTCCCTACGAAAGTGGCATTTAAAATTTTAAAGTAGTTGTTTAAATTCTCCTTTGCTCAAGGACTAGCAAAGATTAGGTTTGGGAGTGTGTTATTTATTGAAAAGTACCACTTTTTACCTCTTAATCTAGCCTTTGCTGGACCTTGAAGCTCACTAATAATCATGTTTTAAGTTTGTTTTGTAGTTAGCAATAATCTGTGCAGCTTAATACAAAATCCATGCTTATTGGCCTAAAGAAGAGAGAGAACAATATAAAGATGACAACCGAGCCAAAGTCTAATGGAACACCCTGGTAGTGCTCACCGTGGTTATTTAATTACTGGTCATCATTGACCAAAAGCCTAGTAGATGGAAGAAGTTAGCTGAGAATGGAGGAATCTACAAACAACAGCAAGTGCAATGCATCAGAGTGTCAAAAGAATCATTTTGCAGAGTTGAGGGGCCCCCTCGCGAAGCTAAAGATGCAGTGGAAGTTGTCCTCGCGCAGATAAAATGTGCCATCAAGCGGAGAGCTATAAAGCCATCGCGAAGATCTCGCAGATTAAATGCCTCAGAACTTGTGGTCGCGAAGCTCTCGCAGAGATCAAGCCGTAACGTAGCCGCGCGAAGAACACAACGAGACCATATATATACTGAGCAAAATGTCACCTCGCAGAGTTCTTGTGTGACCTTGGAGGAGAGAGACGCTCAAAATTCTCCTCACACAGATCTCGTGCACCCTGGAGCTGTATTAAGTATTGCGCGAGCGCAGGAGCATAACTGCACAAGTACTCAGCGAGAAAGAGCTTTTGAAGCTCTACTGCGCGAGAAGTCTAGGCACTCCAGATCATCTCCGTGACATCAATGCAGCGCTAAGGAATTGCGTGATGAACTAAAGATTGACTGCCCGAGTAAGCACTACTCACCAACTAAAGGCCACTCTGCAAAGGCTCTACAACTGTGCGAATGAACTAATGCAGATGCCAGCCCCGTGAAGCTCGGGCTCTCCACTTCTCAGTTTTAATTGAAGGACTTTTTAGGTATTTTCCAAGGTTAGGGCACACTTCTCGAGGCACAGATTTCAAGGTGCATATCTCCAGGTATCCAAGGGTTGAAACAGTGCCACGTCTGCTAAAAAAATTAGGGTTAATCTCTTCAGAGCCAAAGCCTTATGGACAAAGTATATAAGCTCTACTCAGAGTTTATTATTTTCATCTTTCCTTCATCCTTTGTCGACTGCGAGCTCCATTAGGCTAGGGTTAGGGTTTGATCATCTCTTTTTCTCCTTTTTCTTCTCTTTGCCCAACATTTGTTGGCTAATCCTCTTATAAGCAAGTAGGTTTAGTTTGTATTGCAGTTTTATAATAGGTTTACTATACATTGGGATTTTAGATAAGCAGTTGTGTACAAACTGCAGCCTGAAGGCAATTCATTGTAAGTTTTGGTTTCATTAATGGATTGTTGTTTTAATGTTTACTCAATCTGTCATTCTCCTATCTGTCCGTAGTTCTGTTCGGGCTATAGCATATATTTAGAATTTGAGCTTATTAAAAGACCCATGGAAAGCAATGCTGGATCTGTAGTGAGATCTGGGGAGCTTGGAGGCCTATGGACCATGGTAGTTGCAGCTATTTACATTTTCTTTCTCAGACCTCTGTGGTATGAACAGACCAATGGGATTGCAGTGGAAAGAGTATAGCTCTAAGGTTGTGCCCATCCACATATTTGAGAAGGATTCTTTTCCCCTACACATGAGCTTTTAGAGCCTTGTGAGGAGGTTTGTACAGGAACTAGCTCCCCTCTGTTTTACTTAGCTGCCATCAGAGGTTAGATCTGATTTCTCTGTAGTAATTACAGCTTGAGGTTGGGTCATTGTAGGTCTTTATAGCAATGACCAGTTGAATCTAGAGCCTTATTCAACTTGTTACATGGTCCTTTTTGTGGGCATAGTGAGCCATTGGCCTTGGCAAAGTACTTAGGATCTACGGGCTGGAATACCTATGGATGTCAGTCAGATCTGTGCGCAGAACTAGGGAGCTTGTAGCCTGCATTAATAGTGCTACAATAATATTCATGACATGATATGGTCCAGTGGTTGGGGAAATGATCAGTCCACTCTTCTTGATCAGATTAGCAATTTTTACTTTAACCAATGGGATTTGACAGACTCTATCGGATACCCTGTGACCATTGCAGTGGACAGGGTATAGCCCTAAGAGCACCCCAAATGACGTGGGTTAAATTAGATATTCCTACCCTATTGAGGCTTTTGATAGTATCTCAGCAAGGACCACTGCAGAGACAGACTAAATCTGAGTTACATCATTGCTGTAATTCTGGCTTAACCTGCTTACTTCTCACAACTTTTATATTTTATTCTGGCACACACCATCACCATCTTCTGTTTAACCATTTCTTTAGGATAGGGCTACATTTTATTTCTCTTTTGTTAGGATTAATTTAGTGTAGTCGTGACACCCAACTCCCTTTCTTTAGGATTGTCAGATCTGTAGCCAGATCTAGAGGCCTACTATTATAGCCCATTTTGGGTTCTAGATCAATTTCTCTATGGGACAAATTCTTACTTATCAAAACTTGCTACAATAGACCCTGTATCTTGCAGGTCTAGGAGTACTCTAGTTGTACTGATTCTATTCTTTTATTTCATTTTGTTTTTAATTGGTTTCCACCGCATAATAAACTGAATCATAGCTGGCAAAAATCAACAGTGACCCCACTAGCGCTCTTTATAACCATTTTGCCATTTAGAAGACCACCCTATCATCCACCATTAAAACCCAATTTCCACCTTTCTAAACTCCTAAAAACTCAAAAATCTTAGATTTCCTATTACCTAATCCCTAAACCCAATTAAAATTAAAAAACCCCCCTAATCACCTCTCTCTATAAATAGAGAGCCACCCCCCTTGTTTGAGGATCTTTTGAAATTTCTAAGAGAAGAAACTCTTGCATTTTGCTCCCTCATTTGCCTAAAAAATCAGAATTTGCACATACCTTATAAGCTTTAGCCCATCTCATACCTCTAGCATCATCATCCATTCCCAAGCTCCAAGCCTTTAGTCATTGAAGTTAGAACCTTGCTCTAACCCGCTCGCTTTCGAAAGCTCACCAGTGTTGCTCACGTGCGAAGATCCACAACGGTGCTACAAGGGCTCGAGAGCTCTGGCTCTCCCCTCTATTCCTCTACCTTCTTTGATTTTCCTCTATCCTAGAATTGAGTCGTTACACTGCCAAAATTTCAGCGGGTGCGAAGGGCTCAATAGGATCGGTGTGCCTTCGGGCAAGAGGAAGTACCGCTCATATATAATTATATAATTATATATATATATATATATATTTTATGTACACGTAAACATAGACTTGGCCATAAGGTCAATCGGGTGCCTAACGCCTTCCCGATTGATAACCGAAGTCCTTACCCAAGAGGCTTTGGCGTCGACCGGTGAATCAAAGTCATATTTTGCACTTCGGTGCTCATAATACCGATTTTGGTACCCCAGAATACCAAAAGCTCCAGGTGGCGACTCCATCTTTTAAAAAAAAAGAGCGCATCATCGCGACGGACTCGCGAGAGCCCACGATTGCACAGTCTCGTAAAAAGTAAACTTCTTGCTCAGATAGTAGATGACCTGCTCTCTTCTTCCGGCTTTATCGTGCTGCCCTAGGACACATCTCATTGAGAATTCTGTTGTTAAGAGATACATGAGGGGTAGCCTCTCGGGTACTGAGGGTACCAAAAATGGAGGATTGAGGAGATAACCTTTGATCTTATCGAATGTCACTTGATAATCATCGTCCCATTCAACGAGAGAATTTTTTCTCAGTAATTTGAAGATCGGCGTGCAGATAGGAGTTAACTGTGTAATGAACCGACTAATGTACTATATTCTACCCAAGAAGCCTTTAACCTCTTTCTTAGTAGATGGTGGAGGCATTTCTATGATGGCTTTCACTTTGATTGGGTCAGCTTCAATGCCTCTTCTGCTGACGATGAAGCCCAGTAGCTTTCCTGGCACAGCAACGAATGCACATTTATAAGAGTTTAGACATAGCCTGTACTTTCTCAGTCTTTCAAATAGCTTTTGGAGGTTGACTAGATGATCACCTCTTTCCTGATACTTGGCTATCATGTCGTCAATATACACCTTGATTTCTCGGTGCATCATGTCATGGAACAATATTGTCATCGGCCACTGATACGTTGCCCTGACATTCTTTAATCCGAATGACATAACCCGATAGTAGAAAGTTTCCCATGGAGTGATGAACGCTGTCTTCTCTCAGTCCGCTTCTGTAATTTTTATCTGATTATAATCAGAGAAATCGTCCACGAACAAGAGCATCTCATGCCTGGCAGTGTTATCGTCCAAGATGTCAATGTGTGACAAAGGGAAGTAGTCTTTCGGGCTTGCCTTGTTGAGATTTCTGAAGTCGATGCACATGCAAACCTTTCCGTCTTCGCAGACCGCACAATGTTGGATAGCCACTATGGGTATTTGGGGACCATGAGGAAACCCACATTGTATTGCTTGATGACTTTATCTTTTACTTTCAACATCCATTCTAGCCAGAGACGCTTCAACTTTTACTTGACAGGCTTTACGTCAGGATATAACGACTAATGTTCAACCAAATTGGTGTCCAAACTAGGCATATCCTCATATGACCATGCGAAGAGATCTTGGTATGACTAAAGGAAATTAATCATGCCTTTTCTTTCCTCGGGAGAGAGTGTCATTTCGATTTTGGAGATTTTAGGATCTTCCTCAGTCCCCAAATTGACCTCCTCGTTCTCTTCAATGATAAGGGTAGGGCCATGTTCAAAATCGAAGTATTGTTCAAGGAGCTTATTGGAAAGTTCCTTGATTAAGTCCTCGCCATCCAGATCTGTGACTCCAATTAAGGCATCTATATTCTTGCTTTTTTGGGGAATTTTTAAAGATAATATTTTTTGAGTTTTTTACATTTTTTCTATTTTTTATGATTTTCCTTTTCTTCGGAGATGAGCCACGGGCAAGGCGGGTCCTTATATACACATGATATTGCTCGCCAAGGGCTAACCTCACTTTTTATAGGTTTTTTTTTTTGGAAGCTAGTACCGTATTTACGACCATTTGATACTTTCGAAGTTAGGGGCATTAAAGCCCAATTTCTTACCTGAGGTGTCACACCTTTACCTGATCTTGTGAAGGAAACTAACTGAGATGACTTTTGAGGGTCAGCCTCTATCATATTTACCATTGCTTCGTCTGGGACCTGATCCTCAAACGTTAACACGGGCTTGGGGTAGGTTATGATAACTGGTTGTATTGACGGGAGTGCAGACACCCCATTTTCTCCCTCAAAGTATGCAAACCTCTTCGGTCAAACCTTGACCTTGCCCATGACTTTTAAAAAGGGACTAACCCTCTCTAAGAGTCTTAAAACCCTAAAAGGTTGAGCCAACACCCTGACAATATATCCCTCATTGAAAGCCCAGATGTAAACTTTTTTTACTAGACTTTGGTATTTTAACAATACTTCGATATTATTTATGGGCTTTGTTCTTGAATTTTATGTTGTTCTAATTAAGTCTTAACCTATTGCAAGCGCACAATGGAAATTGTAATGCTAGTATAGGATTGTTCCCACAAGGAAGTGATTTATCTATATATTTATTTTTATTTTCTGAAAACTTATATTTATCTTTACGATCCTAAACTACTTGAGAAATATGAATAAACGAATAGTTTTTAAACTAAAGTACAGAAAATAAATCTTCATCTTCAAACTTCTGGATCCTGGTCGCCAATCAATTTCTTTCTGTTCTCAGATATTTATGAAATTAAAAGTACCATTACACTATATATCAAATCTCCTAGTGTTGGTCGTCATTCAAAACTAGAATCCTATAAATACAGATTTAATCTAATCAACAATCTCCTAAAACTTGGTCGTCAATCAAATTCTAGAAAATTGAAGATAAAAAATAAAATACCGTTACACTAATCTGCAAATCTCAATCTGAGTCATCAATTCAAATCAAAACTTGGAGATGTTTACAAAGCAGGAAATATGCAATAAAATAAATATAAACTAGAAAGCAAAGTAGAACTATCCAAAGGGTTGATGTTTCAACTTTCTCAGCCTTGGTTGTCAGGCAAGACCTTAGAGAATTGTGGACAATTTTATTTGATAAATCTAATATACAATAGTGATCGGAAGAAAACCCAGACATCAGTCGTCAATTGATGCTGAGAAATTCTTTGATAAATTATTCCTATGTTGAGCTCTCTTATTTATAGATCATAAGGAGTCAGTTTGTAGTGATCTAATCCTAATAAGAGAAATTACTAAAAATAAAAGATTTCTACTATAACTCTAATTCTAATCCTAGCTTTCCTTGCTTTGAATAGTTGATGCGCCTCTTGACTTTCTCCTTAATTTCAGTAACCGAGATCTTTAGGAGTCTTTCTTCATCAATCTTCTCAAATTCGTGATTTGTCAAACTTCTAATTCAAGGGCTCTTCAAAATTGGTGCATGGCGGTGTAGATCGTTACTTGATCAGCAATGTAAGAGTCCTTCTATTTATAAAATCGTAAATCACAATTTTCCTTCTTACATAGCTTTCTCTCTGGATGATTGTAAATCACGAACGATCATTTTCTCCTTTGTATCACCTTCCGCTGGAACGACTTCTATAAAGAATCGTAAACTACGATTTTACAGATTTCTTTGTATAGTGCTCCTTCGTCTTTTACAATTTCTTATTATTTCAGCAGCATCTGATCATCTTTTTCATTCAATCATCTTTCTTACTGCCTTTTGAGTTTATTTTGATGAAGATTAACACTTTGGTTCTCTTTTACTGATTATCCTTAATATCTGCACACCACTAACTTATTAGTAGCAAACTAGGGTTTTGCATCACTAAGTTAAGGGTGATAAAATGGTATATTCTGTGACTGATCAGGCTTCAAAGTTTTGCAAAAAGGCTTCCCATTTGAAAGTTAGAAATTTGACGAAAATGTAAAAAATTGGATTTTGTTCTTGAAGTGGAAAGTTGACTTTTTATTATTTGAGAATTTTCATCCGATACTATTTTTATTGAATTCAAATGGGGGTATTTTGTTATTTACATGTAATATCATTTAAGTAAATATCATAACTCTTTAGTAAATGGAAAAGAAAGAGTTATGACATTTACTTAAATGATATTACATGTAAATATATATGTATGTCTGTCCTGACCTACCTGTCTATCTTTAACCTGAAATGTCTGTCTATACTTAACCCTGAATTACGCACATGATAGTATGCACATAATTCATTGCGTGTGGGTCCACTTATATGCAATCAATCTCGAATTACTCGTGGGTCAGCTTGTGCACAATTCAATTACGTGCGTGACCCTTTGTGTGCAATTGGGCCAAGTTGGACCAGGACTCAAATTCCATGAACTGCCCGAAGTCCCCGATTACACGCATACTATCATGTGCTTAATTTGATTGCACGCATGGTGCCATGCACAATTAGTTCCAACAAGATTGGAACTAGGATACTCGGCTAAGCCAGTCAACCGGCCATGCCTGAGTCGGCAATCGACCTCCAACGAATTGCGCATTGTGAACCATGAGCGCCATTTAATTACATGCAGGACTACCTGCGCGCTATTGGTTAATTGCAAACATGGCTATATGCGCGCAATTGTTCGTATACCTATAAAAAACCCCTATCCCACGACCAAACGAACCAATTCGCTATTTTTTTCTTCTCTTTCTCGAGCTTGTCCCTTTGAGAAAATTTGAGGTTCTCTCTAGGGCTTTTAGAGAAAGGGGTTGAGCTGCCTTCTAGACTTCTAAAATTCAGACTCTTTTCTAGGAGCCCAGGTAGTTAAGCTGGCGATACTGGCCAGCTAGCCTTCACTCTCGAATGAGTATTAGAGGAACATGCGTCCTTAGCCTTAGATTCATAGGAAATCCCTGCGCAATATTCATTGCCTAGAGCCCACCCTATCCTCTCTCAGTCTTTGGAAAATAGCCTTAGCCATCCCGATTTACCTAAAGGAGGTTACGGAGGGTACTCGGGAATGGGGTCGATCCTCCTTAGCATAGTGGGCCACCACTCCTTTTTCTTAGATAGAGCCAGTAGAAATAGGAGACCAAACTAGTTAGACCTTAGGCAACCCATAGCTGCTGAAGTTGGTCGACGTCCAGTAAAGGAGTTAACTCGCGTCCTGCAAAGCATGATCAATGATGTGTTGCAGCATCGATAAATATTTGCAGTTGATGATAGCATCAACCCAGGTACTCTCTGTTTAAAATTTGCCTTTTTCTTTTCAGCATTTAATATTTCCTAAGTTATTCCACCGGTTTCTGCCAGAGTCCACGTGGACCTGAATTGGGCCACTTCTTTCAGAGATCGAAAGGAACCTAGAAAAAGTGTGTACCAATAGATTGGCGATCGCGATGGGGCACTTTTTGCTAAGGTTGCCCCGATTTTATTAGTTTGATTTTTGTTTATTTTTCTGCTTTATTTTTTACTTTTTCACACACACACACACACACACACTTACACCCATTATTTACTATCTGCTTTTAAAAAATAAGAAAAAATGTTAGGCATCAGAAAATTGAACTTTAATTATATCGACCCACCCTCATGGGGCTCCCATAGAGATCCCGAGTATAACATTAGGCCATCTTTATGGACAGTCCAGCTTCATGCCCAGGTAAATATGGTTAGTGAAAGCAAAAAATACTCTTTTGCTCCAAAAAATTCTAATCATAGCAACAACAACGAAGGTGATAGCAAGCAAAGATACACCGCCAGCCAAATTATTCACCTCACTACTGATGCACTCAATAATGGAGGGAAAGAAGCAGATACGCTACGATGATCCCTGGCCAAGCTATACAAAGCCGCAATGGACCAGAAGCTGATAATCGAACAACAAGTTACTTCGAGAAATAGGTAAGAAGAAAAGTCGTCGACTCCTCTAAGTGCCCCGACACCCCCAGAATCACCTGACACACATACCCTTCACACCTCCTACAATAACAACCACCGAAGACAACCCTCTCCAGAGACACCTAAAAAGGACACCACCATAAATATGAACAACCTCCATCAATTTTTAGACAATTACATGGCTAAGAGAGAACGCTCGAAACAGTCCTTCAGATTCGACAACTTCTGTCGAGACACAGACTTCGCTATACCCGCCAGCTTTAAACCCCCCAAATTTAACAAATATAACGATACAGGAAACCCAAATCACCACCTGGCCTTATTTTGCAATGATTGTCGACCTATACGTGACAATCAGGGGCTCCTCATCCACTACTATCAGAGATCTCTAGAAGGAGAAGCCCTCGACTGGTTCGCTAGTCTACCACTTCACCGAATTGACACGTTCGATGACCTAGCCAATCAATTTCTTGACCAGTATAAATATTTAATCCTGGAAACGATCAGCCTCAGCAACCTAATGACTACAAAGCAAGAGCCTGATGAAGATTTTGCTAACTTTGTTGGACGTTGGAGAAAGCTTGTAGCACAGACCGGAAGCCAGATAAAAGAAAACGAAGCACTAGACATTGTGATAAACAATACTTGGGAGCCACTCCGCAGTGCTCTCATCCTAAGCGACTACCCCAAATTCTCTTGCCTCCGTGAACACGCCTCAATCATAGAGTGTTGCATGAAAAATGGGGACCTTAATCTCTCTACACTAAACAGACCCTCTCCCAACAACCCTAGAATAAACACCTCAAATGATACTCTATGCCCCAAATAAATCAATACAAACCAAGAACAAAACTAAATAATGAACTTCCATCCATATAACCAAACTCAAGATCAATACACGAACCTATACCCTGACTATAATCAATCTCTACACTCTAATCATAACTAACAACCATATCCTAACCAGAATCAGGACCAACACCCCAATGCCATGCAAACCAGCATTACCTTCCCATTATTTGGGCAAACTCCATCAAGCCTTGAACTCACATATGATATTACACACTCACTCACCCCCACCCTAGTTCATTCGGCTAGCCTGATCTGTAGAATTGAACCTCCTCGGACCACATCCACACCACCCATCCACAACCAACCAACCTCGCCCCTCACCCAATCAAACCTAAAATCATCCCCCATACTGAACTAGTGACTGAAATCTTTACAACATGACCAATCATTAAACTCACCACCGAAGTCGACACACCCATTCCTAAATCAAACCAACCAATCTTTAAAATCAACAAACCTATCCCTGAACCAACCCCTCTTACCTTTAAGCCCAATAACTTACCCACCGACAAATCAATCCCCACGCTCCCTCAGTCAACATCTAAACCAGCTATACAATCGATCCCTACACAAACTCCCTCACCTAACCCGGACGCAATTCCCAAACCAACTTATCAACATATTTTAGCAGCACCAATGCCTAAATCAATCATCCCACAAATTTCAAAACTAAACATTGAACCTAAACCAATAACCGAGCCCATTCCTAAAACAGTCAGCCCCCTGGCATTTGAACCTGTGCAATCGTGGGAATCGGGACAATCCCGTCGCGACGATGCACTCTCTAACAAAAAAAAAATATAGAGTCGCCATCCGGAGCTTTCGGCGTCCCGGGATACCTAGTTCATTTTTATAAGCACCTAAGTGCTAAAAATATGACTCTGAATCCGGTCCACACCAAAGGCTCTTGGGTAGGGGCTTCGGTTATCGATCAGGAAGGTGTTAGGCACCCAATCAACCCTCTTAACGCGGTCTCTACTTATGGAAAAAACTAAAATGATGTAAAAGACAAGGAAATGGTTCCCTCTTGCCCAAATGGGCCTCCAATCCTATTTGTGCCCCTCCGTTCCTACCAAAAATTCGGTGGTGTAACGACACCAATGAAAGAGTAGGGAATGTCAAAAAAGAGATAGGAGAAAAAAGGGGAGAGCCGGACCCCTCGGGCCCTTGTAGCACCATAGGAGAGCCTTGCGTGGCTTGCTTTGATGAGCTCTTGAAGGCTTTGTATGGTGGAAAGTAAGGTTCTAACCTCTAAGTAACTAAAAGGTAGAGAGGGAAGGTGAATGGGTAACATACACCTAAACTAAGGGATCTAAGGTAAAAAATATCACTCAAAGGAGGTTTTAGAATTCTGAAATTTGTATGGGAAGTGTGCACCAAAGGGAGAAAGATCTTCTCACTTTAAGCTCTTTCTCTCTTAGGCCAAAATTCTCAACCCTTTAACCAAGGGAGGGGGGCTCTATTTATAGGAAATGGGTGGATTAGGAGGGTATTTAGATGCTAAGCATGGTTAAGAATTAGGTAATCTAACATCTAAGGTTTCCTAGGGTTTTTGGAGCCTTAAAATGTATGAGAAGGTCCTCCAATGGTGGATGATGGGGTGAGGCCTTAAGCCACTTAAAGGGGTGCAAATAGGCTTCAAAAGGGTGCAACAGAACTAGCAAAACACACCCCAAAGGTCAAGGTAGTCAACAAGTCAAACCCCAATCATGATTTTCGAGATAAATTCCAACAGTTACTATTCATATGCCTAGCGCAACTAATAGTTGCGCTAGGCAAATGTACATAAAACAAGAATGTAAAGTGCCGGGAAGTTAGCTCGGGGGGGGGGGGGCCACCTTTAAACTTGGCGCAATTATTAGTTGCGCCAGGCTTAAAGTCTGGGGGAATTGGCCTAGCGTAACTAATAGTTGCGCCAGACAAAGTTATAACTGACCCAACTATTAGTTGCGTTAGGCCATTTCTGGGGAGAAATAGCCTGGCGCGACTATTAGTCGCGCTAAATCCCTAGGGGGGCCCACTTGAAATTACTTCCCTGCTCTCTGGGTTCGGACTACCATATCTTTTGATATATACCTTTGATTGGGGCAATTCTTAGACCGTTGGAAAGCTGATGACCTCTACTTTTCAATGGTATAAGATTTGATCACCGTAGAGGGCCATAGCTAGCTCCGGTGAACCACTCTTCATCCATCACCCGAGAAGGTTAGGTTTAGGGTTCTAAATGGGTTCTAAGGGTCGGGATTGGTTTCTGAAGGTTCGGGATAGGTTCCTAAGGGGTCTAGGGTGATTCCTAAGGGTTTGAGGTGTTTCCTAAGGGTTCCATACATGCCATCAAAAGCTCGAAAATGTGCCTCTCTCGAAATGTGTTTTGATCGGGCCTTGGGCCAAATTTGGGTGTCTACAGATGCCCCTCTTTGGTATCCGATCACTAATGATCGTATGCCAAAGAAAAGAGACATCCGAAGAGGCCCAAGGTATTATTGACGGGTCCGCTGCATTTAGAACGAACTTCAAACATCAGGTGAGTAACACGGTGAGAAAACGAAAGCCCTGGGGTGCCAGGCTAATCATTCGTTTCTCGAGGTAATTGGTTCCCAAGCGCTTAGCGACATTATTGGGCATAATCGAGGTGGAATGAGTTGCGAAAGCCCAATAGCTGAGAAAAATGTTCGCCTCTCGAGTTGCGAAAGCCTGTTAGTCAGGAAAAATGTCTGCTTCTCGAGATGTTTTGAAGGTGATTGATGTTCGAGATTCATTCTGAATGTAACAGCTTCGTAAGTAAGAGGGGTGATCAACCCATATTCCAAGATAGGCGCGAGGTAAACATATGCAAGGCTTCACAGTTTGCGTCCAATCCTACAAGGTATTTGATGACCTCATTGGATTATTCGTGGGTGCCCCTGCTGAAAGCAGGGTTCGAGATCTTTGGGCGAACCCATCGACCCCGGAGTTTATTTAGCATGACTGCCCGAGCGAAGTGAAAAGATGTCACAACATTTTTTGGGAGTATGTGCAATTTTTATGAAAGCATGCCTCAGATCCACATGACCTAGAGTATCCATTTTCGACTTCCTTTAACAGAACCATCCAAACATTGGGCGCCTCCCAAAAGGGGCATCCTATCCTGGCTTTCGTCGGTAATGATCATAAACATCAATTAACTATGCATAATCATATACCCATCGGGGGCAATAAGCAACAAAGGCGATGGAAGCCCTGACCCGGACCCGTCCGGGTATAATTTACGGGGACAAACGACCATCATACGGATACCCAGACGCATGGCGTACACTTTATACGGATACCGCTGCCCATATAGGTTTTAAGCCTGTAGAAAATAAAAGGAAAATGAACCCTTCTAAATACATGGTTGCACATAGTTTGATTGATATGTAATCTCATCCTCAACAGGTTGGTCTTAACCAATGATTGACCTTTTCCAACGGAGAATCTGAAGCTTAAGACACTTAAGTTCACATGAATCCAAAGACAGAGCGTTTGGCTCAAAAGATTTAGCAGTGGAGTCGACTCGATCGAAACATTGACTGTTTGACCGGGACTGATACCGTTGCTCCTTCCTTGATGAAGGATCCAGAATCCAAGGCATGCCTTAGACTTAGGACATTATTATAGTACGGTGGTGTTGTTGATAAAATATTGACACTTTACGGCATCAGAACACGCATGTGCGTCGCTGTGGGGAATGCAAATCTATTTTTGATTTTTTCATCATTTTATGCGATTTTTTTTTTTAAAATTTTCAACTGCCATTTTATGTGATTTTTTTTAGATTTTTGAAGCTATTATTTTATGTGAATTTTTTGAAATTTTCAAGCCATTATTTTATGTGAATTTTTTAGAATTTTCAAGCTATTATTCTATGTGAATTTTTTGGAATTTTCAAGCTATTATTCTATGTGAATTTTTTGGAATTTTTAGGCTATTATGTGAATTTTTTTGTGAATGCTTCTGGCTTTTATGTGGGGATTTTTCATTTCTGTGTAGGACCGAGGTGCATACGACCTCGTTCCATCTTTATTTTAGCACGGCTTCCTTGGCAAGTCGAAGGATGACCGAAATGCCGCCTCGGGAGCGCGTGCATCTGCCGGGAGTGACAGATCAAACAACAAAAAGTGGGGTAACCGATTTTCCCATCTAGCCCGTACTAGGCCCTAAACCCGGCCTAAGTGCCTGGTGCAACTATTAGTGTCGCCAGGCCACTATGGGCCTTAAAATAGCCTGGCGTAACTAATAGTTGCGCCAAGTAAAATGAGGGCAAATATTTGCCTGGCGCAACTATTAGTTGCACCAGGTTTGGCTGCGGGGTTTAAACAGCCCGAACTCGGGTGGTGGGGCATCATTTTGAATTTTTTTCCCCCTCTCCTCTTTGAAACCGAAAACCGCCCTCCTCCTAGGTTCCTTTACATTGCCTCTACGCATGCCCCATTGCCGTTACTTTTGCTTGTGGATCGATCGTGGGCTCACGCTAGATCAAAGACCCCATTTCTTTTAAAAGGTAACCATTAAAACTCTTTTTTTTTTCTTGGTTTTTTTCACTTTTTCTTGCAAATATGATCATGATCTTGTATTATTTGCATAATGGTTTATTTTTGGTTGTGGATGTATTTATTAATGGTGTGTGGATGATTTCTTATGATCAATGCCGTATTTTTTTTTGTTATTTTATGAATTTATTGGTGCCTATAAGTTTTTTTTGTTATTATATATATATTTTTGTTTTTGTTTGTTTTTGTTAAGGAATGGATGCATTTTTTGTTGGTTTTCTTTATTTTATGGGCATAAAAGAAAGGACTCTTTGTTTTTTTTTAAAGAAGGTTTTTTTTCTTAATTTTTGGAACACAAAGAAAGGACTCTTCGTCTGTTTTTCTTTTTGTAAACATAAAAGAGGGGTTTTTTTTTTTTTTGGATTTTGATTGATTTTTTTTTTTTGAAGCATAAGGACTTTTTGTTGTTGTTTTGTTTCTTTGTTTTTTTTAAAGTAAAAGGATTTTTTTTTTGGTTTTGATTTTTTTGAAGTATAAGAACTTTTTTTTTTTTCTCATTTTGTTTTTTTTCTTTTTTTTGCATATTTTTTTTTTTATAAACATAAAAGAAGAGTTTTTTTTTTTGGGTTTTAATTTTTTGAAGAATAAGGTTTTATCTGTGTTTTTTTTTGTAAAGCATTAGTGAAGGACCCCCCCCCCCCTTTTTATTTATTTTTATTTTTAAGGAAACGACATCAATGATCTATTTTACTTTGACTCGCTTTATTATTTTTAAACATGGAAAAGGGAAATTTGTTTTATTTTTATTGACCACTCTCTCCCCCCCTTTTTTTTTAGAGAAGGGAAAATTTTTTTTTTGCATTTTGATTTTTGATTTTTGATGATGATTTTTTTTAGAAAGTTTTTTTTGTTGCATGTGTATCTTTATTTCTGAAAATAAACAGGAAAATGGTGAGCATTCTTACCTATCCTTGACGCATAGTATATCATAGTTCTTTTTCCATTTACCTGACCTAATGTGATTGCCTTTTGTTGCCTCAGTATGTCAGGCGATGATGAGCACATTCCCGAGGAGGGCCCCGAGGAGGGACCCGAGATCATTCGTGGCCCGCGGGGGGAGGAGTTTGTCTGGGTGGAACGGAGAGCGGGCCCATGGCTCGAGATGCAGGGTGAGGCCGCTCGGGTCGAGGGCGAGGTAAGCGAAAGGTTCAATTTGTTTCCATTATGCACTCTCTCCTTTTTTGCTTCTTTGATCTGATGTGCATTTTCTTTGGGTGCAGGACCTGCCCAATATTGTGTTTCGCGGGGGGTGGCTCGACTTCCATGAGTTCTACCTCTATGTCTCCCCCGTGGTGAAGGTTTTGTTGGAGCAGGTGGGCTTTGGGGAGTTCCTGTCTTATCCCGCTATGAGGGTTGACGCCGCATATTTGAAGGCCCTGATTGAGAGGTTTCACCCTGAGACCATGACATTCCACATGCCATACGCCGAGATGATGTTGACGCTCGTCGATTGGGCCATGATTACCGGTATCAAGATTGGGGGGATACCGATATCTGATCTGGCGGTACCAAGTTGGGAGGACATTATTCCACTGATTGGGGCTCATCCTCCTCGCGGGCAGACCCATGGCACAGAGGTCAAGATGTCTTGGCTGACCTCCCTTTTTTCCGCTGATGAGTTGGTGGACTTGGGTCAGCCAGATAGGGTGCTCTACATCACACTAGAGCGGGCAATTGTCTTAGCTCGCATCACGCTCCTACTCCTGCTGGGCAAGACCCTCTTCACAAATGCCAGCGGGAGCAGAGTCAGCTTGGCCCTATTGAGCGTGATGGATAATTGGGGTGACATCCCTAGGCATGACTGGGGAGGTGGGGAGGAGCAGGGTATGCGTGGCTGATGTATAATTTGTCTTGGGTTATGACTGGGACTCAAGTCCGTATGGGTTTTGGGCCACAGAGGAAATTTGCATTTCTTTGCCCTCTTCACCATACACACACTTTTTTTTTCATGACTTTTATGTGCCATTGACCTGCTTTTATGTGTTGTCTCTTTAGGTATGGGGATACCACCACTTCCACCCCGGGCGCCCGCTCCTTTTCTCGGAGACGCTCACCTATCCTCTTCTCAAAGAATCGACATCGGGCCGACGCGTCGTGATGCGGGCCTAAAACACCTGGAAATGGGCCTATGGTCCCAACTTGATTTGATGATCCCCGAGCAGGTAACAACTCTCCTCTCTTTTATCAACCTTTGTTCATTTTTAGCTTGAAAATTTTCTTTGACTGAGGTGTTGCTTGCTTGGTTTTTCTCTTTTTTAATTTGAGTAGATCATCCCTGATCTGTACCTTGCATCCCCCTTCTGGGACCGAGCAGCTGTAGGTGCCTCCCGCTTATTCAATAATCGCCGCGTCGTGTTCTTTTACGGAGCGTGGGCTAAATTTTATTATTTGGGAGAGCGAGTGGTGCATCAGTTTCAGGGCTATTATGCCATACCCGTGGACCCTCCGGCGGACGTTTGGTATCCTATCGGCAGTATTGAGGAGCTTACAGCGGCCTTTTTCAATAATGGGTTCCCTATCCATGCCCTTCACGTGCCCGGGGACTATCATCTTTGGTATGAGTGCTTGCCCCATCGGTTCATCTTACCGCGCTTCGTTTCCCAGCGTTAATTTTCTGGCGTTTGGCGGCCCGCTTGGTCAGGTAATTTGTCTTGGCTTGGATTAGTTCATTTTCTGCCTTTATTTGGCTTTTGCCTACCTCTCTAAGTGGATCTTTATTTTGTTCACAGTTCACCCCAGGGGATGATTCGGATGGTGAAGGCGAACCTAGTGCGGCTGATATGTCGGGAGTGGATCCCTCTGGTGCTGGTCCTTCAGGTGCGGGTCCCTCGGGTGAGGGATCGTCGGGTGCTGCTCCATCGGGGACTTCTCACGCTGGTATCTCTGTTGGTGATCCCTCCGTAGTCTATGGGACCTTTCGGCGCCTTGATGATAGCTTCCTTTCGAGCCTCTGCGCTGATGTGGACAGACAGGCACCACTCTCTGCCGAAGGGGCTCGCGTTCCTCCTCCTGAGGTGGTCCCAGGGGTAAGTCCTTTGATAGCCCAATCTCTTTTCATTTCGGTTTCTTTCTGAACACGCCTTTAGGGTTGTCCTGACCTTTGATATTGCATTGTTCTGAATCTAGGACCTCAACTCGCCCATGGAGTATGCGGCATACCATCGTCACCTGGCGGAGCTTAGGGAGGTCGAGACGGTGAGTGTCTTGCTGTTCTATCCCTCTTTATTCATTTTATCATCATTTGCCCTTTAACTGATTCTGACTCTTAACTTTGGTTTGTACTTTGCAGCGTGCTCGTGCTAAGGAATCGCGCTCCTTTCTTAGCAGGATCTCGCAGGCGTGGTCTAGGGTGGGGGACATGCAGACTTTTCAGAGTTCTTCTCGTCGTCGCAAGAAGTCAAAGGGCGCCAACCAGGAATAGGCTATTAGTTTTTTTTTGGAAAACTCAGTATTCTTTGGAATTTGATTTGAATCTGTTTTAAACAATTTGGGGAATGGTCGATGTGGTACTTTGGAAACAAATTTTATTTTTATTATCATTTGGGAGATAGTCTTGCTTTGATTTTATGTCCCGATTTCTTGGTATCAAATCCGTTTCTTTGCAGGATGTATTGGCCCAAAATGTCTTTGGAAAGTGACCCCCTTGGGTTGCATGCCTTGATGTAGGATCGGTCCTGCATATAAATAAACAGAACAAATGCTTAGTTGTTAAATGAACAGGGTGTGTGAAGCAAACAAACAAGAGGGGTGTAAGTCCCCCAAGTTAGGTCCCGAAATGGCTGAGGAGGGGGAGCTCAGAGTGTGGCGCAACTATTAGTTGCGCCAGCTCAAAACTCGGCTGATTTGTGCTGGCGCAACTAATTGTTGCGCCAGGCAAGAAAAGGGGGAAATTTGTGCTGGCGCAACTATTAGTTGTGCCAGGCAAGACAGGGGACCGAAATGCATTGGCGCAACTATTAGTTACACCAGGTTTAACCTGGGGGGGAATGGGTCCTTATATACCTGAGTCAGCCCAAACGTTAGCTCTTTTCGTTTTGACTTGGCCTCTTTGACTGGTTCTTTTTGCCCTTGCTTTTTCAAGGCGGGTCCATCATCATACATCGATTCTTATCTCCCCAAAAGACCCTTGTACATTCATGAACCCGCTTTCCAGCCCTCCCTGACGCGGAGGGCAGGAGTCAATTTGCCCTTGTTGGATTTGGGGGCCAATTTTTTAATGGCCTTGTTTGGGAGCTTGAATGAGAGTGAGCTCGCCGACTTGGAGCGCCTTGGGCTATATCGCCTTCCTTCCTTCCTAGAGGTCCCCCTTCGGTAGGAACTTCTTCATGCCGTCGCTTCATTTTGGGATGTGAATCTCCACATATTTCGTTTTGGGAAGCGGGAGCTAACCCCAACCCTTGAGGAGCTATCTAACTGCCGGCCTGAAGCTTCACAGGGGCCTTGCAAGAGTCATGTCGCAGCCAGGTTATTCCAAATCCGTTCACCTTACTCTCGGTTTGAAGAAATCCGAGTATGAGAAAAGTCTCATTGGGGGGCCAACAAGGTGTTCGCTAAAATTCCTCAAAGAACTTTTTGGTGACGAAAGCCTCCAAAAATTACCGGTTAGGAATGTTTTTAACGTGAAAGCCCTAGCACTTGGTCTCATCTCTAAAATCCTTTTCTTCACTGGGGGGAGAGCTTCTCATTGGCAGTTTGTGATATTTTGGCGGAGCTGGAGGCGGGCCGGTCCATAATGCATTTAGTGCCTGTCGAGTTGTATCGATGCCTTGATTCTTTTACTTTGGGTAAGGTGGAGGGCCTTCGGGGATGCCCCTTATTGCTTCAGGTCTGGTTGGGTGTGCATTTTGCTGTTTTGGGGCCCGTGCCCCGCTTTTATATTGCCCGAGGCGACGTGGTCCAATGTTTTTTGGGTCGATACCACCTGCTCCCCCAGGGCGATATGTCAGCTCTGAAACTTTGGTTGATCGATGCCGAGCTGACATGGAGGCTCCCTTGGCTAGACCAGACCTTCCCGATAATTCGTAGTAGAGATCACGAGGGCATCACCCTCCTAGGATTGACGGGCAGCACCGTTTACTACCCATTCTGAGTGTTGTGTTAGTTCGGCTGCCCTCAGCAGGTGCCTTTTGAGGCCAGACCCCCTTTATGTGATTTGATATTTTCTAGGGGATCCTCTGGGGACATAGATTGGATTGTTGCTCTTTGGGAGACGCATCAGTCAACACTGATGTGTGATTTTGAGCAGGGAGACTCGGTTAGGACTTTTCCTGAGTACGAGGCCTGGCTGTTGACTAAGCGGCCTGCTGCTGATGGCCCGGATTTTCCAGAGATCATTGATACTGGAGGCCCCTGGCCAAAGAAAGAGATGGCACTCTGAGCCCGTATTGAGCTTTTGGTGGATGAGAAGAGGGTCCTACAAGAACTTTTGGCATGCGAGAGGGTTAGAGCAGACACAGCAGAGAGCGAGGTTCTCCATTTGAAGGGATCACTGAGCGTTGCTTTTGGAGCCGCCGACTCTTCTCGAAAGAGGTTCAAGAGCCTGCATGGTCGTTGGCTGACTGAGAGGAATGTCCGAGAGGATGACCTTTATGCTGACATTAGCGCTTTGAAGCGCGAGCTGGGCCGTTAACTCCTTCCTGCACACAAAATTTTTGCACATATCAGATACACAGAAAAGGGGCGTAGAAAACCCCTTTACAAATACACACACATTTTTGGTATATATATTTTCTTTATGTTTTTGTTGTTTTTGCTTTATACTTGTAAAAAGGAAAACATGTTAGTCATCACACCGACTATTTTTTGGGATGTGATGTAAGTGATGCAAAAGGCAGTTATATACATCCATACAGATCTATTTTTGGTTTATACATATTTTTTGGTGTCTTAATCATTGGGTGATACTTTGGGAAACCCTGGGTCCACCTTTGAGCATGGTCGAACCCCCCTTTTTTTTTAAGTTGGACCTAGGTGGGTTTCTGGTTTTTGCCAAGGCCGGCACATCGATCCCTTCGGATTGAGTTGATCCTTTCTCCTTGCCTCGAGTCATACGTTTGACGGTGCGGGTTTCACAAAGACAATTCTGGTCGGGACTCGATTTGAACTAGCATGAGCCCCCCCCCCCCCAAAAAAAAGGGATCAGGGGGAGTAACCAAGGAGGGTCCTCAAACATCAATAATTTCCATCAGTCTAAACTTTTCTTTTCTTTTTCAATTTTTCTTTATTTATCTCCCTCTCTTTTTTTTTTTTACCTGTGGCGCCCTTTTAGGTTTTCACCACGTCTATGGGTTTAGCTCTCTTACCCCAAGCGCCCTTTCGGGTTTTCACCTGGTCTGCACAAACTCGCTGTTTTTACCGTAGCGCCCTTTCGATTTTTCACCACGTCCATCTTGCTTTGAGCTTGTATTTTCTTTATTTATTATTATTTTCTTTTCTTTTTCCTTTTCTCAATAGCCACGACATAGACGTCGATTCCGTCATAGCCGGCTGGATGGGGTTCTAGTGTCGTCTCACGACTCGGCTCATGTTGACTTAACAGATATTATGACTGCTTGCGAACCTACAAAGAGGGCTTCCTTCAGGGTGTAGCTTGGCCATGGGTTAGGTTAGGATTTGAAGGTATGCTGGGCTATTTCCTTGATACGGCTTCAGTTTTCTCAACATACTTTCTTCCTTGGGGGTTTTAATGTACATGCCCCGTGATCCTTCTACATTTTTTTTGTTCCTTTTGCTCCATTTCAGGCAATCTCTTTTTGAGGTTTTGCTTTTTCGATTTTTTTAAAATTTTGATAGTAACTTTACTTCATCCTTTTTTGTATATGTACACACACATTTTTTTTGGGAAAGGGGGTTATTGAAAGAAAGGCCCAGGCTCAAATGGGGTAGCAAAGGATATCATCATTTTTAGGGATGCTTTTTGGCTACTGTGTTTGGAATGATGGCCTCTTTTGGGTGGTTCTTAAGCAGTCACGTATCTATTTCACCAATACTTACCTTATCGCGATAGACTAAGAGTAGAACCGTCGGACATATCCAGCATTGATGGGCTCAGGAAGATGATCTCCGTCCATGGTGGCGGATGATGGCGTATCCCTGACACTTCTAATGACGATGGTCCTTCCCTAGCTTTATTTGAATTTTCCCCTTGGATCGGCGTGGAGGGATGGGAAGATCTTCTTTAGCACAGTGTCTCCTACCTTTAGATCTCGACCGCGGACACATTTATTATAAGCGCGTGTGAGTCACCCTTGGTAAACTTGAGTGTGACACAAGGCTAGGAGTCTCTTCTCGTCCAATAAGTTTAACTGTTCAAAGCAGGATCTCTCTCTGTGTGCTTCATGTAAGCCTGATTCTATGAGAATTCGGAGCGAGGGTACTTCAACCTCTACCAGGAGGACGGCCTAGGTTCCATACACAAGGGAGAATGGTGTTGCCCCTGTAGCGGTACAGATCGACATTCGGTAGGCCCACAAAGCAAATGGCAGCATTTCGCTCCAATCTTGATAAGTGACGACCATTTTCTCAAGAATGCAAACGATTGTCTTGTCCGCGGCTTCCACGGCTCCATTAGTTTGAGGCCGATAAGGGGATGAGCGATGGTGCTTGATCTTGTATTGTTCGCAGAAGTCTCGGATGCGCTTATTCGCAAAGTTTGTACCGTTGTTTGTAATGATATCTTTGGGTACTCCAAATCGACACATAATATTGTTCTTGAGAAACTTCTCAACGTGACTGGCCGTGATGTTGGCATATGACGCCGCTTCTACCCACTTGGTGAAGTATTCAATGGCGACGAGGAGTGGTCATGCAGTGAAGATCAATGGCAGGAGCGTGTATTAGACTATAGTGTTCTTGACACTTTTAACATTTTTGAACATGTTTACAACAATCTGATTCCATGGTGGTCCAAAAGTATCCCTGCCGTAGGATTTTCTTAGCGAGCATGTGACCGCTGACGTGGGCTCTGCATACTCCCTCATGGATTTCTTTCATAATATTGACCGCTTCACTTTCAGTAAGACACTTGAGTAAGATGTTATTGTATGATCGCTTGTAGAGGCATTCCCCGCAAATGACATACCATGCCTCTAAACATTGAATGGTTCTTCGGTCTGTCTTGGATGTACCCTCTGGGAAAGTTAGGGTCTCGAGGAAATTCTTGATATCTGAGAATCAAGGTGGCTCATCATCAGGCTTTGTAGGTTCCTCAATCTGGAGGCAGAAGGCCGGCTCATTCCTCTGCTCGATCCTGATCGGCTTCATCTCAACACCATAGGAGATTTCACTCATTGACGCCAAAGTTGCTAATGCGTCGGCAAAGCGATTCCTTATCCGGGGGACGTATGAGAAAGTCACATCTTAGAAGCAAGCTATCAGATCCTCGAGGTGTTCATGATAGAGGATTAGTGTCTCGTCTTTCGTCTTCCAATCACCATTCGTTTGACATATGATTAACCGTGAATCGCCAAATACTCGAAGGTGAGTTACATTCAGATCGAGAGCCGCCTGTAGACCAGCGACACAAGCTTCGTACTCAGCCATGTTGTTAGTGCAAGGGAAGTTGAGCTTGATAGAGATCGGCAAATGGGATCCTTTTGGTGAAATCAGGATGGCGCCAACTCCTTGGCCCTCGACATTTGCTGCCCCGTCAAAGTGCATTACCCATGATTCTTCTGCTTCTTCTGTATCGTCTTCTATCATGAATAAGATATCTTCATCTGGGAATTCAGTTCTTAACGGCTCATAGTCAGGTAAAGGATTATCAGCAAGATGATCAGCAAGCGCCTACCCCTTGATCGATTTCTGAGTGACGTATGTGATGTCGAATTCAGATAATAAAAGTTGCCATCATGCGGTTCATCCAGTGAGAGCTGACCTTTCAAATAGGTATTTCAAATGGACCATTCGGGCCAAGAGCAGAACCACCTGAGATAGCAAGTAGTGGCGGAGCCTTTGAGTAGCCCATACAAGAGCCAGGCATGCTTTCTCCAAATGAGAGTAGCGCGCTTCATAATCAGTAAACTTCTTGCTCAGATAGTAAATGGCCTGCTCTCTTCTTCCTGTTTCATCATGCTGCCCCAAGACACATCCCATCGAAACTTTCGTCGTGGAGAGATACATCAGGAGTGATCTCCCTCGATCCCCCTCCTGCTGACGATGAAACCCTAGCAGTTTCCCTGACATAGCACCAAATGCGCACTTCTGTGGATTCAGACGTAGTCGATACTTCCTCAGCCTTTCAAACAGCTTCTGAAGGTTTACCAGATGGCGCTTCACTCTGGTGACTTGGCTATCATGTCGTCGACATACACTTCAATCTCTCGGTGCATCATGTCATGAAATAGTGCAGTCATAGCTCTCTGGTATGTTGCACCGGCATTCTTCAGCTCGAATGGCATGACTCAATAACAAAAGGTTCCCCAGGGGGTAATGAATGCTGTCTTCTTGCGATCAACCTCTGCTATTTTGATATGATTGTATCCTGAGAATCCATCCATAAAAGAAAGCATCCCGTGCTTAGCTGTGTTATCAACCAAGATGTCGATGTGTGGTAATGGAAAATCGTCCTTTAGGCTCGCTTTGTTCAAATTACGAAAATCGATACACATGCGAACCTTTCCATCCTTCTTTGGCATAAGTACGATATTGGCTAACCATTGCGGGTATTTGGATATCATGAGAAACCCCACGTCATACTGCTTGATGACCTCGTCTTTGACTTTCAGCATCCATTCGGGTCCAAGACGTCTCAACTTCTGCTTGACTGGCTTCATATCAGGGTAGAGGGGCAACTCATGCTCGACCAAATCAGTATCCAGACCAGGCATGTCCTCATACGACCAAGCAAAAACATCTTGGTATGACCGTAGGAAGTCGATCATGCTTTTTCTTTCCTCAGGAGACAGTGATGCTTCGATTTTGGTTATCCTGGGAACCTCCTCAGTTCTTAAATTGACGTCTTCGGTCTCTTCGACAATGGGGGTAGGGCCATACTCAAAGTCGACAAATTGGTCAAGGAGCTCATTGGGGAGCTCCTCGAAGGGGACATCCTCGTCCAGACTCGTGATCCCTACCTCTTCTTGTATTTCTACGGGGAAGGGGTCGATTTCACATGAGACGGGTATTTTGATTAAGGCATCCTTTTGTGGGACATTTTCTGAAATTTTAAATGATAATATTTTTGGCCTTTGGATTTTTTTAATGTTTTTGGGATTTTGTATTTTTCTCATGTTTTTGAGATTTTTGTTTTCTTCGGAGACGGATCCTTGGCAAGGCGGGTTGCTATATACACAAGGTATTGTTCACCAAGAACTTCTCTCACTTTTTATAGGTTATTTTTTTTGTGGGAAATGGGTGCCAAATATTAGGCTACTCCCCACTTCCAGGGTTTGGGGTGAAGATGCCCAATTGCGTACCTGAGGGGCCGCTTCTTTACCTGTTGGGATGGAGGGTCCTAACTGATATGGCTCATTGGAGTCAACCTTCATTATATTGATCCCCATTTCGTCTAAGATCATGTCCTCAAACAATAACTCGGTTTTGTGGTGATTTACCATAGGGGGGGTTTGTTCAGGCACCGACCGACAATGCGGCCAAATCTATCTCCAAGCTGGGAAGGGAGATCTGGGGACTGGTGGGATGGACTGGGGCTATGGGTTTGTGTGGGGTCAAATGGGTTACCCCATTTCGATCGATCTTTACGACCCCTGCACTGACAAAAGAATCCCTGATGTGCGACTTAGGGCGAGGTTTCTCTTCTATGTTGATTCCTCGAGCTCTTGCAACTGCGGCGACCTGGCTTTCTCTTTGGCCTCTCGGACCTCTTGCTCTGTGGGCTTGTATCCTAGCCCGAATCTTACTTTCTGTCCCTTAGCCACAACAGACTCTCTTCTGCCTTGTAATTTGGGTCCCAGACCCCTTCCTTTCTGATAGCCCCACTTTTGGAGCATTGCCACTGCCACTACCATACGCCTGACATGATGCCCTCAATGGGTTCTGGGAGTATAGCTGACACCTCATACTCAAAACTGTGAAGGTCGACATCCTCAGCGGTGTGTGGTACGTTCAACATATTGAGTTTTTCAATACTATTGGCGGCCTTTTCTTTCTCACTGTGCCTCTCTCCAATGATTATGATAATCTTATGCCCAGATAGAAATTTGAGTTTCTGGTGCAATGTGGAAGGTATGGCTCCGACTTCATGTAGCCACGGGCACCCCAATAATAAATTAAATGAGGATTTGATATCCATGACTTGAAATAAGATGGAAAAGGTTATTGGCCCTATCAACAGCTCAAGATCAACTTCTCCCATTATTTCTCTCCTGATATTGTCAAACCCTCTAGCGCTAGTTCTGGTGGGCCTTAACATGCACGCATCAACCCCGATCTTGGTGGCGGTTCTCAACGGGCATATATTTAATGTAGACCCATTATCAATTAGTACCAAGGAGATAATCATATTTCCAGACTCAACGGTTATATTCAAAGATTTTGAGTGGCTACCTCCTTCCTCAGATAAATCGGCATCAGAAAATGAAATGGCATTTGAAGCCATCACTTGACCAATTATCTGCCCGACTTCATCTGGGCTAACTTGGAGTGATACATGCGTATTTTTTAACACCCCCATTAATGCTTGAAAATGGAGTGGGGATGTCATCAACAGATCCCATTCAATGATATAGGCAGGCATTCTTCTCAGCTGAGTCTTCAGTATATGTTCTCGACTCATCTTCTCAAGGGTTCACCCATCTTTCTTCCTTCAAAGTTGGGCTTATGTTGTAGGTATTTCGCTTCTTTGATATCCTCCCAGATTTGGTAACAAATCTACTGCCCCTTCTCTGCTGCTGCTTCCGGCATTGATATCTGTTTGTTCGTAGCTTAGCGAGACCTGATGAGGATCATATGTGGGTCCCAAGAGCTGGAAGGGTATGGCTGTCGCTTCTTGAGGTACTTGTACTGTCGGCTCAGGAGGTGTGGGCAATACTTGATTCACCTCGGTGGCAGCAGGTTGGGTGGAAAGATTGGGCCAAATGGGGGTGGTGAAGCTTGAGGGTGGTGGCATTGGAGGGAAGGAGGTAAAACTAGGCCATTGATAGCTAGTGGGTGTTAGGGGCAGATGGGGGGTCTGATGGGCCGTTAGGTAATTGACCGGCGTGGTGGAATTTGTCGGTGGTTGAACTGGGGGTGATGGAGTGGGCGCAAGGCATTTATAACTGATGGGTGCGAGTGTTGGATTGGGGGCCTGGTGGCTTATAGGGCAATCGATGGGTTGTGGTGTATGGTGGTAGTTGAAATGGGGCGCAGGCCATTGATGACTGGCGAGTGCGGGTGCAGGATTGGGGGCATGGGGGTTTATAGGGTAATTGATGGGGGTTGTGGTGTATGGTTGGTATGCATTGATATTTACATAAATCACGGGTGTGGTGGATGGAAAGTATGCCCGGAGATCCAAAGGTTCAAGTTGTGGGGTTGGGTTGGGAAAATATTCAGACAAATTTAGGGGTTCAATTACCCCAACATTCCTTTCTTCATCATTCCTCGGCCATGGTGCCACATAATTCTCCCGATCACTGATATAATCGGATGGGTCAAATTCAAACTCCTCCTCATCTTCTATCATTCCGATGGTGGGTCTGGGACTTGCTCCTCTGGTAGGATGTGGGGGTAGTGGCACTTGGTGAATATTAGCATGCTGAGAAGGTGCAGGGGGGAATGATTTTCCCGGCATCGATCAAATCCTGGATGGCATGCTTCAATGGGAAGCAACGATCAGTAGGGTGACCCGGACCCTGATGAAAATTGCAGTGGGTATTTGGGTCATAGTTCTTTGGGATTGGGTGAGGAGGAGGTTGCGATTGGTGGATAGCCACTAATCCCTTTTCTACTAACAGGGGCAAAAGTACACTCAAAGATTGCCCCAGAGGTGTGAAGACTTGGTCGTAGCGGGCTCTCCTCTGTTCCGGGGTCATTTGCATCCCTTGCCCATTCCCCCTTCTTTGCGTCTGCTCAGGCCTAACAGGTGCTAGTGGGGCTGCCTGAAATTGAAACGGGGTAGTATTATTATTGGTCCTGGTATTGATTATGTTTTGGACATCGCCCCCTGTTCTCTTCTCGTTCCTCTGCTCTGAAAATCTTCTGACCCCACTGGGTCCACTTGACACGTTCTTATTTAGACTACCCTCTCTGATGGCATCCTCACATTGGTTAGCATTTTTCACCAGATCAACAAAACTGGACTGCTGCTGGTATACCAAAAAGTCCGAGATTACTGGCAGAGTGTTCTTTGAAATCATCTCTATTTGTTCATCATCAGGTATTCTATTCCTGACCTGAGCTGCTAGTGCTCTCCATCGCCCTAAGTAGTCGCTGAAGGTCTCGTTCTGGTTCTGCTTCAAACGGGCCAAGTCGGACTTACGCGACTCAATGTCTATATTGTAGACACACTGTTCTTGAAAGAGATGCATCAAGTCCCTTCACGTTTTCATCATGGATGGCTCTAATGATGTGAACCATCTCAAAGCCGGACCGGTCAGACTCTTTTGAAAGACTTTTATTAGCAGTCTTTCGTCCTCCCCGTATTGGCACATGTCCCCATAGTAGGACTTCAGGTGCGCAATAGGATTGCCAGTGCCATTATATTTGTCAAAGGCTAGCATTTTAAATTTGGGGGGCAGGGGACCTCAACGAACAGATATAAGTCTGTGAAGTTCGTGGCGTGGATTTCAGCACCACCCTAATCACCTCTCTCTATAAATAGAGAGCCACCCCCCTTGTTTGAGGATCTTTTGAAATTTCTAAGAGAAGAAACTCTTGCATTTTGCTCCCTCATTTGCCTAAAAAATCAGAATTTGCACATACCTTATAAGCTTTAGCCCATCTCATACCTCTAGCATCATCATCCATTCCCAAGCTCCAAGCCTTTAGTCATTGAAGTTAGAACCTTGCTCTAACCCGCTCGCTTTCGAAAGCTCACCAGTGTTGCTCACGTGCGAAGATCCACAACGGTGCTACAAGGGCTCGAGAGCTCTGGCTCTCCCCTCTATTCCTCTACCTTCTTTGATTTTCCTCTATCCTAGAATTGAGTCGTTACACTGCCAAAATTTCAGCGGGTGCGAAGGGCTCAATAGGATCGGTGTGCCTTCGGGCAAGAGGAAGTACCGCTCATATATAATTATATAATTATATATATATATATATATATATGTTATGTACACGTAAACATAGACTTGGCCATAGTAGAGACCGCTTACAGGCGGGTCAATCGGGTGCCTAACGCCTTCCCGATTGATAACCGAAGTCCTTACCCAAGAGGCTTTGGCGTCGACCGGTGAATCAAAGTCATATTTTGCACTTCGGTGCTCATAATACCGATTTTGGTACCCCAGAATACCAAAAGCTCCAGGTGGCGACTCCATCTTTTAAAAAAAAAGAGCGCATCATCGCGACGGACTCGCGAGAGCCCACGATTGCACAGTCTCGTAAAAAGTAAACTTCTTGCTCAGATAGTAGATGACCTGCTCTCTTCTTCCGGCTTTATCGTGCTGCCCTAGGACACATCTCATTGAGAATTCTGTTGTTAAGAGATACATGAGGGGTAGCCTCTCGGGTACTGAGGGTACCAAAAATGGAGGATTGAGGAGATAACCTTTGATCTTATCGAATGTCACTTGATAATCATCGTCCCATTCAACGAGAGAATTTTTTCTCAGTAATTTGAAGATCGGCGTGCAGATAGGAGTTAACTGTGTAATGAACCGACTAATGTACTATATTCTACCCAAGAAGCCTTTAACCTCTTTCTTAGTAGATGGTGGAGGCATTTCTATGATGGCTTTCACTTTGATTGGGTCAGCTTCAATGCCTCTTCTGCTGACGATGAAGCCCAGTAGCTTTCCTGGCACAGCAACGAATGCACATTTATAAGAGTTTAGACATAGCCTGTACTTTCTCAGTCTTTCAAATAGCTTTTGGAGGTTGACTAGATGATCACCTCTTTCCTGATACTTGGCTATCATGTCGTCAATATACACCTTGATTTCTCGGTGCATCATGTCATGGAACAATATTGTCATCGGCCACTGATACGTTGCCCTGACATTCTTTAATCCGAATGACATAACCCGATAGTAGAAAGTTTCCCATGGAGTGATGAACGTTGTCTTCTCTCAGTCCGCTTCTGTAATTTTTATCTGATTATAATCAGAGAAATCGTCCATGAACAAGAGCATCTCATGCCTGGCAGTGTTATCGTCCAAGATGTCAATGTGTGACAAAGGGAAGTAGTCTTTCGGGCTTGCCTTGTTGAGATTTCTGAAGTCGATGCACATGCAAACCTTTCCGTCCTTCGGCACTGGCACAATGTTGGATAGCCACTATGGGTATTTGGGGACCATGAGGAAACCCACATTGTATTGCTTGATGACTTTATCTTTTACTTTCAACATCCATTCTAGCCAGAGACGCTTCAACTTTTACTTGACAGGCTTTACGTCAGGATATAACGACTAATGTTCAACCAAATTGGTGTCCAAACTAGGCATATCCTCATATGACCATGCGAAGAGATCTTGGTATGACTAAAGGAAATTAATCATGCCTTTTCTTTCCTCGGGAGAGAGTGTCATTTCGATTTTGGAGATTTTAGGATCTTCCTCAGTCCCCAAATTGACCTCCTCGTTCTCTTCAATGATAAGGGTAGGGCCATGTTCAAAATCGAAGTATTGTTCAAGGAGCTTATTGGAAAGTTCCTTGATTAAGTCCTCGCCATCCAGATCTGTGACTCCAATTAAGGCATCTATATTCTTGCTTTTTTGGGGAATTTTTAAAGATAATATTTTTTGAGTTTTTTACATTTTTTCTATTTTTTATGATTTTCCTTTTCTTCGGAGATGAGCCACGGGCAAGGCGGGTCCTTATATACACATGATATTGCTCGCCAAGGGCTAACCTCACTTTTTATAGGTTTTTTTTTTTGGAAGCTAGTACCGTATTTACGACCATTTGATACTTTCGAGTTAGGGCATTAAAGCCCAATTTCTTACCTGAGGTGTCACACCTTTACCTGATCTTGTGAAGGAAACTAACTGAGATGACTTTTGAGGGTCAGCCTCTATCATATTTACCATTGCTTCGTCTGGGACCTGATCCTCAAACGTTAACACGGGCTTGGGGTAGGTTATGATAACTGGTTGTATTGACGGGAGTGCAGACACCCCATTTTCTCCCTCAAAGTATGCAAACCTCTTCGGTCAAACCTTGACCTTGCCCATGACTTTTAAAAAGGGACTAACCCTCTCTAAGAGTCTTAAAACCCTAAAAGGTTGAGCCAACACCCTGACAATATATCCCTCATTGAAAGCCCAGATGTAAACTTTTTTTACTAGACTTTGGTATTTTAACAATACTTCGATATTATTTATGGGCTTTGTTCTTGAATTTTATGTTGTTCTAATTAAGTCTTAACCTATTGCAAGCGCACAATGGAAATTGTAATGCTAGTATAGGATTGTTCCCACAAGGAAGTGATTTATCTATATATTTATTTTTATTTTCTGAAAACTTATATTTATCTTTACGATCCTAAACTACTTGAGAAATATGAATAAACGAATAGTTTTTAAACTAAAGTACAGAAAATAAATCTTCATCTTCAAACTTCTGGATCCTGGTCGCCAATCAATTTCTTTCTGTTCTCAGATATTTATGAAATTAAAAGTACCATTACACTATATATCAAATCTCCTAGTGTTGGTCGTCATTCAAAACTAGAATCCTATAAATACAGATTTAATCTAATCAACAATCTCCTAAAACTTGGTCGTCAATCAAATTCTAGAAAATTGAAGATAAAAAATAAAATACCGTTACACTAATCTGCAAATCTCAATCTGAGTCATCAATTCAAATCAAAACTTGGAGATGTTTACAAAGCAGGAAATATGCAATAAAATAAATATAAACTAGAAAGCAAAGTAGAACTATCCAAAGGGTTGATGTTTCAACTTTCTCAGCCTTGGTTGTCAGGCAAGACCTTAGAGAATTGTGGACAATTTTATTTGATAAATCTAATATACAATAGTGATCGGAAGAAAACCCAGACGTCAGTCGTCAATTGATGCTGAGAAATTCTTTGATAAATTATTCCTATGTTGAGCTCTCTTATTTATAGATCATAAGGAGTCAGTTTGTAGTGATCTAATCCTAATAAGAGAAATTACTAAAAATAAAAGATTTCTACTATAACTCTAATTCTAATCCTAGCTTTCCTTGCTTTGAATAGTTGATGCGCCTCTTGACTTTCTCCTTAATTTCAGTAACCGAGATCTTTAGGAGTCTTTCTTCATCAATCTTCTCAAATTCGTGATTTGTCAAACTTCTAATTCAAGGGCTCTTCAAAATTGGTGCATGGCGGTGTAGATCGTTACTTGATCAGCAATGTAAGAGTCCTTCTATTTATAAAATCGTAAATCACAATTTTCCTTCTTACATAGCTTTCTCTCTGGATGATTGTAAATCACGAACGATCATTTTCTCCTTTGTATCACCTTCCGCTGGAACGACTTCTATAAAGAATCGTAAACTACGATTTTACAGATTTCTTTGTATAGTGCTCCTTCGTCTTTTACAATTTCTTATTATTTCAGCAGCATCTGATCATCTTTTTCATTCAATCATCTTTCTTACTGCCTTTTGAGTTTATTTTGATGAAGATTAACACTTTGGTTCTCTTTTACTGATTATCCTTAATATCTGCACACCACTAACTTATTAGTAGCAAACTAGGGTTTTGCATCACTAAGTTAAGGGTGATAAAATGGTATATTCTGTGACTGATCAGGCTTCAAAGTTTTGCAAAAAGGCTTCCCATTTGAAAGTTAGAAATTTGACGAAAATGTAAAAAATTGGATTTTGTTCTTGAAGTGGAAAGTTGACTTTTTATTATTTGAGAATTTTCATCCGATACTATTTTTATTGAATTCAAATGGGGGTATTTTGTTATTTACATGTAATATCATTTAAGTAAATATCATAACTCTTTAGTAAATGGAAAAGAAAGAGTTATGACATTTACTTAAATGATATTACATGTAAATATATATGTATGTCTGTCCTGACCTACCTGTCTATCTTTAACCTGAAATGTCTGTCTATACTTAACCCTGAATTACGCACATGATAGTATGCACATAATTCATTGCGTGTGGGTCCACTTATATGCAATCAATCTCGAATTACTCGTGGGTCAGCTTGTGCACAATTCAATTACGTGCGTGACCCTTTGTGTGCAATTGGGCCAAGTTGGACCAGGACTCAAATTCCATGAACTGCCCGAAGTCCCCGATTACACGCATACTATCATGTGCTTAATTTGATTGCACGCATGGTGCCATGCGCACAATTAGTTCCAACAAGATTGGAACTAGGATACTCGGCTAAGCCAGTCAACCGGCCATGCCTGAGTCGGCAATCGACCTCCAACGAATTGCGCATTGTGAACCATGAGCGCCATTTAATTACATGCAGGACTACCTGCGCGCTATTGGTTAATTGCAAACATGGCTATATGCGCGCAATTGTTCGTATACCTATAAAAAACCCCTATCCCACGACCAAACGAACCAATTCGCTATTTTTTTCTTCTCTTTCTCGAGCTTGTCCCTTTGAGAAAATTTGAGGTTCTCTCTAGGGCTTTTAGAGAAAGGGGTTGAGCTGCCTTCTAGACTTCTAAAATTCAGACTCTTTTCTAGGAGCCCAGGTAGTTAAGCTGGCGATACTGGCCAGCTAGCCTTCACTCTCGAATGAGTATTAGAGGAACATGCGCCCTTAGCCTTAGATTCTTAGGAAATCCCTGCCCAATATTCTTTGCCTAGAGCCCACCCTATCCCCTCTCAGTCTTTCCAAAATAGCCTTAGCCATCCCGATTTACCTAAAGGAGGTTACGGAGGGTACTCGGGAATGGGGTCGATCCTCCTTAGCATAGTGGGCCACCACTCCTTTTTCTTAGATAGAGCCAGTAGAAATAGGAGACCAAACTAGTTAGACCTTAGGCAACCCATAGCTGCTGAAGTTGGTCGACCGACGTTCAGTAAAGGAGTTAACTCGCGTCCTGCAAAGCATGATCAATGATGTGTTGCAGCATCGATAAATATTTGCAGTTGATGATAGCATCAACCCAGGTACTCTCTGTTTAAAATTTGCCTTTTTCTTTTCAGCATTTAATATTTCCTAAGTTATTCCACCGGTTTCTGCCAGAGTCCACGTGGACCTGAATTGGGCCACTTCTTTCAGAGATCGAAAGGAACCTAGAAAAAGTGTGTACCAATAGATTGGCGATCGCGATGGGGCACTTTTTGCTAAGGTTGCCCCGATTTTATTAGTTTGATTTTTGTTTATTTTTCTGCTTTATTTTTTACTTTTTCACACACACACACACACACACACTTACACCCATTATTTACTATCTGCTTTTAAAAAATAAGAAAAAATGTTAGGCATCAGAAAATTGAACTTTAATTATATCGACCCACCCTCATGGGGCTCCCATAGAGATCCCGAGTATAACATTAGGCCATCTTTATGGACAGTCCAGCTTCATGCCCAGGTAAATATGGTTAGTGAAAGCAAAAAATACTCTTTTGCTCCAAAAAATTCTAATCATAGCAACAACAACGAAGGTGATAGCAAGCAAAGATACACCGCCAGCCAAATTATTCACCTCACTACTGATGCACTCAATAATGGAGGGAAAGAAGCAGATACGCTACGATGATCCCTGGCCAAGCTATACAAAGCCGCAATGGACCAGAAGCTGATAATCGAACAACAAGTTACTTCGAGAAATAGGTAAGAAGAAAAGTCGTCGACTCCTCTAAGTGCCCCGACACCCCCAGAATCACCTGACACACATACCCTTCACACCTCCTACAATAACAACCACCGAAGACAACCCTCTCCAGAGACACCTAAAAAGGACACCACCATAAATATGAACAACCTCCATCAATTTTTAGACAATTACATGGCTAAGAGAGTACGCTCGAAACAGTCCTTCAGATTCGACAACTTCTGTCGAGACACAGACTTCGCTATACCCGCCAGCTTTAAACCCCCCAAATTTAACAAATATAACGATACAGGAAACCCAAATCACCACCTGGCCTTATTTTGCAATGATTGTCGACCTATACGTGACAATCAGGGGCTCCTCATCCACTACTATCAGAGATCTCTAGAAGGAGAAGCCCTCGACTGGTTCGCTAGTCTACCACTTCACCGAATTGACACGTTCGATGACCTAGCCAATCAATTTCTTGACCAGTATAAATATTTAATCCTGGAAACGATCAGCCTCAGCAACCTAATGACTACAAAGCAAGAGCCTGATGAAGATTTTGCTAACTTTGTTGGACGTTGGAGAAAGCTTGTAGCACAGACCGGAAGCCAGATAAAAGAAAACGAAGCACTAGACATTGTGATAAACAATACTTGGGAGCCACTCCGCAGTGCTCTCATCCTAAGCGACTACCCCAAATTCTCTTGCCTCCGTGAACACGCCTCAATCATAGAGTGTTGCATGAAAAATGGGGACCTTAATCTCTCTACACTAAACAGACCCTCTCCCAACAACCCTAGAATAAACACCTCAAATGATACTCTATGCCCCAAATAAATCAATACAAACCAAGAACAAAACTAAATAATGAACTTCCATCCATATAACCAAACTCAAGATCAATACACGAACCTATACCCTGACTATAATCAATCTCTACACTCTAATCATAACTAACAACCATATCCTAACCAGAATCAGGACCAACACCCCAATGCCATGCAAACCAGCATTACCTTCCCATTATTTGGGCAAACTCCATCAAGCCTTGAACTCACATATGATATTACACACTCACTCACCCCCACCCTAGTTCATTTAGCTTTGACCAGAGAATTGAACCTCCTGACCACATCCACACCACCCATCCACAACCAACCAACCTCGCCTCACCCAATCAAACCTAAAATCATCCCCATAATCGAACTAGTGATCAAATCTTTACAACATGACCAATCATTAAACTCACCAATCAAGTCGACACACCCATTCCTAAATCAAACCAACCAATCTTTAAAATCAACAAACCTATCCCTGAACCAACCCCTCTTACCTTTAAGCCCAATAACTTACCCACCGACAAATCAATCCCCACGCTCCCTCAGTCAACATCTAAACCAGCTATACAATCGATCCCTACACAAACTCCCTCACCTAACCCGGACGCAATTCCCAAACCAACTTATCAACATATTTTAGCAGCACCAATGCCTAAATCAATCATCCCACAAATTTCAAAACTAAACATTGAACCTAAACCAATAACCGAGCCCATTCCTAAAACAAATTTGGCATTTGAACTCGTGCAATCGTGGGAATCGGACAATCGTCATGATGCACTCTTCAACAAAAAAATATAGAGTCGCCATCCCGGGCCTGCGGCGTGCCGGGATACCTAGTTCATTTTTATAAGCACCTAAGTGCTAAAAATATGACTCTGAATCCGGTCCACACCAAAGGCTCTTGGGTAGGGGCTTCGGTTATCGATCAGGAAGGTGTTAGGCACCCAATCAACCCTCTTAACGCGGTCTCTACTTATGGAAAAAACTAAAATGATGTAAAAGACAAGGAAATGGTTCCCTCTTGCCCAAATGGGCCTCCAATCCTATTTGTGCCCCTCCGTTCCTACCAAAAATTCGGTGGTGTAACGACACCAATGAAAGAGTAGGGAATGTCAAAAAAGAGATAGGAGAAAAAAGGGGAGAGCCGGACCCCTCGGGCCCTTGTAGCACCATAGGAGAGCCTTGCGTGGCTTGCTTTGATGAGCTCTTGAAGGCTTTGTATGGTGGAAAGTAAGGTTCTAACCTCTAAGTAACTAAAAGGTAGAGAGGGAAGGTGAATGGGTAACATACACCTAAACTAAGGGATCTAAGGTAAAAAATATCACTCAAAGGAGGTTTTAGAATTCTGAAATTTGTATGGGAAGTGTGCACCAAAGGGAGAAAGATCTTCTCACTTTAAGCTCTTTCTCTCTTAGGCCAAAATTCTCAACCCTTTAACCAAGGGAGGGGGGCTCTATTTATAGGAAATGGGTGGATTAGGAGGGTATTTAGATGCTAAGCATGGTTAAGAATTAGGTAATCTAACATCTAAGGTTTCCTAGGGTTTTTGGAGCCTTAAAATGTATGAGAAGGTCCTCCAATGGTGGATGATGGGGTGAGGCCTTAAGCCACTTAAAGGGGTGCAAATAGGCTTCAAAAGGGTGCAACAGAACTAGCAAAACACACCCCAAAGGTCAAGGTAGTCAACAAGTCAAACCCCAATCATGATTTTCGAGATAAATTCCAACAGTTACTATTCATATGCCTAGCGCAACTAATAGTTGCGCTAGGCAAATGTACAGTAAAACAGTAATGTAAAGTGCCTGGAAGTTAGCTCGCGGGGGTGGGGGCCACCTTTAAACTTGGCGCAATTATTAGTTGCGCCAGGCTTAAAGTCTGGGGGAATTGGCCTAGCGTAACTAATAGTTGCGCCAGACAAAGTTATAACTGACCCAACTATTAGTTGCGTTAGGCCATTTCTGGGGAGAAATAGCCTGGCGCGACTATTAGTCGCGCTAAATCCCTAGGGGGGCCCACTTGAAATTACTTCCCTGCTCTCTGGGTTCGGACTACCATATCTTTTGATATATACCTTTGATTGGGGCAATTCTTAGACCGTTGGAAAGCTGATGACCTCTACTTTTCAATGGTATAAGATTTGATCACCGTAGAGGGCCATAGCTAGCTCCGGTGAACCACTCTTCATCCATCACCCGAGAAGGTTAGGTTTAGGGTTCTAAATGGGTTCTAAGGGTCGGGATTGGTTTCTGAAGGTTCGGGATAGGTTCCTAAGGGGTCTAGGGTGATTCCTAAGGGTTTGAGGTGTTTCCTAAGGGTTCCATACATGCCATCAAAAGCTCGAAAATGTGCCTCTCTCGAAATGTGTTTTGATCGGGCCTTGGGCCAAATTTGGGTGTCTACAGATGCCCCTCTTTGGTATCCGATCACTAATGATCGTATGCCAAAGAAAAGAGACATCCGAAGAGGCCCAAGGTATTATTGACGGTCCGGGTCACGCATTTAGAACGAACTTCAAACATCAGGTGAGTAACACGGTGAGAAAACGAAAGCCCTGGGGTGCCAGGCTAATCATTCGTTTCTCGAGGTAATTGGTTCCCAAGCGCTTAGCGACATTATTGGGCATAATCGAGGTGGAATGAGTTGCGAAAGCCCAATAGCTGAGAAAAATGTTCGCCTCTCGAGTTGCGAAAGCCTGTTAGTCAGGAAAAATGTCTGCTTCTCGAGATGTTTTGAAGGTGATTGATGTTCGAGATTCATTCTGAATGTAACAGCTTCGTAAGTAAGAGGGGTGATCAACCCATATTCCAAGATAGGCGCGAGGTAAACATATGCAAGGCTTCACAGTTTGCGTCCAATCCTACAAGGTATTTGATGACCTCATTGGATTATTCGTGGGTGCCCCTGCTGAAAGCAGGGTTCGAGATCTTTGGGCGAACCCATCGACCCCGGAGTTTATTTAGCATGACTGCCCGAGCGAAGTGAAAAGATGTCACAACATTTTTTGGGAGTATGTGCAATTTTTATGAAAGCATGCCTCAGATCCACATGACCTAGAGTATCCATTTTCGACTTCCTTTAACAGATCCATCCAAACATTGGGCGCCTCCCAAAAGGGGCATCCTATCCTGGCTTCCGTCGATAATGATCATAAACATCAATTAACTATGCATAATCATATACCCATCGGGGGCAATAAGCAACAAAGGCGATGGAAGCCCTGACCCGGACCCGTCCGGGTATAATTTACGGGGACAAACGACCATCATACGGATACCCAGACGCATGGCGTACACTTTATACGGATACCGCTGCCCATATAGGTTTTAAGCCTGTAGAAAATAAAAGGAAAATGAACCCTTCTAAATACATGGTTGCACATAGTTTGATTGATATGTAATCTCATCCTCAACAGGTTGGTCTTAACCAATGATTGACCTTTTCCAACGGAGAATCTGAAGCTTAAGACACTTAAGTTCACATGAATCCAAAGACAGAGCGTTTGGCTCAAAAGATTTAGCAGTGGAGTCGACTCGATCGAAACATTGACTGTTTGACCGGGACTGATACCGTTGCTCCTTCCTTGATGAAGGATCCAGAATCCAAGGCATGCCTTAGACTTAGGACATTATTATAGTACGGTGGTGTTGTTGATAAAATATTGGCATCGAACACGCGTAATGCGTCGGCGTGGGGAATGCAAATCTATTTTTGATTTTTTCATCATTTTATGCGATTTTTTTTTTTAAAATTTTCAACTGCCATTTTATGTGATTTTTTTTAGATTTTTGAAGCTATTATTTTATGTGAATTTTTTGAAATTTTCAAGCCATTATTTTATGTGAATTTTTTAGAATTTTCAAGCTATTATTCTATGTGAATTTTTTGGAATTTTCAAGCTATTATTCTATGTGAATTTTTTGGAATTTTTAGGCTATTATGTGAATTTTTTTGTGAATGCTTCTGGCTTTTATGTGGGGATTTTTCATTTCTGTGTAGGACCGAGGTGCATACGACCTCGTTCCATCTTTATTTTAGCACGGCTTCCTTGGCAAGTCGAAGGATGACCGAAATGCCGCCTCGGGAGCGCGTGCATCTGCCGGGAGTGACAGATCAAACAACAAAAAGTGGGGTAACCGATTTTCCCATCTAGCCCGTACTAGGCCCTAAACCCGGCCTAAGTGCCTGGTGCAACTATTAGTGTCGCCAGGCCACTATGGGCCTTAAAATAGCCTGGCGTAACTAATAGTTGCGCCAAGTAAAATGAGGGCAAATATTTGCCTGGCGCAACTATTAGTTGCACCAGTTTGGTATGGGTTTAAACAACTCGGGTGGTGGGGCATCATTTTGAATTTTTTTCCCCCTCTCCTCTTTGAAACCGAAAACCGCCCTCCTCCTAGGTTCCTTTACATTGCCTCTACGCATGCCCCATTGCCGTTACTTTTGCTTGTGGATCGATCGTGGGCTCACGCTAGATCAAAGACCCCATTTCTTTTAAAAGGTAACCATTAAAACTCTTTTTTTTTTCTTGGTTTTTTTCACTTTTTCTTGCAAATATGATCATGATCTTGTATTATTTGCATAATGGTTTATTTTTGGTTGTGGATGTATTTATTAATGGTGTGTGGATGATTTCTTATGATCAATGCCGTATTTTTTTTTGTTATTTTATGAATTTATTGGTGCCTATAAGTTTTTTTTGTTATTATATATATATTTTTGTTTTTGTTTGTTTTTGTTAAGGAATGGATGCATTTTTTGTTGGTTTTCTTTATTTTATGGGCATAAAAGAAAGGACTCTTTGTTTTTTTTTAAAGAAGGTTTTTTTTCTTAATTTTTGGAACACAAAGAAAGGACTCTTCGTCTGTTTTTCTTTTTGTAAACATAAAAGAGGGGTTTTTTTTTTTTTTGGATTTTGATTGATTTTTTTTTTTTGAAGCATAAGGACTTTTTGTTGTTGTTTTGTTTCTTTGTTTTTTTTAAAGTAAAAGGATTTTTTTTTTGGTTTTGATTTTTTTGAAGTATAAGAACTTTTTTTTTTTTCTCATTTTGTTTTTTTTCTTTTTTTTGCATATTTTTTTTTTTATAAACATAAAAGAAGAGTTTTTTTTTTTGGGTTTTAATTTTTTGAAGAATAAGGTTTTATCTGTGTTTTTTTTTGTAAAGCATTAGTGAAGGACCCCCCCCCCCCCTTTTTATTTATTTTTATTTTTAAGGAAACGACATCAATGATCTATTTTACTTTGACTCGCTTTATTATTTTTAAACATGGAAAAGGGAAATTTGTTTTATTTTTATTGACCACTCTCTCCCCCCCTTTTTTTTTAGAGAAGGGAAAATTTTTTTTTTGCATTTTGATTTTTGATTTTTGATGATGATTTTTTTTAGAAAGTTTTTTTTGTTGCATGTGTATCTTTATTTCTGAAAATAAACAGGAAAATGGTGAGCATTCTTACCTATCCTTGACGCATAGTATATCATAGTTCTTTTTCCATTTACCTGACCTAATGTGATTGCCTTTTGTTGCCTCAGTATGTCAGGCGATGATGAGCACATTCCCGAGGAGGGCCCCGAGGAGGGACCCGAGATCATTCGTGGCCCGCGGGGGGAGGAGTTTGTCTGGGTGGAACGGAGAGCGGGCCCATGGCTCGAGATGCAGGGTGAGGCCGCTCGGGTCGAGGGCGAGGTAAGCGAAAGGTTCAATTTGTTTCCATTATGCACTCTCTCCTTTTTTGCTTCTTTGATCTGATGTGCATTTTCTTTGGGTGCAGGACCTGCCCAATATTGTGTTTCGCGGGGGGTGGCTCGACTTCCATGAGTTCTACCTCTATGTCTCCCCCGTGGTGAAGGTTTTGTTGGAGCAGGTGGGCTTTGGGGAGTTCCTGTCTTATCCCGCTATGAGGGTTGACGCCGCATATTTGAAGGCCCTGATTGAGAGGTTTCACCCTGAGACCATGACATTCCACATGCCATACGCCGAGATGATGTTGACGCTCGTCGATTGGGCCATGATTACCGGTATCAAGATTGGGGGGATACCGATATCTGATCTGGCGGTACCAAGTTGGGAGGACATTATTCCACTGATTGGGGCTCATCCTCCTCGCGGGCAGACCCATGGCACAGAGGTCAAGATGTCTTGGCTGACCTCCCTTTTTTCCGCTGATGAGTTGGTGGACTTGGGTCAGCCAGATAGGGTGCTCTACATCACACTAGAGCGGGCAATTGTCTTAGCTCGCATCACGCTCCTACTCCTGCTGGGCAAGACCCTCTTCACAAATGCCAGCGGGAGCAGAGTCAGCTTGGCCCTATTGAGCGTGATGGATAATTGGGGTGACATCCCTAGGCATGACTGGGGAGGTGGGGAGGAGCAGGGTATGCGTGGCTGATGTATAATTTGTCTTGGGTTATGACCGGGGACTCGAAGTCTGGTATGGGTTTTTGGGCCGCCCTGGAGGAAATTTGCATTTCTTTGCCCTCTTCACCATACACACACTTTTTTTTTCATGACTTTTATGTGCCATTGACCTGCTTTTATGTGTTGTCTCTTTAGGTATGGGGATACCACCACTTCCACCCCGGGCGCCCGCTCCTTTTCTCGGAGACGCTCACCTATCCTCTTCTCAGCAACTGACATCAGGCCCGACGTCGTGATGTGGGCCTAAAACACCTGGAAATGGGCCTATGGTCCCAACTTGATTTGATGATCCCCGAGCAGGTAACAACTCTCCTCTCTTTTATCAACCTTTGTTCATTTTTAGCTTGAAAATTTTCTTTGACTGAGGTGTTGCTTGCTTGGTTTTTCTCTTTTTTAATTTGAGTAGATCATCCCTGATCTGTACCTTGCATCCCCCTTCTGGGACCGAGCAGCTGTAGGTGCCTCCCGCTTATTCAATAATCGCCGCGTCGTGTTCTTTTACGGAGCGTGGGCTAAATTTTATTATTTGGGAGAGCGAGTGGTGCATCAGTTTCAGGGCTATTATGCCATACCCGTGGACCCTCCGGCGGACGTTTGGTATCCTATCGGCAGTATTGAGGAGCTTACAGCGGCCTTTTTCAATAATGGGTTCCCTATCCATGCCCTTCACGTGCCCGGGGACTATCATCTTTGGTATGAGTGCTTGCCCCATCGGTTCATCTTACCGCGCTTCGTTTCCCAGCGTTAATTTTCTGGCGTTTGGCGGCCCGCTTGGTCAGGTAATTTGTCTTGGCTTGGATTAGTTCATTTTCTGCCTTTATTTGGCTTTTGCCTACCTCTCTAAGTGGATCTTTATTTTGTTCACAGTTCACCCCAGGGGATGATTCGGATGGTGAAGGCGAACCTAGTGCGGCTGATATGTCGGGAGTGGATCCCTCTGGTGCTGGTCCTTCAGGTGCGGGTCCCTCGGGTGAGGGATCGTCGGGTGCTGCTCCATCGGGGACTTCTCACGCTGGTATCTCTGTTGGTGATCCCTCCGTAGTCTATGGGACCTTTCGGCGCCTTGATGATAGCTTCCTTTCAAGCCTCTGCGCTGATGTGGACAGACAGGCACCACTCTCTGCCGAAGGGGCTCGCGTTCCTCCTCCTGAGGTGGTCCCAGGGGTAAGTCCTTTGATAGCCCAATCTCTTTTCATTTCGGTTTCTTTCTGAACACGCCTTTAGGGTTGTCCTGACCTTTGATATTGCATTGTTCTGAATCTAGGACCTCAACTCGCCCATGGAGTATGCGGCATACCATCGTCACCTGGCGGAGCTTAGGGAGGTCGAGACGGTGAGTGCCTTGCTGTTCTATCCCTCTTTATTCATTTTATCATCATTTGCCCTTTAACTGATTCTGACTCTTAACTTTGGTTTGTACTTTGCAGCGTGCTCGTGCTAAGGAATCGCGCTCCTTTCTTAGCAGGATCTCGCAGGCGTGGTCTAGGGTGGGGACATGCAGACTTTTGGAGTTCTTCTGTCGTCAAGAAGAAGTCAAAGGCCAACAATGTGAATAGGCTATTAGTTTTTTTTTGGAAAACTCAGTATTCTTTGGAATTTGATTTGAATCTGTTTTAAACAATTTGGGGAATGGTCGATGTGGTACTTTGGAAACAAATTTTATTTTTATTATCATTTGGGAGATAGTCTTGCTTTGATTTTATGTCCCGATTTCTTGGTATCAAATCCGTTTCTTTGCAGGATGTATTGGCCCAAAATGTCTTTGGAAAGTGACCCCCTTGGGTTGCATGCCTTGATGTAGGATCGGTCCTGCATATAAATAAACAGAACAAATGCTTAGTTGTTAAATGAACAGGGTGTGTGAAGCAAACAAACAAGAGGGGTCTAAGTCCCCAAAACTATTAGTTGCGCCGACTCAAAACTCGGTGATTTGTCTTGGTCAACTAACTAATTGTTGCGCCAGGCAAGAAAAGGGGGAAATTTGTGCTGGCGCAACTATTAGTTGTGCCAGGCAAGACAGGGGACCGAAATGCATTGGCGCAACTATTAGTTACACCAGGTTTAACCTGGGGGGGAATGGGTCCTTATATACCTGAGTCAGCCCAAACGTTAGCTCTTTTCGTTTTGACTTGGCCTCTTTGACTGGTTCTTTTTGCCCTTGCTTTTTCAAGGCGGGTCCATCATCATACATCGATTCTTATCTCCCCAAAAGACCCTTGTACATTCATGAACCCGCTTTCCAGCCCTCCCTGACGCGGAGGGCCCGGAGTCAATTTGCCCCCCTTGTTGGATTTGGGGGCCAATTTTTTAATGGCCTTGTTTGGGAGCTTGAATGAGAGTGAGCTCGCCGACTTGGAGCGCCTTGGGCTATATCGCCTTCCTTCCTTCCTAGAGGTCCCCCTTCGGTAGGAACTTCTTCATGCCGTCGCTTCATTTTGGGATGTGAATCTCCACATATTTCGTTTTGGGAAGCGGGAGCTAACCCCAACCCTTGAGGAGCTATCTAATCTGTCTGGCCTGAAGCTTCACAGGGGCCTTGCAAGAGTCATGTCGCAGCCAGGTTATTCCAAATCCGTTCACCTTACTCTCGGTTTGAAGAAATCCGAGTATGAGAAAAGTCTCATTGGGGGGCCAACAAGGTGTTCGCTAAAATTCCTCAAAGAACTTTTTGGTGACGAAAGCCTCCAAAAATTACCGGTTAGGAATGTTTTTAACGTGAAAGCCCTAGCACTTGGTCTCATCTCTAAAATCCTTTTCTTCACTGGGGGGAGAGCTTCTCATTGGCAGTTTGTGATATTTTGGCGGAGCTGGAGGCGGGCCGGTCCATAATGCATTTAGTGCCTGTCGAGTTGTATCGATGCCTTGATTCTTTTACTTTGGGTAAGGTGGAGGGCCTTCGGGATGCTTGGGTGTGCATTTTGCTGTTTTGGGGCCCGTGCCCCGCTTTTATATTGCCCGAGGCGACGTGGTCCAATGTTTTTTGGGTCGATACCACCTGCTCCCCCAGGGCGATATGTCAGCTCTGAAACTTTGGTTGATCGATGCCGAGCTGACATGGAGGCTCCCTTGGCTAGACCAGACCTTCCCGATAATTCGTAGTAGAGATCACGAGGGCATCACCCTCCTAGGATTGACGGGCAGCACCGTTTACTACCCATTCTGAGTGTTGTGTTAGTTCGGCTGCCCTCAGCAGGTGCCTTTTGAGGCCAGACCCCCTTTATGTGATTTGATATTTTCTAGGGGATCCTCTGGGGACATAGATTGGATTGTTGCTCTTTGGGAGACGCATCAGTCAACACTGATGTGTGATTTTGAGCAGGGAGACTCGGTTAGGACTTTTCCTGAGTACGAGGCCTGGCTGTTGACTAAGCGGCCTGCTGCTGATGGCCCGGATTTTCCAGAGATCATTGATACTGGAGGCCCCTGGCCAAAGAAAGAGATGGCACTCTGAGCCCGTATTGAGCTTTTGGTGGATGAGAAGAGGGTCCTACAAGAACTTTTGGCATGCGAGAGGGTTAGAGCAGACACAGCAGAGAGCGAGGTTCTCCATTTGAAGGGATCACTGAGCGTTGCTTTTGGAGCCGCCGACTCTTCTCGAAAGAGGTTCAAGAGCCTGCATGGTCGTTGGCTGACTGAGAGGAATGTCCGAGAGGATGACCTTTATGCTGACATTAGCGCTTTGAAGCGCGAGCTGGGCCGTTAACTCCTTCCTGCACACAAAATTTTTGCACATATCAGATACACAGAAAAGGGGCGTAGAAAACCCCTTTACAAATACACACACATTTTTGGTATATATATTTTCTTTATGTTTTTGTTGTTTTTGCTTTATACTTGTAAAAAGGAAAACATGTTAGTCATCACACCGACTATTTTTTGGGATGTGATGTAAGTGATGCAAAAGGCAGTTATATACATCCATACAGATCTATTTTTGGTTTATACATATTTTTTGGTGTCTTAATCATTGGGTGATACTTTGGGAAACCCTGGGTCCACCTTTGAGCATGGTCGAACCCCCCTTTTTTTTTAAGTTGGACCTAGGTGGGTTTCTGGTTTTTGCCAAGGCCGGCACATCGATCCCTTCGGATTGAGTTGATCCTTTCTCCTTGCCTCGAGTCATACGTTTGACGGTGCGGGTTTCACAAAGACAATTCTGGTCGGGACTCGATTTGAACTAGCATGAGCCCCCCCCCCCCCCAAAAAAAAGGGATCAGGGGGAGTAACCAAGGAGGGTCCTCAAACATCAATAATTTCCATCAGTCTAAACTTTTCTTTTCTTTTTCAATTTTTCTTTATTTATCTCCCTCTCTTTTTTTTTTTTACCTGTGGCGCCCTTTTAGGTTTTCACCACGTCTATGGGTTTAGCTCTCTTACCCCAAGCGCCCTTTCGGGTTTTCACCTGGTCTGCACAAACTCGCTGTTTTTACCCGTAGCGCCCTTTCGATTTTTCACCACGTCCATCTTGCTTTGAGCTTGTATTTTCTTTATTTATTATTATTTTCTTTTCTTTTTCCTTTTCTCAATAGCCACGACATAGACGTCGATTCCGTCATAGCCGGCTGGATGGGGTTCTAGTGTCGTCTCACGACTCGGCTCATGTTGACTTAACAGATATTATGACTGCTTGCGAACCTACAAAGAGGGCTTCCTTCAGGGTGTAGCTTGGCCATGGGTTAGGTTAGGATTTGAAGGTATGCTGGGCTATTTCCTTGATACGGCTTCAGTTTTCTCAACATACTTTCTTCCTTGGGGGTTTTAATGTACATGCCCCGTGATCCTTCTACATTTTTTTTGTTCCTTTTGCTCCATTTCAGGCAATCTCTTTTTGAGGTTTTGCTTTTTCGATTTTTTTAAAATTTTGATAGTAACTTTACTTCATCCTTTTTTGTATATGTACACACACATTTTTTTTGGGAAAGGGGGTTATTGAAAGAAAGGCCCAGGCTCAAATGGGGTAGCAAAGGATATCATCATTTTTAGGGATGCTTTTTGGCTACTGTGTTTGGAATGATGGCCTCTTTTGGGTGGTTCTTAAGCAGTCACGTATCTATTTCACCAATACTTACCTTATCGCGATAGACTAAGAGTAGAACCGTCGGACATATCCAGCATTGATGGGCTCAGGAAGATGATCTCCGTCCATGGTGGCGAGGCGGATGGCGTATCCCGGCAGCACTTCTCGAATGACGTATGGTCCTTCCCAGTTTGGCTTGAATTTTCCCCTTGGATCGGCGTGGAGGGATGGGAAGATCTTCTTTAGCACAGTGTCTCCTACCTTTAGATCTCGACCGCGGACACATTTATTATAAGCGCGTGTGAGTCACCCTTGGTAAACTTGAGTGTGACACAAGGCTAGGAGTCTCTTCTCGTCCAATAAGTTTAATTGTTCAAAGCAGGATCTCTCTCTGTGTGCTTCATGTAAGCCTGATTCTATGAGAATTCGGAGCGAGGGTACTTCAACCTCTACCAGGAGGACGGCCTAGGTTCCATACACAAGGGAGAATGGTGTTGCCCCTGTAGCGGTACAGATCGACATTCGGTAGGCCCACAAAGCAAATGGCAGCATTTCGCTCCAATCTTGATAAGTGACGACCATTTTCTCAAGAATGCAGACGATTGTCTTGTTCGCGGCTTCCACGGCTCCATTAGTTTGAGGCCGATAAGGGGATGAGCGATGGTGCTTGATCTTGTATTGTTCGCAGAAGTCTCGGATGCGCTTATTCGCAAAGTTTGTACCGTTGTTTGTAATGATATCTTTGGGTACTCCAAATCGACACATAATATTGTTCTTGAGAAACTTCTCAACGTGACTGGCCGTGATGTTGGCATATGACGCCGCTTCTACCCACTTGGTGAAGTATTCAATGGCGACGAGGAGTGGTCATGCAGTGAAGATCAATGGCAGGAGCGTGTATTAGACTATAGTGTTCTTGACACTTTTAACATTTTTGAACATGTTTACAACAATCTGATTCCATGGTGGTCCAAAAGTATCCCTGCCGTAGGATTTTCTTAGCGAGCATGTGACCGCTGACGTGGGCTCTGCATACTCCCTCATGGATTTCTTTCATAATATTGACCGCTTCACTTTCAGTAAGACACTTGAGTAAGATGTTATTGTATGATCGCTTGTAGAGGCATTCCCCGCAAATGACATACCATGCCTCTAAACATTGAATGGTTCTTCGGTCTGTCTTGGATGTACCCTCTGGGAAAGTTAGGGTCTCGAGGAAATTCTTGATATCTGAGAATCAAGGTGGCTCATCATCAGGTTTTGTAGGTTCCTCAATCTGGAGGCAGAAGGCCGGCTCATTCCTCTGCTCGATCCTGATCGGCTTCATCTCAACACCATAGGAGATTTCACTCATTGACGCCAAAGTTGCTAATGCGTCGGCAAAGCGATTCCTTATCCGGGGGACGTATGAGAAAGTCACATCTTAGAAGCAAGCTATCAGATCCTCGAGGTGTTCATGATAGAGGATTAGTGTCTCGTCTTTCGTCTTCCAATCACCATTCGTTTGACATATGATTAACCGTGAATCGCCAAATACTCGAAGGTGAGTTACATTCAGATCGAGAGCCGCCTGTAGACCAGCGACACAAGCTTCGTACTCAGCCATGTTGTTAGTGCAAGGGAAGTTGAGCTTGATAGAGATCGGCAAATGGGATCCTTTTGGTGAAATCAGGATGGCGCCAACTCCTTGGCCCTCGACATTAGCTGCCCCGTCAAAGTGCATTACCCATGATTCTTCTGCTTCTTTTGTATCGTCTTCTGTCATGAACAAGATATCTTCATCTGGGAATTCAGTTCTTAACGGCTCATAGTCAGGTAAAGGATTATCAGCAAGATGATCAGCAAGCGCCTGCCCCCTGATCGATTTCTGAGTGACGTATGTGATGTCGAATTCAGATAATAAAAACAGCCAGCGTGCGGTTCATCCAGTGAGAGCTGGCTTTTCAAATAGGTATTTTAACGGGTCCATTCGGGCCAAGAGCAGAACCGCCTGAGATAGTAAATAGTGGCGGAGCCTTTGAGTAGCCCATACAAGAGCTAGCCATGCTTTCTCCAGATGAGAGTAGCTCGCTTCATAATCAGTAAACTTCTTGCTCAGATAGTAAATGGCCTGCTCTCTTCTTCCCTTTTCATCATGTCCCCAAGACACATCCCATCGAAACTTTCGTCAGTGGAGAGATACATCAGAGTGATCTCCTCGATCCCCTCCCGCTGACGATGAACCCTAGCAGTTTCCCTGACATAGCACTAAATGCGCACTTCTGTGGATTCAGACGTAGTCGATACTTCCTCAGCCTTTCAAACAGCTTCTGAAGGTTTACCAGATGGTCGCTTCACTCTGGTGACTTGGCTATCATGTCGTCGACATACACTTCAATCTCTCGGTGCATCATGTCATGAAATAGTGCAGTCATAGCTCTCTGGTATGTTGCACCGGCATTCTTCAGCTCGAATGGCATGACTCAATAACAAAAGGTTCCCCAGGGGGTAATGAATGCTGTCTTCTTGCGATCAACCTCTGCTATTTTGATATGATTGTATCCTGAGAATCCATCCATAAAAGAAAGCATCCCGTGCTTAGCTGTGTTATCAACCAAGATGTCGATGTGTGGTAATGGAAAATCGTCCTTTAGGCTCGCTTTGTTCAAATTACGAAAATCGATACACATGCGAACCTTTCCATCCTTCTTTGGCATAAGTACGATATTGGCTAACCATTGCGGGTATTTGGATATCATGAGAAACCCCACATCTACGCTTGATGACCTCGTCTTTGACTTTCGATCCATTCGGGTCCAAGACGTCTCAACTTCGCTTGGCGGCTTCATATCGTAGAGGGCAACTCATGCTCGACCAAATCGATCCGCAGCATGTCCTCATAGACCAAGCAATACATCTTGGTATGACCGTAGGAAGTCGATCATGCTTTTTCTTTCCTCAGGAGACAGTGATGCTTCGATTTTGGTTATCCTGGGAACCTCCTCAGTTCTTAAATTGACGTCTTCGGTCTCTTCGACAATGGGGGTAGGGCCATACTCAAAGTCGACAAATTGGTCAAGGAGCTCATTGGGGAGCTCCTCGAAGGGGACATCCTCGTCCAGACTCGTGATCCCTACCTCTTCTTGTATTTCTACGGGGAAGGGGTCGATTTCACATGAGACGGGTATTTTGATTAAGGCATCCTTTTGTGGGACATTTTCTGAAATTTTAAATGATAATATTTTTGGCCTTTGGATTTTTTTAATGTTTTTGGGATTTTGTATTTTTCTCATGTTTTTGAGATTTTTGTTTTCTTCGGAGACGGATCCTTGGCAAGGCGGGTTGCTATATACACAAGGTATTGTTCACCAAGAACTTCTCTCACTTTTTATAGGTTATTTTTTTTGTGGGAAATGGGTGCCAAATATTAGGCTACTCCCCACTTCCAGGGTTTGGGGTGAAGATGCCCAATTGCGTACCTGAGGGGCCGCTTCTTTACCTGTTGGGATGGAGGGTCCTAACTGATATGGCTCATTGGAGTCAACCTTCATTATATTGATCCCCATTTCGTCTAAGATCATGTCCTCAAACAATAACTCGGTTTTGTGGTGATTTACCATAGGGGGGGTTTGTTCAGGCACCGACCGACAATGCGGCCAAATCTATCTCCAAGCTGGGAAGGGAGATCTGGGGACTGGTGGGATGGACTGGGGCTATGGGTTTGTGTGGGGTCAAATGGGTTACCCCATTTCGATCGATCTTTACGACCCCTGCACTGACAAAAGAATCCCTGATGTGCGACTTAGGGCGAGGTTTCTCTTCTATGTTGATTCCTCGAGCTCTTGCAACTGCGGCGACCTGGCTTTCTCTTTGGCCTCTCGGACCTCTTGCTCTGTGGGCTTGTATCCTAGCCCGAATCTTACTTTCTGTCCCTTAGCCACAACAGACTCTCTTCTGCCTTGTAATTTGGGTCCCAGACCCCTTCCTTTCTGATAGCCCCACTTTTGGAGCATTGCCACTGCCACTACCATACTGCCTCCCATTTTAGACATGATGCCCTCAATGGGTTCTGGGAGTATAGCTGACACCTCATACTCAAAACTGTGAAGGTCGACATCCTCAGCGGTGTGTGGTACGTTCAACATATTGAGTTTTTCAATACTATTGGCGGCCTTTTCTTTCTCACTGTGCCTCTCTCCAATGATTATGATAATCTTATGCCCAGATAGAAATTTGAGTTTCTGGTGCAATGTGGAAGGTATGGCTCCGACTTCATGTAGCCACGGGCACCCCAATAATAAATTAAATGAGGATTTGATATCCATGACTTGAAATAAGATGGAAAAGGTTATTGGCCCTATCAACAGCTCAAGATCAACTTCTCCCATTATTTCTCTCCTGATATTGTCAAACCCTCTAGCGCTAGTTCTGGTGGGCCTTAACATGCACGCATCAACCCCGATCTTGGTGGCGGTTCTCAACGGGCATATATTTAATGTAGACCCATTATCAATTAGTACCAAGGAGATAATCATATTTCCAGACTCAACGGTTATATTCAAAGATTTTGAGTGGCTACCTCCTTCCTCAGATAAATCGGCATCAGAAAATGAAATGGCATTTGAAGCCATCACTTGACCAATTATCTGCCCGACTTCATCTGGGCTAACTTGGAGTGATACATGCGTATTTTTTAACACCCCCATTAATGCTTGAAAATGGAGTGGGGATGTCATCAACAGATCCCATTCAATGATATAGGCAGGCATTCTTCTCAGCTGAGTCTTCAGTATATGTTCTCGACTCATCTTCTCGAAGGGGTTCACCGCGCTGTCTTTCTTTCCTTCAGGTTGGGCTTATGTTGTAGCTGGTATTTCTGGCTTCTTTGATATCCTCCCAGATTTGGTAACAAATCTACTGCCCCTTCTCTGCTGCTGCTTCCGGCATTGATATCTGTTTGTTCGTAGCTTAGCGAGACCTGATGAGGATCATATGTGGGTCCCAAGAGCTGGAAGGGTATGGCTGTCGCTTCTTGAGGTACTTGTACTGTCGGCTCAGGAGGTGTGGGCAATACTTGATTCACCTCGGTGGCAGCAGGTTGGGTGGAAAGATTGGGCCAAATGGGGGTGGTGAAGCTTGAGGGTGGTGGCATTGGAGGGAAGGAGGTAAAACTAGGCCATTGATAGCTAGTGGGTGTTAGGGGCAGATGGGGGGTCTGATGGGCCGTTAGGTAATTGACCGGCGTGGTGGAATTTGTCGGTGGTTGAACTGGGGGTGATGGAGTGGGCGCAAGGCATTTATAACTGATGGGTGCGAGTGTTGGATTGGGGGCCTGGTGGCTTATAGGGCAATCGATGGGTTGTGGTGTATGGTGGTAGTTGAAATGGGGTAAGCAGCCATTGATGACCCAAGAAAAGGGGTGCGGATTGGGGCAGGGGGGTTTATAGGGTAATTGATGGGGGTTGTGGTGTATGGTTGGTATGCATTGATATTTACTTAATTGGCAGGCGCGGTGGATGGAAAGTATGCCCGGAGATCCAAAGGTTCAAATTGTGGGGTTAGGTTGGGGAAATATTCAGACAAATTTAGGGGTTCAATTACCCCAACATTCCTTTCTTCATCATTCCTCGACCATGGTGCCACATAATTTTCCCCATCACTGATATAATTGGATGGGTCAAATTCAAACTCCTCCTCATCTTCTATCATTTCGACGGTGGGCCTGAGACTTGCTTCTCTGGTAAGATGTGGGGGTAGTGGCACTTGGTGTATATTAGCATGCTGAGAAGGTGCAGGGGGAATGATTTTCCTGGCATCGATCAAATCTTGGAAGGCGTGCTCCAATGGGAAGCAGCAATCTGTAGGGTGACCCGGACCCTGATGAAAATTGCAGTGGGTATTTGGGTCATAGTTCTTTGGGATCGGGTGAGGAGGAGGTTGCGGTTGGCGGATTGCCACTAATCCCTTTTCTACTAACAGGGGAAAAAGTACACTCAATGATTGCCCCAGCGGTGTGAAGACTCGATCGTAGTGGGCTCTCCTCTGTTTCGGGGTCATTTGCATTCCTTGCCCAGTCCCCTTCTTTTGCATTTCAGCCTAACAGTGCTGGTGGGGCTACCTGAAATTGAAACGGGGTAGTATTATTATTGGTCCTGGTATTGATTATGTTTTGGACATCGCCCCCTGTTCTCTTCTCGTTCCTCTGCTCTGAAAATCTTCTGACCCCACTGGGTCCACTTGACACGTTCTTATTTAGACTACCCTCTCTGATGGCATCCTCACATTGGTTAGCATTTTCACCGTGGCTTTGGTATACCAAAAAGTCCGAGATTACTGGCAGAGTGTTCTTTGAAATCATCTCTATTTGTTCATCATCAGGTATTCTATTCCTGACCTGAGCTGCTAGTGCTCTCCATCGCCCTAAGTAGTCGCTGAAGGTCTCATTCTGGTTCTGCTTCAAACGGGCCAAGTCGGACTTACGCGACTCAATGTCTATATTGTAGACACACTGTTCTTGAAAGAGATGCATCAAGTCCCTTCACGTTTTCATCATGGATGGCTCTAATGATGTGAACCATCTCAAAGCCGGACCGGTCAGACTCTTTTGAAAGACTTTTATTAGCGCCTCTTCGTCTCCCAGACGGCACATGTCCCCATAGTAGGACTTCAGGTGCGCAATAGGATTGCCAGTGCCATTATATTTGTCAAAGGCTAGCATTTTAAATTTGGGGGGCAGGGGACCTCAACGAACAGATATAAGTCTGTGAAGTTCGTGGCGTGGATTTCAGCACCACCCATTTTCATCAACTGCTTTTGTATTTTGTCTAATCGTTTCTTTTAGTCGTTTCCGACTTTTTTATACATGCTTTCTGGCCGCTTGGACTTCACTCTAGGCTACCAGGGGGTGGGCAATTACTGGAGGAGGGTTAAGGCTAGTCAATGCCCCAGCATAGGCCCCGCTATTTCTAATCTCGTCCTCTTCATACTGCTGGTCGGCATAGTGTGTAGCGAGGGCGGGATTCTCCTGTTGTTGCATGGGTTGGATGGGAATAACATGAGTGGGGGTTGGGTGAGTCCATTGGGGGTGAGGAAAGATTTGTTGGGTGATGGGAATTTAGTTTTGAGGTGGGGCCTGATAGGGTCATTGGGTATGGGGGAAGGTTTGGAGATGACCTTGGGGTGTGGGGCCATGGGAGAATTGGGTTTGAGGTATGGCATGGGTTTGACTCGGCTATGAAGGTTGGGTTAAATGATGGGGGTATTATGGAAGGTATGAGTGTGGGGTTTGGGTTTGGGTCATGAACCCTTGGCCATTTTGAGCCACAGGCCATTGATAGGTTTGGGCCATGGACCCTTGGTAAGTGTGGGCCAGTGGGCCTGGGTAGGCATGGGCCAAGGGCCCTTGAGGGGTTTGGCCCAATAGGTCTTGGTGGGTCTGGGATATGGGCCCTTGATGGGTCTGGCCCAATGAACCTTGATGGGTTTGGGCCATGGTCCCTTGGTGGGTATGGGCCATGGGGCCTTGGTGGGTTTGGGCCAATGGGCCTTGATGGGTCTGGGCCATGGGCCCTTAGTGGGTCTAGGTGGCTGGGTATTGGGCCATGGGCCCCTCAGATATGTGAGAAAAGGGGGTTTGGGCTAATGGGCCTTGGGGTAAGTGGGTAATGGGGGCTTGAGTGGTGTGGATTATGGGGGTTGATGGGGGTCATGGGGGAATGAAGTATGGAGGTTGGCTAAGGTATGGGATGGGTTCATGGATGTGGGGTGTGGATGATGGGAGGTGTTTTGGGAAGCCTTCCATAAGGAGTAGGCTTGGAACATCTTCTCCATCATAGTCATGGAAGGAGGATCGGATGCGGATGGTGGGTTTAAGGGATGATTGGGTATAGGTGGGGTGGAGGTATTGGAAAAATTGGGCATGACCCCAATATAATCGGGCATGACCATGGTAGGTGGAGGATATGGGGTGGATGAGGGGATGTATTGGGCATGTTTTGGGATGATGGGGGGTATGATGAGGAGGGGTGAGAAAAGTTGGGCATGACCCTAGCAAAAATGGGCATGACCCGAATGGATGAGGGATTTTGCGGGGGGTTGGATAGGGCGGAAGCAGTGTATGTGAATGTGGGTGGATCGGGTCTATAGGGGATGATGGGAATTGGGGCATAAATGTGGATTGGGAAAATGGGCTTGGGTTTTGTATGGATGTGGATGGGAGATGAGTTGGACTTGGCATGGGCATGGCTTGGGCGAAAGATGGAGAATGAGGGGTAGGACTTTGGATATTTTGGGGGGTAATGGTTGGGAATATGGGGGCGCCGAATGGGCCGGTGACGGTAAAGGGGGGTTGGGTGAGGGGGATGGTGGAAAAGACTTCTCCCGAATGGGAGTGAGTTGGAGAATGTGGTGGGGATGAGTCGGGATAGGCATAAGCCAAGTCCACTACCCACGACATTTTTTGAGAGCGGGTCGGGTAAGGGTGCCTTGGATAAGGCCCAAAAATCCTCCTCCTTCTTCCCCTACAGGGCGGTGGAGGGCAAGATGATGCCGTTGTGCCGGCACCACAAACTATATATTTTTTGGGTTTTGATTATATATATATATATATATATATATATATATATATATAAATTAAAAAAAAAAAAGCTTTTGAAAAACAAAGGTTTCGAGGCCTTGGAATTCCCTTTTCGGGTGGCTCTCGTACCTTAATTTAAGACCCGCGGCGACGGTTCCGATGCACTTCAGAAGAATCGAAGGAGAACCTTCGATCTATTAAAGGCACGAAAATCGTGGCAAACAACCCAATCCCCCGAAATGAGCCAAAAAGAAGTTGCCTTCTCTTGGCCGGCAGGGGCGTATTGGGTGTCGGAGATAGTGGGGCCTAAACAAGGCACTAAGCACACTGATCGGGGGACTCGGGAGGTGAAGAAGGCCACAGATTCCGGCTAAGGTGCTATTAAATAGACCTGGCACAACTAATACATGCGCCCAGGTTGTAGGGGACCAATTTTACACTGGCGCAACTATTAGTTGCGCCAAGGTAAAACTTGGGATTTTAAAGTTGGCGCAACTATTAGTTGCACTAGTTATAAATTCCAGTGTTTTTACACTAGCGCAACTAATACTTGCCCGAGGAAAAAATTGGTACTCAAGAACAGAAGACAGCAGCCACTGATGCCCGAAATGAGTCTTTTATTTTTATTTTTGTGGAAGCTAGGCTTCCGGGAACTGAGCAGTTTTCTTGATGATCGATTCTCTCCTTACCGCACCTAAAGGGTTTGAGTCCGGTATAACTCGCTAAAGCGCTCCCCAAGGGTTTTAAGCTTCGGAATGGGAACCCACCCGATATACCTCCAGCGCAAGCACTTTCTCGGATACTAGGTGGGCTGGGACTTTTCTGGATCATCACCACTAGGGGCTGCCGCCATACTAAGACCCGGGTATTTGTATGTGTGCCTAACCCAACCCTTTTGAAAATCTAACCCGCAAAACAAATTAATTAAGTTCCCTAACTTGGTTCAATTTTAATTTTTTTCAAAGCCTTTTTCTTTTTTTTGAAAGTTTTCTTTAGTTCAAAGACCGGGGGTGATTATCCCGTGCCACCACTACGGGCTGGCATCCACTGATGGAATATGAGTGCACAAGTAGGCCCGCCAATTGGCTAAGGTACTTTGAATGACGAAAATTTAAAGGAATTAAAGACAATGCTCAAGTAGGCCCGCCAATCGGCTAAAGCACTAAAATGACAAAAAAGTAGAGAATTTTAAAAGACAAATGCGCAAGTAGGCCTTCCAATCGGCTAAGGCTCGCAAATGACGGAAAAGTAGGGGTAAGTAAAATGACTTAATCGGAGGGATGAGTAAAAAAAAACCGCAAAAATAAACTAAAAAATAGTAATGACATGTTAGCAAAAATAAAAAATAACATGGTCAAGTTCAAGGGGAAGCTCTACAAGCTACTCCCCAGTAGAGTCGCCATCTGTGCAACCGTGAGAATCGGGACGATCCTGTCGCGACGATGCCCTCTCTAACGGAAAAAAAATATAGAGTCGTCACCCGGAGCTTTCGGTGTCCCGGGATACCTAGTTCATTTTTATGAGCACCTAAGTGCTAAAAATATGACTCTAAATCCGGTCCACACCAAAGGCTCTTGGGTAGGGGCTTCGATTATCGATCGGGAAGGTGTTAGGCACCCGATCAACCCGCTTAACACGGTCTCTACTTATGGTCAAAAATAAAATGATATAAAAGACAAGGAAATGGTTCCCTCTTGCCCAAATGAGCCTCCAATCCTATTTGTGCCCCTCCGTTCCTACCAAAAATTCGGCAGCGTAATGGCACAAATGAAAGAGTAGGGAATGCCAAAAAAGAGATAGGAGAAGAAAGGGGAGAGCCGGAGCCCTCGGGCTCTTGTAGCACCATAGAAGAGCCTTGTGTGGCTTGCTTTGATGAGCTCTTGAAGGTTTTGCATGGTGGAAAGTGGGGTTCTAACCTCTAAGGCTTGCCAACTAAGAGGTAGAGAGGGAAGGTGAATGGGTAGCATACACCTAAACTAAGAGATCTAAGGTGAAAAATATCACTCAAAGGAGGTTTTAGAATTTTGAAATTTGTATGGGAAGTGTACACCAAAGGGAGAAAGATCTTCTCACTTTAAGCTCTTTCTCTCTTAGGCCAAAATTCTCAACCCTTAAACCAAGGGGAGGGGGGCTCTATTTATAGGAAATGGGTGGATTAGGAGGGTGTTTAGATGCTAAGTATGGTTAAGAATTAGATAATCTAACATCTAAGGTTTCCTAGGGTTTTTAGAACCTTGAAATGTGTGAGAAGGTCCTCCAATGGTGGATGATGGGGTGAGGCCTTAAGCCATTTAAAGGGGTGCAAATAGGCTTCAAAAGGGTGCAATAGAACTAGCAAAAAACACCCCAAAGGTCAAGGTGGTCAACAAGTCAAACCCCAATCACGATTTTCAGGGCAAATTCCAACAATTACTGTTCATATGCCTGGCGCAACTATTAGTTGCGCCAGACAAATGTACAGTGCCTGGAAGTTAGCTCGTGGGGGTGAGGGCCACCTTTAAACTTGGCGCAACTATTAGTTGCGCCAGGCTTAAAGTCTGGGGGAGTTGCGCCAGACAAAGTTATAATTGGCGCAACTATTAGTCGCGCTAGGCTATTTCTCCCCAGAAATAGCCTGGTGCGACTAATAGTCGCGCCAAATCCCTAGGGGGCCCACTTGAAATTACTTCCCTGCCCTCCTGGTTCGGACTGCCATATCTTTTGATATATACCTCTGATTGGGGCGATTCTTGAACTGTTGAAAAGCTGATGACATCTACTTTTCAATGGTATGAGATTTGATTACCGTAGAGGGCCGTAGCTAGCTCTGGTGTACCACTCTTCATCCATTGCCCAGGAAGGTTAGGTTAGGGTTCAAAATGGGTTCTAAGGGTCGGGATTGATTTCTGAAGGTTCGGGATAGGTTTCTAAGGGGTCTAGAGTGATTCCTAAGGGTTTGGGGTGATTCCTAAGGGTTTCATACATGCCATCAAAAGCTCAAAAATGCGCCTCTCTCGAAATGTATTTTGATCGGGCCTTGGGCCAAATTTGGGTGTCTACAGAACCAACATCAAAACTCAAACGCATGATCAGACACACGATCGAACACATCACTCCACCAATCACAAAACCAACCCTTAAATTAATCTCTACACCTGCTCCAAAACATAAACTCATTATCAAACACATTGTCCCACTAACCTTAGAATCAACACTTGAATCAATCATTGCGCCCACTTCAACATCAACTTCCAAACCTGAACTTATCACTAAATCTATCATTTCACTCACCCCATAACACACTTCCAAGGACAAAGTCATTAACAAACTCATCGCCTCACCAACTTCAGAATCAACACCTGGATCAATCGCTACGCCCACTTCAGAACCTAAACTCACTACTACCTCACCTACTTCAGAACAAAATCTCACGAATCTGTTATCAAACAGACCCCCGAACACTATTATGTATTAGAATCTGCATGATGATTTAAGGTTCATGTGAATGAATCCCGTATGTTATGTGTCTTTGTACATTGTTTCGGCCCAACATAGTTCGCGCACACTTTAAAAAGAAAATGTTCATTGAACAATGATGGTTATAATTCTCATCGGTAAAAGTGGCTCAACAATGCTATAGTCGTTGGAGTTTCTTAAGTTATGATTTTAAGTTAATGCATTAATTAATATGCTGCATGTAATTGAGAAAATGAATAAGTAAATACGGAATGATGTGAAATTGAATATGAATTGGAATATGAACTTTGAATCCGGAATCCGAATGTAAAATTTGAATCATATTGTGAGAACCCGAATTTTCCCAACACGATTTTCTGACATATATATTTTTTTTCAACTTTAAACCAATTGGGAAGACCCAGACTGCCAGATCGTAGAACACAATCCGAATACAGAATTTACTTGGTACATCCACATATAAGTGTGGAAATCAAAGCAGATAATTACTTGACAAAATAAAGATCATTATGGTAGAATTAAAATTTCTATTCTAATATCCAACATGAACAGTAACTAAAAGAAACCATTGGTGATGACCCACCATCAACTAAACAGTGGTGTATAATGTGTATATAAAAAGAACTATAAAGGTCACTAGACGTACCAAGGTCGAAGTCCAAAATCTACACTGTATCGAGTTCCAAAAGCTATCACCACAATCTATGGAAGAAACTCCTCAGGCGGAAAATCTTCTTCAGCCTGTATGTAGTCTAAATATTTCTCAAAGCTAGATCTTGATCAAAGTCTCCACCTGTGATGTATAGTGGGGTAAGCTAACAGTCTAAGCTCAGTACAGAAAAGTTCAATACCAAATCATATCTTATCATATCAATTCAGAGATTCAATGACTGAATTTCAAAATAATTTCATATCGAATTCAAAGACATTTTCTTATGAAACGGAACAGTGCTTTAGAGTTCTTATTCAAAGTTCAGATTCAAAACAAAAGCAATTTCACATAAAAGTGGAAATTTAGAGTTCTTATTCAAAATTCAAATTCAAAACAGAAGGCATTTCATATCAAAATGGAAATTCAGAGTTGTTAAGTTTAAAGTTTGTATAAGAACAGAGATTCAAAGTTCTTATTCTTATTTAATGGTTTGATTCAAATTTCAGATTCAGAGTTAAAATTTACATTCAGAAGTCTAAGTTCAAAATTCGGATTTAGAGTTCGGATTCGAATTCAAAGTTCAAAGTTCTCATTTCAGATTTGGAATTCAGATTTAGATTCAAGGTTCTAAGTTCAAAGTTAAAGTTCAGTATCGTCGTCACGGTTTGTTTCATACTGTAGCATGGTTCATACGAATATACCGCCGTAACGGTGCCACATACGGATATACCGTCGCAACAGTGTCACATACGGATATACCGTCACAACGATGCCACATACGGATATACCACTGCAATGGTCCCACATACGGATATACCACTGTAACGGTGTCAATGTCATAGTGTTCGAAAATCAGAGTCGCATTCAGAATGTACAGATAGCAAGCCGTACCGGTTCAAAATGTAAAGATATCCCGCTGTACCGATTCAGAGTTCAAATTCAAGGTTCATATTGGGAATTCAGATTCAAAGTTCATGGATTTCGTTACAAATCAATGGTTCAAATACTAATTTCTCATTCATTTTCAATTCAGAGTTCGAATTGTTCAGAAGATCCAGATTCAGACTTCTTATTACGATTTCAGATTTAGAGTTCTTATTCAGATTTCAAAAATCAGAGTTCATGTTCAAATTTTGTAAGTTCAATTCATATTCAATACTCAGAACAGTTCACATCCAATTCTATGCTAGTATCAGTTCATATCAGTTCGCATCTATACATATCAGTTCATACCGGTTCATTTCTATCATTAAGAGATATGAATCACAAATAAAATGATATTGAGCATCAAATTTCCTTACTATTCCAAATTCAAATTTGAGGTTTCCATATTCAAAGAATTCAAATCATAATTATCACATTTAATTCGAGGTTCAGATTTAATGTACATATTCAAGTTCTTATTGAAATTCGTATTCAAATTCATATTCATACACGGAGTTTGAACTTCGAATTAAATGTTCAGGTTTATGGTTTCAAAGATTCAGTGTGTTCTAAGCTCAGATTCAAAGTTCGGCGTTCAAATGTTCATAGTTCAGTTTGGTAATCGGTCAAAATGATCATATTTCAAGATTCAAAGATTCAATATTTCCAGAGATTCAATTACAATTTAATAGTTCAAAAACTCAGAGTTTAAAGTTCAGAAATTTCAGTTTCTAAGTTCAAAGGTTCGAAATTCATATTAAGTATTCAGATTCAAAGTTCAAAGGTTCAAAGATTAAGTGTTCAAGTTCAATGTTCCATTTCAAAGCTCAGACTCAAATTTCAGGATTTGATATTTCAAAACTAAAAGCAAACTCATATTTTAAAAATCAATTTCTAAATAATCACCATTACAAATCATTCAATTCAATTTCAAAGTGCGGAATTCAGAGTTCATTTTCAATTGATCGGCTCAAATTTCAAACACTCAAAGTTCAATTTTCAATATTTTAAAGATTTCTAAAGCAAAACGTTGTCTAAATTTCAAATACTAGTTCAAATTCGAATCAAACTTACATTTCATTCGATCATAGCAAGTATCTATGGAATCAAATAAAAATACAAGTGCGTGTCAAATTTTCCCCAACTTAAGTCCGGAGCCATTCAAAGCGATACCAAGGTCCTCATGGACGGCCTCCCGTTCGCAATCTACATCACATATATAATGATGTATTAAGGATTAATTCTAATTACTAATAACTTTGACGTATTTAAGTATTTTCTAAAAATTGAGGCAGAAATGGGTAAGTTCGTACTAACTTAAAACTAGACCCAACTTTTTGCTCAGTTTTGACCTTTAAAACATTTGATTCATCAATTTGTTAATTCACCAAAGTTGTAGAGCTCGTTGTCCTCTTTCGAACGCTGTAAGAATCGTGTCAATCAGAGTTCAGAGAAGAAAGTTACGACCAAAATATTGGGGATGTGTCTGCACCTGAGTCCAAATCGAACGATCGATTTCAAAATTGAACGATCGAATTTCTTAAAAAATTTAACGCTTCCCTATTCTATACAATCCGATTGATTGATCGGTTTTGACAGGTTCAGAAACCTTCAAGTTTCTTCCTCCTTGGTCTATTTTCCCCCAAACTTCAAATGATTCAAATCCAACATCATATACTCGTCGATCTAAGCCTAGGAAAATCAAACTCATAGTTTAATGCTTCGAAGCTAACCTTTTTAAACCATGCATTCTTTGTGCATTTTGGGCGGAAACCAAGCATCGGCTCTTGCACATGAAACGGGTTTTAGAACCCACCTTCTCACAATCGTATCAGACTTTTTCGGAGATCAAACTCCTCACATACGCGTGTGAAAAACTCTTGCGAGATCCACAAACCTCGGGTTTCAAAATAACCTAAAATGCAAGAGGTTTGGAGAAGAATCAACCCCCGTTCTTCACGGATCAAGATCACGCCAAAGATCAACGATTTCTCATGGCACACAAACGCTAAAGAAGCTAAATGCATCGGAGATTAACGGTGCCGATTCGGCGTTCGGATGGTTCACAACGGCGATTCTCCTCAAGTCCTTCCTCTTCCTCTCTCTCTCTAAACCCTAAACCCAAAAGCCCCTAATCTTCAAACTGGCAATAACTTCTAAAGGAAGTTTTGCCTTTTTATTTTAAAAGGGGCTGGCTCCCCTACTAATCACATACACCCATTTGGGTGTTAGGCCTTATCCACTCGGCTTTGTTCCGATGTGAAACTTATACACATAAGCGAGGTGTTTCTTATTACACCAAATAATCTTTGGTTTGGTGTGGAGCTTGCACACCCAAACCACTGGTCACACGAGATTCGACGTTCCAATACATCACCACAGTGTACAAGCTTTGGTCCAAAAGTCTTACACGAGGCTCAAACGGACCCGAAACGATCTAATTTAAAAAATCTGAAATGGTGACGTGTTTTTTAATGGACACACACCTGATCAGGATCTATGGGTCCGGAAATTTGGGGATATCACAGTTGAGGCCCAAAGTAGGCTCAAATAGTTGGCCTAATTAGTCGACATAACTTGTCGGCCCAATTAGTCGACCCTAATCAATCGTCCCAACTAGTCGACCCAATTAGTCGGCCCAAATAATTTTAACTATTATAATACCTTATTAATATTCTATCTTAAAAGAAAATTGTCTCAAGGTTGCACACGTGCACAATGCATCATACCAGATATGCGCACTTGGCCTATGTGCAATGGTATAGATGTACGACATGGATTTTGGGGATGTCACATTCACGCAAAGTACATTCTTTTAAATTAATTAAATTCAAAAGTTTCAAGGCGATATTCATCACCGTGTCGAATACGCACATGTGGTTGGTCGTGTTCGGTTTTGAAATTTTTCGGGACGTTACACATATGAACTCTGAACGTAAACCCGATTAGAAACCCGAATGTGAACGTGAAACATGAATATTAACTTCTAATTGTAAGAACTCTGAATCTAAAACTCTGACCCTGAATCTAATAATTGAAACCTAAATCTAAACTCCGCATGAAATTGAGAACTCTGAGTTTGACTTTGATTTTGAACACGAGACCTTATGGATTCTATTTTTATAAAAATGTTTCTGCAAACTAGTCTCAGTCTTCTTATATGAAAATGCTTTGAAAATGTGTTTCTGTTTCCGTTATGAAAGTGTCATCGAAAATAAATCATTTTGTCTGGGTTGAAAATGCAATTTTAGACGAAATCATTGGATTCTATGCATTGACTGATAAGATGTAAAATAGTATTGATCTTTTCTCTACTAAGCTTAGACTGTTAGCTCACCCCGACACTTTGCGTCACAAGTGCAGACTATAATAAGATCCCTGAACTTGAGCATCATCCTAACGTCGTATCGGAGGCAGCAGAAGATCTTCCGCCTGAGGATTTTCTCCCATAGATTGTTGGTTTTCCGGGCTAGGTATATTGAGTTTGTGCAGTAGACTTAGTATGTGTTAGTGATTAGTTCTTCTATAGATAGTTTGTAATCTAAACCACTGTTTAGGTGACGGTCGGCCGTCACTGGTCTTCATTTTGTTTTAGTTTATGTTCTGTATTTAATGGAATCTCTATTATCGTCATATGATATCTGATTTGATTTCGTGCATATGCATTATGATATCTATTTTGATTTTTGCACATCTGTATGAAGTATCCTATTTGTTCTGATTTTCAAACATCAGACTGTCCGGTCTTCCCCAATTTTTCGTGCAGGGAAATTAGGTCGTCACAGATGGTATAAGAGCTATGGTACTAGATTCTGTGACACCTTGTGAGCGGGTCAACTGTAACAACATGTGCCATAGTTGATATCAGAGATATGACATGAGATTCCGTCAGAACATAGGATCTAGGCTCTAGGTGACCATAGGTTGTGAACCCTTGAGTTAGATATGGAATTATATATGATCTAGAGAGACTGAAGTGACATTGATTTTGATAGACCCTAAGCTTTAAAGGACTGAAGGATTTTAGGAAATTCTGACGATCAATGGCGTAGGGTTGGAACTTCAAATATAGACTTAAGATTTGATTCGAGGAAGAAATTAGGCTCAAGCCACGTGAGAGATTAGAAATGGTCTTTGAGGATTAGGGGAAATGATTAGAAAGGATAAACCCCTAAGGACTAGAAAATTTAAATTTTAGTTATAAATTCAGCCACCATCTATAAGAATGACTTATTAAATTTGAACACATATGGTAAGGTGAAGTATAGTCATCACCTTTAGGTGCAATCGAGATATCTTAAAGATTTCTTCGAAAGGTTTGAATCTTCTTTGATAGCGTGAAATAAGAAGGCTACTTTTAAAACCACCACTTCAAAGGCCACGTCTTCGAAGCAACATACAACCAATCCTTCCCTAGGAGTGACCAACCTACCACGTGGTGGTACGAGAAAACTTTCGAAACGGAATGGTCCTTTGATCAGGACTTTTCCCAGAACCAAGACACGACCAGGTGGTCAATCAGTTACTTCTTCCAATGTATTTGATCTTCGTGTCAACCGTCTACTGCATTAGACACACTTGAACATCACGTAGTGAATTTTTGAGGACAAAAATTCCTAAAAGGAAGGGAGAGTGTAACAACCCTGATTTTTGCTAACATTGAATCGTTGACTTTCGATGATGATACCACTGCTTTGACTGATTTGACTTTGTTCAAACCTTTGATGACTGTGACGAGCCTGGCCTCTGGCCCATCTATCCTGAATTGGGTAAATGCACCCATTCCACAATTCTGAATACCCATTTCCTAATTCGAGCTCAAAATTGAAACTCAAACCCCTTTATGAAGTGTGTGTTGCACCCACACGACTCAAACCCCGGGATCGGACCAAGTTTGATTCCACCTTTTCAAGCACCATAATTATAACCTATGGGCTTAGTTATTTATTATTGATGAATGATTAAGAATGAGATGATGACGTCTGCGTGTTTAAGAGCGATCATGTGCACCCTAGGCACAAATCTAACCCAAGCCCAATGACCCAAACTACTATATGTTATATGCATGGATATACATGGTCTAGATATAGATAACTTTGCAAAAAGTTACGCAAGCCATGTGACGGCACAGTGGTCAAGAAACCTGGTAAACAAATAAGAGGTCTAGGGATCAAAACGTGTTAAGCACATTTTAAACTTTGTTTTGGACCATTTGAATAGAGCCTATTCACCGATCCTCGATGTATTGGCTTAACACCCTAACAACCCCACTAAATATAAGGGGGGATTATGCTGGAATGAGACTCGACATTTGCATTTGGGAGAAAGGGCCGAGAGAGAAGAAAAGAGAACCGAGAGAAGAGACCCATTTCTCTTCTTATTTTCCCCCCTTTTTCAGAGAAACCCTAGCCATTAGATCATCTTCAAAACTTCTTCGTCTCTATTTATTCTACATGCAAGAAGACGTTTAGTCCATCCACCGCAAGAACTCCAATTTTTGACGCCGTGAGAGAGAAGAAATCAAATCAACGGATGAACAAAAAGTTTGGCGTAGATTCCTTCAATTTCAGCCATCGAAATCTCCGCATGCGCAATTTAGGAAGGTAATTTTCGAGACCCTTCGCATGCATGCGTAGATCATAGGGTTACTTGTGAGATTTAGATTTGACTAGTAGTTGTATTTGGATTTGCATGTAAGATCTTCGAGAAAATTGAGCTCGGATGAGGAGAATCGAGTCACCATAGAGACGAGGAGTTAGGCGTTGATCTCTCTTGACGTCGACAACCGTGGGCTCCGCATGCGGACCATAGAAAGGTAAGATTTGTGATTTGGAATGTGAAGATTCATTTTAAGTTTGTTTGGGAATTTAGGATGTGGATTTGGAAGAATTTTAGGGCTTCAAGTTTGGTATAAAAGGGGAAAGAAGTGCACATTCGCACTGTCTCGCTCGAGCGAGATTGGTTCGCTCGAGTGAGAACCCTTCAGGAAGAGGCAAAAAGGGGTTCAATTTGGGAATCTCGCCCGAGCGAGATAAAATTCGCTGGAGCGAGATAGATTTAGAATAAGCTTAAAGTTGCCCTGAAGAGCTCGCTCGAGTGATTTTTCAAGGCAAAAAAGTTTCAGGTGAAATTCTCTCGAGCGAAATTTGTGTATGCCATAGAGAGTTTTACAACTTGCTCGAGCGATTTGGGTGTCACTTGAGCGAATTTATCTGGTCTTGGCATTTCAAATCTTCCTTTGATGGAACTAAAGGAACTTCGACTCGATTCGATCAATCAATATTTAACGTGTGATTTGTGAACATTATGTAGGACTTAATAAGCTAGAGATCATCAACAAGGACCACTTCTTTGATCCTTTGCGACATTGAAACCGAGGTAGGGAAAACTTAATGCACAGTTTCATGTTAAATTTCGATTCATAGACTCTGTGATGTAATTGGATGTGACCCTCGTGTTTGAAATTGACCCTTGAGTTTGAAATTGAATCTTAAGTTTTTAAAGTATCGAACTTTGGATTTGAACCTTGAATATAATCAAATATTGATTTTCATAATGAATCATATGAACCCTGAATATGAACATGAACTCAATATGAACTCTGGACATGAAAGTAAATATGAAGTTGTAACTTTGAAAGTGAAAATCTGAACTCTGTAAGTGAATGTGAACTCTGAAAATGAATGTGAATCTTGAATATGATCTTTGTACATTGCATCGATTATGAGCTTTGAAATGAGAATTGTGAATATGTGAACTCTGTAAAGTGAATCTGAATTTTGTATATGAACTCCGTATATGATCCTCGTATGTGGACTCAGTATGTGAATGTGGGCTTTAAAAGTGGACTCCATAATATGAATTCTGAATTATGAATGCTTTAGCTATTAATTATGAACCAAGAACACTATTATGTATTAGAATTTGCGTGATGATTTAAGGTTCATGTGAATGAATCCCGTAAGTTATGTGCTTTTGTACATTGTTTCAGCCAGGCATAGTCCGTGCTCTGGCCTGGCATAGTGCTCGCACACTTTGAAACAAAAATGTTCATTGAACGACGATAGTTAAGATTCTCATCGATAAAAGTGGCTCAAAAATGCTATAGTCGTTGGAGTGTCTTAAGTTATGATTTTAAGTCATGCATTAATTAATAAGCTGCATGTAATTGAGAAAATGAATAAGTAAATCCGGAAAGATGTGAAATTGAATACGAATTGGAATATGAACTCTAAATTCAGAATATGAATGTAAAATTTAAATCATATGAACTCTGAACATAAACCTGATTACGAACCCCGAATGTGAACGTGAAACTTGAATATTAACTTTGAATTGTAAGAACTCTGAATCTGATAATCGAACTTCGAATCTGAACTCCGCATGAAATCGAGAACTCTGAGTTTGACTCTGATTTTGAAAACAAGACCTTACGGATTCTATTTTTATAAAAATGTTTTTGCAAACTAGTCTCAGTCTTCTTATATGAAAATGCTTTGAAAATGTGTTTCTGTTTCTGTTACGAAAGTGTCATCGAAATTTAATCATTTTGTCTGGTTTGAAAATGCCTTTTAATGGAAATTATTGGATTCTATGCATTGACTGATAAGATGTAAAATGGTATTGATCTTTTCTCTATTGAGTTTAGACTGTTAGCTCACCGTGACACTTTGTGTCACAGGTGCAGATAGAAGTAAGATCCCTGAACTTGAGCATCATCCTAGCATCATACCGAAGGTAGAAGAAGATCTTTCGCCTGAGGATTTTTGCCCATAGATTATTGGTTTTTCGGGCTTGGTATATTGAGGTTGTGTAGTAGACTTAGTATATGTTAGAAATTAGTTCTTCTATAAATAGTTTGTAACCTAAACTACTGCTTAGGTGACGGTTGGCCTTCACCGGTGGTCATTTTATTTTAGTTTATGTTCTGTATTTAATGAAATCTCTATTACTGCCATATGATATCTGATTTGATTTCTTGCATATGCACTATGATATCTGTTTTGATTTCTACACATTTGTATGAAGTATCCGATTTGTTCTGATTTTCGAACACCGGACGGTCCGATCTTCCTTGGATTTCCATGCAGGGAAATCTAGTCGTCACATTATTCCACCGCTTTCTGCCAGAGTCCATGTGGACCGAACTGGGCCACTTCTTTTGAGGATCGAAAGGAACCTAGAAAAAGCGTGTACCAACAGGGGGTACTTCATCCTCGAAGAGAGATAAGGAGGTGAGGTCAATTTGAATTTTCGGGGGGGATGATTCAGAGATTGGTTTGATGGATGGCCACCTGCTTTTGTGGGGTCAGCTGTGTTGCCCCATTTTGATTAATCTTATGCCCCTTGCGCTCACGAAAGTGCTTCTGGTGTGTGGGCGCAGACGGGGTTTGTCCTTCAGGTCTATCCCCTGGCCTTGGCTGCGGCAATGGTTCGAGTCTTCTCCTTGGCCTCTATGATTTCCTCATCGGTAGGCTTGTAGCCTAAGCCAAATTTGAATCGTTGTCCGCCCTTGGCTTTGACCGGGTCTCTTCTTCCTTGCAAGCGATGGCCCAACCCTTTGCCTTTTTTATAGCCCCATTTTTGGAGTATTGCTACTGCTGCAACCATTCCTCCTCTGACTTTTGTGGTGACCTTTCTCAGAGGCTCTAGTGCCTGATGTACTCTAAATTCGTACTAAAGTCTTAACATATTTCAAGCGCATAATGGAAATTGCAGCACTAGTATAGGATCGTTCCCACGAGAAAGTGATTATCTTTATATTTTGTGGCCCCAAAAAAATTGTACTTGTCTTTTAAGATCCTAAACTACTAGAGAAATATGAATAAAAGAATGGTTTGCTTAAACTAATTATAGTCATCAATCACAATCCTTCAGTTATCAGATATTTACAAAATTGAAGTATCGTTACACCGTATTGCAATCCTCTAAAATTTGGGCGTCAATCAAACTCTAGAATTCTTTAATACATATTTAATCTAATCAACAATCTTCCTAAAATTTGGGCGTCAATCAAACTCAAGAAAATTAAAGATGGAAAATAAAACTGTTACACTAATCTACAAATTTTCAATCTGAGTCATTAATTAAAATAAAAAACTTTTAGATGTTTACAAAGCAGTAGAAGTGTATAAAATAATTATAAACTAGAAAGCAATAAAAATTGTGTTAATCCTCAGCTCTCGTCCTCAGGCGTCAATTGATCACGAGAAACCTCAGACAACTTATACTAATCTTCTAGCTCCCAATTATAGTCACCAATTGCTCTTGAGAAACCTTGGATATATAAACTGAACTAAACTAAAGTTGATCGAAAGAAAACCCAACCTTAGTCATCAATTGATGCTGAGAGTTCCTTCGATATCTCTTCTCCTAAGCCGAGCTCTCTTATTTATAGATAATAAGGAGTCGATTTACAGTATTATAATCTTAATAAAAGAAACTACTAAAAACAACAGTTTCCTAATATAACTCTACTTCTAATCCTAGTTCTTCTGTGCTTTGAATAGTTGATGCTTCTCGAAATTTCAATAGCAGAATCCTTCAGGAGTCTCTCTTCATCAGTCTTCTCGAATCTGTGATCTACCAAACTTTTATTTTAAGATATCTTCTAATTATGTGCATGGCGGTGTAGATTTCACGTGATCGGCAGTAGCAAGAGTCTTTATATGTAAAATCGCAAATCACGATTTTCTCTTTTCAGCTCATAACTCTCGTAATGATTCTCTAGTACGAACGATCACAATTTTCTTTTGTATCGCAGTCTGCTTGAAGTATTTTCTGGAGAATCGTAAATTACGATTTCTCATTTTCTCTTTTGCTTCATTCCATTGCAAACTACGATTTCTGGCTTTAAACATGTGGTCTTTTATGCTCGATCATCTTTCTTACTCCTGTATAAGTTCCTTTTGACGAAGATTAACACTTTGGTTCTTTGTTGCTGTTTATTCCTAATATTTGCACATTAGTATCTCGTTAGTAGCAATTGGGATATAGCATCACTAAGTCAAGGGCGATAAAATGGTATACTCTGTGACTGATCACACCCCCAAACTTATGCTTTGTTAGTTTCTATCAAACAAGGAAAGAAATACAAATCTAAATTATAAATTTAAATGCCATTTTTGTAGGAAGCACGATTGAATTTAACAGATGCAACAAGTCTTTAAATCAAAATAAAAGAAAAGATTAACAATCTAAACTACTTTTGTACACTAACTAGTTTTACCCATCACATGATTGTTACGATTTTTGGACATATGATTCTTTCATCCACACTTTCTATTCTAGCAGTTATCCTTGATCAGAACTCCAATAATTTCAATTCATATGAAGCGTGGAGTGTGAGCCCATCAATGAAGAGTTTTTTCTTCATAGATTTTTCTAAATTACAGATTTAGAAAATATTTTCATCTAAACTCTCACTATTGGCATACTCTCAAAAAGAATATTGAAAATTTTAGGTTATCTTAGTATATGATATGTATGATAAATTCAACGGATAATTGACTAAAAAAATAAGTCTCATGAAAAGATAATCAATTCTATTTATATGCTTCCTTATTTATCTATAGTATTTATTATATACATCTCTACTAGGCTCGTATTGTTGACAATCATAAATAAAAAAGGTCTTTATTTGGCTTGTAATGGGGCTTTGGGTTATAAGGCTCCAAAGAAAGGTAAAAATGATTCAAGTATTTATGAGAATTCGGTTCTTCTTTCACCTGTCTTCTTCTTCTTTTCTTTTTCTTTTTCAATTTAGTAAGTATCCAGAATTGGATAGCTTCTACCCATTATTCTTTTACTGTTTTCTTGTGTAAATCTCTTTTCTTCAGTTGATTCTTTTCTTCAGATATCCTCTTGAATTTCAACCTATAAGCTTTTTACTTCTCTATTTTTTTTTTAGAATCGTAATTACGATTTTACTTCTTTTTCATATTTCTTCTCAGAAAATTTCATCTCAGTTGTACCCTTTTTCGGCATATCTCTTATCTATTATCTTATACTCCTTTCACTCCCTCTTCTTCCCTTCTTTTATATTATAAACTCTCCGAAATTATTAGGGTTAAAGGTTGAAAGCTTTAGGTAGTGCATATGATTAAGGGTTTATAAAATCTTGGTACGAAGAAATTTTAATTTAGGCTCTAATATGGGTTCAAAGGATAAATATTTTTTGAGATTTTGACTTTTTAACTCTGACTAAACAAAAGATGACCTTAGATCATCTTTATGATTCACTAGCATGAATGCCAAATTGTTTTGATGTATACAATAAATACTTCTAGAAAAATAAATTATCATAATCACAGAATATTTGATTCAAATTTTCAGCAATATAAGATTTCATTATAATGCAGTCAAGAAGTTCAAAGGAAAATTTGAGTTCGAATAAAAAGCAGTCTCTCTTAGAATAAAAGAGGAAATATGGCTCAGAAGCTCACTGGTTTAATAATTTTGAAACTATAATCTAAATATTACAGTTTAAATCAAAGTATAGTTTCAAACATTCCACCTGATACAGCATTTAAAAGAGCCAGACATGAATCGTAACTGTTCTATTTTGATTGTTGAACTTCTACTACGATGGATCATAAAGTTTACGAATTCGTAAATTTTCTATCATAACTCTCATATGATGATTAATATTTCCTAATATTTATAAAACTAAAATAAAAAGTTTTTTTTTTAATCTATAAGTAAACTAACTAATATACACAGGAGTGTACCCCCCCCCCCAAACTTGAATAGGACAATGTCCTCATTGTGTAAAAATAGGGGATACTCAAAAAAATTTACCTACTATTCTGCCTATACCGGATATAGGATCTGTAAAAATATTCAAAAATATCTCCCCCAAACTTGGGAGAAATTACTTCCGACTTATTCAGATAAAAACTACACCATAAAGAAAATTAGAAGCAATAGTAATAATCAAAAGAAAATTTCGTATATTAACTGAAATATTTATAGAAATGCTATAAAAAAAAGAAGATGATAAAAGTTTAAACCTAAGAAAAATCTAAACATATCGTAACTATGACACTAGCAGCAACATCCAAGACACAATTTTCTTTGATAAAGATCGATTCTCGGCTTCTAACCACCTTCAATCAAAGTCTCATTCGTCCTTGCCTAGAGAGTGTCCATACCATCAAAGGAGCGCCATCTCTCTTGATGGAGCCACAACCCCTGTCTTCCAAATTCCCTCCCCCAACAGAGCATATCATAGATTTTCGTTGGAAGAAATACAATCCACTCGGGGGAAGTGCTTTGAAGAGTGGGAAGTGAACACGTCTCTATCCTCCCTCAGCCTATACTGCTCCCCTGTGACGATTCTACAAAGAGAATCAAGAGAATGCAATGAAGAGAATGAGCAATGGAGAGGGGTGGTGAGGGACGGTTCAACCCACCATCATCGTAAAGGAACTCACACTCTGGGTGAGTTGTGATGGTGGAATGGCTAGAAAGTGAGGGAAGATGGGTTCTGCGAATGGGTTTATGATTTGGGTTAGGTTTAGGATAAAGGGTAGTTTCGGTGGACGATTCAACATTCGAGATGGGTCACTGACGCTTTAGATTTTCTACTTCTTTATTACAGCCAGGAGTTCAACCTTGTGTATCTTAAGAATTCTATCAAGTCTGTTGCTAAAATCGCTTGGGTGATGTTCTCTGCCATAAGGTTTAGGGTTAAGGATGGAGTAAGAAGAAAGGCTATGGTATGGTAAAGGTCTGTGGAAGGGTATGGATTTATAGGGAAAGGATTAGAGCTTTGAACTGTCACTTCAAGTTAAATGTCGATGTGTAGGCATTTATGCTTGGGTAATTGGCAAGTGGCAAAATTGAATGCGATGCGTGTCCGCTTCCTCTATGAATTAAATGGATCTGAATTCCAAGGTGACTGATGAGATTGGTCACTGGAATCGCCTGTTCCCTAGAATTATCATTTACAATTGTAGAGAACAATAATGAGACTCATGACGCATTGAATCATAATCTCTACGATTCATTGCTATAAATCACTGAAAAGCTCATAAATCCATACGCTCAAGGTGATTAAAGTCCACAAGAGAGGTCTTTACGATTGAATGTGTTCTAACACACTTGAGATCGTAAAGTCTTCCTAACACAATTTTTCTACTAGCGACACAAAGAAACGATTCACATATGCTATAGGATGTTTCAATAGGAACTCTAGTTGAATTCATGGGGAGTTGATGTGCCTCCCAAAAAGTTATGTCCTCTTGGAGTGCCAATTGGCCACGGTGAAGAGTAGTTACTCTCTCTTCTGTTGATTAAAATAGTTAGCTGCTCAACTTGAGCCTCTAACTCGAAAATGGATTGTCTGAGAGAGTGGAGCAACTATGTTTGGATGTGGCCATGCTACAGCTAGCTTTCAACTATCTACGACAAGGTGTCATCTGCAGCAGCAGTGTGGTCTTGGGCTCTTGTGGGTAGAAAGGAACAGTTGGAAATTGAGGAACCACTTGAGTTGGGGCATGATTAGGACCACAAGCTTCTCCTTTTTGAGATGTTGGGTATGATTTTATACCCACCAAGGATTGAATTTTCCTTTTCCGGAGTCTCAGCATTGGAAAATAATTTATCATTGACCTTAAATCCCACAATCCTCCCCGCTTAGGAGGTGTATTCCTTAAAGTATTTGAATCAATCCCACTTGATGCGTGGTTATGCACCGATTCCGCGCTAAGGGTCTAAAAAAGTTCCCAAGAACCTTCTGTAGTTAACGTATGAAACATACCTCCACAAGCAACATCAATTATGTGTCGGGTTTGTTCATTAAGGCCTTTATAGAAATCAAACACTATTTGTCAGGGAGGGACCTCATGATGAGGGCACTTGTTCAGAAGCTCATTAAGACGCTTCCAACTCTCTTGGAGAGACTCATACGAAAATTGATGAAACGTTATGATGATCATCCGGATTCGATTCGTCTTGCTAATTAGGAAGTATCTTATGATGAACTTGGTCTGCAATTTTTCCCAGCTAACAATTGAATTATTGGGCAAAAAGTCCGACCACTATTTTGCCCTCTCTTTAAGGGAAAATGGGAAGAGCCTCAAACGAGTGGCCTCCTCCGATAAGTTTTTAATTTTAACAATTGCTCAGATTTCTAGAAAACTCATTATGTGCATATACGGATCTTCTTCACCAACTCCATAAGAGATAGATAGGAATTGAAATACGCTGGATTTGATTTCGAAGGTTCTGTCACCAGACACAGGTGGTAATTGAATACATGAGGGAGGAGTAAGAGGTGTAAATGCATAATACTCTCCCAACATTTTAGCCACAAATTGGTCTTTACTTTTCATAATGAATGGAATTAAAAGCAGAGCAGGATGATTAGAAAGATTATTATAAATGCCTATTTTTATTTTCAGTTTATCTGATTTTTATATTAGAAAGCAAGGAGAGAAACAAATCTGAGCCTCGAGCTTCTCTGATCAGGGGAAGTGTTGAAACCTATGATTTGCTGCTCCGAGTAAACCTGTAAAAGATTAAAAAGTGATAAAAGAAAATAAAAAATAAAAATAGAAAGATAAATATTGGTTTAAAACAAAGCAAAAAATAATCCGCTTCCCTGACAGCGGCGCCAAAAACTTTGTGTACTCTAAATTCGTACTAAAGTCTTAACCTATTGCAAGGGCAAGGCACAATGGAAATTGCAGTACTAGTATAGGATCGCTTCCATGAGGAAGTGATTATCTTTATATTTTGTAACTCCTAAAAACTTATAATTGTCTTTTAAGATCCTAAACTACTGGAGAAATATGAATAAAAGAATGGTTTGTGTAAACTAATTGCAGAAAATAAATCTAAATCCTTCTCCTTCTAGATTATGGTTGTCAATCACAATCCTTCAGTTCTCGGATATTTATAAAATTAAAGTACCGTTACACCATATTGCAGTCATCTAAACTTTGGGCATCAATCAAATTCTAGAATTCTTTAACACAGATTTAATCTAATCAACAATCTTCCTAAAATTTGGGCGTCAATCAAACTCAAAAAAATTGAAGATGGAAAATAAAATCATTACACTAATCTGCAAATTTTTTATCTGAGTCGTCAATTCAAATAAAAAACTTTTAGATGTTTACAAAGTAGTAAAAATGCATAAAATAAATATAAACTAGAAAGCAATAAAAATTATGTTAATCCTCAGCTCTCGCCCTCAAGCGTCAATTAATAGCCAGAAACCTCAGACAACCTAAATTAATCTTCCAGCTCTCAATTGCAGTCATCAATTACTCTTGAGAAGCCTTGGATATCTAAACTAAACTAAACTAAAGTTGATCGGAAGAAAATAGAACCTTAGTTGTCAATTGATGCTGAGAGATCCTTCGATATCTCTTCTCCTAAGCCGAGCTCTCTCATTTATATATCATAAGGAGTCGGTTTACAGTATTATAATCTTAATAAAAGAAACAATTAAAAATAACAGTTTCCTAATATAACTCTACTTCTAATCCTAGTTCTTCCTTGCTTTGAATAGTTGATACTTCCTAGAATTTCAATAGCAGAATCCTTCATGAGTCTCTCTTCATCAATCTTCTCGAATATGTGATCTACCAGACTTCTATTTGAAGATATCTTCTAATTATGTGCATTGCGGTGAAGATTTCACATGATCGGCATCAACAAGAGTCTTTATTTGAAAAATCATAAATCATGATTTTCTCTTTTCAGCTCATAACTCTCGGAACGATTCTCTAGTATGAATGATCGCAATTTTCTTTTGTATTGCACTCTGCTTGAAGTGTTTTTTGGAGAATCGTAAATTACGATTTCTCATTTTCTCTTTTGCTTCATTCCATCACAAAGTACGATTTATGGCTTTAAACATGTGTCAATCGTCTTTTACGCTTGATCGTCTTTCTTACTGCTGTATGAGTTCCTTTTGATGAAGATTAACACTTTGGTTAACTTTTGCTATTTATTCTTAATATCTGCACACTAGTATCTCGTTAGTAGCAATATGGGGTCTAACATCACTAAGTTAAGGGTGATAAAATGGTATATTATGTGGCTGATCAGTGCCACTGTTGATTCATTGTACTGAAAACTGTGGAGATCTGTGTCCTCAGCCATGTGCGATACATCCAGGATTTGAAGTTCTCTATGTTGTGAACCTCTTCTCATCCCTCACCCATGATGGCTAACTTTTTTCTCTGATATGAACTTGAGTTGCTGATGTAGGGTGGAAGGTACTACCCCGACTTCATGTAGCCAAGGGCGCCCCAACAACAGATTAAAAGTGGAGTTAATATGCATGACTTGAAATGGGATAGAGAAGGTCATTCGCCCTATGGTGAGCTCAAATTCGGCTTCTCTGAGTACTTCCCACCTAGTGTTGTCGAACCCTCGGGCTCCTGTCTTGGCTGGTCAGAACTTGAACGGGTCGATCCCTATTTTGGTCACGGTTCTCAATGGACACACATTTAATGCTTACCCATTGTCTATCAGTACCAATGGTATCACCAAATTCTCAATTTATGTCGTGATATTGAGGGATCTGGAATGGTTGCCTCCTTCGGCCGGGATATCGGTGTCCGAGAATGAAATGGCGTTGGGAGCCAACACTTATCTGATCATCTGTCCCACCTCATATGGGGAGACTTTATCTGATATATGTGCATTTTTCAGTGCCCCCATTAGAGCTTGAAGGTGGGGCGGAGACTTCATCAGTAAGTCCCAAACGGTGATGTGAGTCGGCATTCTTCTGAGCTGCATTTCTAATGTATGCTCTCAACTCATTCTTTTCATGGGATGTACCGCTGCGGGTTCCTTTCTTTCCTCTGGTTGGACCTGTACTGGAACCTTTGGTTGCTTAGAAATTTTGTTCGATCTTATGATGAATTTGACGATCCCTTCATTGTTGCTACTAGCATTGGCATCCGTCTAATTATAGTTGAGCAAGACCTGATAGGGATCATAGAATGGTTCGGGGATTTGAAATGGGATAGGTAAAGGTATTGGGGATGATTGAGCTGGTAACGTGGTGAAGCTAGGCCAAATGTGGTTGATCGGTGTCGGGGAAAAGCTAGCCACTAGTATATGGCTAGTGTAGTGATGGTGAAGCTAATTTGGTTTGAACATAATTGGTGGGGAACTGCTGCTGGGAAATATAACCTCAAATCCAAGGGTTCTGCTTGGGGCGCCAGATTGGGGAAGTAATCGGCTAAGTTCAAGGGCTCGATTACTCCTATGTTTTCATCATCCTAATTTCCTCACCTTGGTGCCATTAAGTTTTCTCTTGTACTGATGTATTCCGATGGATCAAATTCCTCCCCATAATCTTCTATCATGTTGATGGTGGCCCTTGGGTCCATTCCTCCCAATGAGTGTGGTGGTAACGACACTTGATGAATATTGGTGTGCCAATTTACTTGGGGAGGTATTGGAGGGATGATTTTTCTGACTTCTATTAGATTTTGTATCGCATGCTTTAGAGGAAAGCATCGATTAGTTGGGTGTTCCAGCCCTTGGTGAAAACTGCAGTGTGTATTAGGATCATAATTTCTTGGTAGGGGATTTGGTGAAGGGCATGGTTGAATGGCGTGACGAGACCCTTCTCAACCAACAGCGGTAAAAGGATATTTAGGGATTGTCCCAACAGTGTAAACACTCGGTTAAATCGAGCCTTTCTCTGGTCGGGGGTCATATGTGCCCCTGGTTCATTGCCTGCTTTTTGTGTCAGTTCTATCGGTGCTAGGGCTTGTGGTGCTATTCCAAAACGAAATGGTGCTATGCTTGTGCTGAGCTGTGTGGTCATTATTGTTTGAATCTCTGCCCCTATCATTTTCTCATTTTTTTGCTCAGTGAACTTGCGGGCTCCGCTGGCCACTATTTTATTTAATCGTCCCTCCCTTACTGCATCTTCACAGTGGTTTGCGTTTCATACAAGATTGACAAAGCTGGCCTGCTATTGGTACACAAGGAAATCATATATGATTGGCAATGCAGTTTTGGAGATCATCTCGATCTGTTCCTCGTCTGGTATGCGATTCTTTACCTGGGCTGCTAGGGCTCTCCATCTTCCAAGGTAATCATTAAATGTTTCATTGGGCTTTTGTCTCAAGTGGGCTAGATTTGACTTGCGCGGCTCTATGTCGATGATATAGACATACTGCTCTTAAAACAAGTGGGTTAAGTCTCTCTATGTTTTCAACATAGATGGTTCAATAAACGTGAACCATCTCAAGGTTGGACCCGTAAGACTTTTTTAGAATGCTTTGATGAAGAGTCGTTCATCTCTACCATATTGGCATATGTCCCCACAATATGACATGCCCCCACAATATGACTTGAGGTGTGTAATAGGGTTGCCGGTGTCATTTTATTTGTCGAATGATGTCACTTTAAACTTAGGTGGCAAGGGCACCTCGACAAATAGACATAGATCGAAAAAATATGTGGCGTGGATCTCGATCCTGCCCAATTTCATTAACTACTTCTAAAATTTATCCATTTGTTCTTTCAGCAGCTTTGACTCTCTTGATGGCAATGTTGGGGTTGGTCCCCCACTAGGCTACCTCCATTCGTTCTGGACAATTTGTTGGTTGGTGAGTGTGGGTAGTGGGGCATTGAAACTGGCAAATGCCCCCATGTAGGCTTCGCTACTCCAGGCCTCATCCTCCTTATACTGATGACTCGTATCAACATAGGGTGGTGGAGGGTGAGATTGATTGGATTTTGGAGGGATTTAGTAGGTGCCTGGTAGGGCCACTATAGGTAGGGGAAGCTTTGATGAGTGATTTGCGGGATAAGGGGATGGGTGAATTATGTATTTTGAGCGGGTGCCTAATGAGGACATTGTATATTTTGATAATTTTGAGGATTGGGTTGGGGAGTGAGTGGATGGGTGAATTGGAGATGGTGGATGGTTTGGGATGGATTCCCATATTGGATGGCGTGTGATGGGTCTGGTTTAGTCCGGATTGGGGGATTGGATGAGAGAGGTTGGATATTTGGGAATGAACGGAGTATGTTTGTTGGGTGTGGATGTATATGGGGAATTGGGGGAAGGATGGAGGGTTGGAAAATGTGACCCTTGGGTTTGGGCCTACATAGGCTTGGGGTTGGGTATTGGGCCTTTAAGACCCACTCGGATGGCCCCATGGTTGATAGGAGGAGTCTTAGGTGGTAAGAATTATGGGTGGTTGATTAGTATTTTGGGTGAGTGGGGTATGGAGATTTTAAAGGGTTTGTTGTGGATTTGAATTTGTTTGGGGTGGATGAGGAAGGCTTTTAGAAGCCTTCCAAGCGGTGTATATCCTCACCATGTCATCCATCATGACCATAGGATCGGTCATGGAGGTGGATGTGGATGGGGGGGATGTATAGGGAAAATGGTGCATGACTTGGGTGGATGGGGAAAATTGGACATGACTTGGGTAGATGTAGGAAGATGAAGTGCATTTGGAGTGGATGTAGAAGGAAAATGGGGTGTATTTGGAGTTGATGTGGGAAAGAAATGGGGTATATTTTGAGTGGAAGTATGTGAAAATTGGGCATGACTTGGGTGGATGGGAGAAAATGTGGTGTATTTTGGATAGATGTGGGAGGACGAGGAGCATTTGGAGTGAATGTGGAAGGAAAATGGGGTGTATTTGGGGTTGATGTGGGGGGGAAGATAGGTGCACCGAATGGCCCGGTGACATGGAATCGGGATTGGGTGGGGGGATCATAAATGAGTACCTCCTCTATGTGGGAATGTGGTGGGGATGAATCCGGGTCAAAGATGATCGGATCAACTGCCCAAGACATGGTTTGGAGGCGGGTAGGGTATGGATTTCTTGGGTATGACCCAACTTCTTCTTCCCCAACGAGATGGTAGCCGGTTAGGCGATGCCGTTGTTACGGCACCACAAGTTCTCTTTTTAGATTTTTGTATATATGGTAACAACAATTTTCTTTTTCGAATTTTGATGATTTGAAAAAAAAAATTGGAAATGAATTTTTGAATCTCTTTCTCTTATGGTGCTCTTTGAGGTCTTGGAACTCATTTTCCGGGTGGAGTTCATACCTTCAATGCCTCCCACGACGGGATTCGGATACCCTTTTAAGAGTTAAAAAGAAAAAAATCTTTTGATCTGTAAAGGCATGAAAATCCATGCAACAACCTGATCCCTCAGAAGAGTCAATAAGAGGGTGGCCTCTTTTGACCGACGAGGGCGTTTTGGGAGTCAAGAGTGTGCGATTTATCGGGAGTTTTAAAACCACTAAGTGGGGTGTTCGGGGGACTGTGATAAAAGCACCCAAATTCTGAAAACTGTATATCAGGCTATGCGTACATAGTATACGCTTGAGAAAATTTATGGACTTTTTAACTATGCGTACATAGTATGTACGTATGAACAAATTTTTGATTTTTTGACTGTGCATACATAATATGTAAGCATGAACTTGCTCCCCAAGGTGTTAAGGCTTTGTAAAGTTTAGTCACCCACCCGATATACTTCCGAGCCAAGCGCCTTCTCAGATACTGGATGAGATGGTTCCTTCGAGATCATTACCACTAGGGCTACCACTCTACTTGGAACCAGGGCAAATGTATCGTAACCTATTTTTCTCACCCCTTTGCAAAATCTACCCGAGCAAAGCAAATTAAGTCCCCTCTTGGTTCAGTTTTAAATTCAGATTTTATGGGAAGTTCACTTAAGTTCAAGTGCAGAGCTTTTTCCGTTGCTCTCAATCCAGGCTGAGAGTCCCGTGTCACCTCTATAGGCTAACGCCCACTGTTGGAATATGACTAGGAGTAAGAAAATGACGGGGTGAGTCAAGCGACTAAGCAGGAAACGTAAATTGCATCAAGTAAGTCTGCCAATCGGCTAAGGGGGTAAATGCCAAGAAAATGAAGCTAAGTTATCAAGTAACCCACCAAATGGCTAAGGTGAGTGAAGATGAAATTATAAATGCTTAAGTAGGCTAGCCAAACAGCTAAGGCGAGTAAAGACGAAATCGTAGGGGTAAGTAAAATGCTGAATCGTAGGGATAAGTAAACATGCCGAATCGTAGGGGTAAACAATCAAACACAAAAATGCATGAAAACTAAAAACACATGCAATGGGGCCTATTTCAAAGAGAAGTTCTAAAAACTAAATCCCCAACGGAGTCACCATCTGTGCAACTGTGGGCTCTCTAGAGTCCGTTGCGACGATACACTCGTAAAAAGATGGAGTCACCACCCGGAGCTTTTGCTATTCCGGGATACCCAAAATTAATATTAAAAGCTCCAAAGTGTAAAATATGACTCTGATTCACCGGTCAACGCCAAAGCCTCTTGGGTGAGGACTTCGGTTATCAATCGGGAAGGTGTTAGGCACCCGATTGACCCCCTCGTAAGCGGTCTCTACTATGACAAAATGTAAAAGTAAAAATAAAAATTGAACGAAATTCCACCTTACCTGAAGGCAATCTGATCCTATTTGAGCCCCCCCCCAGCAATCATTGAAATTTCGGCAATGTAACGGCTCAAATTTTAGGATAGAGGGAAAGCAAAAGAAGGTAGAAGAATAGAGGGGAGAGTCGAAGTTCTCGGGCCCTTATAGCACCGTGGTCGGATCTTTGTGTGGGTGTATTTCCGATGAGCTTTCAAAGGCAAAAGGAAGTTAGAGGACTATTCTAACGAAGCTAAGGCTTGGGAACTTAGGAGATTGGTAGTGGTGGTATAGGAGATGGGTTGAGGACTCTAAGGCTAAAGGCTTAGAGAGGTTGATGATGGAATAATGGGATACGAAGGAAGAACCTAGGTTCTGAAATTTTGGAGGATTAATGCTTGAAAAATGAGAGGGAATTCTCTAAGGCTTTCTCTCTTTTGAAATTTTTTTTAAGGTTTTAATCGGGGGGGGGGGGGGGCGGGGGGATAACTCTCTATTTATAGAGGGAGAGGTAGTTAAGGAGATACTTAAGAGCTAATGGGTTTAACAATTAGGTAATCCCCAATCTAAGGTTCCCTAGGATTTTTGGAGCTTGGATAGATGAGAACTAGGGTTTAATGGTAGATGATAGGGTGGGGTTCTAAATGGCAAAATTGTATAACTTAAGGTTGGGAGTGGTGCAACAATCCTAAAGAAACTCACCCCGAACTTTGGGGTGGTCAACAAGCCAAACACCAAAACCAAAATTTGCCATTTTTCACTAAAATCAAGGTTTTAAGTTATGCGTACATATGTACGCATAGCTTAGGAACAACGTTTTTCACAAAAACAGAGAAGTCCAAAGCCCGAGCTTGGACAGTTATGAAGCAAAAGCCAAAATTAACTATGCGTACATAGTATGTACGCATAGTCCCAAAATTGTTTATAAGTATATAGTATGTACGCATAGCCAATTTCTGTCAGAAATTACTTATGCGTACATAGTATGTACGCATAAGCCATATTTGGCAGAAAGGCCACAAGCTACTTATAGGGATTTGGGAAAGGCCTAGTATGTGTTTGGATTGGCTTCTAAGTTCCCGGGGAGGATTTTTAAAGGTTCGGGTTAATTCCTAAGTGTTCAGGATGGTTCCTAAGGGTTTAGGCTGTGCTTTTGGAAACTCGAGTGTGCACCTTTCTCGAAGTACGTATTGATCGTGTCTTAGGCTAAATTTGAGTGTCTACAACGTCAGAAAACACTTTTAAACAGTGTTTTTTTAATTTTAAACAATAGTCAGTTTTGCATTTTTTTATGTTTTTAACTAGTTTTCTATGAATTTTTATCAAAATTTTCTTCATTTTTTTTAAAAAATAAAAAAAGATTTGTTATATATATATTTTCAAATCTGAATTTTACCCATTTTTTCATTTTTTTTTTGCCTTCCCAATTTTTTCTTTAATTTTGACTTGGTAACTATCGTTTGAATAAACAGGTTTAGTCAACTTTGGGTTGAGCGTTTAGATTATTGGGTTGACCCTAACCCGATCGGACCCATTTGCAACCATAGTTGTAAACATACAATGTTGTACAATTAAGCACTAATAAATTATGTGACAATTTTTCATTCTCAAGGACGAGCTTAAAATTCTAAGCTTATGGTGGAGGCATAGTGAGAAATTTCGCGAAAATATCCGAATTGGGAGTCAAACGAAAATTTTGAAGAAATTTCAACCCTTTTCAGTAATTTCAACAGCACCACACAGCTGGGATGCTTACATGAGAAGGGAACCTATTATATAAGTGGGTAGAGAGTCATATTTTTTCTCTCCAACGATGTGGGACTAAATGTTTTGTACAAAACAACAATGGGTACCATTATAGTCACTCTCATAGTTACTTTTTCACCCCACCTTCTTCAGCTGATAATCATTGACTGCCCTTGAATCTGATGGTGGAGGTCGTTTTTCGTCTCCATCTTCTTCACAATGGATCTATGGATCGTGGGAATGCCATCAGGCGGTCGATTTTTTACTAAACACGACACACATCTCAAAAGTGACTCAAAAATCATATGACCCCCATCACGCTTAAGTATGATTTTAGCATCACTTTTTGAGATATGTACCATGTGTAATAAAAAAGTGACCGTCTAATGGTACGCTCACGATTCATATATCCACTATGCAAAAGATGGAGACAAAAAATGACCTCCACCATTTGATCAAAGGCAGTCAATGCATGCCTAGTGGAGGAGGTGGGGTGAAAAAGCAACCTCTGGGTGAGTATAACTGTGCCCTTTGTCAATTTGTCTTATATAATTCTATGCTTGAGCTCCGTGTCAGTGCTTGGCCACTTGGATCAATTGCTAATTTATTTTTTTAAAATATTAAATATAGTTTTAATCTCCGAAACTTTCTCAAATTTTTTTTGAAATATATCGAAATTAATCCGAAATGTACCGAAAGGACCTCCCACCAAAAAATTAATGAAAACAAAATTTGCCACTATGGTGGAGGGTTCAGTAGATTTAAGAGTTTTCAAAATATCAAAGTTACCTTTCTCCATTATTATTGCACTGCATGACTGTAGCACTATATAGTGAAGTATATTTTGTTACCGTTGCACTGCATAGCGAAGAAGTGCGTTACTGTTCCACTGCATAGCAATACATTGCGTTACTGTTGCATTGCATATTAAAACGATACATTAAAATGCACTGCACTATTTAACATCGTGAGTTTTTGCACTGCAACGTCAATTTTTTGTGTTGCATCTTCATGTAATGCATCCAATTTTATCACAGACCAAGTACGATCTGTGTATTAAGAAATACCTTATAAGAGTTGCAATGCCCTAAATTGCAGTGTATTTTGTTACCACAGTTGCATCCCAATAAAATGCACTACCTCCTACAAGAAGCACTTAGACTCCGACCAAAAATGTGTTGGAGTAGAGGAAAACTTAAGAAGATGAGCGTTGGAGTCGCTTTCTCGAGTCACCCAAAAGTGCAAGAAAGCTTGAGAAAAGGGCTTTTGCTAGTCGCTGAGAAACAAACACTGCCGCCGGCCGAAAAGGGGTTGGAGAAGAGAAAAGGCTTGAGAAGATGAGCATTGGATTCGCTTTCGCAAGTCGCTGAAAAATGCAACAAAATTTTTAGGGGTTTTTCGTGAATCCCCGAAAACGTAACAATGCTTGAAAAGGGCTTTCACAAGTTGGCGAAAAATGAACATTGACGCCGGCTAAAAAGGGGTTGGAGAAGAGGAAAGCTTGAGAAGATGAGCATTTGAGTCACTTTCGCGAGTCGCCGAAAAACACTACAAAGCTTGATAAGAGCTTTCTCGAGTTGCCGAAAAATGAGCATCGGCGCCGGTGATGGTTTGCGACAGGAATTGTGAGAACAAATTTCGAGGTGAGAATATGGATCATTGGAGGGGTGGCAGCGAGGGTTTTTTGTGGAGAAGAGAGAAGTTGAGGAGGAAATAGCAGACGAGGAGAGAGATCCCTCTCTTCGGTTGAGAAAATCCATGAGAGGGGAAAATCGCATAGGTAAAAGAAATCCCACTACAGGGTTTTTTTTGGAGGAGGTTGGGGAGGAAAGCACAGAGAAGGAAGGAGGGAGAGCTCTTGGTTTGTTGCAAAAATTTTTTTAAAAAGGAAGCCCTCTTTTTTTAACTAGTATATATATGAGGGCATTTTTGACATTTACCCCACACGTGTGCACAAAAAAACCCCTCATGAGTTTTAAACATATCTGAGTCCACCGCGGGAATAAAAACATATTACATGATTTATTTGGGAAGTTTGTCTAAAGATAAAGATATCAATTGAGCTAGGGAGAGCGGCGAAGCCTAGATTTTCTTCTCCATGGAAGGCAAGATATGGTCGACAAAGAAAATGAGTTACTATTAGGTAAGCGGGTTGCGTTAGGTGATCTGGTACTTAAGTCACTTTTTGGGATGTGTGTCATGTAGAATTAACATTTGTATTGTTTGATAGGGTATGCCATTATATAAAAATCTTTGGTGTAAATGATTGGGCCGAAAAACAATCTTCGTCGTCTGACTAAAAGTCATCAAACAAAATCTAAAACTAATGACCTACCATGTTAATCCGGCAAACCGTTAATTTAGTTGGCATTTGACTGCAATGAATTAGACGATGGTAGGGATGCAAGTTCGGTGTACCAAACTAAATCAAAATCGATTTCGGTTTCAGTCTGGGAATGGTACATCCCAAACCGAAACCGAACCAAAATGAATCGGTTTGGGTTTAGTTCGATTCTTCTTTTTTTTCGAAACCGACACCGAAATATTTTGGTTTTTTCGGTTTCAGTGTAGGTATTTATATATTTTTTAATGTATTTTTTTCGATATATTTTTTAGCTTTCTCATCCTACCCTCTTGGTTTTTGGTCTTTGCCACCCTAAATCGAAACCGAACTGAACCCGAATCGGTTCGATGTTTTCGGTTCTCGGTCTGGTTTGGGATCCTCAGTTTTCAATTCAGTATCGGGTAGGTTAGGGTTTACATCCCTAGACGATGGAGATCATTCTTCGTTCTTTACCAAATAAATGTCGAGATCACGATAAATGACTTGAAACACATGATAGTTTCATATCACACATCCCCCAAAACGACCCCAAGTACCAAAAGCACCAACACTCATGTCAGATGCCTAATACTAACATAAAATTAGAAGGGGGACAACTACCCATACCATAGGTAAAAGCCCCAGCCCACCCACCCATCCTTCACCTATGGTCTACATTAAAGAGCTTATACTTCCTTTATTATAATATCTCTGTGGATGCTAGTGCCAAGCCTAAATGAAAAAGGAGAGTTAGTGCCTGGTCTGACATCTAACCGGTAAAGTTTTATCGAATCTTCTCACCAATGTCAATCCCAAACTGTGACAGCCCGACTTTTTCCTTCTCGAAAATAAGAAAGGTCGCGCCGTCGGATCACCTAATATGATCCTGTCATATAAGGGCATCGTGTACAAAGTGTTACATATACGGAAGCGAATTTAATTAACTCTGATACGTAGAAATATGACAACAACTGATATTCATTCATTTATCTAAAGCAGCAAAAAGCAGCAAACTAAACAGGAATATAAACAGAAACCTATACCTGAAGTAATAAATTATCTTATACCACACTGCTGTTTATACATGTTTAAAATCACTACTCTCTCTCAAGTCTCTCAATGAAAGAAGTCCTCAGCAGAATCTTTCCTCCTCGTCCTCCTCCGACTGGTAGGTAGGATCAGTCTCATGCGCAGGGTCCTGAGCAATATCTGCAACTAAGATATAAAGTCGTAGGATGAGCTATCATCAAAGCTCAGTAGGGACAATTAAGATGCTAATTTATATAAGAGATTATCAATTCATGTCTAGATGCAAAAATATAACGAAACACATGTCATCTTATATTATGTCTATTCTAGCATCAATATATCCTAGCAGTAAATCACAGACAAGTACTAATTCATACAATTATTGTATCATGCTGACAATGCTGACATGTTCATGCTGACCAAATACGAGTACTGATAAAGAAATCATGCGGGATAATATCAAGGAATCATGCTGAAACAAGACATGTAAAAGGACAAGAAAAATTAAGTTCCCGAGTAGCGGGATCACTTATCAAGCTCTCGAGTTAGCGAGACCACTTGGACCGAGAAAATCAAGCTCCCGAGTTAGGGAGATCACTTGGACTGGGATATTAAGCCCCTGAGCAAGGTTAACAGGGTCACTTGACTCAAGAAATCAAGCCCTTGAGCTATGTTAGCAAGGTCACTTGACACGAGACTGGTCAAGCCCCTGAGCTAAGTTAGCAAGGTCACTTGGCTGAATCCAAAGCACGCGAGTGTCAAGACGAGACTATGTACGAGATTCAAATATGCGAGAACATCATGCACATATATACTTCAAGTATGCTACATCATGTAATAGCTTAAAAGTGTCTCAAAGTTTGCCTAGCATAATTGAACTTTATATGCTTGTACATAACAAAAACTAGCATACTCAACAATAATATAGTATGTTTATATCTATTTATTCCATAAAATTGAGCTAATACTTTATTAAAGCTGAATTATCAAAACTGCACTTATCAAGTCTGAATTCTAAAGCTGAACTATCAAATGAACATAACCAAAACTAACATAGCATGGTCATCCTATTTACTTTTCAGCAAAACTGAGCTAGCAATTATCAAAGCTTAATTTTCAAATTTGTCCTATCACATCTGAACTCTCAAAGCTGAACTATCAAGCTAGCATATTCAAATTGACATTGCATGGCCATATAACTTCATCCGTTTTCAAGACTAGTATATCGATTTCAAAATCAGATATTACATCAGATAGTACATCGGAACACGCATCTCATCAATGATATCTATCACTTGATGAATAGACTTGATGAACAGAACTATCATATTCTATGATACTAGCATATTCATTCTTAATTTAAACTAAACTGAATTCCTAATAATGTCTCTATCATTATTCATGCCAAAACTAATATGCGCATAGGTCTACATATGCTCATGTCAACATCTTGCTTAACTAGACGAGAATAAGAAAATACCACATAAATTAGGAAGGTAATTTCCCTACCGTAAGATCAAGCCTGTGCGTTACATTTTATACTTGCATTTGCATTCATATGCTCGCACGCATTCAAGCTAAGTCATCGGCATGAGCGCGCCATGTGCACCAAGTATCTAAGTCATTGACGTATAGATTGGTTTTAGTATAGTTTAATGGTTTTCAGGGTCATTATAGACCTTATATAAGTCTCCTAGATGGGTCTTACTCATAGGAGTTAAGGCCTTAAACACATAGACATCATTCATATCAGCACAAAGCATAAACAAGGTCCAGAAATAGGGTTGTCGCGACAAGTAATAGGGATTGTCGTGGCAAGCTCTTCTGTTGAGGACCTTGCCGCGACTTGACTCCAATTTTTCACCCTTTAAATGTTGGATTTAGAACTTTGTTAATTCATTAAAGTTGTAGGGCTTGTTGTCCCCTTTCCAATGCATCAAGAATCGTGCCAATAAGAGTTTGGGATCAAAAGTTATGATGAAAATACCAAACAATGGTCAGTGCACAATGTTGCTGCGACAAGCCTAAGTACCTTGCCGCATCTTATCACTAATTTTTGACCCTTTAAACATCCGATTTAGAACTTAGTTACTTCATGAAAGTTGTAGGGCTCGTTGTTCCCTTTCCAACGCATCAAGAATTATATCATTTGAATTTCGAGGTCAAAAGTTATGACCAAAATATCAAACAGTGGTCAATGCATACTGTTGCCGCGGCAAGCCTGAGTACCTTGTCGCGGCAAGCCTATCAGGCTTCGCTTGCCGGGGTGTTTTCTGCTCTATTTTGGCTTCGTTTACTCAGACAATTGGCCGGGTATTTTGTATACATATGGATAATATATTTTTTATATATATTGCACCAAAATTGAATATATGGCATACCTTTTTAGTGGACTCAAGGTTACGACGGTGCCGACTTGTATCGAGGTTGCCGAGCTCGTAAGAGCGAAGACCGCAAAGAGTCTCCGAGACCAAGGGTCGTCTTCGAAATCCTCTCGATCGACTCGCAGGTCACCGTGTCAGGGCATTAAGAGCTAGAAGAGGACTGTGGTTTGAATACTAGATGAGGGTTTCAAGGTTTATGAAATTCTGGTTTTGTTTTTCCTTTAATGGCTATGTTTATTGCATATGCAGGGTTTGTTTGCTACGGGTCAAAGGAGGAAGCAGGAAGATGGGTTGGCGAGCTTTGAAGGGGGTTTCTCCAACATTGCGTGCATAGAGTCGAAATGTGATTCATGCATGCGTGGAGGGACTTGCAAGATCTAAACAGCTTATAAGTTGTTAAGGGATGAAATCCCCTATTGTGCACACACATATTTGTAAAGTATATATGTTGATAAGCCAAATAGGCTTTAGATTTAATATTAAACTCATACACTGGTTTAGTGTGTATAAGCTTTATAGGTTTATCGTATGTGTAAAGCAAGTGTATCTATCCGAGCTATATTGGATGACATAATTATTTAATTGTGTACTAATATATAACATAAATAAGTGTTGTATTATTATGTATAATCAGTCATCAGTTGTCGAGGCAACTTACTTTACTTGCCTCAGGTGCTGAGGCAACCCACTATACTTGCCTCAGGTGTTGAAGTAAGGCCATCAGGTCTTGGTTGGTATTTTTCTCCATGCACTACTGGGTTTTGGGTCAAAGAATTGACACCCCTCAGTGCCTAGCAGTCCTATACATTATTTAAAATTGTTTTACACCAATTTTCATCCTTAGGAGGGCTCCGAATATTTTAATCCCTACAAATTCTATGATCAACCGTTGTTTCAATTATTAATATCGGCCCACTAAAGTTCCACTATTTAACAATCATCATTAAAATTCTAAACCAATTCTTTGTCTCACATTTTTGTCACAAGCCTGACCCTACTCGAGTCCGTACCCGATATCGTCAGGATAAAAATGTGGCAACTGTTACACAAGCCTTGATGAAAAAGAAGAGGGTTAGTGTCATATTGACAATGAGGCTGTAAAAATCTTGTTAAATTATTATATTAACCCACATTACATTTTCACGTCAACCTTTCCTTGTAAGCTATGTGCTACAACAGAAATGAAGGATTGGAACATTGGAAGAAGCGATGAGGTATTGTAGAATAATAGCGAGTTTATCCCTAAACTGATATGAGTGGAGAAATAAGACGAGCAAAGTTGACCTCAAATATGTGGCATAAGGTGATGATGATGATGATGTTCACTTTATAATGTGAATTTAAATGCTGTACGAAGGCGCTGGCTGTGAAAGAACATTACGAAGAATGATAATTTGCGTTGAGGCCTAACAATCCAAACATAGATTGAACCTGAAACAATCAGGTGCTTCTAGGATCTAAGAGGGTGCCTAGGATAGTTTTATTCGCTCTTGTTCATTTCCAAGGGAGAGCAAAGTATAAACTAGTTGACTGAAACTAGTAATCAGCTACATATTTGAATTAACACCCAAGTAAGATGAATAAACAATAAAACTACTAGTTACTACAGAAGGAAGAGAGAGTTCAATAGATTCAATGAAATATGATTTATATGATAAATAAGAGGAAGATATAACTTACATGCTGTAATATATGATATGATCCCTTGGTTTATGTCGAAGAAGTCCTGCAGGACAAATTAAGGATTGAATGCCCTTAGCAGCTGACTGCAGGAAAAGGGATGAAATAGCTGTCCACTTCATCGGTAAATAGTTCAAAGCTTCAAATTCGTAACAGTGAAAAGTGTTATCCGTAGTGGTACACATGGAGATTTGATAGTCCAATACCATTCATTCAACAGAATGAGTGATGCAATTGTTCAAACTTTCTTATTTTCCAGTGTTTATGCAAAGAACAGATACTCTATTTGGAACACCTTGTAAAAAATGAGAAAAAAAGGGGAGGCCTATTGATTCGAAGTCACTACGAAAGGGTCGGTCAATAGAATAGCTCTTTCTTTCTCGGATCCCCTTTCGAGATAAAGGCCTTCACATTCCAAGTGAAATTTCTACATATGAAAACCATACCTTATTCAGTTCTCCGTTTTCAAACTATACCAGTAGTGCTTCATCGATCCAACTGAAACATTGGCTATGGTTCCTTATTTAGTAGTCAAAATTAATAAAAAATATACCCATATTGCTTCCCCAATTTACTAAATTCCCGGTAATATTATGATCGAAAATAGCTAATCACCTTGCTAAATCAATCTTCCTTGGTATCAATGGCTGAAAATCCTAATCGCGCGATAAATCATTCTTCAACGATCAATTGTCATTTTCAATCCAACAATACCCAGAAGGCTTCATCAATCCTCTACTTTCCATCGCCTTCCTCACTCTCACAGCATCATCCCACCTTCCCCCTGTTGCATATATATTAGATAATGTAACATAATTTCCAGAATTCTCTGGTTCTAATCTGAACAAATTCTCTGCGGCAAGGTTCCCGAACTCGATGTTTTGGTAGGCTCGGCATGCAGCAAGCAAAGGCCCCCATACACTCGCATCAGGTTTGATAGTCATTTTGTTTATGAAATTGACAGCTTCCTTAAGCTTCCCTGCACGAGCAAGAGAATCGACAACACATGCAAAATGCTCCATAGTAGGGAAAAGACCAAATTCACGAATTAGGCTATTAAAAAGGTTGACCGCTTCATCTATAAGACCCGAGTGGCTACAAGCAGAGAGCACGGAAGTAAAAGTCACAGAGTTGGGTTGAACCCCTGATAGCTTCATCTCTTGAAAAAGTCGAAGGGCATCTAGACCTAGCCCATGCATTCCGAATCCAGCAATCATCGTATTCCATGTCACCAAATCTCTCGGTACTGTCCTTAAAAATACAGAGTAGGCTGTTCCGATGCATCCGGATTTAGAATACATGTTGATCAGAGCGTTTGAGACCGAAATGTACAAGTCAAAACTATTTTTCTTGATGCGGGCATGAATCTGTTGACCAGAGTTTAGATCACAGGCGGCCAGGATAGTTGAAATTGTTACGTGATCCGCCTTAACTCCTATTGATTGCATGTCAACAAAATATTTAAGGGCCAAATCTCCGATACCTAAAAGGGAAACACTGAGAATCATAGCATTCCAGGTAACAACATCGTATTTATCCATTATTCCAAAAACATTTTCAGCATCCCGAATCTGCTTACATCGAGCGTACATTGTCAACAAGGCGGCCCCTGCCGACTCGTAAAACCCAAATCCAGCTCTCATTTTAATCCCACATCCATGTATTTCCCGCCCATTTCTTAGAGCTGCCAAATGACGACACGAGGAGAGAGCACAAGAAAGGGTATCTGAATCCGGACGAACAACCCCTTTATTGACCATCTCTCTAAAAGTTCCTAATGCCATTTCGTGTTTTCCCGTTTTCGAATAACCCAATATCAAAGTGGTCCACGAGATGATGTTAGGCTCTGTGATTTGTTTGAAGATCTTGGAAGCCTCTTTGCAAACCCCCATTCTGCAATAAGCATCCATGACTGTATTCCAAGTGATAAGATCAGGCTCAAAACCTTCTGATTTCATCAAACCAAAAATTCTTAGAGCCAAATCAAGAAATCCATTACCAATGCACCCTGATATCATCGAATTCCACGACAACAAATCTCTTGAAGTAATTTCATAAAAAACCTGTTGCGCCTTTTCGATGTCTCCACATTTCGAGTACATGTCGAGTAAGGAATTAGCGACGGGTGAGGTGAATTCAGTACATAACTTTATTATATCACCATGGATTTGAATTCCCTCCTCTAAGAACAATAACTGTCCACAGGCTCTAACGACCTTGGGGAAGACGTACCGATCGGGTCTAATGCCTTCCTCTCGCATTTCTTTGTAAGTTTGTACGCAGTCTTCGTACCCTCCGTTCCTCGAGTGGAAAGCTAAAATCGCTGTCCATGTGAAAACGTTTCTTTGAGGCATTTTGTCGAACAGTTGAAGGGCAAGGACCAAATCATCGCAATCTGCATATATCTGAACTAATTTGGTCACCATGTAAAGGTTGGAATTGAAACCATTGAGTAAGATCTGCTGATGAACTTGCTTGCCTTGTTGCAAAGATCTTGAATTGCTGCAACTTTGAAGTAGACGGTTGAGTTGGGAAAGAGAGAGGGTACTCAAATGGGTTTTTGAAAACGATGAAGCCCATCCTCTCATCTCATTTGAAATCTCTCAATATCAGCTCTTTTGCATTGGATTTTGAATTTGTCAAGCTACATGGAACAAACAAGGACAGAAATAAATTGGCCTCTTGCCCGTAAATTTAGCAGTTGGGTCGGGTCGTGCATGACTTGACCTTCGAATCGAGTTGGGTTGACAGGTTGGGTGAGCAAAAATTAGGTCGGTACAATATTTTGGGTGCCACGAAGCTTAGAGCATGGACATCTTTTCCATATATATATATATATATATATATATTTATACTAATCTATAAAGAGAATTGGCGTTCTAATATTTATATTTTTGTTGAGCACTTTCAAAATGGCAAAACCCTCTTCTTCCATGAAAGATTATTTTTTATAAAATCATTCATTCATTGTGGAATTAGTTATTTATATTCCTCTAATTTTGACAAATTTAATCTTAATTGAATAAATTATTCATTATGTACAGCCTTTTTAAATATATATTCTATATAAGTTTGATATATATAACTTTTGTATTTAATTTTCTTTCATGCTTCCCGATGTTTCAAAAAGCTTATTTTTACATCTTTCTATTTTGTATATACTCTTTACGTGTGTGATGAAAAACTTATAATACAAAATTCCTCATCATTGCAGTTGGCGAATACAAATTCGCGTAGGTAGGAACCCTCGCCACATGCTGGGTAGAGGTACATACTCGATACGGGAATGATCGCCATTCGCCACAGCCAAAGCACAAGAAGCCTTCAACAATTTTCAGAGGGAAAAAGTCGGTGGTGAGGTTGAAGAAGACGCAGACGAAACTGAAGACAAAGACGATGCAGGCGGAATTGAAGACGAAGGCGACATTGAAGAAGGGGATGAGGAGGAAGAAGAAGAAGAAGATGATGATGATGACGATGACGTTGTTTGCTTTATTTATTTTTTTGAGTTTTTTACATCTGAATTTTTTTGATTTATTTTTGGGTTTTTCGCACAGGATGGAAGGTTTTGGGGGTATTTTTGCTTCTGAAAACCCTAATCTCTAACCTAACGCAGGTATGTTTGTTTCTTTAGCTCCTTGAAATTATTTTTCCCTTTTTCGTATAATCGAACTCTAATATTCATAGCAGTTTTGGATTTTTTGCATCTAAAAGTTTGTCTTTATTTTTTTGGTGTTTTACATCTGATTTTTTTTATTTTTTTTGGGTTTTCCGCATCAGCATTTTTTTTTGTCTTCTTCATCTCCAATATTCTGCACCCACTCATACCAGTTTTGGGTTTTTTGCATATGAAAATTTTACTTTATTTATTTATTTTTTTTGGTTTTTTGGTTCTATCTAATAAGCCAAAAAACAGAAAGCGTAGGATATAAATCGTTTCTTCTTTTCGGTTCTATCTAATACGCCAAAAACAGAAAGCGCAGGATACAAATCGTTTCTAAAGCTCTTTATGGTATTTTTGCATCTGAAAACTTGAACCTCTCGACAAGATCAAAAACTACCCAATCTAAGCTTCTGCACATAGGTATTTTTCATTTCACAATCTCTCTCTGCTATATACACATTTAAAGAGGAGGATTTAGCTCCATCTAAGACTTGTGGGTTCTACTTCTTCTGAAATATATATATTTTTTCTGCTTTTCAAACTAAAAATGGTGGAAGATAAATGATTTTCAGAGCCAGAGGAGGTGTTTTTGTTTTGTGTCTTGTGCTTATTGAGATTCAGAGTTGTTTTTCAAGTGTTCCAGGGATTAGCAGGGCAAATTTTCCAACTGGATTTGTTTTTGGAGCAATCTCTTCAACTTATCAGGTGAGTTTTTCTACTTATAATCTTGATTTATCTTTTTGGGAAATTTTTCTTTGTTACGCCAGAAAAAATTTCCTTATTGTTATTATTTTGAAGCTGCTTATTGTGATAAACGAGATGTGAATTGATATAATTGAATTTTTTTATAATCTCACTCCCCCTTTTGGGTTAGATTGTTAAAAGTTTCTTCAATTTTGAATTTCTGCGATAAAAAATGAAATTTGCATCATTGATAGGAGAAAAAAGATCATAGGTCTTTTCAATTTCTTTCATATTTCATCTTTTTGAGATTTCCGGGTTAAGAGGAGAATGAAAGGATTGGTGAGACTTCAAACATTCTTTCACGTTGAGGTGCATGCAAGCATGCTTCCTTTCAAGCACTAGAAAGGACTTCCAATTCATTTTGATTTTTTTTTTCCTCGGAAACTTCCGTTTATCATTGAATTATTTTATACCTTCAAATTCTGCAACAAATTGATGGTGATAATATTGTATACGTCTTTTTCCATTTTTAGACGAGTTAGTAGCCAATTCAGGTGGATCACAAGTTTTCCTGACTAATTCCCATGAAACACCATAGGATTTGTAGAACTTAGAACATCTTTCCTTTAGATTTTGATGAAGATGAAAAAACTAGATCCACATTTGAATCATCATTAAATGCAACAGTATCACTTTTAAAATGCCCATGAAAAACTTATTTTTTCCCCTTGTCTGAGGAATTGTAAGTTCTAATGCATTTTAAAAATTTCTTCGACCATATAAAAATAAAGTCCTCGATACAAAGACTAATTAACTAAGAGAAGGAAATCATCCAATAAAGATGAAGGGATTTCTCCTTTCAAACACCAGTTATCGATATTAAATTGCTAAGGATCATCCACTAACATAATTCCTCTCAACCTTCTCATCAAGAATTTTACCATCTAGAGTGAATTGACACAACTTGGATCCAACCATAATATCCTCTTCGTTAAACTGTACAAAAGGATCAAATCACTAGGATCCTAAGAAATTTCTTTCACTGCTTTATTAAGAGTAGTTGGAACAGAAATGAAACTCATTGGTCTACAATAAATGACATAAAAAAATTTGATTTTCTTCACTACGGCTAAGCGAGTTGATTGAAAATTATAACTAGATGTAGAAAATATATTACTATCTGGCTGTTACATACCTAGCTACCTAGAAAAGCTCATCACAGAGTCATTGGGCTTGGCTACCTAGGAAATCTCATGACAGAGTCCTCGATGCGATTTGGTTGTTACATGTCTGGCTACCTAGAAAATCTCATCACAAAATCCTTGGGCCTGGCTACCTAGGAAATCTCATCACATAATTGTAATCAATGCTTAACTGTGTTTCAGTTTTAGAACTAAACAATCTGTCCATGCTCAAGTTTATTTTCCACCCCAAATATTTTAAAAAAAATTGTCGTTTACGCCCGACAGGTGATTATTACCAAGTACCGAAGTTAGGAAAGAAATGAAATAATTTGACTCAGGTAAGTTAAGTGCCTACAAAAAGATGCAACATTAAAAAGTTGCACTAGCATATCATTGACCGATAATTTGAAATTAGGTTCCAACATAGATACTACACACCGATATTTTGAAACATATCAACAGATATACCCGATATTTATATGGATCAATACATCATACATATCAAAGTATCAACCCGACAGCTAGTATCGGGTACAGATCAAAGTATCGAACTGACATGCATTATCGGTCAAGATTTTTAACCCAATATTTATGAGATGGTGGGTAAGACATGGTTCACAGGCCAGCTTGATAGGCATGTACACCAACTTGCCTAAACAAAATATTTTTGCAGATTAAAACACAACAAACAACACCAACAACAGCAATTATTCTAATATAATAATGATGATGACAAGACTGATGAATTTTTATTATTTATTTTTTATCTTTTCCTTTTCCGGAATCTGTCTTTCTAGGTTGGTAGCTGATTAGAACCTGAAACCCACCAAAACCACACGGAAAGCAATCTACTTGACCTCATGACCAACTTCATGCTACTAAGGATGACATGGTAATCACCATATCCCCCCATCACTAACAGGGTTGGGGCAGTGCCCAGGATAGCGCCTCAAGAAGCGGAGTTCTGAGTTTGAATCCCACCCCTTTTTGGCCACTCGCGAAAATTTGTCCCTACTGGCTGGTACGTGTGATTTGTGGGTGTTGCATGTACCTGGGACTTAGTCAAATTCTCTAAGACGCTGGATACCGCGTTATCAAAAAAGAAAATTAGGGAAAAAAAACAACAGTTGTGAAGACAAAAGAATCAATTGAGAGAACAGGGAAAGCACTTCAATTATATCTCTCCTCCCCGTTCTCATTCTTCCTCTCACTTTTACAACACTAAAACACAACCATTGCTGCAATTAGACAGAGCCATGGCATGAACGCTTGCAATATGATCCATCTACTCAAAAGCTTTTCCCATTGTGCTGCAACAAAGCCCAGCAACTACGCATTCCCTATATCAAAACTAGACTCATAAAAAAAAGATTATAGAAAGCAAAAAACAAAAAGAAAAAACAGAGAATAATTTTACACAATTTTCTTTTCCCCTTGCAAGAGCAGCGGCAACAGCTGCTGGCCCACATTGGAGTCATTTCCAATTTCAGATTATGTTCTTCCATTTTGCTTTTAGTTAAAAGGTACTTGCCTTGTTTTCTTCTAGCATTTCTGTTGATGGGTCTGTTCTGTCACACTGACCAGAAGCTAGACTTAGTTTCTTCGCTAGAAACAGGTAATTAGATGCTTCTAATTAGCTTCTTATTATGTTTTTTTTTCCCCTTCCCCTTAGTATGAATTTTGCATATTTTGTGCATCATTAAAGGCATGAAATGATTAGCTGCTGCACTCCTTTATTTCAGCTTAGCTATTTGATAAAAGGAGAACCAAAAATAAAATGAATACTACTAATGAAAAATGAATTCTTTAGCTTCTATACAGTAAAAAGGGGAAAAGAAAAAACCAATTTGATGTTGTTTGATCACTTTCTTAGTATTTGCATGCTCATAAATAGTTGTGCACTTCACAAACCAGAAGCTAGACTTAGTTTCTTCGCTAGAAACAGGTAATTAGATGCTTCTAATTAGCTTCTTATTATGTTTTTTTCCCCCTTCCCCTTAGTATGAATTTTGCATATTTTATGCTTCATTAAAGGCATGAAATGATTAGCTGCTGCACTCCTTTATTTCAGCTTAGCTATTTGATAAAAGGAGAACCAAAAATAAAATGAATACTACTAATGAAAAATGAATTCTTTAGCTTCTATACAGTAAAAAGGGGAAAAGAAAAAACCAATTTGATGTTGTTTGATCACTTTCATAGTATTTGCATGCTCATAAATAGTTGTGCACTTCACAAACCAGAAGCTAGACTTAGTTTCTTCGCTAGAAACAGGTAATTAGATGCTTCTAATTAGCTTCTTATTATGTTTTTTCCCCCCTTCCCCTTAGTATGAATTTTGCATATTTTATGCTTCATTAAAGGCATGAAATGATTAGCTGCTGCACTCCTTTATTTCAACTCAACTATTTGATAAAAGGGGAACCAAAAATAAAATGAATACTACTAATGAAAATGAGTTCTTTAGCTTCTATACAGTAAAAAGGGGAAAACAAAAAATCAATTTGATGTTATTTGATTACTTGCTTAGTTATGTGCATGCTCATAAATAGTTGTGCACTTCACAAATTTTGGTCGGACGTGGGTTTTCTATTTTCCTATTTTCACTTTTCATTTTTTGATTGACATTCAGCTTTGCCTTTGACTTATAATTTTTAAAATATCCTATATATCCATATGAAAACACTGGCATGCTCTTTGGACTCTTGAACCAAACAGGAAGATCTATGATGAGTTAGTGGAATCATAAGGTTTACAATTTTGGATCAAATGCACTATACATCCTCAAGTTTTTTTTTTTTTTTTGCTTTTTTTTTTTACTGGCTTGGCATTCTAAATGCCATTGCTTGGAGCAGTGATAAAAAGGCTTCCGCTGTCAAGTAATCAGAGAGCAGACACTTTGTGTATAAGAAGCCAGAGGCTAGGTCTGTATCCCGTCCACCTCTCCCATTACATACGGGACCAACACTTGATAATGGCCTTTTTTTATCCACTTAATCATGTTAGAAGCTGATTTTCATAGATTTTTAAGGGCCCTAAAATATGACAAAGTTAGCTTTTGACAGGATGAAGGTCCCCACATCAATCCTTGTTGATCTCCCATCACTGCACTGGTGATCTCTTAGCCTTTAATTACTTTAAGACTTGCTTAGGGTTTATATATTTAGTTAATAGACTAAAAGAGAAGTACACATAAACAACTAATCCAAACCAGTAGGAAAGCTAGGGCTTCACAGGGAAATGACCCAAACAGAGTAAAATAAGTGCAAGAAAAATATCCAAGAAAAAGTCATGATTGAAATTGAGGGACACCACAATGTTACCTTATTTGATGCTTTGCTCCCTTGGATTTCAGGTTTACTGATCATAAGATGCTTTATAACTTGCTGGTTATAAAAAAAAACCTTTGAACCCAATCTTTAACTTAATTCAACTTCAATTATGCTTTATAACTTGCTGGTTATAAAAAAAAGAAACTTAGAACCCTATCTTTACTCGAATTATGCATTATAATTATTTTACTTCAAAATTAGCGAAGGCTGATCAATCCTTTGGTTTTCGCTAACATAATGTTCTCTATATGTTTTTTTTAGAGTTTATCAAATGGTAATAATTCTTTTTCCATTTATTAGATGCTTCTAATTAGCTTCTTATTATGGGTTTTTTTTCCCCTTAGTATGAATTTTGCGTACTTGGTTAGCTGCTGCACTCCTTTATTTCAGCTCAGCTATTTGATAAAAGGGGAACCAAAAATCAAATGAAAATTACTAATGAAAATGAGTTCTTCAGCTTCTATACACTAAAAAGGGGAAAGAAAAAACCAATTTCATGTTATTCGATTACTTTCTCAGTTATTTGCATGCTCGTAAATAGTTGTGCACTTCACAATGTTTGATTTGACTTGGGTTTTCTGTTTTCACTTTTCATTTCTTATTTCACAGTCAGCTTTTCCTTTGACTTGTAATTTTTAAAATATCCTTTATATCCATATGAAAACACTGGCATACTCTTTGGATTCTTGAACCAAACAGGAAAATCTTTGATGAGGTGTTAGTGGAATCATAAGGTTTACAATTTTGGATCAAATGCACTATACATCCTAAAGTTTTTTCCCGTTTTCTTTTTTTCGCTTTGCATTCTAGGTGCCATTGCTTGGTGTAGTGATAAAAAGGCTTCCGCTAAGGTTTACAATTTTGGATCAAATGCACTATACATCCTCAAGTTTTTTTCCCGTGTTTTTTTTTTCCGCTTTGCATTCCAGGTGCCATTGCTTGGTGCAGTGATAAAAAGGCTTCCACTATCAAGCAATCAGAGAGCAGCCACTTTGTGTATAAAAAGCCAGAAGCTATGTTTGTATCCCGCCCACCTCTCCCAGTACATATGGGATCAAAACTTGATAATGGCCTTTTTTTTATCCACTTAATCATGTTTCTAAAATATGACAAAGTTAGCTTTTGACAGGATGAAGGGCCCATCGTCAATCCTTGATGGTCTCCCATCACTGCCTTGGTGATCTCTTAGCCTTTAATTACTTTAAGGCTAAGAGAAGTTGAAGAGTTTGAGATGGACTTACAGGCCATTGGAAGAGACCCTTGTTGATTATGTTGAATGCTTTAAAGAGGCTGGCCTTTTGAATTAGGATGAGTTGCTTACTTTTGTTTCTTTCATCTTTCTTGCTTTTGTTTTCTATGGTTTTACAGTGTTACATTAGTTAAATAAATTGCTGTATTCCTATATACAGCATCAAACTATTATGTTGAGTGTGTATTGTTGGCGTTGATGCTTATGAACTACCCAACCACTATAGGTTGCTTTGCTTAAAGGGTTGGTGCTCTCTCTCTCTCTCTCTCTCTCTCTCTCTATATATATATATATATATATATATATATATATATATACGTTGGAATTGAACCTGTGACCACAAGGTTGTAATATTATTAACCTTCCGGTTTCATCAAAGCCTTTGCAAATCTATAAGGCATAAGATGCTTAATAATTTGTTGGTTATCTCTTTGCTTTGTTAGGTAAGCAAACTACCTAGGTTCACCATTTCTCAGTTCCATACTTCGGTTAAGAAAAAAAAAGTGGTCAACAAAGTTATGAATGAGAAGCAAATAGTACTATGAGAAAATGTGTCATGTATGAAAAGTTATTTTAAAATCACCTAAGTATAAGAAAATTTATGAAATAATTGATTTTCCTTTACTTTGCATTATATGTTCACCTACTGCTATCTTTATAATTCATTGTTGTGATAGTTATGGTTTCACTGAGTGATTCATAGTCAAATCAATTACCATTCATACCCTTTGTTTTGAACTTCCCCAATAATCATGTTTTGTTTTTGCTGCTAAAATCTACCCATTAACACTTGCTGTAATTCTTCTTATTTACACTAAAATTATAACTTTAATTTGATCTTTAAAAAATTAAACAAATTTGTTGTAGAACACATCCACAAATACATGTGAAAGTAAAATGAGATATATAAATCTTCAAACTCGAGTAATATCCAGCTGAATCGTTCCAGTCCCATCATGTCACATTGACCATAAAAAAGTAGACTATTAACTTATTGGTCCAGAAGCCAGACTTAGTTTCTTCGATAGAAACAACTAATCTGTGTATTTAAGAAAGAGAGTAGTGACATTCCATATCTATATTTAGCCTCCTTGTTTAAGGATCCTCTCTCAAGTTCACGTGAAAATATACGAAAATAGGCCTGGCATAGTAGCTCACTCTCCGTCTTTCTTACGACATTCATTTTTCATTGTACAAACCCACATGTTCGAATTAGTGTGCTAAGCTTTGCATTTGTGCCCCTTTTCCAAATCCAAGTGAAAATAATAGACACTTCACTATCCAAGTAACTTTCTTAACACAAGTTTATTCCATGCCTAAGTCAAGCTGAGTTTTTTGGAGTCTTCGAGTCCACAAGTCTCGAGCTCCTTCAGGCGCATAATGCTCGAATTGCATAGCATATATAAACTCTCTGAATTGATTATGGGCAAATACTTGGTCTACGGTAATTAACCAACCCACTCCCATGGCTCTTTGCATTCTAGGTGACCTTTGCGATTTTGACCTGTGACTTGATAAAGCGAGAGATCCCTATTGTCATTCTCCACATTCAGTGAACAAGCTTCTCTATCTCTTGATATGCAGATAGCATCGCTCCCTTCTCGACTTCAATCACCATTTGTTATCTTCTACTACCAGCCAGTATATCCATTGTTCTATGGATGCCCCTTTCCATCTTGGGGCTAGGACATGCGCCCTAGCAAAAGCCAAGTCCTCCGCCCAGAGTAGTAAAACCAATGCTTCCAAGCCTTTCAGAACTCAACAATCTTTTGCAATGTTTCTTCATTCCATACATGGAAATGGCTATCATCTAGACGCAAGTTCTTTTTGAGATAGACACAACGTTCACGTTTTGATTGCAGCTTTGAAACTCCATGTCCTGTCTAAAAGTTACCCTTCCTTTTTTTAGGATTATTTTCTCTTTCCAGCTGAAGCGGGAAGAAAACAAGAAACATTCACAATCCTAATTGGAGGGCGGTGATTTTTTTAATGCTGCACAAATCTAGCCCAGTCTTGGACTTCTCACAGTCCCTGCACACATTCAAGATGGCAAATCCTTTGTCTTGGAAGCCTTCAACCTTGATAGCCAGATAATTGTTGTTTTCAGTATTTCGGATTTGAACCCTTATATTCCTGACCATCCTGAGTCAGGAGTTGGCCTTATTTATTTTTCCCCACATTTGCCATCTGTTCCGGATATCTTGTCTTTGTTGCTTCCTAACAAATGTTCTGTTATGGGCATTCATGTCCACTCTGTAAATGTTCTTACCTTCTCCCTCCATATAGCATGCTAGCCTACGAATTTTTTGCGGAAGGCAAAGTTCAGGTTCATGCAATTTGGGCACTCATCTCTTCACCATCATAATTTCAAGCAGAACCAATCAACCCAGTGCATGATTTTTAATGATACCAACTATAGTGAGTTGGTAGTAAGGTTAACTCATTGTTAATGATGTGCATTTTTGCTGAATAATGTCATTTATTTAATTAGCATACCAAACTTTTCAATAGATGAACTTATTCTCGCATTGATAATAGGGGCCACTTAAAAGCATGATCCTTTCTCTAGGACTTGTTCCAACAATGGAAGGCCACTTGGGCAATATAGACTGATCATAGATGTGTGCCATGCACACGGCACAATGATAAATCACACTTCAATGGTGTGAGATCAAAAGTGACATTTTAGAGGTGTAAGATCATTTAAACACCATTTGGTGTTTAAATTTCTTTTAGCAGCCATTATCCCTTTATAGTATTGTGGATGAAATAAAGAAATAAGTTACTGACATGAACCTGTGGCTGAATAGTCAGTGAAGTAGCTATTACTGTAGTTGCATTGTGACGTTTATAAACTTCAGATTCGTTGTTCCATTAATGTTGGAATATTAAAATTAGTTATTTACATTGATTGGTTAACTGGCATGGTTTCATGGCATGAATTTATGTGCTTTGTGCAGATTGATTGCTGATGTTGGGAAGTTTGACTTGTTTAAGCAAGCCAAATGTCTGAATTTTGGCGTTTTGAATGTCTAATTTATAAGCTAAACTTTGAAATATCCATTTGGATAACTGACTTGATAATTTATCCAAATAACAAACTAAATGGAAATGTCTTCTCCCATTCCATTTCCATGGCCTTGCTCCAAGCATTGGAAGCATGTGATTCAAATCTAGATTACTAATCCAATTTCCCAAATGACATCTCGAACATGGAGGGAGCTTGAGAAGACCAGTGACCTTTTGCTACAGAAAAGAAATATGCTCTGTTAGTACTTTTTCTTTTATATGTAAAAACCCTCACTGCATCGTATGGTTTTGCTAGAACTCATTGGAAGAACTTTTATGCTAATGTCTAATAGACAAGCGCGAAATTTCATTTCTCTAACAAATGTGGCATCAACATATTTTGATAATATGGTTTGCTACACTCTTGTGATTTACAGGTCCGCACAGGTGCTGCACAAGTTGAAGGTGGGGTACATGACTTAGTTTCCTATCAAAAGAAATCCTTCTGAGGTCTCAAATTGCATCCCAGCATTACATATCTCGGGTAAGAGCATTTTAGATCAATAATCTGTTTGATTTGTTATTTATTCCGCACAATATGGGGGAAGAAATTCATCTGTCAGCAGCATAGAGCAAAGCTTACTGAATTTTCTTAGTGTTAAAGGTATTATCCGAAAACCAACACTACTATTCTGGAACCATAATATGAAGCAAATAGACTCTCATTAGTTCTCCAAGCTTGTTTTCAGTTCCAGTCTCTTGTTATCTATTGTAATGTACTATGCATAGTGGCCGAAGAGACAAACCAGATGCAGTTTTGATTTTTTTTTTAATCGTTAGACCAGAGGCAATTTCAGTTATTATTAATATTATTACTTAATGCATGGTACTCTGGTCTCTATTGTCACTTGGAAGTTGCAAAGTTGGAGAGGCCCTTGGGATTTCTAAAGGGTAAACAAGCAAATGTAACATTCTGATAGGCTTGGTGAAAACAAAAGGGCGCCAAATGTGCTATGTATCGTTCCTACTTGGCTATTTTTTTTTACGAAACGAAAGGGCGCCAAACGTGCGAAGCATGTGCATATGACTAGTATATATTGAAGTTTAGTCCCACATTGGGTAAATTATAGCTGCTACAAAAAATAAGACTATTAGCTGCAGTTTTTTGGAGCCAAAAACTGCCGCTATTAACCAAAAAACTATTAAGACTATTAGCGGCAAGAGTATTAGCGGCTGTTTTCTGTTAATAGCGGCAATTTACTACTGCCGCTAGTAGTCTTATTTTTTATAGTGCGTCTTGTCTCTCCCCTTATAATATTCTAGGCCCCCTCCACTCATAGTCAATTAGATTTGAGTTGGATACAAGGATTTATCATGGTATTAGAGCCATGGTCGGCTCTGATCTCTCAATCAAGCAGATCATGGTCGTGACTCTTGAGTGGTGTGTCTTCTAGTCACTTCTCAATTTTCTTAAAAAAAAATTTCTCTCAATTTTTTTCCTTTCAATTTTTTTTTAATACGGAAAATATGAGTTTTTTACTAGATCGGGTTTTTGGGTCAGGTGCCGGGTCGGGTCAGTTTTTCAAGTTGGGTCAGGTTAGGTGAACTTTGCGTCGAACAGGTCACGTCGTGCATATGCCAGTTTATAACTAGGCAACCAAAAGTTTAATCCAACATGACTCGACCATAGACAGCCCTAATTAAACCCATAATCAATTGTAACCCACAAATATGGGTGCAGATTTGGTTAACCGAATGGAACCAAAACCAAAACTCCATTCAGCTAAATTTTGAGAAGTCAAAATGGGAAAAAATCAGTTTGGTATCGGTTCTAAATTTTTTGTTCTTTTTTTTTGGGTTTTTTCTTTAGGTTTACTTCCGAATTTTGGTCGGTTTTCTAAACCTCTGGCCACCTAAAACCAAGTTCAAACCGATTAAATCAAGTTTCAGTTTTGGGTCGGTCTCAATCCGATTTGGTGGGACTGTTTCTTCGGTCGGTTTTGATTTTTGGTTTCAAACTTGCATCCCTACTCACAACCACAAGGTACGAAGGAGACACTGCACCGTTCTCCAGCTAAGAATGTATTGGTGATTGAGGATGTAGAGACGCTTAATTAAAGGAAAATTTGTACTTTCGGCCTTATAAATTGGCGTATTTGCAAAAATGGCCCTGTAGTTACAAACTTTGCAGAATAGGCCAACTCCAAGTCAAGCCGTATTCACGTCAGTACCGACCTTGTATATGTCAAATAAAATATTCAGTTTTAAAATCCTTTATATAAAAGTTAAAACTTTAATTTTATACTTTACTTTTTACTTTTAACTTTATAATGTAAGTTAGCGGTTGCTAACTTACATTAGCGGTAAGTTAGCGACCGCAAATGTAACTTAGCGGTAAGTTAGTTGAATATTTATATCTACACTATTTTTGTTAACTAATTGATGTTATATATTTACAATTCCCACTAAGTGATTGTAAAATGACGAAGTCTCTAAAGGCCTTCGGGAAGTGTACTGGAGTTAGTGTTAGAAAATTTTACTTGTATTGCAACGAAGAGAGGAAGAAGATACTAGATGATTTAATTTTCGATCACCTGTTTAAGATTTCTGAGAAATTAAATTTCCATAGAGACTTGGTTGACACAATTTTAAGCTTTTGGGTTAAAGACGACGTTTTTAAAGTCAAGAACACAAATGTACTGCTGCAAGAGTCCGATATATCATTAATTTTAGGCCTAAACATGTTGACAAAACTTTAGTCTGAGCATGTGGCTGTGCCAGAGAAAGAAATCATTCGATACAAATTCTTTCTTGGGAGGCCGGCTAAAAGATCTCGTATTGAAGAAATAGTTGATAGTGCCCAGCTTTCCAACGATGAATTTTTGAAACTATCGTTGTTTCTCTTATGCTCTTTCTTACTTCCGGACATATACCAAAAAGTGGATATTTAGTATTTAAAATTAGTCGATAACCTTAAAAAGTTCAACGAGTTTCCGTGGAGCCTGATAGTTTACAAAAATTTAGTATAGTGCATATCGAAAGCGATCATCAGAAGGGAAGCGGCCAAAACGTCACAAAAGGAGCATTATAACATCTACGAATGCACTATCGCCCTACAGATTTGGGCATTCGAGCACTTTCCAAGAGTCACCACCGCTCTTACTCAGCTGAAAAATCTATTTACGAGGCTATTGAAATGGAAAGCCCCGAAATTCAGTCGAAATCCAAATTATTATCAAGAAAAATTTCTTAAGTCTAAAGTTATCTCAGAGCTTGAAGCTGTAAAATATGAGTTACAATATCGATCAGTTCGACTCTTTTTTATGCAAAGAGAGATGGAAAGGGAGCAGGAAAGAGAGAACCCTACCGGACATGAAGGCGATGTCCCAAGTTAGGAGACACGTACCCAAAAAAGAGGTGAGGAGCCTCACGATTATGAAGATGAGGATGACGATGATGACAGTGACGATACCGACGATTACGAGGTTGTTATATGTCAACATCCGAAATCAAAGGGCAAGCAACTCGAGATTAGGCCCCAACTAACTAGGGAACAACCGGCTAGGCAACCACATCTAATCAAAGAAGTAACCAAGCTGAGAAAAGAATGCACATCTCTCCGTATATCGATTAAAGAGATGAAAGGTGAATTCAGACGGGCATTTACAGTGCTGAAAGGGCAAGCTAATACTATTGAATAACTATGGAGAGACAAGAAGACCTTACAAGAGCAAATAGGGTCACTACAAGATCAGGTTGTCAATTTAACAGCCGAAAATGATGCAATACAGAAGGATCTTGACGTGATCAAATCTCATTTGATAGAGGTACTAAATCCCTAACTTAAATCAATTCATTTTTAAAATATAATGGCAATCAAAGTTTTAATATATTTTGTAATGATATAGGATGATATTCTTTCCTCGATTCTCTTTGAGGCCTTTGTTCCCAAACAATCCACTGCCACTCACCCAACAGCCCCTCAAACTTCTGCCCCTCAATCCACTACCACTCACCCAATAGTCCCCAAAACTTCTGCCCCTAAACCCATTGCTTCTCAACCTACTCCTCAACCCACTGCCTCACAAACTTTTGCTCCTCAACACACTGCCTCCCAAACTTCTGCACCTAAACCCACTGCCCTTCAACCCATTGCTCTTCAACCCACTGCCTCACAACTTTCCCTTGAACTCAATGCACTTCAACCCACTGCTAAACAACCCTTGGTGGAAGCTTTGCAAGAAGTGTGCGATGACGGTGCTCCGCTTACCCAGCCTTGTCGTGAGTCACAGTCGGCATCACTAAAATTAATTTTTGTGAAACTATTTACTTCAAAGAGTAAAGCCGAGGGATATGACTTGCGTGCTCTGAAGAAGAGAAAGACTCTGAACATGAAAGTCGCTGTTAAAAGACCAAATTACATAGTTTGTGATGAAATAATTTAGAGTTTAGAGTTTAGGGTGCTTTCATATTACATATTTTCTAATGAAATAATGAAATAATTTAGTTTGGATAACCCATAATTTATAAGATGCAATAATTTACAAATAATGACCGTTCATTTTAAATTCTAACAAATTTACACGAGCGTCAGTTATGACCGTATTCGTTACAATTTTTACATCGTAGTAGTCAAACTTTGCCTTTAGATCTTATTCTCCGTTTCTTCGGATGGCCGGCTTGACGTATCTTGTGCGGAGGTAAAACTTCGATGTCGTCTGTTAGCGCAGTTCATTGGTGCTTATCAACAGTCAGGACAAAGTATTTTTTATAAGTTTCTCTAAACAAGTTACTGGTAAACCAGTGCTCACAAAACTGGGGGATCTCTCTTTCTCTATTTCGGTGCGATAATGCGGCGATCGTATGTGAATATGGTAATCTAAGGATAGCCCAACGTTTGCATGTATATACAATGTTCTTTTGACGAGCTCATCCCGAATTTCGTGTTATTTGTTCTTGGGCCATCGGTGTTAAGACGTGTGTCATTTTATTTCCTTCCTCCTAACGACGAAGGTAAAATTTGGCTATCTTTGTGCGAACAGTTTCCAGCATGGTCATGATCGGTTCCTCCCTGGCTACCTTCAACACACTATTAATGCTTTCAGCTATATTAATTGTTAGTATATCATAACGTCTCTCTGAAAAATAAGCGCGCACCCAGAAATAATCACCAATTTCTTTAATCCATGTATATTCTGAGGGGCATCGTTTTCTATTTTTCATAAAATTCTTTTAAAATTTGCCTCAAAAAATACACGGGTAGCAACCCAGAAAAGGGGTCTGGAGATTGTATCCTTATATGTATAAAAAAGATTACAGTTAGGTGTCGTATACAGTAGCTGTGAAAGGCGTTAGGAAAAACTTTTTCCACAGCTTCCATCAAACTTTTCTGTCGGTTTGATATCAATACAAACTGCTCTTCAAAGTCTCTGATTACACGTCTCTCTAATAGATCAAGGAACCATATCCAATGATCTTCATTTTTATTAGTTACAACGCTGAACGCTATAGGGAATAAATGTTTATTCTTGTCTATCCTCGTAGCTATTAACAACACTCCTTTGTATTGTCCTCATAAATGCATTCCATTTATTGCAATTATTCTTCGCAAAATATTACGAAAGCTTCTAATGCAAGGTCCAAATGCCACGAAGAACCTCTGAAAGACATTATCAGGCTCGAGATATAATTCGATCTGCATGTCAGAATCGACTCGCTGTAATTCAGCGATATAGGACGGTAACATCTTAAATTGCTCCTTCCAACTACCTCGGATGTCATTTAATGTCATTTTTTTTCCTCTCTATGCTTTATAGTAACCTACTGTTATACCGTATTTATTTTCAATATAAAAAATTATTAAAGCATAAATCTCGTCAAAGCCCTTTAATAATTTATCCCTCACGAACGAAGCTATCTACGATATCGTACATTGGCGATGTCTGCTTCCGAAAGCTAGCCTTCCACATGTATGTTTCAAGTGAAAAGTTTTCATTGCAAATATGTCCACACCCACCAATTCGATGCATGTATTCGCCAAACACATCCTACTTCAAAATATCTCGCCGTAACTCGAAGATGACTGACTTTTATTGGTTTAATTTAAAAATTATTTACTATTGCAAACTCTTTAAGGGCTTTCTGAAAGAATATTTTATTTCTAAATGTCTGACCAATAGTAATTGGCCCCCCTTCATACTGTTCCTTATCATCCGACTCTATATACTCTCCTTCCGAGTCATTAAGCTGATAGTCTTCATCTACTAGAGATTGATCAATTTCCCTATTAGTATCAACATGCGAAGTGGGCGAAGGTGGTGCTTAATTATTTTCAGGATTACTATCACCTTCATCAATTGGATGATTATTATGTGATTGGGATTGAGTCCGTCGAGGTACGTTTAGTTGAGGTGCAGTTGTTTGGGTTGAGGTTGGTTGAGGTGTGAATGTTTGTGGTGCGAGAGGCTGTTGTGTTGAGGGGCTCAGTTGTTGTTGGCTCCAAGGCTATTGGTTCAGAAGGCCATTGATATGGACTAAGGCCTCGTAAAAATATTTTTCACTGATCCCAGTCAAATGTATTGTTTATCGATTCGAAGTTGAGCTGAAATATATCATGCATCAAATTCATTTGAGGACAATATCCTTGATCTTCATTTCCTTCTCTCATTGGAATGTCTGAAGAGGGTTGCTCCAGAGGCTTACGGTATGGGCGAAATCCAATATTCATATTTCTATCATTGTCGACTATCATCGGTGCAGCGCTATTTTCCTCTTCAAATCGTATTCTTTGATTTTCAATCGAATGTTCTGGTTTCACACCATCATCATCTACTAATCTGACGTTTCTCTCACATTGCGACAGCCCGAAATTTTCCAACCTAAAATTTTGAGACATTTTTTTTTTCAACTTATACCAAATGGGAAAACTCGGACCTCCAGATCGTAGATCACAATCTGATACAGAATAATTTGCAGATCCATATGCATACAAAAATCAAAGCAAAGTTATATATGTCATGAAAAAAAATCTTCACTTATAATTCCTAATATATACAGAATAAAACAAACACCAGTGATGACCAACCATCACCAACAATAGTGTACCATGCATGTATAATAGCACGAACGTTTCAAGCTCGAACTTACCAAAGTCTACGATGCACTAAATCTACAATCCCGGAACAGAGTACAAATCCTTATGCGGAAGCTCCTTTTCCTCAAGTATATAGCCTAGCCTTCCTCAAACTTACACCTGTGACGTGTAGTCGGGGTGAGCTAACATCTAAGCTCAGTGGAGAAAACTAATACCAATATACATCTCATCACATGCATAGATTCAAAGGCAAGATCAAACATTTTCATATTCGAAACTGAAACTGAATTCAAAGGCATACCAATTTCAAAGACATTTTCCTAAAAAATCGAAACTAATTTCAAAGACATTTTCTTACTAAAATTAAAACTGATTTCAAAGACAAACTAATTTCGAAGACGTTTTCTTATCAAAGCCGAAACTGATTTCAAAGATATTTTCTTAACAAAGTTGAAACTGAGCTCAAAGGTATTTTCTTATCAAAATTGAAACTAATCCCTTATTAAAAGCATATTTTTTTATCTTTGATTTACTGAGTTCGAATCACATTCTCTCACACCTCATATATTTCTTACGTGGCTTACTCACATGTCTTACACAGTCTTACTTGGCTTACTTACATGTCTTACACATTCTTACTTTGCTTACATGCATGTCTTACACATTCTTACTGGGCTTACTTACATGTCTTACACAATCCTTACTTAGCTTACTTACAAGTCTTACACATTCTTACTTAGGTTACTTATATATTTCACACTTTCTTACTTAGCTCACACAATTCGATTCACGGATATCCCGCCGTACCGGTTCGATTCACGGAGACTGTCGTGCCAGTTCGATTCACACTCACTTGCATAGCTTACACAGTTCAATTCATGGATATCCCGCCATGCCGGTTCGATTCACGGAGACTATTGTGCCAGTTTGATTCACGGAGATTGCCATACTAGTTCGATTCAAGGTTAGCCGTCGTGCCGGTTCGATTCACGGATATTGCACCGTGCCAGTTTGATTCATGGATTTAACCACCATGCCGGTTCGATTTACGGTTAGTCGTTGTGCCGGTTCAATTTCGCCCTTGCGGCCCACAAGGTATCATATAATATACCCATAGCAATCCACACATGCACATACAATCTACCCATTGTGGTCCACGATGCCATATAATCCACCCTTAGCGGTCCACAACACACTTATAATTCGCCCATAGCAGTCCACTTAAATTTTTCTTAACTTATAATTCGATTTGGATTCAAATTTATATACATATTCGATTTGGATTAAATTCAACGTTCACATTTGCTTCCTTCAAATTTAACTTCTGGGTTCGATTCAAAACTTGCAAAATGCACATACGATGTTTAAGACTGAAATTCCTTACATGATTTTCGAAGGCTACATAAAAGGTTCAAAAAAAAAATCATTGCTTGATTCGATAAGTCAATAATTTCCAAAACAACCACTATGTCAAAGATTCGATAATTTAGAGCTTTCAAGCATTTCAAACAATCAAAATACTCAATCAAATATTAGAGTTCAAAGATCTAAAGTTTCCATTGTAAGAAGTTCAACTACTAATTCATTTCAACACAAAATTTATCATCTTTCATTCGATCATATTAAGCATCTATGAAATTAAATCAAAATGCAATTGTGTATGAAAATTTTTCCACCTTAACTCGAAGTTGCGTGAAGCCAAGATAAGCCCTATCGATGGATTCTCATTCTCAATCTACATCACAAACATATGATGATGTATCAAGGATCAACACCAATCACTAATAACTTAGACATATTTAAGTATTTTCTCGAAAGCGAGGTTGAAACAGACAAATTCGTACTAACTTAAAAATTAACGTAACTTCCTCCTACATTTTGACTTTTAAAACTTTGGATTCACAAAATTGTTAAACACAAATGTTGTAGGCCGTGATGTCCTCTTTCCAATGCCTCAAGAATTGTATCAATCGGAGTTCAGAGTAAAACGTTATCACCAAAATACTGAAGATGTGTCGGTACTTCAGTTAAAACGTGCTAACTCGAAACTTGACCCAACTTCCCACTCAATTTTGACTCTTAAAAGTTTTATTTAGGAGTTAGTTAATTTATAAAAGTTGTAGAACTCGTTGTCTTCTTTCCAACGCCTCAAGAATCATATGATTTCAAGTTCGGGATAAAATGTTACGACTAAAATACCGAAGCAGTGTCGGCAAGCTCTGTCAAATTCGATCGATCGAATTTCATTTCGATTGATCAAATTTTCACAAAAATCGCATTTCATCATCTCTTGTCAATTCCGATTGATCGAAAATTGACAGATTTCACCATACTTAAGGGTTTATGTTTCAAAACCCATTTTTTCTTAAATCTTAACTTTTTTTTCTTCTAATTTTTTACACATAAACATAAATCAAACTAACTCAACTATAAATTATGATTTAGCATAATTTTCATACCTTAAATTGATCGATTCCTCGATCCACTAGCTCACGTCCATACTAGGGTTTCGAAGTGAAATTTATCGATTCTTCTTGCAATTGAGTCGAAACGGAGCCCACAGCAACTCCCCTCTTGATCACACGCTATTCTTCACTCTTCCCATCGCATATATTATGATCATAATGATTGGCTCTCTCTACTTTCAACCCACACACGCAAAAGCTCTAAAAATCCCATCAATATTGGAATCCAATGGCTCTCACGGCACACAAATCACTATAAGGCTGATACCTTGAAGCTTAATGGAGCCAATCCGAGCACCAGACGTCCACACGAGTGATCTCCTCAAGCTCCTTCTCTCTTTCTCTCTCTAGAAACCCAAAAACCCCAAAAATTGTAAACGGTTTAAAGCTTCTCAAAGAAGCTTTATTTTTTATAGGTTAAAGGGGGCTAGTTCCCCTACTAAACACATACACCCATTTTGGGTGTTAGCCATAGCCAAGGAACTAAACTCCACGTGAAACAAATACACCTAAGCGAGGTGTTAGCTATTATAGAATTAATCTTTTGGTTTGGTGTGGGGCCTGTACACCCAAACCACTTATCAATCGGACTGGGTATTGAGCCAATACACACAACCACGGTATATGAACTTGGTCCTAAAAATCTCACACGAGCTCAAATGGACCCAAAATGATTCCATTTGAAAAATCTAAATGGTGACACATTTTTTAACAGACATGCGCCCAATCAGGACCTATAGTCGGCTCCAATAGTCGGCCCAATCAGTTGGCCCAACTAGTCAGTCAAATATAGTTGACCTAATTAATCAAATAAGTTGTTTAACCATTACTAAACTTTCAGTCTCTCTCTAGAACCAAAATCATAAGAGAAATAAATTCTCTTGCCTTTATTTTCATTTATAACCAACCTAAACTTAGGTTTTAAGCCAATACGTTGTAGCTAGGTGTATACAATTCATCCAAAGGTCCACACGCAAATCTAAATTAATCTTTTTCACTTAAGACTTAACCCAACTAGCTTAATTATTTTCACCATATTGGGTATGTGACTAGTCGGGCACACACACCGAGGCATACTGTTCAAAGGTCAAAAATTTTCAGGATGTTACACACATTCTGGATGATCTTCGTTTATTTCCTGCAACAGTTGAAATGTTTCTAAAAATGATAAAATTTCCGTTACGGGAGTGGCCAATGATTTTTTGATATAAATATTTATCACACCATCACCAATACGATATGCTCTAAATAAATTTATAAGATCATCGAAGTCTGACAATTTGACAATCACCTGCTCATTCCTTATGCGTAATGAAACCGTTAGTGTAATTGCATGTTCTTCTGGTCGAGTCCTACTGAGCGCATACATTTTCTACATAAACTGATCAAATGATATATTCTTCGTGATAGTGACAATCCTCCGATGTCCTCCATTGTAAGTATTATAGCCAACACGGATGAAATCAAAATGACAAAGAAGGGGAACCTCCATTTAAACCTATAATATTTAAAAAAATAAATAAAAATTAGCTGATTAAAAATGTCATACTTGACTAACAGTTTAAAACTCAATGGGCCGCTGACTTATGATATAGGCCGATAACTTAGGGTAGCGGGTGATATCTTATGACTAACAGTTTAAAAGTCAACGAGCCGCTGACTTATGATATCAGCCATTAACTTAGGGTAGCAAGCGATATTTTAAGATATCGGTCGCTATCTTAGGATAGCAGCTACTACCCCTAAGATAGAGGCTGCTATCTTATGGTAGCGGTCGATAACTTAAGATATCGACCGCTATGTTAAGATATCGGTCGATATCTTATGATAGTGTCCCGCTACCTTACAATAGCAGTCGATATCTTAAGATATCGGCCACTGACTTAAGATGTCGGCCACCACTCTATCTTATAATTTCTGAAGTTTGCTATGAAGGGATTTTAGATTATCTAACCAGTTGCAGTTCACTAGACTACTAACTGTAGTCGAAACTGGAAATGACAATACAAGAAATAATGAAAAATAAAGGAAAATAAGTATATATATAAGGGAAATAAGGTAGGTGCTGACGTGGATATGGCTTGGCTTGGAGCTGGCTTGTTCTGCAAAGTTTGAAACTATAGGGCCGTTTTTGCAAATATGCAAATTTATAGGGTCGAAAGTATAAATTTCCCTTAATTAAATATAAGACCCAACTCTCTTGATGGCTCTAATAAGTGCATACTCATAGTTACTTAGTTCGCTAATTTGTTCGGTTCTAATTTAGATTTGAAAACCGTAGTTCACTACTATCAAGCGAACCTAATTCGCTTCGGGTGGGTAGGATGAGTTTTAAAAGTTTCTATTAGTTTTATAATATAACTTTACACTTTTTTTATAAAAGTCATGCAAATGACTATTTGGTTGGTTATAAAACTTAAAAATTATAAAGTCGTAGGTTAACAAATTTTCTCTATTTTAGTAATATTTTATTTTGAGAAAATTTTAAAATAACTCCTAAACTTTCACTCTGTCATCAATAACGCACCTAAACTATTGCTCCTATCTAATAGGCACCCAAAGTACATATAAGTTCATCAACTAAACCCTTACTGTCACCTTTCGTTAATATGCGAATGGAAAATGCTGAGTTGGCATACAACACCCCAAAAGAGCGTGCGTGGCATGCCAACGTAGCGAGGACTTAGCAGGTGCGACTGCTGATTTGACTTGTCATCGTCACGTTGGGATGCCACACACTCTAATGTGGCATACAACACCCCAAATCAATAGTCGTGCCTGCTAAGTCCTCGCCACGTTGGCATGTCACGCACACTATTTTGGGGTATTGTATGCCAACTCAGCATTTTCCATTCGCATATTAACGGAAGGTGACGGTAGGAGTTTTGTTGAAAAACTTATGTGTATTTTGAGTGCCTATTAGATAAGAGCAATAGTTTAGGTGTGTTATTAATGACGGGGTGAAAGTCAAGGGGTTATTTAGACATTTTTTCTTTTATTTTAGGGTCTGTTTGACAATTTTTCAGCAAACATAAGAAATGAATTTGTAGATCCAACATATTCTAGCTCCTTAGGAATTCATAAGAATTCTTGTTTTCCGATGTTTGGACTACATAATTATACCTAGAAAATAGAAAAAGAGCACCATTGATGGCGTACATATCACACACCCAATAAATCCAACTTTCTATTGTGAGGGAGATTTCATGAGAGAAAAATTAGGAGAAAAAGAGAGATGAGGAGAAAGAGAGAGAGAATGTAGGAAAGAGAGAGAGAGATCTCAAATCTTAATAGAAATCTCGACAACCGCTTGGTCTGCAGTGTGTTCTGGCAGTAGTGCGATCTGTTGTGAGATCCTCATAGCCATTTTGCTACCTCCTTTGGGGGTCTGCCTTCGCCATGGTTGTTACAGTGTGGAGTTTTGGATATGCTTGTTGTTGACAATTCTAGGTTACCTTATCGAGATCATCTATGCAGTCTACGCGATAGTGACCATAGATCGTGATCCGATGACCCTCGTCCCTATTATTATTATTGGCAATCGGTCAATGCTTAGTTCTGATTATTTTTTTTTTAATGTTTTAGTTGTAATAGAATCTGATCAAGTATTTGGTTTTGAGTCATTTGGATTGAGAATGAAAAAAAAGTACTTAAAAAAATTGATCAAAGAAAAAAAAGAGAGAGATCAGTGAGTGATGAGAGAGAGAGAGAGGAGAGAAAGAGAGACGGTTAGAGAGAGAGAGATCGGTGAGAGAGAGAGAGAGAGATTCGGTGATAGAGATAGAGATAGAGAGAGAGTCGTGTGTGTTCTCACGCAATAAAAAGAGGGGAGGGGAGGGAGTGGCAAAAGATTTCCTGTGAAATCCTCTTATTTAGAGAGATTTGTCATTTTCCAATGAAAAAGAAATTTTTTAATTTTCCTATTATTTTTGGTGGCACAATTTTGTTGCCAAACATAGGAAATTATAATATTTTCTTCTTTCTCATGATTTTTTTTCCTTTCCCCATATTGATCAGTCACAGAATATACCATTTTATCACCCTTAACTTAGTAATGCTAGGACTTAGTTTACTACTAATAAGTTAATGATGTGCAGATATTAAAGGAATACAATAAATTAGAGTCAAAGTGTTAATATTCATCAAAATGAACTCAAAAGCAGTAAAAAGACGATTGAGTGTAAGAAGACGATTTGTCACTTATTGAAAGTTGAGAAATCGTATTTTATGATTAAGCGCTAATACTGAAGCCACATAAGAGAAGAATAAGAAATCGTAATTTACGATTCTTCAAAAGATGACTTTTCAGAAAGCGACAAAAGAGTAAAAGGCGAGACAGAAGAAAGCAATAGATAGAAAATCGTGATTTACGATTTTCTAAGAAAGAAGAAAAAGGATAATCGTGATGACGATTATAGAAGCTTTCCTGTTACTTCTACTGATCACGTGAAAATTTTTACCTCCAAGAACAAAATTAAAAGAGTTCCTTAATTAGAAGTTTGGCTAATCACGGATCTGGGAGATTGATGAAGAAGAATCTTAAAAGGACTCTGTTGCTGCTATTAAGGAAAGAAATTCAGAACATATCAATCGTTGAAAGAAAGGAAGAATAAAATTAGGAATTAGAGTTATATTAGGACACTTTTATTTTAGTAGTTTCTTTGTAAACCGATTCCTTATGATCTATAAAAAAGACAGTTCGACATAGGAATAAGCATCGAAGAATTTTAACATCAATTGACAACTGAGGTTAGATTTTCTTCTAATCAAAGTAGAGTAACATAGTTAGAATAGATTAGATATCAGAGGTTTATCAAGAGCAATTGAAGACTGCTATTGTGTGCTGAAGATTAGTGTAGATATCCTACTTTCTCAGAAGCAATTGACGACTGCGGTTGAGGGGTGAAGGATATATTTTACTTTACTTTCTAGTTTAGATTTATTTGTGTGCAATCGTGAGATTTTTTACGATCCCGTCGCGGCGATGCGCTCGCTAACAAAAAATATAGAGTCGCCACCCAGAGCTTTTGGTGTTCCGGGAAACCTAGATCATTTTTATAAGCGCCAAAGTTTCATAAATATGACTCTGAATCCGGTCAACACCAAAGGTTCTTGGGTAGGGTGTGACAGCCCGGATTTTCCCAACCTGAATTTTGAGACATTTTTTTTTTCTTCAAACACGAATGGGAAAATCTGGACCGTCGGGTCGTAGAACACGATCTGAATACAGAATGTTTGGTACATCCACATATATGTAGAAATCAAAGCAGATAATACATATGACATAAATAAATCTCCAATTCTAATATCCAGTATTACAAAAACTAACAACGACCACCGGTGATGTACCAATATCACCAAACAGTGGTGTACAAAATTATATACGAGTATAAATGGTACTAAGTCCAAACTCACCAAACTCTACAAACTACTCAATCTACGACCCCGAACCTCATAGCACTCCTCAATTCCTCAATCTGCAAGTCCAGTGTCCAAATAGAAGCTATACCTGTGACGTATAGTCGAAGGGTGAGCTACATCCTAACTCAGCAGAGGAAACTCAGCACAATTTTACATCTTATCATAACGAAATATAGATTCAATGTCATAATCAAACCTTTTCTTATTTAAAGTTGAAACTCATTTTAAAGGTACTTTTCTTATCAAACAAAAGCTGATTTCAAATACTGTTTTCTTATCACACAAACTGATTTTCATATCACACAAAACTGATTTCAAAATTGATTTCCTTTTTTTTTTACACAAATTGATTTAAAAGCTTATTTCCTTTTCATACAAAACTGATTTAAAAGCTGATTTCTTATTTACACACAAAAGTGATTTCAAAATATTTATTTATCTCATAAAACTGATTTTAAATCCGCCCCAGTGGCCCACATGATACTTGTACTCCGCCTATAGCGATCCACGACAAGCATAATCCGCCCACAGCGGTCCACATACATATAATCCACCCATAGCGGTCCACATACAAAATATCTGCCCATAGCGGTCCACTTTAATCTCACGACTTATCATTTGATTTACGAAGTAAAACCCGAAGAGTACGTAAAATCCCGCGAAAGCGGTCCAAGGGTGTATTGATTCACAACAAGGTTCAAAGGAGTACGTAAAATCTCGCAAAAGCGGTCCAAAGGCGTATATGATTACATAGAAGTTCAAGGGTATACGTAAATCCCGTAAAAACGGTCCAAAGGTGTACATGAATCCCAATATTATCCAAAGGAGTACGTAAAATCCCGCGAAAGCGGTCCAAAGGCGTACATGACTTACAACAGTGTCCAAAGGAGTACGTAAAATCTCGTAAAAATGGTCCAAAGGCGTACATGACTTACAACAGTGTCCAAAAGAGTATGTAAAATCTCGTAAAAATGGTCCGAAGGCGTACATGACTTACAACAGTGTCCGAAAGAGTACGTAAAATCTCATAAAAATGGTTCAAGGACGTACATAAATCTCGTCACAGCGGTCCAAGGGTGTATATAAATCCCGCCAAAGTGGTCCAAGGGTGTACCTTCTCACAATCTACAAGACTCAACGATTCCGAGTTCATATTCTAATTCAGAATTCTAATTCACAGTCTAAAGCTTACATTCCTCGTTCAAAGGTTTTAAAACTCACCCTTTAAAAATTAAGTTTAAAATCGAATACCATAGTAGAAATTCTAGGTTAAGTTTACAGTTCAGAATTCACCATTTTCGACTCAAGGATTTCAATTTTCTATTCTACAAAGAGTTCAAGTTATAGTTCAAATTACTATCAAACTTACGTTAAAATATATCAAGAAAACTTATTATTTTTCATCTAAACACATCAAAGAAACTTATCATTTTTTTCATATAAATACCTCAAAGAAACTATGAATCAAAGTTAAATATGCAAGTTTGTGTTGAAGATCCCCTACCTTAACCTCTAAGCAAGCAAAGTCTTATCGATGGTCTTCTGTCCTTAATCTACATCACAAATATAAAATGATACATCAAAGGTCAATTCTAATCACGAATAATTTAGGCCTATTTAAGTGTTTTCTCAAAACTGAGTCGAAACGGGTAATTTCATGCCAATATAGAATTTGATGTAACATTCTCCCTATATTTTGACCTTTAAATATTTAGATTCATGAGTTGGTCAAAATACAACAGTTGTAGATCTTTTTGTTATCTTTCCAACACCTCAAGAATCTTATCAATCGGAGTTCGGAGAAGAAAGTTATGGTCAAAATACTAAAATAGTACTGGCGAGCACAGTCAAAATCGATTAATCGATCCTTATATCGATTAATCGAAATTCCAAAATCGATCAATCGATTTTCCCAAACTCTACCTTTTTTCAGCCACTAAAAGTACCCATTCAATTAATCGATTCCAAATTGATCAATCGAAATTCAAAAATCGATCAATCGAATTAAATTCGATTAATCGGTTTTGTTTCTCGAAAAATCAGCATTTGACCCATATTATTACTAAATTTTGACCTTTAAAATGGTTGATTTACAAGTTAGTAAATTCACGAAAGTTGTAGGGCTTGCTATTCTCTTTCCAACACAATAGTAATCATGTCAATCAGAATTCGGCACAAAAAGTTATGGCCAAAATACTACAATAGTGTCAGCAAGCTCAAGCATAATCGATCAATCAATTTTCAAAATCAATCAATCAAAATTTTCTTCGATTGATCAGTTTCATGAAGTTCCTCTTGAATTTCTCTTTTGTCAAAATCGATTAATCAATTTTGGCAGTTTCTGAGCATTTATCGGGTTTGAACGTTGAAACCTATTTTTCTTCAATTTCACTCCTTTCATTCCCATACAATTTCACTTCTAATTTCATTCTCATACAAACAATCAAACACAAATATCATGCACATGATTTAACCAAAATCTCTTACCTCGAATCGATCGATTTCTTGATCACCATGTTCGCACAAAGAACTAGGGTTCCTTAGCTTGAAGCCCACGGAATCACGCACGCTCCCAACTAGGATTAAATGTCTTCTTTAATCCTTCACACATCCTTCATACGCATACTCACATGAATCCAAAACCACCTTCTTTCTCTCTTTTCTTTCTCTAAAAGCTCTCTCACAACTCAAACCCTAAAGAAATAACTCCTGTTTCCTCTCTTTCTATTTATAACCACTCAAGCTTAAGTGTTAAGCCAATACTCCATTGCTAGGTGTATGTAATCTTATCTAATGATCCAACATCATCAAAATCATTCTTTTTCACTTAAGACTTAACCTAAAGTAACTTGATTAATTAATTTTGTAAAGTCGGGTACGCTACTAGTTGGACACGCACACTGAGACATACTGTTCAAGGGTTAAAATTTCAAGATGTTACTGTAATATCCCAAAAATTTGAGCGTTAAACTGGTCGTAGGTTTGACCAAGTGATGGTCAAACAGTGGACTCATAAAGTTATATACTAATGTGAGATTAGTGTGACCTAAGTATAGAGTATGGTGTTAGTTTAGAGCCACATGCACCTATCTCTGGTGTATGCGCTTAACACCAAAATAGGAGAGAGGATATAAGGGTTTAATAACCCTAGAATCTTTTTGTTTGGTTGTTGAAGAAAGAGTTAAGAAGAGAGAGAGAGAGAGGGAGTAAAGAGGTGTTATTGAGCCAAGAGTTAATGCAAATCACGAGGGGGTCAAGCATTGATTGCCGGATTCAACGCGATTGGGATCGTTGGAACAAAGCTGGAACCCTAGCCATTCCAACTTAGATATTTGATCAATTTGAGATGAATTGGAGGAGAGTTTCTGTAATATCCCTGATATTTTCGGCATATTTTCGTTTACCTCGGTAAGCGTGCCCGGAAAATACTGTGGAATATTTTTGGACTTTTGGTAAGCTAAGGCTATGGTATGACTAATGGCCAAAGGAGTTGGTCTCGAGAGGTGTGCAAGTCATGAAATCGATAACTTATACTATTGGGTTGGTGTTGGTGGTTAACACCAGATATGTTCTCAACTTAAGTGGATAAGTTACAAATACAAAAAAATCTAGATATTATAGTTGCTTAGGTTTGGTTATAAGAGAGAGAGAGTGCAAGAGAAGATTAACTCTCCCACTCTCTTTGGAATTTAAGCTTCTAAAGACCTTGCTCGTTTGATCCTAGATCTAGAGAGATTGAGACCTCCTCTTCACATCTCAACCATTGATTAGCTTTGAAATTGTCTTAGGATCAGTTTGATATATTGAAAGAGAAGAGTGATGTGGAGAGTGAGAAAATCTGTGTGATCTAATGGCTGTGGTCGTTTCTTTATGATGGATCAAGTGAAAATCGAACCATGGAACTTGGAGCTTGGAGCTTGGAATCAGGTTTAAACTACAAGAGGTAGGTCGATGAAACCTCCTTGTGTTATTTTGTTTATGTTTTGTTTAGAATTAAAGAAGACATGGTGGTTCAATCTAAAACTGGCCACATGATCGATGCGATTTTCCCATTTTTGGGATGTAGTTTTTGAATTCAAGGGTCGAAATTGAATTCACCATCGAATTTCAGATTTGACCCACAAATTCTTTCATCTGTTTTTGGCATTCGAAATTTTTATTGGATTTTTAATCCGCAAGTTTTAGTTTGATTTTTTGGTCTTATTTTAACACCGAAAGTGTGAATATATATGAGTTTTGTTGTTGGGAGTCCTTGGTGAGGAATTTGTTTATGCGTGATTTTTGAAGCTCTTTGTTAAGGTAGGGGAACCCTACACATTATTTGTATTCTATTATAAGTAGGAATTTGTTTTGACTATTTCGCTTGAGAAGCATGTATTTGAAATCATTATGGACATGAACCTCAGCATGGATACTTTGCTAAAATTAAGAACTTTGTAATTGAACCTCAGAACCTCAGTTAATCTTTGAATCAGACCTTTGAATCAGAACTTTGAAAAATCAGTATATGATATGAATAATAAGCCTTGATATGTGTTAGCAATTGCATTTGATTTGAGGTACGTTAGAACGATGCCCTAGATTCTACCAACCGTGTTGACGGTATAACTTTGGCGCAAGTTTCCCTCATTGCGTAGGGGCTTGTTGCATTCAGAAAAAGGGTTCATGAGCAGCGATGGTCGAGGGTCTTCCATCGGTATACACTTTGCTCTCATGCTATAGGAATTTGAGAGATATAATTAAGTTATAAATTTACGACAAGAAGCATACTAATTCAGAAGATTTTCGAACACATCAGATTTATGTATTCAGTTTTAACTCAAGATTAGAACTGGAGATTTAGTTTGAAAGGCATCTTTTGTAAACCATATTTGATCCAATTACGTCTTTTGAAAACCTTTACTTATAATGAAATACAAATAGATTTGTTTCCTCTATTGGGCTTTCTTTGTTAGCTCACCCTCGACTATCGTCACGTCTTTGAGGACCGATTTGGGATCTGAGGATTTGGAGGATTCTGATTATATTCCTGAGGAGGAATTAGACTTGCCTGCTGAGGAGTTCTTCCCTTGACCTTTAGATCCTGTATTTTGGTATTTTGTCTGAATATTGTTTTGAATATTGGGCCCTAGGCCTTATTTTGTTCTTTTTGATATCACTTGAGGAACCATCATCGTGAACCATTAGTTTAGGTGTTGGATTGGCCATCACCGGTGGTTCCTTTTGGTTCCTCATCGTGATAGATTTGTTATTACAAGCTTTTGAATTATGAATTATCTCTGCTTTGCCTCTGTTTTAGATCATTGTTATGTGCCGGCCTCTGTTTGAATACGGCTTATTGAGAAATCAATAAGTTGATGAACCGGCCTTTCCTATACCGTAAGGATTGGAAAAGTCGGGTCGTCACAGTTGGTATCAGAGCTATGCTCTAGGTCCAGAGTCTTAGGACTAGGGATAGATTGTCTTGACAATCTTATTGATCAATTGTTATTGCTTTTCAACAATGACAGATCAGCATGCCTCCGCGGTTCAGAGGCAGAGGCCGAGGTAGAGAGGGACCACGTGAGGGTGTAGGTACCTCACGTGGCAGAGGAAGAGTTGCCAGTGCGAATGTAGAGGCCACAGGGAGCTGGTAGGCCACAGGGGAGGAAATGTGGACAGTCGTGACCTTTGGCCACCAACATGGCTCAACAGTGCAGCCATTGATAGAGAGATAGAGATCTTTGGCGCGGACATCAGCCAGGAGGATTTGCCGAGTTCAGGAGGATGAGACCTCCTACATTCTCAGGGCAGACGGATCCGATGGAAGCCGAGGCGTGGCTTGATGAGATCGAGAAGATATTTGAAGTGTTGCAGTGTACAGATGTTGAGAAAGTACGCTGGGCATCTTTCAAACTTTTGGGAGAGGCCAGTCCGTGGTGGAAGTCTGTTTCTAGGATGAGAGCGGGACTACCCTAATACTCCATGGACTTGGCGAGTTTGTGGGCGTTCAACGATCGGTATTTTCCAAAGATAAATGCGTCATCGGTGGGAGGTCCATTCATTGGTGAAACAGGATGAGATATGCGCTTGCGAGTACGGCGCTGAGTTTGATAGACGCTCCAGATTTGCACCCTTGCGTGGCCCTTGGTGATGAGAGCTGAAAATTTCGAGAGGATTGAGTAGAACATTGAGGAGAGGGTGTCTATGTGGGAGATGGAGGCGTATCTTTGGCGTCATGACAAAGGCCCTCATAGCGAGAGGAGGACATTCAAAATAATACTTGAGAAGCGAGGGAAATAAGAATCGGTTTGGCGGGGGAGTGAGAGTGCTTGAGGCGGGTGAACAAAAAGCCGAGGTTCTCGAGACCTCCCTACCCTAGTCAGCCATCATACTCTAGACCAGCTGTTGCTTCAGGACCAGTGACGTCTTTATATCAGAGACCGCAGAGTTCGTCACCAGGACAACCATTCAGAGCTGGGAGCACTCGGGAGTGGAGCCACGTGGCTCAAGGTTCAACAAAGGGATCGTGATTACTCCTGTTTCTACTTCATTGTGTGCAAGATGTGGGAAACCACATAAAACTGAGGATTGTAGACGGAATACTGGAGGATGCTTCAGGTGTGGACTGGTTGGTCATATGATCAAGGATTGTCCTGATGTTGAGAAAGGACGGACTACAACAGTCTCTACGCAGAAGTCGACGCGACCTACAGTTCAAGGTCGAGTCTATGCGGTGACTGCGTAGAATGCCCAAACGTCGAATGATGTGGTCCAAGGTATTTTAAAGTTCAGATTTTACTTTTGGTATTAATTATATTGATTCAATTATATATTCTGTCAATAAATTGAAAATACAATAAAATCATTGCATATAAGTATATATAAGTAATGACAAACTTTTTAATTAAGGTACACTTATGATGAGTTGTGGAAGCGACTCAAGTAAAATTGAAGCACGAGTACTAATAGACCCTGGGTCTAGTCACTCGTTCATTACTCCTCTTTTCTCTGAGAAGATGGGCATCGTACCCAAACCCCTTGCGTTTGTCTTGGATGTGAAAGTTCCTACGGAAGCTCGGTCGACGGATACGGTGTGTGCAAGTCTGTGATCGTGATGGTTGATGACCACGAGACAATGACCGACATGATTCTGAAAATGGCGAGTTGACGTGATTCTCGGGATGGATTGGTTGTTTGCATACCATGCGAATGTGGACTGTTTACGGAAGATCGTAACCTTCCGACCACCGAAGATGAAATCCTTTCGATTTTGCGGAGTCAAATCGAACGTTGCACCTATTATTTCAGCCATGAGAGCACATGATGAGACGGATGTGGATATCTTGCTTACTTGCAAGATAGTAAGGAGAAAGATCGGGACATTGCACTTCTTACGATGGTTAGTGAGTTTCCGATGTTTTCTGATGAATTACTGGATTGCCACGGACCGAGAGATTGAGTTTGCAATCGACTTAGCTCGGCAGAACCATTGTCCAAGGCTCCTTATCGAATGGCGCTTTCTTGAGTTGAAGGAGCTCAAGGCAACCGGAGTTGTTAGACAAAGGCTTTATTCGACCGAGTGTTTCTCCTTGGGGTGCACGGTTCTATTTGTGAAAAAGAAGGATGGATCGATGCGTCGTGTATCGATTATAACTCAACAAGATGGCGATTAAGAATCGTTATCCTCTTCCGCGGATAGATGACTTGTTTGATCAATTGCAAGGTGCCAAATTCTTTTCAAAGATCGATCCGAGGTCGCTATCATCACTCAAGATCAAGGTGGAAGATATATCCAAAAGCTGCGTTTGGACGCGTTATGGCCACTATGAGTTTCTAGTGATGCCATTTGGATTGACAAATGCTTTGCATCTTTCATGGATCGATGAGCGATTGTTCAAACCACATCTTGACAAATCTGGTAGTTTTCGTAGATGACATCCTCATCTATTCAAAACCGAGAGGAGCATGCAACATCTAAGGATGGCTCTTCAAACACTCGGGGGACCATCGGTTATATGCCAAACTCAAAGAAGTGTGAGTTTTGGCTAGATCAGTCAATTTCTTAGGCCATGTTGTCTGAGTCGGCATTTGATGGATCCTACAAAGATCGATTCTGGTGAATCGGGAGCGACCTCTGACGTTCAAAGTCCGGAGTTTTCTTGGTTTGGCGTACTATCGGAGATTTGTCGAGGTTTCTTGAAATTATCTCGTCCGCTTACGACTTACAAGAAAGAATGCAAAGTTCGATTGGAGGCGGTGTGAGGAGTTTTCGTGGAGTTGAAGCGTCGCTTGACTACGTGCCGTACTTGCTATACCTTCCGGTTGTGGAGGCTTCGCGTGTACGATGATGCTTCTTATGGCGGATTAGCGTGCTTAATCAACACGGCGGGTTATTGCTTATGGTTCTAAACGGTTGAAGGACCATGAGAGAAATTATCCGACGCATGATCTCGAGTTAGCGACAATTATATTTGCTCTCAAGATCCGCAACATTACCTCTACGGTGGGATATTTGATATGTTCACCGATCATAAGAGTCTCAAGTACCTGTTCACTCAGAAGGTCTTGAACATGAGGCAGGCACGATGGATGGAGTTTTTGAAAGATTATGATTGCTCGATTCAGTACCATCCAAGAAAGGCAAATGTAGATTCTTTGATGCTCTCGATGAGTCTTGATTCGATTATCACATCTTGTGAGCGGATTCAATGATGGAAGCTATTGGAAGATATGGCTTTGGGCGCTCACGGTTTGATGTAAAAGGCTGGGGAGCATTGATGGCTACTCTTGTACTACGCCCTCGCTCTTGAGAATATTAGAAAGCTTGAGATGACCGATGATGAGGTGATGGCGATTAGGCGAGATGTCGAGAATGGCGAAGAAGGATTTCTCCATTGACGAGATGGAACCTTGTTGTTTAAATGACCCGTATGTATGTATGCAAACAAGCTCGAGCTTGAGACACTATTCTAGAAGAGGCTCACAAATCCATGTATGCCATACATCTGGTAGCACCAAGATGTATCGGGACTTGATGAAGAGTTTACGGTGGCGAGGTTTGAAGCACGGACGTCAGTAAATATCGCGTGTGCCCGGTTTGTCGGCGAGTTAAGGTTGATCATCGAGAATCCGGCAGGTTATTCTGACCTTTACGTACGAATGGAAATGGGAAGCCATTTGATGGACTTAATCTTAGGTTTGCGAAAACGAGAAAAACAATGCCATTTGGGTTATTGTCGATCGGCTGACCAAATCTGCTCATTTCCTGCCATACAATATCTCGTATACAGCTAGTAGACTTGCATAATTATACTTGAAGGAGATTGTTAGACTGCATGGGATACCAGCTAGTATTGTGTCAGACAGAGACCCGTTGTTTACTTCACACTTTTGGCAGAAATTTCGGGGAGGGAATGGGTTCTCGTCTTGACTTTAGTTCTGCATTTCACCCGCAGGATGGCTGACCGAGGCGAGTGAATCAGATTATTGAGGACATGTTGAGAGCTTGCATGTTGGATTTTCACGGGTCATGGGACCAACACTTGCCTTTGATTGAGTTCGCCTACAACAATAGCTTTCAGGCTAGCATTGGTATGGCTCCGTTTGAGGCTTTATATGGGAGACGGTGTCGATCGCCGTTAAGCGGGAAGAAGTGGGTGAGAAGCTCATTATTGGACTGAGATAGTTGAGCGCATGACCAAAGCAGATTCGGTTGATCTGCGGCGACTACGAGTAGCTCGAGTCGTCAAAAGAGCTCTGATCTCAAGAAGCGACACGTGGATTTTGAGGTAGTTAAGCGCCTTAAAGTGTATTTTTCACTTGGTATATAGTCCATGTCATTTACACTAATAATTAATTTTTTCGGTTGGCGCGAATGTCTTTGTTGGATTCGCCTCTGAAAGCGTTATGAGGTTGAGCGAGGAAGTTGAGTCCTAGGTACGTTGGGCCTTTTGAAATTTTAGGCCGAGTCGGAGGTTGCATATCGAGTGGCGCCACCGCAGAATTGTCTAGCATGCACAATGTCTTTCATGTTTGATGCTCGTCGATACATACGTGACCCGACTCACGTGCTTGATTACCAACCCATCGAGCTTGAGGATGGTTTGAAGGTGATTGAGGACCCGATTGATTTTGGATCGCAAGGAGCGGATCCTACGCACTAAAAAGGATTCCTTTGGTTCTTGTACAATGGCGGAATCACACGGAGGAAGCCACTTGGGAGCGTGGTGAGCTCAGGACCAATTTCGAGCCTATTTGCTTGAATTTTTTTCATTTTGTGTGGGCTGTATGATATTTTCCGATTATATGTAATCATTTGGTTATATATATCAATATTCTTGTCATTCTTGGTTTTATATAGAAATATAAAATTATTTACAGTGAGAACTTGTGGTGATCACGTTATTTTACTGCGTCGGTATATAAGCGTCCCTCACTTATGGACATCAGAATAATTTTGGGACCTTAGACCAAATTACGGTGTGTTATAGTGCATCATGATCAAAATCTCATCATGATCAAATCTGCTGTCATGATCGATCTGCTGCCATTTGCCCTTACTCTACTGTCATGATCGAGTTCATGATTGGGATACAACGGCTCAAACTAGGTCCATTTAGACCGGAGATCAATTATAGATTTCAAAATTTTGTCCATTTGAAAATTTCCGATGTATTAAACATACTCGGGTGTATTAAAATTTCATATGTGTTAAAAATTTGGTGTGTTGCAAAATTTTCACTGAGCACATTGTTGGTTTATTTTTCTAAGCATCATAAATTTTACCAACACTTTATGCACGAGAAACATTGCGGAATTGTAGGGGGATTTATGAAAACATTTGTGGCGATTTAACCACAAATGATAGGGTTGTGCACTTCATTTATGATGAGTTTACATCATGGGTGATTGCTCAAAATTCCAGAGGTTTAAACTCTCATGAGGTCGGTGTTTTAAGCTCACAGAGCTTCATTTCATGAGGAGGGGCTTTGCTCATGGGTTGTGTGTTCTTGACTCTGCTTTGTTGGGTTTTGGGCTGTATTTTTATATCTGACTGGTTTCTGCCCACTCTCAGCCCGCCCCACAAGCCGACCACCTACTCGATTGGCTCCACCACCCCACACCACTTCGACTGTGTCCCTCCAATGAGCAACCCCATCATTTTGGGGTATGTATTTATTTTCTTATTGCATGCATTATCTTGCAACCGGTGGTTCTAACTTTTGCCTTTCCATCTATATTTTCATTTTTGGCTCTGTTTTGCTAGTTTTGTTTGTTCGGTGAGTACACTTTGTTGGCTATGAATTCTTAGCACCTTTCGCTTTTTGTTGGCTGTTACATTTCCGTGTGTGGGCTGTCCTTGATTACTATATCTATTTTGTGGTAGGATCCTTGTTTGTTTAGTTCTTTTGTGTGTTGCTTTTCGTCATGGTGTAGCGGTTTCTGCACGTGACACTCGGGGTGGGCATCTATCGGATGCAACCCACTATGGCCCTTGGGTGCCACATGTAGTGCATCCATGTTACTCTGGATTTCATCCCTTGACTTGCGTGCCACTGTGAGCCCATCGCCTTTGTGCACCTTGTTTCTTTCGTTTCCTTTTGTGTGTGTGTTGTCTTCAATTTTCGAGGACGAAAATTCCTAAGGAGGGGTGAATGTAATATCCCTGATATTTTTGGCATATTTTTGTTTACCTCGGTAAGCGTGCCCGGAAAATACTGTAGAATATTTTTGGACTTTTGGTAAGCTAAGGCTATGGTATGACTAATGGCCAAAGGAGTTGGTCTCGAGAGGTGTGCAAGTCATGAAATCGATAACTTATACTATTGGGTTGGTGTTGGTGGTTAACACCAGATATGTTCTCAACTTAAGTGGATAAGTTACAAATACAAAAAAATCTAGATATTATAGTTGCTTAGGTTTGGTTATAAGAGAGAGAGAGTGCAAGAGAAGATTAACTCTCCCACTCTCTTTGGAATTTAAGCTTCTAAAGACCTTGCTCGTTTGATCCTAGATCTAGAGATTGAGACCTCCTCTTCACATCTCAACCATTGATTAGCTTTGAAATTGTCTTAGGATCTTTGATATATTGAAAGAGAAGAGTGATGTGGAGAGTGAGAAAATCTGTGATCTAATGGCGTGGTCGTTTCTTTATGATGGACCAAGTGAAAATCGAACCATGGAACTTGGAGCTTGGAGCTTGGAATCAGCGGTTTAAACTACAAGAGGTAGGTCGATGAAACCTCCTTGTGTTATTTTGTTTATGTTTTGTTTAGAATTAAAGAAGACATGGGCGTGGTTCAATCTAAATCTGGCCCACAGGTGATGTGCGATTTTCCCATTTTGGATGATGTGCGATTTTGAATTCAAGGGTCGAAATTGAATTCGACCATCGAATTCAGATTTGACCCACAAATTCTGTTTACATCTGTTTTGGCATTGAAATTTTATTGGATTTTTAATCCAAGTTTTAGTTTGATTTTTGGTCTTATTTTAACCTGAAAGTGTGAATATATGAGTTTTATTTGGGGAGTCCTTGGTGAGGAATTTGTTTATGCGTGATTTTGAAGCTCTTTGTTAAGGTAGGGGAACCCTACACATTATTTGTATTCTATTATAAGTAGGAATGTTTTGACTATTTCGCTTGAGAAGCATGTATTTGAAATCTATGGACATGAACCTCGGCATGGATACTTTGCTAAAATTAAGAACTTTGTAATTGAACCTCGAACCTCGGTTAATCTTTGAATACCTTTGAATCGAACTTTGAAAAATCGATATGATATGAATAATAAGCCTTGATATGTGTTAGCAATTGCATTTGATTTGAGGTACGCCGAGCGATGCCTAGATTCTACCAACCGTGTTGACGGTATAACTTTGGTATCAAGTTTCCCTCATTATGAGGGGCTTGTTGCATTGAAAAAGGGTTCATGAGCACGATGATGGTGAGGGTCTTCCCATCGGTATACACTTTGCTCTCATGCTATAGGAATTTGAGAGATATAATTAAGTTATAAATTTACGACAAAAGCATACTAATTGAGAAGATTTTGAACACATGATTTATGTATTGGTTTTAACTCAAGATTAGAACTGGAGATTTCGTTTGCAAAGCATCATTTGAAAACCATATTTGATCCGAATTCTGTCTTTTGAAAACCTTTACTTATAATGAAATACAAATAGATTTGTTTCCTCTATTGGGCTTTGCTGTTAGCTCACCCTCGACTATACGTCCACGGTCTTGAGGCGATTTGGGATCCGAGGATTTGGAGGATTACGATTATATTCACGAGGAGGAATTAGACTTTTCTTTGAGGAGTTCTTCCCTTGACCTTTAGATCCTGTATTTTGGTATTTTGTCTGAATATTGTTTTGAATATTGGGCCCTAGGCCTTATTTTGTTCTTTTTGATATCACTTGAGGAACCATCATCGTGAACCATTAGTTTAGGTGTTGGATTGGCCATCACCGGTGGTTCCTTTTGGTTCCTCATCGTGATAGATTTGTTATTACAAGCTTTTGAATTATGAATTATCTCTGCTTTGCCTCTGTTTTAGATCATTGTTATGTGCCGGCCTCTGTTTGAATACGGCTTATTGAGAAATCAATAAGTTGATGAACCGGCCTTTCCTATACCTAAGGATTGGAAAAGTCGGGTCGTCACAGTTTCTAATTGAAGTAAATGCATAGATTGTAGATGATTAAAATTAGTCAAATATAGTTAAAAGATATATTAAAAGGTATAGAAAAAGTAAAGGAATTGATGAGAAAAAGATTTGGAAGAACAGCCCGAAAAGAGGCTGAGTTTGGCCAAATCGATTAATCGAATTGGAGAATCGATTAATCGATTTTGGTCTAGAAGTTGAAAAGACAAGGATGCCCGATTTCGATTAATCGATTTGGAAATCGACTAATCGACTGGGTACCTCCAGTGGCTAGAGAGAAAGGACTTGGGAAAATCAACTAATCGATTTGAGAAATCGATTAATCGATTTTGGATTTCGATTAATCGATTTGGGATCGACTAATCGATTTCGGATTTTTGACTACTCGATTTGAGAATCGACTTTACCATTTTGGGGATTTCGATTAATTGATTTGGGATCGATTAATCGATTTAGGGTTTGATTAATCAATTTTGGAAATCGATTTTGGCAGTTTCACTTGACTTTCTAGTTTGACCTTGAGGTTCGTGGAGGGTCTAGGACCGTCTCTATTACATCCTTATTGATATATTGCATATGTTATGGTGTACCATAGGTGGTACATGTGAAAGCAAGCATAAGGAGCCGCGTGAAACCTTGATGCTTGAACCTTTAGAGACCTGAGGTAGGGAACACCTTGAACATGTACTTTAATTGTAAGAGCGTGTATATAGTGATATAGAGATCAAATTAAAAATATTTTAACCATATAAACCTTTGTAAAAATGAGAGTATGTGACACCAAGAAAGTGATAAAGGCATCAGTGTGATGCGAATAACTGAGACTAAGTAAGTTAATGAAAATAAGGCATCCCCAGGGGATGAGAAAGTGATAAAGGCATCAGTGTGATTCGAGTAATTTAGACATCCCAGGGATGTAAGTAAGATTGAATCATTACTGTTAAGGCCTAACTGATATAAGATAGCACATTTACACAGTGAACAACTATGTGTAAAGCACATGTTATTTTTATTATTTAAGGTTTGATTAGGATATCCCACCGACGTGACAGGATACCCACGACTGACTCCACAGGATATCCGTGACCGGTACGGCGGCCAATCCATACACCAGTACAGAGGTTTATCCGTATACAGTAAGCACATTTCAGGGATGTTGAGATAAGATTTAACCCTGTCGCCTATTGAGAAAGGGGCTTGGGTAGTATTCCCAGGGAATACATATAACAACTGTCTATTTAGATGATGATGGAGGGTATCCCATCGGGGCTCGATGCTATATTGCTCGGGAATTACTTAAGTTGAAGATTTAAGTTTTGCTTTAGGCCTGTTCAGTGTCATTCATGATAAATTAATAGTAAAGTGAAACATGCAAACTACCAGTAAATTTGAATGCAAATTGCCATCTTTTAAACTGTTTTCTAGCAAATGCATAGACATATCATGCTTAGAATATCATGGAATATATGTGAGATTTTGACTTATATGTTCATTGTGTTGTTCCCTATTGAGCTAGGATGTAGCTCACCCTTTAGACTATACGTCGCAGGTCCAGTATTAGCAGCGGCCGAGGCTTCGGGAGACATAGATTCAGGTGATTCGGATTACGTGCCTGGGGACGAGTTGGAGCCTCCTCCCAAGGACTTCTTCTAGGAGACTCTACTGAGCACTTTGAGAGAGTTTTGTTGAGCATATTGGTACGGCTTGGTATGTCAAGCCCTTTTTGAGAAGAAATATAATTATACTTCGATATTCTCTTTTGGCGAACCATCTGGGGTGACCTGGTTTTATCATCGATGGTTCGGACCTTTTCTTTTATCCATACATTGGTATGGAATGAGAACTATTTTTGAGCTCTTCCATTATAGAGAATAATATATTATTAATGCATGTTTCTTTCAGTTCATACACTTTACTTGTTGGTTTTGCTTATTATGCCAATGTTCCGTATAAATGCATGGGGTACGGTCAAGAGGATCGTGCCGATGGCACAAGTTTTGAGGTGTTGAAATCTGGGCTGTCACAGTTATATAGGGGCTTCGGTTATCGATTGGAAAGGTGTTAGGCACCCAATCAACCCGCTTAATGCAGTCTCTACTTATGGTCAAAACAAAAATAATATAAAAGAAAAGAAAAATGCTTCCTCTTACCCAAATGGGCTTAAAATCCTATTTGTGTCTCTCCGTTCCTACCGAAAATTCAGTAGCATAAAGGCACAAATGGAAGGATGGAGGAATGACCGAGAAGGTAGAGGAGTAGAGGGGAGAGTCGGAGCTCTCGAGCCCTTGTTGCACCATTGGGTTGCCTTGCGTTGACTTGCTTTGATGTGCTTTTGAAGGCTTGTATAGTGAAAAAAGGGGTTCTAACCTCTAAGGCTTGCTAGCTAAGAGGTAGAGAGGGAAGGAAAATGGATAGCACACACTTAACCTAGAGGCTTTTTATGAAAAGTAAGTCTTGGAAGGAGGTTTATCAATTCTGGAATTTATATAAGCAATGGTGCATCAAAGGGAGAAAGATCTTCTCACTTTAAGCTCTTTCTCTCTTAGGTAATTTTCTCAACCTCCAATCCAAGGGGAGGGAGAGTTCTATTTATAGGAAAATGGTGGGTTAGGAGGCTACTTAGAGGCTAAGCAAGATTAGAAATTAGGTAATCTAACATCTAAGGTTTCCTAGGGTTTTTAGAGCCTTGAAATATGTGAAGAGGTGCTCCAATGGTAGATGATTGGATGAGGCTTTAAACCACTTAAGGGGTTGCACCTAGGTAGTAAATGGGTACAATAGAACTAGCAAAACACACCCCAAAAGTTAAGATAGTCAACAAGTCAAACACCAATCTCGATTTTCAAAATAAAAATCAGGGGTTATTGTTCATATGCCTGACGCAACTAATAGTTGCGCCAGGCATATGCACAGTGCCTGGAAGTTGGCTCCTAGAGGTGGGGTCCACCTTAATACTGGCGCAACTAATAGTTGCGCCAGGCCATTTCTGGGGAGAGATGGCTTGGCGCAACTAATAGTTGTGCCAAGCTTACCTAATAGTTGCGCCAAATCTCTAAGGGGGTTTTCATGAAATTACTATCTTGCCCTTCGGGTTCGGACCATCATATCTTTGCGTACACAGTTCCGATTGGGGTGATTCTTGGCCCATTGAAAGCTGAGGGCTTCTACTTTTCAATGGTATGATATTTGATCATAGTAGAAGGTCACAGCTAATCCCAGTGTGCCACTCTTCATCCATTGCTCGGGAACGCTAGGTTTAGGTATGGAATGGGTTCTAGGGATCGGGATTGGTTTCTGAGGGTTCAGGAAGGTTCTTAAGGGATCTAGGGTGATTCCTAAGGATTTGGGATAGCTCCTAAGGTCTTGAAAGGGTTCATACATACCATACCATCAAAAGCTTAGAGGCGCCTCTCTCTCGAAATTTGTTTCGATCGGGACTTGGGCCAAATTTGGGTGGTGTCTATAATTTGCTTTATTTACATACTTTGTAAACATCTTCAAGTTTTAATTTGAATTGATGACTCAGGTTGAAATTTACAGATTAGTGAAACGGTTTTAATTTTCTCGAATTTGATTGACGCTCAGATTTTAGAAAGTTGTTGATTAGATTAAATCTGTATTGATAGGATCTTAGACTTGATTGACGACCAATGATAGAAAACTATAAATATAGTGTAACGGTACTGTTTAAATTTATAAATATTCGAAAGCTGAAGATTGAGATTGATGACCTCAATCTAAAGAACAAGGATTAGGATTTATTTTCTGCAACTTAGTTTAATAATAAATTCTTTTATTTATATTTCTCCAGTAGATTAGATCTTAAAGATAAATAGGAGTTTTTAAAGATAAGGATTTAAATAAAAGATATAAATAAATAAATAATAAGATAATAAACTTTCTTGTGGGAACGATCTTATGCTAGTACTATGATTTCCATTGTGCGCTTGTAATATGTTAAGACTTGAATTTAACATAAAATATATACATCAATAAGGAGCGATCAAGTTTTTGGCGCCGCTGCTAGGGAAACGGAATTTATCTTTATTTCTATTATTATCTAATATTTTTTCTTTTAGAAACTTATATTTATATTTCTCTTTTTATATTTCTTTATATTTTCAACTTTCTTTGATCACTTCTTAAGCTTTTGCAGGTTTATTCGAAGTAACGAATTAGAATTCAACACTTCTGCTGGCCAAATAAACTATAGGCTCAGATTTGTTTATCCCTGCCTTCTAAAATAAAAATTAAATTAAATTAAAATATAAAAAAAATAATAATAAGTTGACAGGAAATCGTGATCTTTTCCTAATTGGGGCAGTTTTGGGCGCGTGCCGGTATTTTGGCAATAACATTGGCTACGAGTGTCAGAATCGCGCAAATGAGCTCAATTCGGAAAGCTCTTTGCGACGCGCACGTCGTGGAAACCTTTGGTAGAATTTTTATTGAGCTCAAAATCTACTGATTACCCTTCCAAATCCTCCTTTTTAGTTTCTATAAATATTTTGAGAGTCTAATTGCCTTGTCGCCCACTATACCTAAAGATGATAGACTGGGAATGAGCGTATGTGTTTCAGCGGATTGACTACATATAACCAACAGTGGGAAAGTCATTCTCATTTTAATTATGGCGCTACTAGTGGCCAACAATAAGGACCATCTGTTGTTGATCCAAACTATCATCATGCACAAAATTTCCTACATACCTACCTGCCACCCATGAGACCATATCAGCCATATGAGCAACAATAGTTTAGTCCTTCGAGCAGCAGATTTGATGACACAATTGTTCAAATCCTTAGGGATTTAAAACAATAGTGGCATCAGCGTTCCAAGGATTTATCCCAGCTCGCTCAATTCTCTCAAGTTTTATATTCGCACACGCAATCCATTATGAAGCCAGAAGCCCAAGTTGGTCAGCTAGCTACGCAATTGGTGGAACGAGAGAGCAACTAGTTACAGTCACAACCTTGTTATCAACAGTCACAACCTGTGAGTAATGAGAGAGGATAAGTTTTTGGAGAAGATACAACGATTCCTCCATAACAGATCCAAGTTGTTCAACCTTTAAGAAGTGGTGAGACTATTGATAACAAGGTGGAGATGCCTACGTTAGTAGTCGTCCCCAAGACCAAGGATAGTGAGCTTGAAATTAAAGAGAATATTTTGCCACTAGAAAAATTAAAAATACACCCCAAAAAGATAATAAAGATAGTGTGCCGAATATTGTGACCGAAGTATCATATATACCGAGGTTCCCCTTTTCTAATGCTTTCGGCGCGCCGCCACCATTTTATAAAAACCCGAAAAAATTAGATGAGAGTACATATTTTGTTCATGTCTCTCCTCTTAATTCTCAAATGAGGATATGGAACCTTAAAATTTTTCTTTTCAGGCAAAGAAGGACCAGTGATCACTATGTCACTGTCAGACCCTGAGTATGTCTGATATACTCATGGGCACCATCAAGCTACCGACTCATCCGTAGCAAAATCCTATAAAATATGTAAACTAACTCTTTTATTTTACTTTAGTTAGAAAAAAAATTTCCCAGTAAGTATATTACGATTTAAATCATGGTAAAATAAGATCGATCGTAAGATACTTCCTGTTGTACAATATTATGTTCTCGAGTGATCGTATGGATTTACTATATTCTAAACCTCACAGGAATGATCTTTCTAGATTTTTCTTAGGATTATTTTTTTTTTATGTAATTAATTTTTAATTTTTTTAGTACTTTAATTTTTCACTGTAAATATTCAGTAATATATAAAATTTTCTTTCTTTTTGACTAACTTTTATTTTTTACTAACTGTGTAATTGTTACTAACATCACTAACATTTTTTTTCTTCTTACTAACATTTTTGTTATTAATACTCCGAGAATAAGCCGTGGATATTTTCTCTCTAGTTTTTGGAAGATTATATATCTGGTAAAAGTTTTTTTTTTTCTGTAAATAATCAGTACATCAATAATTTCTTTTATTTTGTGTCCCCTATTTTTTATGCCAATGAGGGCATTGTCCGATTTAAGTTTGGGGGGATACACAATTATTGTGTATAATAGTAGTCTATAGTATAGTACTAGTTTAGTTCTGAATTTTTAAAATTGCTCAGTACATAAGAAGTATGATAGAAAATTTTACAAATCTTGAAAGCTTACGATTCATTATAGTAGAAGTTTTAAATTAGAATATAGAACAGTATAATTCATGCTTAGCTCATTGAAACACTGTATTAGAATGAAGACTTGAAATAATAAATTGATCTAAATTGTAAAAATTTAGACTATAGTTTCAAAAATTATAAACCAGTGAGATTTTGAGCCATATTTCCTCTTTTATTCTGAGAGAGACTGTTTCTATTCAAATCGTAAAAAAAAATTCTTTGAACTTCTATACTGATATGAAATCTCATATTGCTAAATTAAGAATCAAATTATTCTATGAAGATGATAACTTGATTTTTATCTAGAACTATTTGTTAGATATATCAAAGCAATAAGGCATATATGTTAGTAAAACTTAAAGATGATTTAAACCATCTTTTATTTAAATCAGAGCCAAAAAGTCAAAATCTCATAACATTTTATCCTTTGAACCCATATTAGAAGCCTGAAACAAAAAAAATTTGTACCAAAATTTTATAAACTTTTAACCATATATACTATCCAAAGCTTTCTTCTTTTAACCCTTATAAATTTTGAGAATTTAGAATGTAGAAGAAGGGAAGAAGAGGGAGTGAAAGGAGTAAAAATAGAACAGATAAAGGAATGCAAAAAGAGGCACAACTGAAGAAATAAAAAGAAAAAAAGAATATGGGAAAAGAAAGAAAAATCGTAAATAAACGATTTTGAAAAAGAAAATTACGATTTAGCAAATAAGCTTTCAAAAAAAGAAAAATTGTAAAATACGATTTTACAACTGAAGACTAGGATTTACTGAAGAATAAAGAAGAATGGGAAGAAGTTATTCAATCATTGATACTTACTAAAGAAGAATAGGAAGAAGTTATTCTTAGAAAAATTTTGAATCATTTTCTACCTTTCTTTGATACCTTATGAAACCCAAAACCTCATTACAAGCTGAAGGAAAGACCTTTCTGATTTACAATTTATAAAAGTATAAGTCTAGTAGAGATAAAGATAATAGATGTTATGGATTATACATAGAATCATAAGAATAGGATAGGATTATCTTTTTTATGAGATTAATTTTTATAATTATCTTTGATTGAATTCTTCTGAAAAATATACTGAGAGAACCCAAAAATTTTGATACATTTTTTAGAGTATGTCAACAGTGAGTTTTTGAATGAAAATATTTTTTAAATCTATAGTTTAGAAAAATTTATGAAGAATAAATTGTTCACTAATGCATATACGCTCTGTTACTTATTGTGAATTAAAATTATTGGAGTTCTAATCAATGATAATTATTGTAATAGAAAATAAGGATAAAGGATTGGTAAGAAAATCATAATAGACTATTTATTGACCAATTAAGTAGATTAGTTAGATTTTTTTATTTTTTAAAGAAAAAATATATTTATAAAAACTTATATATATATATATATATATATATATATATATATATTTGAAGTTTGTAGGTAACTTTACTAAAACCCTTCAGGAGACTACAGCTCCTCCACTAGGGATCACCTAGGAGTTTAAAGGCTTATTGCATTCGTTAAATGCAATCGTGCTCCCTACGAAAGTGGTATTTAATTTCTTAGTTTATATTTTCTTGTTTGCTAGGGACTAGCAAAGCTTAAGTTTGGGGGTGTGATCAATCACAGAATATACTATTTTATCACCCTTAACTTAGTAATGCTAGGACTTAGTTTACTACTAATAAGTTGATGATGTACAAATATTAAAGGAATACAGCAAATTAGAGTCAAAGTGTTAATATTCATCAAAGTGAACTCAAAAAATAGTAAAAAGATGATTAAGTGTAAGAAGACGATTTGCCACCTATTAAATGTTGAGAAATCGTATTTTATGATTAAGCACTAATACTGAAGCCAAAGAAGAGAACAATGAGAAATCATAATTTACAATTCTTTAGAAAGTGACAAAAGAGTAAAAGGCGAGACAGTAGAAAGCAATAGATAGAAAATCATGATTTACGATTTTCTAAGAAAGAAGAAAAAGGATAATCGTGATGATGATTATAGAAGCTTTTCTATTACTTCTGCTACTGCTGATCATGTGAGAATTTCTACCGCCAAGAACAGAATTAAAAGAACTCCTTAATTAGAAGTTTGGCTAATCACGTATCTGGGAGATTGATGAAGAAGAATTTTAAAAGGACTTTGTTGTTGCTATTAAGGAAAGAAATTCGGAACACATCAACCATTAAAACCAACGAAGAATAAAATTAGGATACTTTTATTTTAGTAGTTTCTTTGTAAACCGACTCCTTATGATCTATAAATAAGAAAGCTCGATATAGGAATAAGCATCGAAGAATTTTAACATCAATTGAAAACTGAGGTTGAATTTTCTTTCAATCAAAATAGTATAACATAGTTAGAATAGATTAGATATCAGAGGTTTCTCAAGAGCAATTGACGACTGCTATTGGGTGCTGAAGATTAGTGTAGATATCCTAATTTCTCAGAAGCAATTGACGACTGCGACTGAGGGGTAAAGGATATATTTTACTTTGCTTTCTAGTTTAGATTTATTTGTTTTATTTACATGCTTTGTAAATATCTTCAAGTTTTAATTTGAATTGACGATTCAGGTTGGAATTTATAGATTAGTGTAACGATTTTACTTTTCCATCTTCAATTTTCTCGAATTTGATTGACGCTCAAATTTTAGGAAGTTGTTGATTAGATTAAATCTGTATTGATAGGATCTTAGATTTGATTGACGACCAATACTGGGAAACTAGAAATATAGTGTAACGGTACTATTTAAATTTATAAATATCCGAAAGCTGAAAATTGAGATTGACAACTTCAATCTGAAGAAGGAGGATTAGGATTTATTTTCTGTACTTTAGTTTAATAACCAATTCTTTTATTCATATTTCTCCAATAGATTAAATCTTAAAAATAAATAGAAGTTTTTAAAGATAAGGATTTAAATCAAAGATAAAAACAAAGAAATAATAAGATAATAAACTTTTTCGTGGGAACGATCCTATGCTAGTACTATGATTTTCATTGTGCGCTTGCAATAGGTTAAGACTTGAATTTAACATAAAATATATACATCAATAAGAAATGATCACCTATCCAAACAGACCCTTAGAATAAAATAGTTAGGGAATTGGACCGTATTGAACTGCGAATTGGTTCGTTGTACCTAATTTGCAGTTCGCACTCTAAGTTTATGAGCAAATTAAGTAACATTGCTTCTGATTGTGCCCAGATCCAGATTGGAGTCACACTTCTTAATGAGATATGGATTGGTCATGGAATTACTCGAGCCATAGAATGGAAGATGGTAGTATCGAAACTCAAACTGATTATTTTAAGAGTATATTCATGGTATCAAATATCAACCAATAACGATACGTATCGGCAATACGTGTCAGTTTTTGGACAAACCAATATGTATCGGCGTCAATACTATCAGTTATCAACTTATAATTTGAGATCAGTATTGGCCGATACATATCAAGTATCGACTGATATCTCCCATTTTTTTCATTTTTTTTTTTTAAATTTACCTAGTCAACTTAGTATCGGCCAATTCGTATCGATCCTCCCTGGACTGATATCTAATACCGGTACCAAGTTGACACCTTCAGTATATCTATATTTTATGTAAGATGTTATAGAAATGATTGCACATTAAATGTTGGAACCAAATGATCAATCACCAAATTCGGTACACCATGCTATCCATAACCAATTTTCTAAAGAGCACAAGGTTCTCTAGTCTCTAGACTATGGTTCAAATTAAAACCTTTGGTTCAGTAATAATTGACGTGCACAAGATCAATGATGAAAAATAAAATAAAAATATGTAATCATCATGATCAATGGTGCCTTTCTAAAGTGGTGTCTTTTATGAAGGGATGCGTGTAGCATTTTTTCATAGAAAAATAGTGCATTAACACACCACTTGATTTCTATTTAAGGAATCTAAAATCATTATTTTACACACCACAGTAGAGACTTATTTCTTCTCTCTTATTATATTTTTAAAGGTCTTTATCAGAGCGTTCTTGTAATATTTGGTGTTCGAATAGCGTGATCGGATTTGTCAAATCTTTCACAAGAATACACAATCGATTCGTTGTATCTTGGAATCAGTTTGCCGGTAACCTATTGGTGACCATTTTGTCAAAGTGGTGGGGGCAAATATTGGTTTAAAGACAGTGATATTTCTCGTGCCTCAGACCGGTTCCATGTATTATTTCCGATCAACATTTCAATTTTTCCAACAATTCTTGAACCAAAATTTCGGTCAAAGAAATATGGAAGAGAAAAGATAATAGATTTAGATTTAAAGATTTAGATCATTTAAAAAAATGATTTTCCTTTAAGGGAGTCATGTTCTCGCAAGAGATGTTAAAAAACAATTATTAATTTCATTGAGTGTGTTGCTTGCATTGAAATAGCTAGAGAAATGAAGTAATTTAAGGGTCTATTGGTAGACGTACTAATAAAGATTAAGTCAAAACTTCTAAATTCTCTATGAAACTTGTTTCCTTATCAATGAACAAGAAAATAAATGATATGTGATTTCAGATAAAAATATTTGAAGAACTACTTTATATGTTGATAATTACAATTATAAGTAATTATGAAAAGTATTAGTTTAAAAGAAGAATCGTGATAGGTTTAAAGTCATTTACCCAAACAGTCACTTACGATAGGAACCCTACCTAATATTTGTTTGGTCAATATTTAGGTTCAAAGGGAATAACAAGTGGTAAATCTGTGACAGACAAAGGGGTACTACATTAATGAGAATTAAATTCTCATAACATCCCAGGAAGGCTAGTATTTTACTTGTAATGGATAAGAGGGGGTTGAGCATTACTATTAATAGACACTATAACAGAATGTGTTAAGATGTTAAAGTTATAGAGAAATCTCTTATAGGTTTACCTATATAAGTGTGAGGGTGGAGCCGCCTTCAATGAGACATGACTTTATCTTATAAACACTTATGAAAATCAGGGTGCTAGCATATGGCCTAAATGTGCTAACCAATTTATTGAACACTAAATTTATGAAATATGTGTGCAGAATAGTTCCAATTTGTTGTATAAGATCGTTAGTTCAAGACTTAGTTTCACTAAAGACCTTAGCAAACTTTGAGTTATTTTCACTAAAGTGAAAGTTCAAGTCTGTAAGACATTTTCATTTATGCATATATTTTTTACTTTGCTCTAATTTCAAAAATTTTAAATAGTAGGAGATTGTTGGATATTTAAAACTTTTAAATAGTTGGAGATTGTTAAATATTTAAAAGTTTTATAATTTATGTATTTTCAAAGTGGTGTGTCTTTTCAAAGTATTGTGTCTTTTTAAAAGAAGGGTTTTTCCAAAGTGGTGTCTTTTCCGAAGGGATGCGTGTAGCACCTTTCATAGGAAAATGGTGCATTAACACACCACTTGATTTCTATTTAAGAAATTTAAAATCATTATTTTACACACCACAATAGTATTATTTCTTCTCTCTTGTTATGTTTTTAAAGGTCTTTATCAGAGCGTTCTTGCAATATTTGATGTTCGGATAGCGTGATCGGATTCGTCAAATCCTTCACAATAACACACAATCGATTCGTTGTATCCTGAAACCAGTTTGCGGGTAACCTATTAGTGACCACTTTGTTGAAGTGGTGGGTGAAAATATTGGTTTAAAGACAGCGATATTTCTCATGCCTCGGACTGATTCCCTGTATTATTTCGAATCAACATTTCAATTTTTTCAACAGATCTAATAGAGGATAAAAAATAACGGTAATTAAATGAATGAACATAGACAAAGCATTTAATTAATCATCTAAGCTTGTATTTGGGATTGCTCTTTGGAGGCAAAGAGTTGCCCACTTAAAAGCGTAGGTTTAAATTGTTCTCTCACTCTCCAAAAGAGCTAAGAGCACTTACGATCAAACTCGGTCACATACTATATTGCATTGCGCTAAATTGCGCAGTGCTAGAGAAGAGAGCTGTTCTTTGCCTCCTCAAAGCAATCCCAAACACAACCTTAATAACTATTGATAGCACTAGATTTGGATTCAATCTCTAGACAAAGACTAGGTGCCATTTTTTGTTATCGAAAAAAAGTTAACTTCCATTAAATTATGCAGTGATTTTAGTAAGGGAGCCAATACTTGCACTCCAAATATAAGCCATTGCACTAACTAAAAAGAAAATTAAAAATTAAAAAGGGGTGCAAATTGTAAAACGGTGCAAGTACTTGCACCCCATTTAAAATCATTCTAAAGGATTAAAAGACAGTGCATGTTCTTAGTCGTTCATGTTTCCTCTATTTTGAGTCATTTTTCATCTTATCCTCTGCCTTATCCAACTCAAAACCAAATTGGCCTGCCCTTAACCTTCAAAACTGATCTGTCGTGGCCCGACCAACTGTGGATCCCTAATTTCTTCTATGCACATATCAAACACTAGGTTGGAGTCCATGATACTTAACTCTTAAGGGTGTAAATTCGGTTAACCTAACTAAAACTTCAGTTTTGTCACCGGTTCACATAAAAATAAATCCTAATAAAAAACTTGAGTGTTTATTAACTGGACTTCTTATCATGGGTCAAAAAACCCTCCGATACCGATACGTATCGGTTTTAGATCTGGGCGGTACGATACATTGCCTATGTATCATACCCCCTAAAAAACAGGGTAAATATCATCCGATACGAGCAATGTATCGCCCGTATCGGACGATACATTCAAATTATCGTCCGATAATTTGATTTTTGAGATTTGTGAGAAAAAAAAATATCAAAACAATACATTCAATGTATCGCCGATAAATTGAATGTATCGGACGATACACGATACGTATCGTCCGATACATACGATAATTTGATTTAAATTTTTTTTTTTTTTTTAAATATATTGAAACGATACATTGAATGTATCAGACGATACGTATTAAAAATCCGATATTACGATACGTATTAAAATTTTGATATTTTAACCCTTGCTTCTTACTCCCCTAAACCCAAACTGAAACTTACTCATCTGATTTTGATTAATTTCTTCGATTCAGTTTTTCATTTTTCTTCATATTTTCTTTTTCATGGCTCCCATTTTTAAGTGGGGTGCAATCATTGTACTGCAATGGCTCAGATTTGAGGTACAAGTATTATTTCCCTTCCACTAATCAGTCTATCTTTTTTTAATTAGTTTCAGCTCCTAATTATTAGCTTTGGGAAACATCTTCGAGTGTCCTGTATGTCAATAAAATCTAGGTCATTAATTTTACTCTAATCCGCTGTCATATATTCTTCTTATATCCAATTTTAACCAGCAATCTCAATAAAAAGATAATTTGTAAAATACTTACTAAAAAACAACCCTAAGAAGGGTAGACCAATTTTAACCACCATTATATCCGCAAAGATAACCACTGATCCAATAGTGATGTAGCGTTTGAACGCTAAACTAGAAAACACCCATTTGGAGATCATGGGTTAAAATAAAAACTTTTTTTACCTTAAAAAATATGGTCAAATACTGGGTGACACCCAACATACTTGATGTATTGGATTTTTCCAAATTTGACCATTATTTGAATGGTGATTAAGTTTTTTTCAATTTCTTTTGGGAAAGGACTTTTTTCAAATTTTGACCCTATGGGTGGAACCCGACATGGCTAACCTAGTGTAGGGTTGAACCCAACATCGCTAACCGAGCATCTCCGCATCCTACTAAAAAACCAAGCAACTATGTTGTCTTCATCATAAGATTAGGCACCTTTAACGTGTCAAATATAATTCATCAAAAAAAAAAAACAATGTGTCAAATACAAATTCTACCCTCATTGAAAATACCAAAGCCACCTTGAACATACCAAAATATAAATTTTACCATCACATTTGGTAATAAAGAATGAGGACTGTCAAAAAGAATATTTGGAGAATTTGTTCTCTTTTTCCCTTGGCCACATCAAATCCAATCTAATCCAATCCTCCTTTCTTCCATTGGGCCACTGTCTTGAATGCCCCTATGAATTCATCACTAACAAAAAGAACTCCTACAAGTTTGGTTGGTTTGGTTTTCTCCTTCCCTACAATGGCGAAAATTTGAAAGCAAAAACATACAATAAAACCCACATTTGCACCATTTGATACTTTACTCCCTTACAAAATTTTACGAAGCAATAAGCTCTACTTTTTACCTGCAATGGAAATGAGAGTGAGATATCAAGTTCGAACGTCCACTAAGTACTTCAAGCTGATTAGAATTTCCAAGAAAAGGTCTTGATGGGTATCGGCTGATACAAACAGATTAATATACATTTTCATATCCTCTTTATAAACACCGGTATCTGAATATACCAACTGTTACGATCCATAAGGAACCGATATTTTAAACCATGCCTGGAAAACATAAGGTGTCCATCCAAAATAAGAGCTGAAAAAAATGTAGTAGACTTTACCTTGAATGAGTAAGCAGCTTATTGCAAACAATGAGCTGAGTCTTGTCAGTTGTGCAATGAGTGAACCTTGAGACATACACAAACTTTCCAGATCTTGGAAAGTCATGCATGTCTCGAGGTCACTGTGCCGGCATAGCTGACATGATATCAGTTCAGTAGGGATGAATTTGCAATGAGCCGTCGGCTCAATGGAGACAAATGGCTTCAAAAATTAAAGAAAAGAGTATATTAAAAAAAATTAATAAAAAAGAGATTGTACGGAATCCTACCTTTTAGAGATTTTAAAGTTTAATGTTGCCTGAAAAGTAATGGTAAGGAGAGAGAACTTGTAAAAAGAATAAAAGGGTAAAATACCAATATGACATTGTTGGGCTTCTCATTTGGTTTGACCCATAGTGACCAAGTCGGAGTTCAGGAATAAATCAGCTTGGAAAAAGACCAGGCAAAATTCGTCTAGTTTGGAATATATATATATATATATATAAGATATTAATTATAAATTATAAAATCAAATGTTTTTTACCAAAATTGGGAAAATGCCAGAATATTCACATATAATTCGAGGAATTTGCAATTTATTCAAAAATAAAAAAATTGCGAATAATTCGAATTTGGGAGCTAAAATTTGCACACGATATTTGTAACTTGGCACTTGGTTGAAAAGAAAGACTGTTATTTTTGCAATCTTTGCCACATTGAACACCATCTAAGCTATCTGATTTGAAAACCAGGATGCAAATATCTGAGGCAAAAAATAGGCATGAAATGCTATCTCTATAATATGATTTGTTAGTCAACCGTTAAATCAGATGATGGCCTTTGATAGTATTGAACCTATGATAGTGATCGCATTTCGTGCCAAATTTTGCCCTCAATGATCTTTACATCATGGTCTTCGAATCAGACGGCTTAGATGGTGCTTCATATGACACAAATCCCAAAAAATAACAGTCTTTCTTTTAAACCATGTGCCACAATACAAATCTCGTGTGCAACTTTTAGCTCCCTTCGAATTTTATTTGTTTTTTTCAAAAATTCAGGAATTATTTGATGACTTTTTTCAAAAAGTCAGCGAATATGATTACTATGGTTTGACCTTTTGTGTCGAATAACACCTGATTCTTAGGTGTGTTAAAGATTAAGAATTAAATAAGTAAATATATTTGAGAGTCCTAGTACTTTATATATACTACTTTATAACATTGTGAAAAGAGAGTATTGGATTTATTATTATTATTGAAAGAAGCTCTACTAGACCCACATCAATTATGCTCATGATAAATGAGGCATGACAACCCCCACTACAGATTGGTATGTAGGTGCCCCATTTTTAGGCCATGTGGTACATGTTTTGAGCAATGAAAAGTCATCAAAATGGTAACACTATTTGGGAGAAACTGTTGGGCCCAAAAATCACTCATAGGAGATTTATTCCATTTGACCTATGCACTCTAATATGGACAGTTGTACATTTTTTTTTCCAAACAGTCGATATTGAAGTACCATGATTGGATGGTTCCAATCCTCTCATTAGTGGGATTCATCGGCTGACGCATGCCAATGATGTGCTGCTATGGGACTACTTGGGTTGATCAAAGATGTGCACGATGTCGCATAAAACAGGCCTATCAGCCATCGGAGTCGGTCTTCTTTATTAAAGATGAAAAGATGGTCTAAGTTTCCTCAAATGCGCAAATTTATAACTCAAAAAAAAAAAACATTAAAAGAAAAAAATCTATAACACTGCAAGAAAATAATTACCTGCATTAATTCGTTTCGAACCAACGTCCAAGTTTAGAAGATCTAGAGCACCATCAACTACTGATGAATCACGAGACCGGATAATGAAAACCTAGAAGAAAGTGAAACAATAAAAAACTTATCATCATATGAGATATATGAAAGAAATGAAGACACATTTTACTTTTAAATGATAGGCTGAGGCTGAAAAAAGATGTCCCTATCTTCAAAAGAAAGCACAACACCATAAGAAATTGTTTCAATGCTAGAATGACACATTTCAATGTAAAGGAATGGGAAGCATAGGAGCAAAAAATTTCAGGCCATTTGAGGAGAATTTCTCAATAAAAACAAACATTAACACAGCCTGGATGTTCTAAAGAATGGTTGATATTAGGTACCTGATCTGAACATCGCCATCGATGTTAGGATTAATCTCCTCCATCGAAATAGTCAAGACATGGGAGTTGCAGAATAGTGTATGAGCACACAGTACACAAAAATCAGTGAAAGCATGCTTTGATCCATCACTAATTCGGTGCTAAAAATATGTGTACATTTCCCAATGTTGGTGGAGGGAGATTGATTAACCCGGGTAATAGGTTGGGCACGGAAGTGTCATCAAAACCATAAAATTACATTATTTTATTGTTGGATGCAAGAGGAGGAACAAAATTCCGAAGCAAGAGTGGCACACTAATTAGAAGATTCCTGCTACTAGGATTTCATAACTGCTAGCAGTGCTCAAGTTGTCGAGTACCTCATACCAACTCATTCAAGTGAAAAATATTACAATAAATGGTACACATGTCGGGCCAAATGCACTCCCTAGCTCCAATCATCGTAACTATTTAAGTCAAAGCTCCTCATATGTAGGATTATTTCACATTGTAATGTTGTTGTGGTTTTTTAATAGAGAAAAATGTTTCTTACTTTTTAACCGAGTCAATGATCTTAAACTCCACCATTTTGGATCCCAAGCCCAGATGAGAAAGGAAAAATGTTGGCGTTAGGTTGGCCGTCGAGTATAAAAATTCACGTTAAGCCCTATACGACCTCAAATAGATGGGATAAGGCTATATGATGTTGAGAGATCTTAAATAAGGAACGATTAGGGCTTTTCCAAAAAAATTTAATAAACAAACAAGCACAAAAAGTTTCAGAATTCTCTAGATGTCTGATTTGAGGTACATGCCTGAAGATGACAACCCATCGTGGCTCAAGGCATGTAATATTAAACAAGAGATTTCACAGATACTGGAAGAGGTTTCAAAATTGATTTACGTTAAGGGCCCTTAAGAAAAGCATCTCAAGCTCGTGACAGGTCTAAAAAAAATGGCATCTTTTAATTTTCAGAGCTTCAAGAGATCTAAGGGATCTTCCTCGAAAAAAGTTAGTCACAATGGCTCTCACTCTAACCCAAAAAGAACCCCACAAATCCATACCGCTGGTCTTTCTGAGGACCAAATTGTCTAAAAAGGAGGAAAAAGGTACCTTTCTTTCATAGAATAAAGGAAAAACACAATACACAAGTTTGTCTTCTTTGATAGAACGTTAATTGAGGTACCAAGGCCATTATAAATGGAGGGATGGAAAACTTTTATGAAGGTTAGAGTTATTCGTAAACAGTTGATACTTATTAGTTTGGAGCTAGAGCAGGTAGAACATCTCACCCTCCTTCAGGGCCTATTGATGAAATTCTTTAGTAAGAAAAACCAGCAACCCATACCCCATCCCAACCACAAATTAGTAAGATTCAACCCAAATTTCCAATCCAAATTTCCCAATTTAATCATTGAAGCCAGAATGGTATCCTAGCTTAGGTAAAATTCAAGAAAGTAATAATGCAAGATTTAGAACAAGAAAAGGAGTAAGCGAACCAAAAATGCTATCAAAATTACTCCCAAGCAAACAAATTAGGCAAAACTGACATTTAAGCACCCATTGAGTTTTTTCAAGTAACTATCTTTTCCTTTTAAGAGAATTCTACTATTGTTACCTTTTAAGAGCATTCTACATCAGTTATGTTATTACCACTGACATTTAAGCTAAAGTTGAGTTTTCTGAGGCACTAATTTCTTGTTTTAAGGGACTTCTACATCATTAATCTCATTACCATTTAGTAATAGCAAATTGATCACTAGATAGATAAAAATATAATAATATTGAAGTTGGCGAAGATGTCCTGACCCAAAGTATGTTTTTCTCTCATTCATTTTTTTCCTCCTGCTTCTCCAATTCATTTCAGCAGAACCGCATAATAGTTCTCAACTGGTAAAAACATAATATTGCTTCAATTTCGGATATTGTTCAACTCTCGTACTTAGTGTAATTTTGTTTGGATTTAATACCAAAGAAGTTGTGAATCAGTTTTTCGCTTTGTTGCTCATCTATATAAAAAGCCTAAAAATAGTGTCATGCACGCATAAGGGCTCTAATCAAAGTTTCAGGTTCATAACTTTTATAAAGAAAAAATACAAATGTGAAATCACTAGCATACAAATAGAAACCATTTTAAGAACGATAGTATAAAGTTACAAAGAAAAATAAAAGAAAATAAAAATAAACCACCTTAAATTTTGTGGGCTTGACTAACTGGAATACACAAGCATCACCGTCAATTATTTCATGAGCCATGGAGAAGCCCCTCCATCCACCACTTAAACCTGTCTTTTCGGCAAGAAATACTGTTTGGTACTCTTCTCCAATTTCATCTATCAAAGTGATGGTAGAATCATGTCTTGGCAGGTTCACCTTGCAAAACTGCACAGGAAGACCCTATTGACAAAGCCATACAAAAAAGGTTAATTCTGTAATGTAATCCATCATGTAACTTTTTCTGTACAGTCAATGCCTACTAAACAGCTATTGATACAAAAGTGGAAGCTGAATTATGTATTCATGTTCAATTTTGATCGCTAGACAAAAGAACAAACTTACCAACCAAAATCCACGAGTAACATGTGAATGAAGCATTGGCTTTACAAAGTTAGGGAATTCGGATTCTAGTTTCGACTGGATTTCTTCTGCTTTCTTTATAGCTTCTAATCTAACTTCATCTGAAGCATACACTCGATCCAACAAAGGCCTCTTACAGCTTTAAATAAATACTTAAAGGATCAGTAAAAAAAATAAGGCCTTTCTAGGACTCAAAGATAAGTTTACAACGTTAAAATAAGGTTGAAAACACTTACCCAATCCTTCTAGGCCTCTCTATGTGATCAGCAACAAGCTATCCAAACATCATGACAAATGGCATTTCAATTCAACGTGCATTGTTACCAAACGTAAAAATGATCCAATATTCCAATTAATATGTGAAGAATTAAAAATTAATTAGAGCATTGACAAGGAAATATGATACACTAAATGTTGTTAAAAAAAATTATAGCAATTGAAAGGCACATAATTAGATTCCTGCGCAGCAAAAATTGCAAAATATTCAAATTTAAGACAAGGAATAGCTAATGTCCATAAGCAATGTCTCCTAATTTAATGAATTAAGTCTGCCCTACAAGCTAAGGATTCAGGCCAAACAAGATTAAGCTTGGCCTCCAAAGCTTGCGAACCAAGTCGAGCCATGGGATCTTTTGATTTGTTCCAGGAAGGCTGCTTTCACGCTTTACCACCTTATTATAAAAGATTATACATAATAATGAATGATATAAAAAAAAAAATTAGCCAAATGAATTAGAAGAAATTTCAGCTAAATTATATGGTGTAAATTAGGTAGTTGATTCATAGTAGAAGAGAAAATAAGCACCTCACAAAAAAAAATGAAAAAGATATAAAAGATGATGCATTTTAGATAAAAGTATTCTTAGAAGATCTGTAACAGCTACCATATTTTAACCCACTATCAGGTATGGACGCGGGTCCGGTCAGGTGTATGCTTAACACGGGACACAAAGGATTTATTTAATTTGGTGTTCAAACCTGATAAGAATGTGAAGCCCTTAGTGGCCCAGTAAAAGTGTTAGTGAAACCCAGTCCTCAATACACTAAACTATAGTGTATTAAGTACCCCATATATCTGTAGTGATGTATGAGATAATACACTCGAGTTTTAGATTATTATATATTAACTCGTGTAATAAAGTTACACTAAATCTAGTGTATATGTTGACTAAACATGCAGGAATGATACTTGAGCTAATCCAGCCCATACACATATACAACATTTAAGTGTAACAGAAGTGCACTTGAACTAATACCCCCAGTTATATATCTATAAGTGGTGTAATTGCATTACACTACAGCCAAACCATATAAGGCTTATACATAGAACCCATGTATTAGCTTTGTAGTAAAGATAAGCCTGTTTTGGCTTATATGTGAATACAAGAGAAAGCTAGTATTGGCTTTACATGGAATGTCAGCCCCTAATAGCTTATAAGCTACTTTCATCGCCTCTTGACTACACGACTGTGTGAGTCACCATGCAATCCCATGCACGCAAAGTGGACATAAACCACTACAAAACCCGCCAAGGAGTCTTCTTCTTCCTGCTTCAAGCTTTGAAGGAGATCCTAGCAAACCGGCCTGCAAAAATTAGTAAAATTCCATAACAGCATAAACCTTTCTTCTAGCTCAAACCCACTTCCGTTTCAACCATTTCAAACCTGAGTTACAAAGCGACCTTACGATACAGTCGCGAGAGTTTCGGCAGACGAACACTTGGTCTCGGAGGGTCCTTACAGGCCTAGCTTCGATAAAACGTTCACGAGCTCGGCAAACTCGATACCAATTCGGCGTTATCATAAACAAACAGTCCACCAAAAGGTATGTTGTAATACGACCTATATATTAGTTTCCTTTGGATTCGTTGTATTAGAAAGTATAGGTATGTGGTGTCGATTCTATGGGATCGAATCAACAACACAGAAATATAACTTTCCAAGGGTGTCGGAGTCGAAATCTCCGATTATCGCACTCCGGATCTTTCATGACGAATTTAATACATAAAATAAGCTTTAGGTGCAATATATAATAGGAAATATACTATATATGCATCGGGTAAAAGGCCAGCAGACCAAAGACCCAGAGGTCAAGAAAGGAGTCAGAAGGCACCATGGCAAGCTGAGCACCTTGCCACAGCAAGGTGCTCAGCTGGAGAGTTTGCTGCGGCATCCTGTGGCTTGCCGAGGCAAGCCTGTGTCTGGGCTTTTTGCTTACTTTGTGATGCCTTCATGTGTAGGTGTGTATTGTGCATTGACCCCTAGGACTAGTAACCATATAAGGCACTTATGTAAGGCCTATGGTGACCCAGTAAACCATTAAAAATGCTAAAACCATGACCGTAAATTATAGGAGCTTGGTGCACATGACGAGATCGTCACGATGAGTTTAGCTTGGATGCATGCGTGCACATGTAGCAGGTCAAGTATAAACTTAAGGTAGGGAGTTTACCTTACTAATTTATATTTTGTTTTCTCATTCTCGTCTAGATAGCAAGTTATTGATGTGATCATGTATAATTATGTAAATTGATGCTCATGTCCGATTTAATCATGTATACTGATATATAGTTTAATATGAGTTTAGTTCAATAAGTGATGAAAGATGCACATGTTAGTTTCAGTTGAGGAATGCATATGTCAGTGCAATCTTGATATACTATGCTCAAGTCAGTTTTGAGTGCACATGTCAGTGGTTTTGATGTGTGTTTTGCATGACTATGCTCAAGTCAGTTTTGAGTTATGATAATGATAAGTTCAGATTCGATGTCTGATTTTGTATGGATATGCTAGATTTAGTTTCAATGAATAGTTAAGAATGAGGATGATTCGTTCAGAGTCAACGTATGATTACTCTATGAACATGCTAGTTCAGTCTTGATGACTAGTTAGCTCAGTTTTGATATATGAATATAAATGATTATGCTAATTAGCTCAATTTTGATATATGAATATAAATGACATGCTAGTTCAGTCTTGATGACTTGTTAGCTCAGTTTTGATATATGAATATAAATGATTATACTAAATCTCACATATGAATATGCGAGATTTAGTTGTGCTATGAGTATGCTGAGTATGCTATCAATTTCAGTTATGTTTGAGCATGCGAGTTTTCATTATACTAATTTGTTCTGATATATGCTATCTATTCATGATATTCTCACATACCTAATACCATGCAATGTTCATGTCTTGTTATCCTTGATGTCAAGTACCAGTTTTGCTTCATTTTTAAGCCAAGTGATCCCGCTAACTCGGGAGCTTGACTGTGTAAATCTTGAATACAAGTGATCTCGCTAACTCGGGAGCTTGATGTTTTGGTCCAAGTGATCCCACTAACTCGAGAGCTTGATTTGTCTCGGTCCAAGTGATCCCGTTAACTCGGGAGCTTGACAAGTGATCCCGCTAACTCGGGAGCTTGATGTTTTGGTCCAAGTGATCCCGCTAACTCGAGAACTTGACAAGTGATCCCACTAACTCGGGAGTTTGATTTGTCTCTGTCCAAGTGATCTCGTTAACTCAGGAGCTTGAAAAGTGACCCCACTAACTCGGGAGCTTGATTCTTTTGTTCTTATACATGTATGTTTCACGTCTGATAGCTTGTTTAAGCTAAATTGTTCAGCATGAGTCCTTGTATCTGTTTCAGCATGATTTCTTGTCAGCATAATTCTTTATATCTATTCAGCATGAATATGTCAGCATGATAAAGGATTCGCATAATTAATTGTTTGTTTTATACTATATATTGCTGAATAGATACAAGAAAAAAAATATAGTATGCTTCGAATTGTATTTTATGCATCAAGATGTGAATTGGTAATCTAACATATAAGTTAGCATTGTAAGTTTCCCTGTTGAGCTTCGATGATAGCTCATCCTACGACTTCAATGTCTTAGCTGCAGATATTGATTCGGAGCACGAGGGTGATCCCACGTATCAGCCGGAGGAGGAAGAAGAAGAGGACGAGGAAGACAAGGAGGAAGAATTCGCTGAGGAATTCTTTCCGAAATAGGTTTAAGAGAGGGATTTATTTTAAACACTTGTATAAACCACAATATGATGTTTTTGAGATATTCATACTTCATGTATAGGTTTTCTTTCCATTGTTTAGATGACGGGTGTTCGTCATCGGTGGAAAGCTATACATAGTCTTCGTTAGCTTTGTGATATAGATCTTTGCTACTTTACTGTTTTTCCTAGATGAGTAAATATCAGTTTTCGCCATATTATTTTATGTCAGAGTTATTAAATTGCTTCCGCATATGCAATACTTTGTACACGACACGATGCACTTGTATGACAGGATCATGTTAGGTGATCCGACGACGCGACCCGTCCTATAGACGATAAGGGGAAAAGCCGGGCCGTCACAAGATCAAATTGTCAATCATTGATGTTTAGCATGGACATTCTTAGAAGATCATCTCTCCTCTTTAAATTTGTGCGAGGATGTTTACCACTAACTGCCAATCCAAGATAAATGGAATGAGGCAATGACTATGGCGATAATTTTTGCCTATTAACTATTGTATTAGAGGATTCTCTAGTACAAGGCCAGTAAAACCAACAAATTTCTTCCATAAGTTCCTTATTATATATAGTGACCTTTTTTTTTACCACCATGGTTATCGTGTGCTTGCTTGGTAGAGTATATTTCTTTTGTGTTTAGTTATGATATTTCATGTTTATTTATTTTGATTAATAGTTTTTACATAAATTCATATACTTGTATTATTTCATGCATTAATTCTACACGTGTGTATTATAGACTAAGTGGTTAGGAGCTTTGGTTTTAGAATGGTAGGTTAGAGGTTCAAACCTTAGTAGGTGCATAGAGTTTATGCTTTTATTGTTTGTCCTATAAGCTTATACACCCTACTATATGATGCTAGCCTAGTATTTGTGGAATATAATAAAAGAATATTGTAAACCTACTATATGATACTAGGTTAACATAGAAATCTATCCTCCAAAACCAGTTAGAATAGAAAAGTGATACGATGGTAGAATAAAGAATAAGTATATAAGAAAACTCTAGAGCATTTGTCTTATATAATTTTGCTTTTAGAGTTAGATTTGCACTTTGTTTTGCTTAAGAACCCTAGCATTAAGTTTTAGTATTATTTTCTTCTCTTTTGAATTAGAGTTATACCTTTTTGCTTAAGAACCCTAGAGAGAATTTAGAAAGATTTTTTTAGAAGAACCATTAAGCGGTGCATGGATTTTTATCAAAGAAATCTTCAAACATTCTAGGATTTGTTTGGCGTAGAGAAGAGAGGGACCGTATTCGAGATCTATTTCATAGAGCTGTGTATTTAGATTAATTTTTAAATAATTATTTTGTTAAAAATATTCACAAGAAGAGGATTAGGAATTTAGTTTTACTTTTTCTTTTAATTAGAATCATGATAATCGGTATTTGAGTATTTGAGTTTTCCCATAAAGCACCCTCTTAATTAACTATATTGACGTAGCTTGAGATTTTGATTTGTGGAGGGAGATTAGTGTTGAAAGCGATTAGAGGAAGGAAGAGAGATAGATTAGAGGGAGAGAGAGAGAGAAGGCTGTTAGATCTTCTAGGGATTGGAGGACTGATTAAAGGGGCAAGAAAGGGGGCATGTGAATTTTTTCACTATTTTGAGAATGAATCCAAAGAACTTTAATGCCAAGGTTTTTTAAGTAAAAGCTCTACTTTTTAATATGTTTTATTCTTGATGCAGCACATAAATGGGGAAACTTCCGGGTAGTTATCGACAACGAAATAGAGACATCAGAGGGCTTGAATAGGTTTTGGACAAAGATGACGAGAGCCTTCAGTAAAGACCCACTGGACCTACGTAGGAGGGCTAAACTAACTTGGAGGGGAGCCTACCTTTCAGACCTCATGACCACATTAAGTGGCCACATGACTGAATCATGGGAAGTTTTTCTCCTAGATTCTATCACGTGATCACTAAACTAATCAAGTGTATGTGATTCACAAGAATCATATTTTTGTTATTTTAAAAAAATTATTTTAAAAAAAAACACAATGAGATTTTGCTTTTATTTCTTTCTCAATTTTTTTAGGATGTTAACTAGAATAAGTTATTTTGTTTGGTAACTTTTGGGTCCTAGAAGTTATTTTGTTTGGAATAAGACGTTTTATTTTCGAGTTTCTTTTGAGAACTGCCTAGAAAAGAGTTTTGATTCTGTCCATTGTAGCTTTTGAGCCATTGCTACCTGCGTTAACTGAGGGTTGTCATCCTCATATGTTGCTGTTATTTTTCCATGAACATACTGAGATCAGTCCAACAGTCTTTCGCCTTAATGTGATTTTGCAATTGATTTGGAGGTTTACTGCTGCATGCAACGTATCTTGTGATTGCTTGACCTGCTACTATTATCATCATTGTATTATGTATGTGGTTGTAGTCTCCTATACCGCCAGTTTTTTTAAACAGAGTTAGTATTGCTGCGATTTGGATGGCAATCGCTAATTTTACAATATCAGCAGTGGTGATCCTCAACAATTCTTATAACAGTCAATAATTAGGCGTTAATAAAATAATTATTTTCATCTCAATCGTTTCAACCGACGCAACTCCCCCTTATGTTATAATAGGATGAGGAGGATGGAAATGATCAAGGTGCGGTTACACTTTTATTTGTATAGTAACCAATGGTGGACCAAGGATTTTCTACTATGGGAGGCATATAAAATCAATTAATGCTTTAAAAAGTTAAAAATATATAAAAATATAAAATACTTTAGATCATTCGCGTAGAAAAGATAAGTCGTATTGAAAAGATATGTCCCACTAACAATTTTTTTCAATGTCAAACTATAATATCAGAACTCCGGAAATGATAAAATGAAAGAAAAGATCCAGGTGCCATTATAGGTGTGTAGGGCTGCAAGAGAGCTGAGCCAGCTCGACAGCTTGACTCGGCTCGGCTTGAAAATGAGTGTTTTTCCTCTCTTAAGCTTGGCTCAAAAGCCAGAGCCAAGCTTTTTATCGGAATCTCGTTTAAAGTAAAGCCATTCTAGAGCTGAGCCTTTTAAAGTTCGGCTCGCCCCTGCTTCGCTCGATTAATATTATATAATATTTTTATATACAATAAAATATATTATATATAATTCATACATTTTTTTTTAAGTTTCCCCATATAAGTAATGTGAGATCCATATATGGTTACTTCACAATATGACATAAATATATAACTTTTATGATCCTCTATTAAAGCGTTCTCTCTTCTCGTTCTCCATTAAAGCTCTTTCTCTCTCTCTCTCTCACTCACTCGTCTTGGTGAGCAACCAACAACCACCAGCATGACAATCAACGAACCAATCAGCACCTATGCCACTACATGAAATTGGCTACATCTACAAGGCTACACAGCAGCAAACACTACATCGATCCATTAAATCTAAAAAGACTAAAGGAGATTAGGGCTTTCATCTATTAAAAAAGGAAGATAAGGTTTAAAAAAAATTAGCTAGAACAAATTTATAATAAAACGTATTTGGCTCGAAGCTCGGCTCGGCTTGACTCGAGCTCGATAGAGCTGAGCTAGAGCTCAGAATTTTCAGGCTCAAAGGACCTAGAGCCGAGTTTGAGCTCAGTTCATATAAGGTAGAGCCGAGCTAAAGCTGACCCAGGCTCAGGCTCAGCTCGACTCGGTTGCAGTCCTATAGGTGATTTGTTAGAATAATTTCAAAATGACCACCAATTCACACCAACACTCACAAACTATAAGTTGACCTAAGAAAATTGATTACAAATTATTGCAAACTCAAGCTATTTTCTCTAAGTTCTCCAATTGGATGGTATTGATGTGACATAACTTAGGTGATTATGGTATATAATTAGGGGCATACAAATAGTAAATATACAAATGAATGATCTGAAAACAGCTTGAGTTGCCAATTTTGTTTGTCATGTGAGCTTGTAAAAAAAAAAAGTAAATATAAATCAGGTAATTATGTAATTATGTTCCATGTGGATGATCTGAAATTCTGAATCAATACACACAGATTTAGATTGACATAAACATGCTTTAAAACTGGAAAAATGATAAATATTTAGTAATTAAACAAGTTATAAAATATGTGTTCTATGAATCCCTGCCAGACCAAGTCAACTAGGCCAAATTCCCTGCCCAACTCCCCTAGCCTTTGGTCACTTGATTCTTCTATATGATCAAATTTTAGGGCTCAGATATATTCTTTTGATCAAATTATAACAATACTTTCACTAAATTTGTGCATTAATCATAATTTCTTTTATCAATTAATTATAGTTGCTAGATCCTATCCGTATAAAATTGGATGTTGTTGGCCACTTAATCATGTTTATTTAATCATGATTTGACTATCATGGGCACTTGATCATAGATTTTTTTTTATCGGTACTTGATCATCGATTCTCAATTGTGCCTTTTCAATTGTTGCTTGAAGATGAGGATTTATTCGTTTAATCAAATTGTAGTCATAGGATTTATTCAACTTGATATCATATTCATAAACCCTCAACCCTACAAAATCCATAATAATCAGAAAAGAGACTGGAGCACATGAAGCCATATATAGGTGTTAAATCCATTAGTGTCAATATCTTCAATCAGAAGGCTAATTCATGGGTCAAAATATCGTCTGATACCGGTACGTACCCGACGATATGTACTATTATCGAAGGTCACCGGTACGATACTTTGAACGTATCGTACAGGTGCATTACATATATGTGGGAAATGTATCGAGTGATACATTCCAATGTATGGTTCGAAACCAGTAAGTATCATCCAGTACGTGCCGGTATCAAAGTCGGACGATACGTACGGGAAAACCAGTATTTTAACGAATGGGTCTTACAGTCGAATATCAAGACACGTATAACTTATAAGACAGAAAACTAACTTGTTACTATTAATATGTTTAGGCGTTTGGCACCCCTGCATCACCTTGGTTCAATGTTTGAGGCACCATCTAAGGTTTTAAAACATAGCCTACTTGCAGTTTGCAGAGGCCCTAGTCTTGAGAGGCGAGACACCTGAAAGCTCGCCTCACACAAGGCATGAAACTAATTTTTTTCTTTTTTTGAAAATTTAAGTTAGCAGGGGCACCGTGCCCCTGCTGAGCCCTATGTAGCTTTGCCCTTAATTGTAACCATTATAATTTGAATTGTGAGTTGTAAGATGTGACTTGAGACCTATATATTGCAATCATTTGGAATTTTGTGTATATTTTGATTTTGAATCCTTCTGTTGTTAGTGACAAATGGTTGTATATTTATACCTCTCATTGTCATTTGTGCATTGAATATTAATTGGTTTGTGACTGAAAAATTGTTTATTATTTTCTTATATTTATGTAATTTGTTTATCATTTTTTAATACTCTTTAATCTTTTAAATATATTATAATTTTCAAATTGCAAAATTTTTAAATCGTGAGGCTTAAGCCTCACCTCGCGGAGGGTTGAGCACTACGCCTTCACCTTTCACCGTTAAAATCACTAACACTAAGTCATGTGCTAGTTTTAGCTGGCATCTCATTTCTTTTCACTTCCAATCTGGGTTACATGCCACCCATACAACTTTTTTCTCTTTAAATACATCTACTTAGCAAACAAAAGAGAAAGAATATATCATATAAACAAAGACCTATAAGTTTATAATAATCTTCATAATGTAGAACTGCATGCATCAACAAAATCGAACCAAGGGATCCATTGAAAACTTCATGAATCCCACTAGAAATGAGCCCCTCCCAAACAACTTTTTTCTCTCTACTACTAATATATTTACTTAGCAAACAAAAGAAAAAGAATATATCATATAAATGGAGACCTATAATTCTATAATAATCTTCATACTATAGATCTACACGCATCAAGAAAATCGAACTAAGGAATCCTTTGAAAACTTCATGAATCCTGATGGAAATGAGCTCAGCCGCTTTTCATTGCATTGGCAGAACACAAATATTCACATGACCGGTTTCTATATCTAAATCAAATGTGAATATTAATAGAGTTTTCCTAGAATCAAATAAAAATTTTGAAAAATATATTACTCTTAAGATTTGGATTGAGCTTTTCTCTATCGAGGACAAGAATAGTGGCGTATTCCTATGGAGCTTCCTGGAGCAAGGAGTCTTGAATCGGAAATATGGCCAAATTCTTACATGGTCCAAGGAAATGCAAAAAAGGTCAAGGTCCGCCGCCTCTACTTCTACAATTTTATCTGTATCGCATTTAAATACTAGATTAGTGATATAGTCATGGTTCAATCGGTCTAGTCCACTTACTTTTGCATATTATAATTTTCCCAATGAATTTAATTGGAACAACAGAGGAGTAGTAATAGTTTGGCTTCGTAATTCATAATAAGGATTGGATATTTATGTTGAGAATAAATGTCCAAAGACCACTAATATCAATCATGAAAAGTGAGAAAAATTATAGCCTAAACTGACATTCTTAATTAGTATATATTGTTGAAAAAAATGGTATTGAAAATAGCTCCAAGGCACGTAGTTCTCTACGCTGGCTTAAAGGCAATAGACGCCCTCACTCCATCGGATAAACGAAGATGCAATTAGGTTCCCAGTGAATCTGCCTTCAGGATACAACAGAGCCCGATTTTGTTAAGAATCATGTGTTCTTTTCTAGATTGCACTTTCTAGAAAAAGATCCTGCAAACAGATTTTTTGAACACAAAAAGATTCTTAAATAAAGCAAATAAGAACGTAAGAGAGAAGATAAAGATTATTATTTCTATTGTATCTTTCTAACGGAGATCTTATCTCTATTTTATAGAGAAAATTCTGAACCGTTGTGTTTTTCAGATGACGATGAAGAGATTAATTTTATGTCTTTTCAGATCACGGTAAAGATATAAATCGATTCACTTGTGCCGTTTTAGATTTACGGTGAAGAGATTTCAGACTTGTGTCTTTTCAGATTTACAATGAAGAGATGTCGGTCTTGTGTCTTTTCAACTAACGGAAAAGTGCTAAATCAAAATCTGAAAAGACACTTCTTTAGAGAGAAAATAATTTTTACAAGTTTGCCATCAAATTATTATCAATATGTAATAATAATTATAGACTTAATTTTGAAACAATAAAATATATATTATTACACTAATATATATAACATTCCTCCACTTGTTTCAAAATAATAAAAAATGTGTATCAGAGCGATCATATTAAGCATCATCAGAGGTACCGTTCGGTTTGAACCTTTGACTAGTACATACAACTCAAAGGTTGTAGGGACTTTAAGTAGCTTATAGTTTTGAACATAAAACCTATCTAACAACCCAGAATTACATATACACTTACTATAACTTAAATCATTAGTGACATAAGGCTTGCACTTTACAGTCATGAGCTAAAATCCTGATTTCATGAGTATCTCAAAGAGAGGACCAAATCTCTATTGAAGCGGCTTCATTTCCATACTCATATAGGTGAATTTGTGATGGGTGCTCTTGTAACCACTTTATCACTCCAATAAATGAATACCTACAGAATCATTAAGAGTTAAACTCGCTTTCCCACGTTACAAGAGATGTGCACAAAATTTAACACCAATAGGTAACATACCTTTGTGCACTTTCAAGGGTTACAAAGTAGTTTCTTATCTCGTTGAACTTAGGATTTGAGATCTCCAACTCTACTAAGTTGAAGTTCAACTACTGTGCCTTTTAAAGATATCGGTCTTAGGCCCATCCCCCTTGATGTTCTCAATATTGTATCTTTGGATAGTACTTTTGTAAGCAGATCCGCGAGCATCTCAGAAGTTGGTATGTGGTCCAACACGATCACCCCATCACTCAACATCTGTCGAATGATGTTATATCTAAGGCCTATATGTTTTGATTTCCCTTTATATTTTTTATTACCTGAAATCTACAAAATAGCTTTATTATCACAATAAATATTAATTGCATAAAATGTTGAATCAAAGGAATTTGTTTTATGAAGATTCGAAGTCACTTTGCCTCTTTTGTTCCACCAGGTAATGCTATATACTCTGATTCCATACTTGAATCAGAAAGACATGCTTGTTTTCTAAACCCCCACAATAATGATCATCCTGCCAAAGTAAAAAATTCATCCGCTTATGAATTTTGAATCAGAAGAGTCAAAAGTCCAAGTAGCATCAGTAAACCCCTCTAAGAGTTCAAGTTTTCCACTATATTGTAAACTATAATCCGTAGCTCCTTTCAAGTATCTCAATACCCTACGAATAGCTTCCCAATGTTTTGAACCTAGGTTGCTATTTCTTATTTGGATCACTTGGGATAGGAGAAGGTGAACAATCAAACATATTAAACTTTCTCAAAAAAAAATTGACGTAATGTTCTTGAGATAATGAGATACTTTTATCTTCTCTTATTATTTTAACTCCACGAAGAACATCCGCTTCTCCCATATCTTTCATATCACAATTTGATTTTAAATATATTTTAGTTTCTATCACTAAATCAAGATGTGTACCAAAGATCATATCATTTATAATATAATCACTATTCTGAAAGTCGCCCGAGGCAGCTGCCCTGGTGGTTCGGGCCCCCAGGTGCCTCGATTTAGGAAGATGCGGACCGAATTTGAGGTGTCATGCCCACCCAGGCCGCTGCCTCGCCCCAACCCCCAAAATTTTTTTGTTTAATTTAAAAAAAAAAAATCCCAAGAGTCATTACTTGACAGATTTTGAAAGGGCATTTGAACTCGGAAAGTTAGCCCTTGCACCGACTTTACAGAGAAACTTGGTATGTTAGGGACATGTGACATGTGAAGGCCATTGATGGCGTCAGATCAGATGACAGAAGACGTGTTTCACCTCGATATTCCACACAATAGATCGTGTGGGTGTTCTTGCAATTAACGTCACCCTAAGTTAGAAATTTGGGGCAATTAACACAACATTAAGTTATAAATTGGTTGCAAATAATGCAAATAACTCACCCTAAGTTGTAGGGTGCAAATAGCTTCACAAAAAGAAGAGATGCAAATAATATATATATATATATATATTTATTTATTTATTTATTTATATTAATATATATATATATATTATATAGTATATATATACATTTGTGATGAAATAAAATATCTATATGTATATATATACATATATATACATAGCGACAGCTCAGATCTTGAGGCTCACACCCAGCGATTTCTGCCCAAACATCCCCCCAACCGCCCGAGTTCGCCTGGCGATTTTAAGAGCATTGCATATAATGATATAATAACTCCTTCATTTTGTATAAATTTACTACATATGCATCTATCAGTTTCATTTGGTTTAAACCCAAAAAAATTTATTTTCTTATCACATTTGTCATGCCATTGTTTTGGTGTTTGTTTTAAGCCATTTCACTAGGTTACATACCATGTGTGTTTTTCCTGATTCTATGTATCCTTCAGGTTGGTCCATATATATTTCTTCTTCTAAATTTCCATTTAAAAAGGCGATTTTACATTCATTTGATGTATATATAAATTATATATAGATGCTAAAACTATTAATAATCTAATAGATGTCATATGTGCAACAGGAGAGAAAGTGTCAAAATAGTCTACTCCTTCCTTTTGTCTAAATCCTTTGGTTACTAATCTAGCTTTAAATTTATCTAAACTCCCATCTGGTTTAAGTTTATTCTTAAATACCCATATACTTCGTATAGTCTTAAAACTTGATGGCAAATTTACCAACTCCCATATATAATTAGTTTTAATGGATTCTATTTTATCATCCATTGCCTCCTTCCAAAATATACTATCTAAAATGTTATAACTTCCTTATAAGTTTTAGGATCTGCTTCTAAAACATAGATATAAAAATCTGAACCAAAATTATAAAGTGAATCTTTTCTAGTTCTTTTAATACATCTTTGTTCGATATTATTTTCAACTAGACTTTTGTCTTTCACTTGATCAAAATGTGTTTCATCTTCTATTTCTAATTGGTTAAAATCTCTACAATCTGAAACATATCCTTAGGCTATAGGTTTTCATAAAAATGTACTTATATAGACTCTATTATAGCATTATCTTCTAAGTTTAAGAAGCGATATGCTTTATTGTTGTGAGCATATCCAATAAATGCACACTTTTAAGTTTTATATCTTAACTTTTTAATTTTGTCATCTGGTTTCCTCACATAGGTTAGGCAACCCCACACTCCTAAATACTTTAGTTAGGTTTTTTATTCTTCCATAACTCATACGGAGTCATATTATTCTTATAATAAGATATTCTATTTAAAATATGACATGCTATATAAATAGCTTCACCCCATAAATTCATAGGTAAGCCCGAATTTAATAACATAGAGTTAATCATCTCTAGTAAAGTTCTATTTTTACGTTCGGGTATACCGTTTTGTTGTGGTGTCCTAGGGGCTATCACTTCATGAGAAATCTCATATTGTTCACAAAATTCAGCAATCTCATGAGAAAGATATTATCCTCCTCTATCACTTCTAAGTACTTTAATTTTCTTTTCTAACTGATTTTCAACTTCTTCTTTATCAGTTTTAAAACCTTCAAAAACTTCTTCTTTATGTCTAAGTAAAAATATATAACAATATCTACTATAATCATCTATGAATGTTATAAAATATCTTTTATCACCTTTGGTAAGCACACCATTTAATTCACAGATATCAAAATAGATTAATTCTAAGATAGTAGTATTCTTTTCTACGCTATAATGTGACTTTTCATTATTTTAGATTGCATACATATTTGACATTTTTCATCTTTGGTATTTAAAAATTTAGGAACTAATTTTAGATTCATCTATATTTTTTGTGGCTTCAGAATTAATATGCCCTAATCTAGCATGTCATAAATCAAAAGACTCTACAATATAAGCAGAAGAAACATTTGCATTAATAACATTCAACTTGATCATATTGTTTACAACATAACCCTTCCCAATGAAAACATCATTCTTAGATAATATCATCTTCCCATAATGGAGAACTAATTTAAACACATTCTTGTCTAAGAAACATGTAGAAATAAGATTCTTCCTAATATGTAGAACATGGAACACATCCTTCAACAAGAGAGTCTTTCTCGAAAATAATTTCAACTCCATTGTTTTGATTTCAACAATCTCAGTGGTAGACGAATTCCCGATGTATAATTGTTGCCCTTCTCCTTGAGGCTTGTAAGTCTTGAAGGCAGACCTGTCAAAAGAAACATGTCGAGTAGCACCAAAGTCGACCCACCAATGGCTTTTAGATTCAACCAGGATCTTCTGATACCACTGCAACAATTATATCTTCTATCATGTTATATTCAGATTTCGATTTTTTACGAAATTTGCACTCTCTTGCCAAGTGTCCCCTTTTTCCAAAAACATAGCAATCTCCTTTCTTCTCATTCTTCTTAGACTGACCGTTCTTTTAAAAATTCTTCTTAAAAGGTTTCTTCTTAGTAGAAAACTTCTTATCCTTCTTCTCTTCAAATACCGATTCAACAGCGTGAGCTTTAACAGGTTCGAAAACAACAACCTTCTTGTCTCTAAGTTTATTCTCTTCTTCAATCTCAAAACCCTTAAAAATCTCATCTAGAGCATGAAGGTCTTTATTATGGGTTATAGATTCTTGATAATCTTTCTAACTAGATGGAAGCTTCGCAAGAATGACACCCACTTGGAAATTTTCAGGAAGTTTCATATTCTCTTCTTCTATCTTAGTAACAATAAATTGTAATTCTTGAACTTGTTCAAGAATCGATTTATCCTTAGCAATCTTGAAGTCAAAATATTTAGAGACTAGAAAGGCCTTTGTATTGGCATCTTCAGTTAAGTACTTCTCTAAAGAATTTCATAAGTCTTTGGAGGTAGTGCACTTACAGAATGTGTTGAACAACCTATTGTTCAATGCATTGAGGATGTGGTTCCGACAATCTTGATCATATTCCAACCTTTTTAATTGAGCATCTGAGCCTCCACTAGTCGTACTTCTTATTTCCGTTACAGAAATTAATGGACATGATGTAATGAGGACGTAAGCAATCTTGAATTATCGCAAAATAAAGTGCACCTTTTGAAATTTGACCTGCCAAATTGGTCAAGTTTGATGAGATCTTGATCCATGAACTTTATGTTCTGAGTCATTAGAACGATCTATTGTCTTTAAATTATTGAAAAAAAAAAATATTGAAAATAGCTCTGAGGCACATAGTTCACTACGTTGTCTTAAAGACAATAGACGCCCCCCACTCCGTCGTATAACCAAAGATGCAATTGGATTCCCAATTAATCTGCCTTCAGGATACAACAGAACCTGATTTTTCCAAGAACTGTATGTTCTTTTCTAGATTGCACTTTTTAGAAAAAGAACCTGCCACACAGATTTTCTAATACATAAAAAAATTCTTCAATAAAGAAAATAAGAACATAAGAGAGAGAATATTATTTCTGTTGTATGTTTCTAACAAAGATGTTATCTCTATTTATAAAATTCTGAATCATTGTATCTTTTCAAATGACGATGAAGAGATTTAATTTTGTGCTTTTTAGATAACGATAAAGAGATAAATCGATTTACTTGTGTCTTTTCATATTTACGATAAAGAGATTTCATACTTGTGTCTTTTGTAAAGAGATGTCAGTCTTGTGTCTTTTCAACTAACGGTAAAGAGATATATCAAAATCTGAAAAGGCACTTCTTTTGAGAGAAAATAATTTTTACAAGTTTACCATCTAGTTATTATCAATATATAATGATAATCATAGACTTAATTTTAAAACAATAAAATATATATTATTACACTTATATATACAACATATATAACTCAGCTCTCTTGACTTAGTTCTGTTGGATTTCACGGATTTATGTGGCCCTTAAGTCACACGTCATGGTCAAGGTCAAACAGTCCAAGTTGTTAACTTAGAGAGATGGTGAAACACTAGTTATGGTCAAACTAGAAGTTTCTAATTAAATCAAGGGTTGTGATTTTACCTTAACTTAAGTGTGGTAATCCTAACCGTTAGATTCCTTCATGGGCAAGTTTCTAACCTATTTAAAGGGATGTAGAGTCTCTCTTTCTACACACAATACACATATCAATTGAATTAAAAGAATTCAAGGGAAACCCATCTTCTCTACGATTTGTAAAGAAAGAGAAGACTCTCCATCAAATCATCGCCGGATTATTAATCAGATTGCTCAAGGCTAAATCATCGCGTGAAAAACTCTACGATGTAAGGTATGCTAAAGTTCAATTTAATTCCGCTTTTGATTGCGGGAAGATCCTAATGATTTCCTACAAGTTCAACCTCAATCCTCAGTTTCGCGAAAATAAATAGCTAATGACTCTGAAGAGTCAAGATACAGACCCATTGATGCATGGAGTTCAGATGAGATCAATTTCCAACAACAACATAACTGGCATATGATTATTGAATCAACTAAATGGGTAATAAGCACTAAAAATCACTCACTTCATTGTAATTCGGGGCAGGCTTGCTTGCAACACGATCAGACCTCCTTACCGCCACGAATTCAGTTTTTTCCTGAATAGCTTTCGGCTTCCCATGCTTATTCTACAAAAAATCAAGGTCACATAAAATTGCATATTATTGAGTATATCATGAAGACCTAATGACAAAATTACATTATCCCCCACGGTTTAAAAGGTTGAATTGATGGCTTAATCTACAAAAAATCTTTAAGAATTAAAAATAAATATAAATAAATATAAATCCCATCTAATTATCAATACAAGTTGCTAACAAAGTCAGCGTGGGGTATTGGCAATATGATGTGAACTTTTAATTGTTTTGGAAAAATCTGGAAAAACAAATTTAATTTAAAAAAAATTGTTCCCAAATATTAGTATTTTTATTTTATGAAGAAAGAGTAGAAATAGGTAAAAAGAACAAACAGGGGAGGGGTTAGGACTAGGGTTTTTCAGAGTCTTCGAGAGCTGAATGAGATTTAGGTCCTCCATCCTTTTCTTGTTCTCTTCCAATCTCTGGCGACGACACTCCTCGTAGCTCGGAGACTGAGTCGAAGTAGTGACTTCCATTGCTGATACAAATCATAATTAACACTATTCAGTAGAGAAGTAAATATATAAAAATCTAAAAAGAAACAATGAGAGAGAGAGAGGAACAAAGAAGTAGAACTGCAAGAAGAAGAAGAAGAAGAAGAAGAAGAAGAAGAAAACAACCTTGCAGTTGACAGAATCCAAAGTTTAAAAAAAAGAAAATGCAAAATGAAAGCTGTAGCAAAAAAGCAGAGAGACTTCACCTAGCCGAGCTCGAGCTTGGGTCAGCTCTGGATGATTTTTCCTATTAGCTGTAGCAAAAAAGCAGAGTCTTTACGTATGTAAGCTCTCTCTCTCTCTCTCTCTCTCTCTATATATATATATAGATATATATATATATAGAGAGAGAGAGAGAGAGAGAGAGAGAGAGAGAGAGAGTTGTCCCAAAAAAACATCCAAGACTTTAAATGACCCCTCGAGTCGACTGTTTAAAGTTTAAACCCTTCCTTTTAAGCCTGCCGTATTGACGGTTGAGTCGTCTTCATTGCCTCCTCACTATGAGCGCCAAATTGCATCAAATTCAAATTCAAATTTAAATTATATTTAATTAATTTTTATGGACGATTGCCCTAAAAAATTTCCCATTATCCTGATTTATCCCAATCGAACCTCTTAAGTTATAAATACCATAGCAAGGCTTTTTTTATTTTTTTAGCCTAAAATGCCCTTCATATATAAAGGGTTTAAACCTACACTATTCTCTTTTTACCCTCTCTTCCTTTCTTTCTCGCTGGTTCACGCTGATTCTCACTTTTTCCCCTCTCGCTAGTTCTCGTTGGTTCACGCTGGTTCTCCTTCTACTTCGTTGAAACCTCGCCGACCTAGTTCCAACCTCCCCGACGAAAAAAACGGTAGGATTTCTCTCTCTCACTGTAAGTCTATCTCTCTCAATGATTATTCTTCCTCTTATTTTTCTTCTTTATTTCTCTACATCAAAATCAGAAACGGGTTAGATAAGATGCCCTAGGTTATTTTTTTCATGTTATGGTTGGATCGCCTAGTGCAGTCTTCTCTATAAACTGACTTAGGGTGACGCAAACTGACCTAGAGTGACGCAAACCGACCTAGGGCTGTTTGAAAATAGAGAAATGAGTGAGAAAAATTACCCTGGGTCAGTTTGAAACTACCCTAGGTCAGTTTTAAACGTCCTAGGTCAGTTTTGGTCATCACCTAGTGCATTCTACTCTGCAAACTGATCTAGGATTGCGCAAACTGATCTAGGATGACGCAAATTGACCTAGAGTGGCGCAAATTGACCTAGAGTGGCGCAAATTGACCTAGGACAGTTTGAAACTAATAAATGGGTGAGATAAACTACCCTGGGTCAGTTTGAAACTATCCTAGGTCAGCTTAAAATGCCCTAGGTTAGTTTTTGTGATCACTTAGTGCAGTCTACTCTGTAAACTGACCTAGGGTGGCGCAAACTGACCTAGGGCAGTTTGAAAACAGATAAATGAGTGAGATAAACTACCCTGGGTCAGTTTAAAACTACCCTGGGTCAGTTTGAAACTACCCTAGGTCAGTTTTGGAGATCACCTGATACAGTCTACCCTGTAAACTGACCTAGGGTGGCCCAAACTGACCTAGGGCAGTTTGAAAACAGATAAATGGGTAAGATAAACTACCCTGGGTCAGTTTGAAACTACCCTGGGTCAGTTTAAAATGTCCTAGGTCAGTTTTGGTGATCACCTGATACAGTCTTATCTCAGAATCCCACCTAGGGTGGCACCTAGAGTGGCATAGCCCACCTGACATTGAAAACAGATAAATGGGTGAGATAAACTACCCTGAGTCAGTTTGAAACTATCCTAGGTCAGTTTAAAATGTCCTAGGTCAGTTTTGGTGATCACCTAGTGCAGTCTACTTTGTGAACGGGCCTAAGGTGGCGCAAACTGACCTAAAACAGTTTAAAACTGATAAATGGGTGAGATAAACTACCCTGAGTCAGTTTAAAACTACCCTAGGTCAGTTTAAAATGCCCTAGGTCAGTTTGCGTGATCACTTAGTGCAGTCTACTCTGTAAACGGGCCTAGGGTGGAGCAAACTGACCTAGAGTGGCACAAACTGACCTAGGGCAGTTTAAAACTGATAAATGGGTGAGATAAACTACCCTGGGTCAGTTTGCAACTCTCGTGGGTCAGTTTGAAACTATCCTAAGTAAGTTTTGGAGATCACCTGATACAGTCTACTCTGTAAACTAACCTAGAGTGGCGAAAACTGACCTAGAGTGGCGCAAACTGACCTAGGGCAGTTTGAAAACAGATAAATGGGTGAAATAAACCACTCTGGGTCAGTTTGAAACTACCCTAGGTCAGTTTTGGTGATCACCTAGTGCAGTCTACTCTGTAAATGGTCCTAAGGTGGCGCAAGCTGACCTAGAGTGGCGCAAACTGACCTAGGGCAGTTTAAAACTGATAAATGGGTGAGATAAACTACCCTGGGTCAGTTTGAAACTTCTCTAGGTCAGTTTAAAATGCCCTAGGTCAGTTTTGTTGATCACTTAGTGCAGTCTACTCTGTAAACGGGCCTAAGGTGGCAAAAACTGACCTAGACTAACGCAAACTGACCTAGGGCAGCTTAAAATAGATAAATGAGTGAGATAAACTATCATGAGTCAATTTGCAACTAATCCTAGGTTGGTTTGAAACTATCCTAGGTCAGTTTTGGAGATCACCTAGTGCAGTCTACTCAGTAAATGGGCCTAGGGTGGCAAAGCCCACCTAGAGTGGCCCATAGCGACTTGGGTGAGATAAACTATCCTAGGTCAGTTTGAAACTACTTTAGATCAGTTTAAAATGCCCTAGATCAGTTTTGGAGATCACCTGATACAGTCTACTCTGTAAACTGACCTAGGGTGGCACAAACTAACCTAGAGTGGCGCAAACTGACCTAGGGCAGTTTAAAACTGATAAATGGGTGAGATAAACTACCCTGGGTCAGTTTGAAACTACCCTAGGTCAGTTTAAAATACCCTAGGTCAGTTTTGGTGATCACCGACATTCTATCTCGTAAACCACCTAGGTGGCGCCCGACCTTGAGTGGCAAACCACCTAGGCGCTTTGAAAAACAGATAAATGGGTGAGATAAACTACCTCGGTCATTTGAAACTACCTAGGTCGCTTTAAAATACCCTAGGTCATTTGGTGATCACCTAGTGCAGATCTACTCAGAACGGGTGGTGGCAAACTGACTAGGCGCTTTAAAATGATAAATGGGTGAGATAAACTACCCTGGGTCAGTTTGCAACTATCGTAGGTCAGTTTTGGAGATCACCTGATACAGTCTACTTTGTAAACTGACCTAGGGTTGCGCAAACTGACCTAGAGTGGCGCAAACTGACCTAGGGCAGTTGGAAAACAGATAAATGGGTGAGATAAACCACTGGTCAGGTTTGAAACTACCTAGGTCGATTTAAATGCCTAGGTCGCTTTTGGTGATCACCTAGTGCTACTCTGTAAACGGACCTAGTGGTGGCTAAACCCACCTAGGCGCTTGAAATGTAAATGGGTGAGATAAACTACCTTGGGTGGTTTGAAACTACCTAGGTCTCGGCTTTAAAATGCCCTAGGTCGGCTTTTGGTGATCACTTAGTGCTCTACTGTAGAACGGGCCTAGGGTGGCGTAAACCCACCTAGATCAAGAACTGACCTAGGGTAGCTTAAAACAGATAAATGGGTGAGATAAACTACCCTGGGTCAATTTGTAACTATCCTAGGTCAGTTTGAAACTACCCTAGGTTAGTTTGGAAATCACCGACATCTACTCAGAACCCACCTAGGTGGCAAATCGACTAGAGTGGGCAAACCCTAGGGCAATTTGAAAACAGATAAATGGGTGAGATAAACTACCCGGGGTCAGTTTAAAACTATCTTGAGTCAGTTTAAAATGTCTTAGGTCAGTTTTGGTGATCACCTGATACAGTCTTCACTGTAAACTGACCTAGGGTGGCGAAAATTGACCTAGAGTGGCGCAAACTGACCTAGGGCAGTTTGAAAATAGATAAATGGGTGAGATAAACTACCCTGGGTCAGTTTGAAACTACCCTAGGTCAGTTTAAAATACCCTAGGTCAGTTTTGGTGATCACCTGATACATGCCTTATCTCGTAAACCCGACCTAGGTGGCGCGACCTTGAGTGGCGCAACCGACCTAGAGTGGCAACCCACCTAGGCGCTTAAAACTGATAAATGGGTGAGATAAACTACCCTAGGTCAGTTTGCAACTATCCTAGGTCAGTTTGAAACTACCCTAGGTCAGTTTGCAACTATCCTAGGTTAGTTTGAAACTACCCTAGGTCGGGCTTTTGAGATCACCGACACGATACTCAGAACCCGACCTAGGTGGCAAAAACTACCTAGGCGCTTAAAATGTATAAATGGGTGAGATAAACTACCCTGGGTCAGTTTGAAATTACCCTAGGTCAGTTTAAAATGTCCTACGTCAGTTTTGGTGGTCACCTAGTGCAGTCTACTCTGTAAACGGGCCTAGGGTGGCGAAAACTGACCTTGAGTGGCGCAAACTGACCTAGGGCAATTTAAAACTGATAAATGGGTGAGATAAACTACCCTGGGTCAGTTTGCAACTATCCTAGGTCAGTTTGAAACTACCCTAGTTCAGTTTTGGAAATCACCTGATACAGTCTTCTCTGTAAACGGTGTAGTCTAGACTATATGGTTCAGTAGTTATACCAGTTAATTTATGATATTAATCTGATTCCCCTTGTTTTTAGGTCTTCATAATCCAAAGACTAAAGCAATAGTAATATAGTTTAATATTATTTAAATTTTTTTCAATCATGATATCTCTTCCATATATGTGAGCATGACCTTCTGCTTTTATTTTTGCTTCTGATAGGCTCATCGTCGTGCCAGATGTACTCTAAAATCAACCGTCTCTCGCCTTGAGAGATGTCTAAAATATTTACGCCCCGATTGTGAAGGAAGTATTTCTAATTCTTGCTTTGGTCAATTTGTAAGTGTTAGTGCATTCAAATTTTCAAGTTCTATTTTTACATGTGTATTAAGGAGATATAGTGTTCCGAATTTAGTAACAATTGGTGAAATTATCCACCAAATCGATCCCATAGACATTGCGTTGATTATGGGATTGAGAGTTGTCGGGGACACTTCAATTAAGTTTGACTTACAAGCCATAGAGCCCACGTCTCTTATTGGGAGATTTTTTCTTGGGCATGCGACCTCGGTTAACGCTGATGACATAGAGGCTCTTTTTGACTGAGAACTTGGGGTAGAGGACTATGTGAAATTAAAACTCTGCCTCGTTCTTGTAGTTTTTTTGCTTTTTAATACATGTAATTCATTAGATAAAAAATACATACATCTCGTAGATGACTTAGATAGATTTAATAAGTATCCTTGGGGGCTAGTCGTCTACAACACACTCCTCTCAAAGTTGCAAAAGGCCAGTAAATTCAACTTGGAGGCCTTCTACAATATGTATGGATGTGCCATTGTTGTGCAGGTGAGCCTTATATCCTTTAATGTTTGCCAAATTGAAAGTTTTGTCATATTATAAAATTGAAAGTTTCAATTATTTTACCTTTTGTAGTTGTGGGCGTATGAACATCTAAACTTTACTGCCCTGTCTGTAAGAGATGGACCACAGTTTTCTCGATTCAAGCGATGGGAGTACTATCCATTTCCTCCACACATGAGGCAAATGGAGTTAAATTTTGAGAAATGCAAACTGGTATTAAGACTTACTACAATTCTTGATTTCAAGAATGCAAATTTGTGCTCTAGCATAATTTACTTCCCATTTGATTTTGTCTGTGTTAGGCGTCCTTCCAGCTCACCCCTACCCAGGAGGAGATTAAAATTGAGTTCATTCGTGAGGCTTGGGATAATAGAAATCTCATGGTAATTTATTTTTCTTTTAATATCTTTCATTTGACTATTTAACACACATATATTTTATCATGTGTTAAAACCTCATAAGAAGGTCTTCTAGGTTCCTTCGGAGACGGTCGCCCCACTTCTTCCTCTTTCACCGGCCTCTTCACCGGCTCGTTTGTTGGAGCATAATGTAAGTAACCGTTTAAGTGATGTTTTGTTTGTTGTGTTAGCTATAAGTTATAATACATTATGCTTACTGTCATTAGTAGGTGAAAGTCAGAGGTTTAAAAAGAAAAGAGAGGAAAGAAGAGGGAAAAAAATTTAAGGGAGAGGGGGAGGAAGGGAAGCAAGAGGGACACCACTCCAGAAGAAAGGAAAGACAAAAGAGAATGAGAAGTCAAGTAGCTCAATTGTTCACTGAAAATGTTTCGCTTAAGCAAACTCAAAAATCTTATGATGAAATCTTACGAAAAAATGAGGTAGAAATGAAAGAGCTGCAGGAAATAGTACGAAAAAATGAGGTAGAAATGAAAGAGCTGCAGGAAACAGTACGAAAAAATGATGTGGACATAAGAGAGCTGCGAGAAATTGTACAAAAAAATTATGTGGAAATGAGAGAGTTGCGTGACAGCCTCACTACGTTGGAGCAAGCAACGAGTGTCAAATCAGTTACCATGCTTGCAGATAAGAGCCCCGAGACCGAACACACGATAGGTCTAAAGGTTATAATCTTTTCACATAAATTTTTTGCTACTTGAAATTCTATTTGGATGTATTCATCTGTTCGAAAATAATAATATTTTATTTTTCTTAATTTTGCAAAGCTGGACCTGGTCGTGCAAAGCATGTTGGATTTGAGTGCTCCTATTACGGTAACACATATTCACATAGTTGATTCTTTTATATAATGTCATCAATTAAGTTACACATTTTTATGTTATACTTTGATTTCATTAGTATCCAGCCCCTATGACATCGATAGTGACACCTCATGTGCTGGCAAAGGGGCACAAAGTTGTGATTATCGACTCCAGCACGGAACCATCAAAGAAGGTTAGATGTTCTTTTATGGCCTATTCTAGTATAATTTATTTTTTACGCATCATTCTCATCCAGAAGATAGTAATAAATAATATTTTCCCATCGATTTCAGACCGAGGGAGAAGTTCTAAAGGAAATTGAGAAACGGGTTAGGCCACCGTCAAAATATTTGAGGCCCCCTTTTGTGAGCGTCGACGGTAGAGGGAGGATTGTGGAGGAGCCAACATTGACTTCCACCCTTGCTGACCACACCCCCCTTCGGCCTTTGACAGATGAGGAGGAGGTCTTCCTATCAAGCCTGATTAGTATACCACACTCTCCAACGTAAGTAGCACGATATCGTTAAGAAAGTTATTTCTACCCTTAAGAAAGTCATGCCTAACATAAGATTCCAATTATTGTAGGAGAGGATGCATACATATTGGGGGGCATAGAGTTCAATATGCGGACTTGCAGTGTACTGTTGGAGAAAATTGGTTGAGCAGCGATGTAAGTCTCCCTCTTTGTAACGTATTCCTCCTCTTAGTAGCATCTATTAAAACTTATATGTGTATATGAACTAATTAATAATGTTGACTGATGTAGGTTCTAAACCCACTTTTGATATTAATGAAAAATCGGGAGTGTAAACATCCAAATCTCTTCAAAAGATGTTGCTTTATGGATTCATACTTTGCGGTAATGGGCACACTATCGGCACATTTTTCCTTTTCTGAACACCTATTTTACTTTGCATGTTAGTAACGTTTAAGAATTTATCGTAATGCAGAGTATGCTACAATCAGAGTTACTTTCATTTAGAAAGTGGGCAAAGAAACAAGCAGCCGGTGTTACAAATCTAGATCCGGTTACACTCCTAGAAGCTTATGCCTGGTCTACTAACCTTTGGGCACTACTAGAAGATGTTGAGTTTCTAGAGAGCGATATGGTAAATTTCTCCATTATATGTATGATTTGATCCTGACGTTTCACATACCCTAATTTCTAGAGAATAACAACTTGAGCTACAAATATATCTAGGTATTCATATGCCTTAATAAGCATGCTGCGCACTGGGCTCTAGCTATTTGTAAACCTCGCTCCCACACGATCGAAGTTCTCAATAGCATGGAAAACAACGTCTTACAGTATTGGAGAACCGAGCTAAAGTTTTTGGTAATCTTACAATCTTTTATTAACTAAACTTTCCTACTACATACGTCCATAATGATTAATATTTCATATTTTGGTATGTTATATTATATGTAGAAGGACGGTCTCTCCAAGCTATTATTTATGTCAAAGCGAGAAGAATTTTCTGACCCATCGCCTGATTGGTGGGAGGTGAGTCAGATAAAAGATCGGCCCATGCAGAACATCTGTAATAAGCATGATTGCAGATATTTCATGATCACGTACATGGACTACCTATGTAGGGATTTACCTTTCACATTTTCTCAGGTAAATTCAATAACTATTATAAACGAATTAAAATTACGAAACTTCATCATTGAACCTTATGTTCGTTTCTCTGCATACAGGATGACATGCAATATGTTAGGAAGAGGGTTGCAGTTCAGATTGGAAAGGGTGTGGCGTTGCAATAGAGGTACCCAATCCCTAATCGAAACCAATATTTTTGTTTCTTTTGAGAACGATGGTTCTAACTTTAATATTAACATAATTTTTGAGCCCTTGCTGCCTGGTGAAGGTTTTTCATCCTCTTTTGGCTATGAAAGTAGTCTTTCGAGACTGCTATTAGTCCTTAACAATTTATTATAATTTTATGCTGATTTCTCTGATGTTCTCTTGTATTTAAACTGCTATGTTCTCTTTCGTCTTTTCCAAGTTTTTTAATAATTGTGATTGATCTAATATTGTGGAAGGGAACACCAAAAATACCACTGAAAAATGTCTAAGAAATGTGATGCTCTGTGTAGATTTTTGTTGCTCCTCAATGAGGCATTGGATGATATTGCTACTTTAGATAACTCATTTAAACACATTAGAAGAGAGGCAAATATTTTAGTATCTCCATTTATTGTAACATCATTTTATAAAAAAAATCTGCTAATTCTTTAGCTACGGTATATAAATTAGTGATGAAATAGGAGATAGTGTTAAAGAACACTGGCTGGAGTATGGAAAAGATAGATATTGGCAATATACTCTTTATAAATGTGATTGGAAAACTTTGGATTCAATGTACTTACATAGTCATAAGGTCCATTGAATAGCCAAAGATGTGATATTTATGGTTGCTTTCTCTTCTTTTATGCCGCCAAATGACATCTTGGTACACATTAAGGTCATCAACATCAACCAGACAGTTGTGTTGTTCTATATTCATCATGTAACTTATCAGTCATCACTCATACTTAAGCGCCACGGGTAAATTCTCTTCATGCAGGTGCATATTGATGTTGTTAATAATATGAGCGGAGTCATTAATTTTCTGCCAGGCATTGTAGAACAATCTAGAGCAATTAGTCCTCTACTTCTTGACTCTAATGGTGGATTATCAAATTATAAATTGAAGAATATTGACCATAGAAAAGGCTCAAATGGAAGTGTGAACTTTATGATTGAAAGCTCCCAAGGTAATGAAAACAAGGCAGATTTTATATTGAAAACTCCCAAGCTCCCAAGCGAAGTCGTAACCAGCATGGGGCTACTAATGAAAACAAGGCAGATTTTACATTGAAAGCTCCCAAGGTAACATTCTATTGGAGGAATGGAAGTTGTGTGCCTTATTTGAGTGTACAGTAACTACACTTCTACTTTAAGATGAATTTTATGATTTTAGATCTACTTACAGAACCATTTGGAGCCAAGAACACTACCAAACTTTGAATCTTTCATCATTGGGGAAGAAGAAGGTTCAAGTACTGACACATCATTTTCTATTGATTTTTTCCCAGGTTCCATTAACCTATGATGGTAATCATCTTGTCTTAAATTCAACTTCAACCAGTTTGATGAAAACCCTACACAAGTTTTTCTGCTCATAAACAATGAAAAGCAGGTTCATTAGTATTGAGGATTCTAAAGTTTGTTTGATATTTTAGCATTCTTACTACACATAAATTTATAGTACAACATAAAAAATCATGCATATTGGAATTTTGTTTACTACATATTCAATGCTTTTTAGGCCTTAGCATTCATTTGGGGTCTTCACCTAATGGCTTTCTAGTGTTCCAGTTTTGATCACCCAAAGACACATTTCAGAAAGGTTTAAAAATTTTCCGTTCTAAAATATCATTGCTTCAACTGATAAAAAAAAATATATCATTACTTAAGAAATGAATTAATGGATATGCTATTCCCATACTCCATCTTGGTGACTATGCGCATAACTAAATAAACATTAGTGATTTTGTTCAGGTCTTATTCAGATCTCTGCATCAAGGCACCAAGGTTGACATATGGTCTGCGGGAGTTGTCAGGTTCTGTGCAAAGCTGAAGCAAATTATCTGGGGATGTTCCTACCAGCTCTCCGAGTGAAGTGAGCCAGTATGAGAGAATAGTTGAAATGTTGACTACTCTTTTTCTCGTGTGGGTATGTATAACTTGCACACGTTAAAATGTTGGTGTGGAAATCTGTACTTGTATATTTGGCAATTTAAAATCATTCAAGTTTAAATATCATTCAGCCGAAATAATTTTTCTGAATGTTCACTTGTATATTTGGCAGGTTATGTTGGGCACACTTATTGGATGAGGAGTTCAGCTCGAGATGTGCTGGATCCTGACAATGAATTTGTGCTTGTCATCTCACGATCTGCATTAAATCATCAATCTAGAAATCTTGAACAGATTGGTGCATACATGTATTTCACACAACCAACTAGTCTTTCATGTGAATTTAATCTGCTTCTTTTCATGCATATGTGCAAGAGCTTAAAGATTCTATCATTAAACTTTGATGCCAATTGATGTGGAAATAATTTAGTGTTTTAGATTTTTCCTTTGCTTTTATAATGTTCTCTAAGAGAACATTCTGAGTTTTCCTCTCATCTATACATGCTCTTAATTGCTTCCTTGAAGTCACTGAAGGAAAATGTTGCATTGTTAAATTCAATTTTACATATATTGGTATCAACTTTGAGGATTTCGCAAAAAAGGAAAGATATATCAACCACATTTTACGTTATCAATTGATGGCCTATTCTCAATTTCTGTTGCTTTCATTTTTTTGGAAATTCAATACTGCTCATTTTCTAATGAATACTTGGTTCTTGATGTTCCTTCTCAGGATAGTGTAAAATTTTCAAAGCTTGTTACATGGGCGACATCTACTACTTTACAGTCAAACTCTAAACAGACATCTCTGCTTAATGAATCTGATCATCTGACAATTTTGTCAGAGGAAGGAAAAAGTGAAGATTATCTAATTTCTAAGCTTTTACGTTGGGTACTTGACTTGATAATTCTTGGAAGGATTTCAAGCATATCTAGAGGAATAAATGCCTCATTTCCTCCAAAAAGATCAAAGATAGAGACTCTACAGTCCCTTTTGGAACATGTCAAGAGACGGGGCCAAAGGTGGAAGAACAATTTTAATATTGATGAGGTACTTGCTGTTAACATTTTGTACTTACAACAACTTCTTGGGATTAATTGTGGAGTGCTTCCATCAGTCATATCAGCACTTTGTCTATTGCTTCTCTCCGATACCACCAATTTACAAGGTACCAAAATTTTGTTATTTATTAGAAGTTTTGATTTTCTTTGAATGATTCCATTAGAGCAATTTATGGAACATATCAACTAGTTGCTCACGTTCACCTTCTGAACCCCTGTTGACAATGTCCTAAAATTTATACATCACTAACAAATAGTATAGCCAATTTTTAAATGCTGAGACTCTGCCAAGTTGTCACGTTCTGAATCCAGCTTGATTTGGGTTTGACTCTGCCAAATCATTTGCTCTGGATGCATGAACTCAGTCCGCATTTATTAAACTTGGCTAAGCTTTTACTGCTTCATGAAATGAAGTTTCGATGTGGGTCAAATCCCTTGCAGGACTAAGATTTAAAATGATTTAACATACTGAAAGTTGCATAGCATCTGATATTATTTTCTCATTTCTTTTTGTGGCAGGCCTATTTAAAGTTGGAATCATAACTTTTGATATGCCCTTGAATATAAATTACTCAGGCCTGGTGCCTCACACAACAGAACTTGCAGAACACATAGCACACGAGTTAGAAGTTAATCCACATCAGGTGAAGTAATTTTTGTTCCGTTTTTAAGGAATGTTGGACATTATTACGAATGCTCCCTGGTTGGTTTAAAATTATTGTAGTAGCCATGGGTATATAATTTCTATAGTTTAGTCTATGTTGAAGCTAGTTATACTTATTGATGCTGATAACTAAATGTATGGTTCCAGGTCCATTTGTTAAATTTTACTAGCAATGGTAATGGTTCTTTCATAAGATGGGCCATATTTTCAGAAGGATCTGCTGATTACATTTCTTGGCGGTGATAGTGGGAGGCAGTGTGGCCGTGTTGGTCATTTTTTCAACATTTATAATATGGTTTGTTTGGAGACAGAGACAGAAAGTTCTAGGGACATACAAGCCAATAGACACCAGAGTCACTGAGCAGGAACTCCAGCCGCTGTAACTTGGTCGGTGGTGGCGGCCGAATGGTACAAACTAATTCTTTGTTACCTAGCAACACTGCAGTGCTATGATTAGAGACCAACGAAGCTAATAGTCTCATAGTACAAAGAGTCGGGCGAAGAGATTGTGAATCTGTTTTCATTTTACAAGCATTTTATTTTTATTATTGTACAAATTTATCTTGGGTGCAGAAAATACAGACAATGCGCTTTAGTCTTGTTGAACTATGTATGCTAAAGTAGCCTGGCCATCATTCTTTTATTTTACAGTGATGATTTAGAATTCTTGGATTGGTTAGTCCAGCGTTTAATTTAGTCAGTTTTATTTACGCTAGTGGGAATGATGAAAGGGCGACGAGCGTTGATGCTCTTGGACTTGGGTCATTTGTGGGATGCATACAATGTGGAACCCTCATTTGATCCATGTCATTTGATGCCCATGACTCGAACAGTGATCCAAAAATGGGTCGAAAGAGGATTTGCTTCATTTGATTGGAAGTGGTCAAAGGCCCTCATAACTTGATGGTACGCTGGATTTATTGAGTAGCTATTTAATTGTAGTGGCATTTGACTGTTTAGCAATGAAATGTATACTGACGAGTTTCATAATTATATGGATCACTTGTAATGCACATATATTGTTAGCTTTTATTAGAGTTAGTCTACGTTGAGTGTCCATCATGAGTGGTCATAGCAGTCCACTCGTCTGTGTGACTGATGTGCAGGGGCTTATTTCCAATGCATGGAAGTCGCACAGATGTGTGGGCTGCTTTGATGCACATGATAGACTAACTATTTCTTTTATAGACTACAGTCAGTCAAAAGTGTAGTTAGACAATCAGATGGATTGTAAGTAGCTTCCAAATATATTAAATTTTTAATTAGGTTCTTGAACCCAGCTTTCAAATATATAGAACTGATTGGGCACCATTGTTCACACGTCACATGGCATGATTCATCACTCTACCCTGTCGATGGACCATTGCCCAAAAATTACTATGCTATCATAACTTTGACCTTCCAATCGATGGCTTAAAGTGGATTATTAAAATATTTTATTGACAACAGTTGCCATTGACCTGCAAAATATGCATATGATCGGTTGGTTAAAGATTTTCTGATCAACACACTTGTGGTTGATAAGTAGACATCAAATTCAACATTTGAGACCAACAGATGCTTATAATAGTTGGACTGAGAGGATCATGTCGTTGAACCACCTCTCCATACACGTGGAAAAGACACATAAATCTAGACCATCCACTGATCAGATGAATGATCATTTAATCGATTGTCATTTGATAATCCAAATTCATCCCTATCGTAGAAACATGAACTTTAGTCATCAATATCAACTTTGATTGTAGTTTTAGGAACTTAATTGTGACTATAGTTTATCATAAACCTTTTAAAAATAGATCTGTCAGTAGGTACTATAATTGAGACTTAATTCAGCAGACTTTTTGCTCATATTGATTAAGGCTGCTAGAAATCCTAAGCCTCATATGACAGCGAAAAAATTCACAGTTGTAACATAAAAAAAGGAATGTAGTATTTTGGTCAAAGACATCAGCAGTTCCTAATAAATACACCTAATATTCTAACATGGCACACCCAATCCAATTATATATGGAGATGAGAATATCGCATCGCAGAGCATTCTATTCCTTTGGAGATTCAAATCTAAAACGATCAGCCATGTGATCCATAGCGCTAATGTACTCTGGATATTTACGCCTATCAGGCTGGGGCCTACATTCCAAGTTAGGCCCATGCCTAAATGTTTCAGCTTTTATCTTACAAGCCAGGATTGGGCTAAATATTGTCAAAGATCCAGATTATTGACCAAACAATTCAGATTGATGGGAAGAGATGGACTAAGTGGACATCATCTTAATTCATACAAACTATTTTGTTTAATGGACTCAGTCAATCAATGTCCTAAAGAGAGCATACGCTTGTCTCCTTGGAACTGGTCGCTTCATACCTTGGGGCCACTTTGGACAGTTGCTAAACGCACTTTCCCATAAAATCACTTTTGTATCATCAATCCATCAGCTCCTTCTAATCATTGTGAGCATCACCAAATTAAGAATTGTAGCCATCTAACCTGCATGAATAAAATAAAATTTGAGAATGATATTTCAGATAGTTTAAGCATGAAATTATTTAGCTCCTAATCACATGACAACTGTTGGGGAGAACAGATGAAACTTTGAACACATTCTCATACCTGCAATTCAATATTCAATGAAGTAATAAACTTAAAGCAGTGTAAATATTGATAACAATAACATATATGCATTTCGCCACCATAGACTAGTTCGAAACTGAACCAGCAGACATTATAGATAGCAGATCATAACTGCACTAGCGATAAAACATCATACTCATAACTAAAATCCTGCTCTTTGCAGTCCCTGAGTAGATAAAATACGAAAGAACTTTTTTGAGATTGGGTATCCGACCTCTAAGAGAACCCAACTAAGTTCCCGGGTAATACCAAAGATCATTATGCACTTGTAGGTAAGTAATAAAAATCATGATTAAATATCTCAACTTTTAAGTTTCTTCATCTCATAGCATATTAACCAATACATGATACTTGATTGAACCACCAACTCAGCCCTCTAAAGAAATTACCACTTGGGTCGTTAATGTAACAACTAGGAAGGACAACATACATCAATTTTCACCAATTCTAAGCATCTCTTCTATATGCAGTTAACTCTTCCCACAATGATTCTCCTAAGGGTGATCCTACTTAGCATCATCAATTTACTCCTAATTCTGCCTTTCCACCACAATCAATTCTTATGTCACATTTCTAACATTCTAAATGATTCACCTGTAGTAACTAGTAAGTGATTCAAGAACTTAGTAGCATGTCTAAATACCTGGATACTTTCGTGTACTAATTTTAAATACCTGGATACTTCTATATGCTAGTTTCAAATACTCTGTTCCAGAATTTAACCAGTTCAGAACTAAACTAGTTTCTGTTTAGGTTGCAGTGGAAGTTACCTTTAGAAGCGTGGCTATAGAACCTGCTCAACATGGCTAGTCCCCCAACCCATCACATATGATGGAGTTTATGCTATAAGCTTGCCATGCATTATGATTTTAGTATGAATCTAATTTTAGTAACTTGAACCGAAATAGAAAATGAAATTCATTATTACTTTTTCTAAAATTCAGAAATACAATAAATGAGTGCACTACAATAGATCATCTTTTTAATAGCTGGGACAGAGGATGATGAAGGATTATTGAAGACTACAAAACTGAAGAAAAATTAATGGTTTTTTTTTTTTTTTTTTGTAAATATTATGGGTCTTTTGAGAAGTCGGAACTCGAAAGTTGATATTTTGTATAGCCTAAACACAAGGGGTTCATCACTGATCAGTTCATCTCTATCTAATATGATGTAGATCGAGTAACAGGAATGGAATCTTCAAAATTGAGAGAGAAAATGGAATAGATATCTAAATAGAAAGCTTTAAGAAAAGGAAATGATACGATTTGGAGGTGTTGATGGCCTGGATCTTTGGACACCCAAAGAAGCAAGATGAATTGCCTTAATTCGCTGAAATTTCTACAGGCCATGCATATTAAAAGACACATACTCACAAATTATCTGCTGATAATATCAAGAGGAATTCCTGCATTATGTATATGGTAAAAGTAATTTGGGTCATGATCTGCAATTCATAGTATTCAAAAAAAAAGTTCTTCAATTCAATTTGCTGTGGACCATTTTTCAGCTTGAACGGCCAATGGATCTTCATAAGCTTTGAAGCATAATTTAGTCCCAAAGAAAGATATTATCCCAAGAAATTGGGGGAGCTGCTCCTTGCATTCCAAGAGCAATCCCAAACAAATAGTGGAGCTGCTCCTTGTCATCTGTTAGTATGTGACCGTCTTATTAGTAAGTTTAAGACTGCTACAAACGGCCTTATTTAAACACGTAAAAAAATAGTCTTATTTTATGTCTTTTTAGAGCTTTTTTTACGTAGTGCATTACTTATAACTCCACACAAATTATAAGATAGTAGAAATTTTATTTCTATGGAAAGAGAAGTACATAATCGAACAGTGTATTACATAATGTTTCCACTACATTAGTTTCAGGAGTTTGCACTAACGGCATATGTTTTAAACCGATTTGCCTGCGAACATATCCAGTTATTGGCTCGAATCACGGGTAAGCTTGAAATTAATTAAGGTTCATCTTCCATGGACATTTCTGAGGGCCCAAACCGAAATATGAACTCGTCGCAAAAAATGAACTCTAAGGGGCCGTGAACCCACTGTGCGTAATGCCAAAGATCTTCGATCGCTATTATTTCTAATATATTATAACCAATTCGATCCTCTCGCACCGCTATCATGGTGGTTGGAGGGGGTGGAAACCATAGGTCATCTCCTTCGTATTGGAGAGCACGTGCTTCACGGGCATGGAATGCACTTTCGATGAGATACATACCATAGAAATCATCATCCAACTGGTATGCTGATTCTTTTAGACGACAATACTTACGAACTCTTTTAAGCATAAGACGCCTAGCCTCTGCCATTATTGTGTTGGGGATGGGATTCGGCATATTGTGGTGAGTTGGATGACCGTAAATCAAGATCACGACCATACTTATAGATAACTTATTTGGCCCCTATGTGTGTGTTATCAACTCGTAGAGGTTACCATTACTCTACTTATGAGTATTGTACCATAGTTTTAGCTATGTCTGTATTGTCAACTCCTACAGGCTAGCACCTACCAGTAAGATGGTTCAGGTCTATATACGTATTGTCCACTCACCATTGAATCTCGATCGTATTATTATATTAGACTACTCTCATAGAGAGAGTCTGTGATAAGAGAGACCCTCTTTTAGCTGCGTGCGAGGTATGTGTTATCAACTCACTAAAAGATAACTCATTTGGCCCTTGCGTGTGTGTTGTCAACTCATACAGTCTGCCATTACTCTAGTTATGAGTATTGACTACAGTTTCAGCTATGTCTGTGTTGTCAACTCCTAGCGGCTAGTACGTGTTCTCAACTCATACGCTAGCTCAACGATTATTAACTCTTTTGCTACATATATGTTGTCAACTCATAGAGGCTAGTCATAGTCTCTGCCTAGTTCACAACTACGTAGAGACATAGAAGTCACTGTCCAACTCGTAGAGGCTAGCACCTGCCAGAGAGACGGTTTAGGTCTATATACATGTTGTCCACTCTCCATTGCATCTCGATAATATTATTATATTGGACTGCGGGGTATGTGTTGTCAACTCACCTAAAGATAACTCATTTGACCCCTATGTGTGTATTGTCAAATCGTAGAGGCTAGTATGTGTTGTCAACTCATACGTCATCTCGGTGAATGATAAGTCCTCCACTCCATGTGTTGTCAACTCATAGAGGCTAGTAATAGTCTCTACCTAGCTCATAACTATATAATAAACACACATACAACACTTACTCATTACCTCTCAACCCCTTTTGTTCATCACCCCCTATACACATTCATGACAACCCTACTGCAGAGGATCCCAGCAGAAGTACTTCTTCAAGCCGATCGATTCATTCTGAATCGGGTCCGCAAATATTGCATCATGGATCAGGAGGCCTTCCCATTTAGCGATAATTTCTATGCCATGTACATCATCGAAGACATCTTCAAGCTTCACGAACCTTATTTATCCCTTTTTGAGGGAGATGATATATGGTGTATTCCACCTTACAGTACTCTAGAGCAAATAAACGAGCGACGCTTAGGGGCAATTGAGCTACTGGCAGTAAATGACCTTTCGACATATGCCCAGTGGATTATGGGCAGATTTGAATTTGCATTTCGCAATGAATTCTTATTTATGTTTGGCCCGTCGATGTGGTCCTCCGACCAACCAGATGTAATTTCCCTACGGTCTTGTATTCGTGCAAAAATAAACCTACGTCTTGGAAATCGATATAAGACATTTTCCGTTGATGCCACCCAATATTTTGACTGATTAGCAGACATGTATTTATAATATTTTCTATCTACATCGTATTAGGTCTCGAACCTCCCTATCTTTTACTATTTCCTACTCGAGTAAATTTCGTTTATCTTTTTATGCATATGTAATTTAGAACCATCACTAATATGTAGTTTCATTTGGATACTATCTTCTTAATTTAAGGGTTACCTCGGTTTGATTCCTACCAAATTGATTTACTTTACAAGTTATCATATGAATGTAAGAGTTACCTTTGTTTGATGCTTATAAAAACCGAACTCCATCAGTACAGAGCATAAGTTGGCCGCCTCAATAGCTTTAATATAACTCTGTGAGACCTCAATGCCCACGTGACACTGTTGCATCTGACACTGGAACCTCTAAACAAATAAATAATAGAAAACATTAAATTGTTATAGGTTATTCTAGATAAACGAACGAGAGATAAAATGCATAACAGATAGTGGAAGCAAATAAGAGTCCGTCAAGAAACTTTTAAAGTGGCTATGTAGGCAATGTGTACTTCTGTAGGAAAAATGTTACCTTTAGGGGGTCTTTTGCAACTCTTTCGGTTGTGACCAACCTCCCTACAATTGGCGCATCGCTGACACTCTTTCTTCTCAATTTTTTAGGTCGTCCTGTTGGTACCCTAGGAACTGGTGACATAACTATTCTTTTCTCCTTAGGTTCGACCCACTTATCACTACTCAGAGTGGCATGAATAACAGGCTCGTAAGTCTTGCAGTACCTATCCACCGTGAACCAATCTTGAACGTATAAATAGGGACTTGCGCAACGATTATTTATGGCTGCCAATGCATGTTTACACGGGACGCCCAAAATTTCAAATTGCCGACAAGAGCACGTGTGTTTTCCCAGATGCACGGTATTTCTAGTATCTTTAACAATTAAAAATTCATCAAAATCAGAGGAAAATGTAGTATACATGAATGACGCTCTATCATTTTCTTTAAGAAACTCTTCGATCTTTGGCGTCATAATTGTGGTCCACTTTTCGGCCTCATTCCTTTTATTGTAAAAATATTCCATCATCTTCTTATGCGTACTTTCTATTAGACCAATGATCGGTAGCTCCCTAACATCTTTCAGTACATTATTGAGACATTTAGATCGTGATGTGGTCGTGTGTTCATATCTCCCAATAGGAAAATGTGCTCTAGCCCAATGTTGTTTTCCAATCTGAACAATGTAGTCATATGCTTCTTCAGATATCTTCTGAATTTCACTCATTTCTTTATCAAATTTAATTTCAGTATACATGTAACATGCTTTCTTTGTGTGTTTTATTACAAGTTCATTCTTGTACATACTCCTCAAAATTTTCTCAATGTGATATAAACAATACCTATGCGAAGCATACCGAAAGACTTTTGGCACTGCTTGAGTAAGACCTTTTTGTTGATCACTTAAGATTACTGCTTGTGAATCGTATCTTATGATCTCTGCCAATCCATGTAAAAAATATTCCCAAGAACTACTATTCTCTGATTCCACTACGGCAAAACACAACGGAAATATCCTCTTATTCCCATCAATGTCGGTGGCTATGAGGAGTGAAGCTCTATACCTTCCGAATAAATGTATACCATCAATCAAAATAAGTGGCCGCAAGTACTTCCTAAATGAATCAATGCATGGCCCAAATGCCCAAAAGATTCTCAAGAATGCATCGTCTTCCTTCGTCTGTAGGTATATAAGGAATTGAGGATCCACGCGTTTCAGTTCCACCATATATGATGGGAGCAATTTATAAGACTCCTTCCAACTACCTCTAATATCATTGAGGGCGATCTCTTTTGCACGCCAAGCCCTCCGATATCCTGTATTGGTTTGAAATCGCGTTCTCACGTCACACATTATCTGCTTGGGAGTGTAGTTGCTATTTTCTTTTAGCTGGTCCTTCGCAATTGACGCCATCCAAATACTTGTAGCTTGACGATGACTCTGTTGTCTATCTCGTGGCAACCCACAAGTATGCTCTGGAGTAAATCTTTTAATTTTAAAATAATCGGAGTCTCTCATCTTCGAAGCACGTATACGCCAAGAACATTCATCTTCACGACATTTGGCAGCAACAACCTTTCGATTAGTTTTGGTTGGTTTAATTTTGAAGTTCCCATGCATTGCAAATTCCCGCAAAGCATTATGGAATGATATCTTCTCAGTGAATATTTGGTTTAAATTGAGAACACCGTCTACGCTAGGAACACCGCTCACTTGTTGTGCCTCATCCACCACATATATGTCTTCAATAATAGGAAGCATGTCGTTTGTGTTACAAACGTGGGATTCTGTAATATCAGTCACTCGATCATTGTGCCTTGGTTCGCTATTAGGAGGTGTACCTCTACTTTCTCTTCCGTCAAGTTCACCCCCCCTACACTCACTACAGTTCTCTGCATTGACGGTCCATATGCTGGCATCTATACTACCTCCCTTAGAGAGTGTAGTAGCTTTCTCATTCCCAACTGTACCGATAGTATATGCATTGCCCTCGAACACACCTCTCAGAGATGCGCTTATATTTTCGTTGGCTGGATCGATGGGGACATGCACTAAAGGAGGGTCGACTTCATTTTCACTATCTGAAACACGTGTCACACCAACATGCCTGTTGAAGGACGGATCATCAATTATCAACCTAATAAATTTAATTTACGAGATAATCTCAATACTATTGACTTAGTAGATTGAATTAACCTTCCATGTGAGGACGACGTAGTAGTGGGCCAAGTAGTTACTGTTGCATTGAATGAGGATGAAAAAGTATGCTCTTCGTTCCTACATCAATGTAAATAAAATAAATTAATTCAACAAACACAAACCAACAAAGACATAAGTATATAAGCGAACTAATCAATTCCAATCATAAATATATTACGCACCTTCTACTATAAAGATTATTCAGGTGGGTGACAGGAGTTTGACATACAGTAGTCGATGCACTTACAACTGTGTTACGTTGTGTCTCAAACCCCTCTGATAGGCATGTAACGGGAAGGGACTCGGTGGGTGTTAAGCCATTAGAGAAATCAGTCAAAGGATCAGTATGACAATCATTGTCTTGTTCGAAAGGAGCTTTTTGTACGTAAATACATATACTATACTTGACAAACTGTGGATAATGTATCATCTCATGCACGTCATTGTCATCATCAAGGTTTATCACATACTTTTCTCCCCCTACTTGTGGCATTACGTAGCTAAGTTTCAGTATTGTATCTTTGATTCGAATTTTTATCACCTCATATATTTTGACAATTAAATCCTCTAAACTTATCTCTTTCTCTACAACCAATACTTTCCTTTTTCCGGCCTCGTACACTGGTTTCGTAGAGTCGGAATCATTTAACCGTCCATCATAAAAGTATAATAAGTAAACTTTATCTTCGGATGTAGCCATCGTTAATATCTACTAACAATGATTGTGATCAAAATAAAATTAAGTTAGACTAATCACTAGAGAGAATCTAACTACATTAGAAATTATCAACAAGGATAATCAAACTTACAATGCAGACTGCATTAGGTGACCGCCAACTTCATAGAAAGTATATTTTTCAACTCATAATACATTAAGGAATACTCAAGAATAGATAGAACACTTGTAGGTCAGTTTACGGTCACTCTAGGACAGTTTGCGCCACTCTAGGTTAGTTTGTGCCACCCTAGGCCAGTTTATATAGTAGACTGCATTCGATGATCACCAAAACTGACATAAGATATTTTGAACTGACCTAGGATAGTTTCAAACTGACCCAGGGTAGTTTATCTTACCCATTTATCTGTTTTAAACTGCCCTAGGTCAGTTTTTGCCATCCTAGGTCAGTTTACAGAGTAGACTGTATCAGCTGATCTCCAAAACTGACCAAGGATAGTTTCAAACTGACCTAGGATAGTTGCAAACTAACCCAGGGTAGTTTATCTCACCCATTTATCAGTTTTAAACTGCCCTAGGTCAGTTTGCGCCACTCTAGGTCAGTTTGCGCCACTCTAGGTCAATTTGCGCCACCCTAGGCCCTTTTACAGAGTAGACTGCACTAGGTGATCACCAAAACTGACCTAGGGCGGGTAGTTTCAAACTGACCCAGGGTAGTTTATCTCACCCATTTATTCTGTTCAAACCGCCCCTAGGTGGGCCATGCCACTCAGGTCTTTTTGCCACCTAGGTCGGGCTGAGATAAGATCATGTCGGTGATCACCAAAACTGACCTAAGGTATTTTAAATTGACCTAGGGTAGTTTCAAACTGACCCAGGGTAGTTTATCTCACCCATTTATCTGTTTTAAGCTGCCCTAGGTCAGTTTGGGCCACTCTAGGTCAGTTTTCGCCACCCTAGGCCCGTTTACAGAGTAGACTGCACTAAGTGATCACCAAAACTGACCTAGGGAATTTTAAACTGACCTAGGGTAGTTTCAAACTAACCTAGGGTAGTTTATCTCACCCATTTATCTATTTTTCAACTGCCCTAGGTCAGTTTGCGCCACTCTAGGTCAGTTTGCGCCACCCTAGGCCCGTTTACAGAGTAGACTGCACTAGGTGATCACCAAAACTGACCTAGGGCATTTTAAACTGACCTAGGGTAGTTTCAAACTGACCCAGGGTAGTTTATCTCACCCATTTATCTGTTTTAAGCTGCCCTAGGTCAGTTTGGGCTACTCTAGGTCAGTTTTTGCCACCCTAGGCCCGTTTACAGAGTAGACTGCACTAAGTGATCACCAAAACTGACCTAGGGCATTTTAAACTGACCTAGGGTAGTTTCAAACTGACCCAGGGTAGTTTATCTCACCCATTTATCTGTTTTAAACTGCCCTAGGTCAGTTTGCGCCACTCTAGGTCAGTTTGCGCCACCCTAGGTCAGTTTACAAAGTAAACTATATCAGGTGATCTCCAAAACTGACCTAGGGCATTTTAAACTGACCTAGGGTAGTTTCAAACTGACCCAGGGTAGTTTATCTCATCCATTTATTTGTTTTCAAACTGCCCTAGGTCAGTTTGCACCACTCAGGTCGCCACCCCAGATCACATGAGTAGATCAGACGTGATCTCCAAAACTGACCTAGGATAGTTTCAAACTGACCTACGAGAGTTGCAAACTGACCCAGGGTAGTTTATCTCACCCATTTAACAGTTTTAAAGCCTCTAGGTCGGCTTTAGCCACTCTAGGTCCGGGCCATGCCATCCTAGGCCCGTTTACAGAGTAGACTGCACTAGGTGATCACCAAAACTGACCTAGGTATTTTAAACTAACATAGGGTAGTTTCAAACTGACCTAGGGTAGTTTATCTCACCCATTTATCTGTTTTCAAACTGTCCTAGGTCAGTTTGCGCCACTCTAGGTCAGTTTTCGCCACCCTAGGTCTGTTTACAGAGAAGACTGTATCAGGTGATCACCAAAACTGACCTAGGGCATTTTAAATTGATCCAGGGTAGTTTTAAACTGACCCAGGGTAGTTTATCTCACCCATTTATCTATTTTTAAACTGCCCTAGGTCAGTTTGTGCCAATCTAGGTCAGTTTGCGCCACCCTAGGTTAGTTTACAGTAGATCAGTCGGTGATCTCCAAAATCGACCTAGGTAGTTTCAACCCGACCTAGGATAGTTGCAAGCGACCTGTGATAGTTTATCTCACCCATATATCGCTTTTAAAGCATCCCTAGGTCGATTCGTCACTCTAGGTCTTGCGCCACCCTAGGTGGGTTCTGAGTAGTAGATCGGTGATCTCCAAAACTGACCTAGGGTAGTTTCAAACTGACCTAGGATAGTTGCAAACTGACTCAGGGTAGTTTATCTCACTCATTTATCAGTTTTAAACTGCCCTAGGTCAGTTTGTGCCACTCTAGGTCAGTTTGTGTCATCCTAGATCAGTTTGCAGAGTAGAATGCACTAGGTGATGACCAAAACTGACCTAGGACGTTTGAAACTGACCTAGGGTAGTTTCAAACTGACCCAGGGTAGTTTTTCTCACTCATTTCTCTATTTTCAAACTGTCCTAGGTCTGTTTGCGCCACTCTAGGTCAGTTTGCGTCACCCTAAGTCAGTTTACAGAGAAGACTGCACCATGCGATCCAACCATAACATGAAAAAAATGACCTAGGGCATCTTATCTAACCCATTTCTGATTTTGATGTAGAGAAATAAAGAAGAAAAATAAGAGGAAGAAGAATCATTGAGAGAGATAGAGAGACTTACAGTGAGAGAGAGAGAAAGCTTACCATTTTCTTCGTCGGGGGGGTTGGTACGAAGTCGGCGAGTTTGCACGAAGAAGAAGGGGAACCAGCGTGAGAAAGAAAGGAAGAGAGGGGAAAAAGGGAATAGTGTAGGTTTAAACCCTTTATATATGAAGGGCATTTTAGGCTAAAAAAATAAAAAAGGCCTTGCTATGGTATTTCTAACTTAAGGGGTTCGATTGGGATAAATCAGGATAATGAGGGATTTTTTAGGGCAATCATCCAATTTTTAAATATTTACTAGTGGGATGCACTTGTTATACACGTGTATGTGATAAGTAGTGAAAAATACCATTTTTTACCCCTAAACATGAGCCTTGAAAGACCCTTGAGAGGACTAAATAAGTGCTTTAGTGTTCATATTGCAGCTAACCAAAAAGACAGGTCCAAATCCGAAAACCATCCTAAAATGATCAAAAAGCTGACAACGCATGTCAAACCCAAAGAGGGAGTGAAGAAATAGCCTCAGCAATGGCTAAAAAGGTCCTAAAAGAGCAAGAAAAGACCTGAAGAAGAAGAAGGATCCATTCGCAAAGAAGAATGGAAGCTAAAAGTTCAATTCGCAAAGGACATCTACTATTCGCAAAGAAGAATGGAAGCACTTGTTATACACGTGTATGCAAAGGAGAAATAGTCTACAATTGGTGCCTAGGACATCACAATCCACATGTCACTACGACAGTGTGACTTGCATGGACTTCTAATGTATTGAAATCCACGCAAATCACTCAATCATAGAGACATTTGGACTACAATGTCCACTCATCATCACTGGACGCTAACTCTTTTATAAAAAAGGTATTTTATTATGTGAGGCTCGGGACTATGCACCCCAAAAATCTCTACAATCATGTCAGCTTGGGCATTATGTAACATCCATCATAAAGATCGGATGACAACTTGGATGAGATCGATTAAATGCCACACAAAAAGTTTGGGCACGGTCTACTACATAATAACTGTTAAAAATGTGATCAAAGTTTAATAAAATTAAGGGCAAGTTATCAAAACATGTTTGACTAATGAAATTAATGAAGATAACAAAGTTTTTTTTTTAAAAAGTTTTTTTTAAAAAAAGTTTTTTTTTCAAACCACATTTCCCAAGGCTGATCAACCCAAAATGGGAGTCATGTGTGGAAATGTGACCGATAATCAATACAAAATGGGAGTTGTTTTGGATTGATCATGTCATGTGGCATATGAAAATGTAACCGGTTGCATGGTTCAATGATCGGGTGCATAATCTCTATTGCACAAGCCACATAATTTTCATGACTTACAAGCCTATCTCCCCATAAAGGGTGCCATCACTGGCATTGATAAAATTGGCCCTTATATCGAATTTAAAGAAATACTCGATATTTTATGGACATGCGACATGTCAAAATGCAATCTGGATCGTCTAATTTAAAGTTCATGATCTATAAATCTTTTGTGCATAAGATTGGAGCAAAACACAATTTTTATCATATGATTAGTCAATTGTTGAATCAGATAATAGCCTTTAACTATATTTAATCAAATGATAAAAGCTATATTCCATGCTAATCTTTTGTACTTAATATCTTTAAATCATGACCTTCAAATCAAACGGGTTAAATGATCTTTTCACATAGTAGAGGTCACCACACCACAAGTCTTTCTTTTAAATCAGGTGCAAGGGCCAACTTTTCAAGTGCAAGTAATGACTCGTCCTCATAAAACTTAAAAATCATATGAGAAGTTGTATTAGCTATAAATTTTAAAAAACCATTTAGAAAGTCTCATGTTACGTGAGGCTCTCACATCAATTTACACAAAAAAGTTCATGGAAAGTGTATTTTACACATTGCGGTGGAACAAACACAATTTACCCAAGTACCAAAGTAAAGGTGTTAATTACCAATAATATTTTCCGTAATTACCGATAATATTTTCTAAAATCTGCACTACGAAGAGGCATTTACTTGAGAAATGATTAAGCCCAAGTAAACGCTCAAATGTTGTTTCTTTAGAACAAGGTTTTAGACGTGCAAAAGCTATTGACTCTTAGAATCAGATGACTAAGATCGTTTTTTGTCTCAATCTTCTGTGCAATGGATCTTGAGATCCCGAGCCTACCATCGGATGGTCGAATATTCATTCCACGTTGTACACTTCCCAAAGAGTGGCCAGAGAATCATATTTGATGGTATGTCCCCGGTCATGTTCACCCTTTGTGATGTTTGTCATGTGGAAATATAATATGACCATTTGATGGTACTCCTATGATCTCGAGATCCACCATATGAAAGATTGGCACGAAAAACGATATCTATCGTCTGATTCAAAACATTCAATGATTTTTTGGCACCATATAATGAAGAGATTCATCCTAAAAAAAATTAGCGGGTCTTTTTCTTTTGCGCTTGTAGGGTCTTAAGCAAATGGCATAAAAATATTTTTTCTTCAAAGGTGATGTGTGTCATTGCACACAATGTACACTTTTTGGGGATTTGTGACATGCGGAATCAAAATATGACCGCCTGATAGGTGAGACATGGTCTCAAGATCTATTGTGCAAAAAATCAGGGTGAAACACGATCTCCATCATTTGATCCGACCCAATCAACAATTTTAAAGGGTTGCACACATAGGCGGTTTCAGAGAAAACATGGGCGCAAACAGAGCTACCCAAGGTTTTAATGCAATGGTGTGCACATAGCAAGCCTCTAACAAAGATAAGTAATTTTTTTCATTTCATTATTAAGTGGTGTGCACGAAATATTTTGTCTATTCACATAGTAACCCCTCTTATAAAACAGGCTGGTGTTACTGCCATTCACTTTATGTTAGAGGCTTATAGGCACCTCACTTACGGTAAAAAAAATCATTGATTGTGTTGAATGAAAGGATGGAAATAGTTTTTCGTCTCAATCTTCCACAAAATAGATCTTCAGATCAAGAGCCTACCATCCGACAATTAGATGTTGATTACATATGGTACACATCTCACAAAAAACAAGATCATAACAACCAGTAAACATGGTTCAGGTTCACTTTTTGATACCTGCAATATGGAATGGAGTCAACTTCTGACTGACTAATGGTTGGCCTAAGATCTCAAGATCTATTGTGTAAAAGATTGGGAGGAAAAACGACCTCCATCGTCCAATTCAAAGCTGTCAACGAATATTCATATTACTTAAGTTAGGTAAATGTAACATAAAGTGATGTGGTAGTCACCACCTTTAAAAATGGTGATAATATGTATTGACTCATGCAGCAGTGATGGTGCACATGTAAAAAATGTGTTTTCTGACCTAGAACTAATTCATCACTCAAAAACATCTATGAAATTACCAAGGAAGATCGACTCATGCACCATCCTTCGTAGCCGAGTTGGGTACTTAATGTGTGCAGTTCATAATACGAAATTCTATACTCTTAAAAAAATGAGACTTTGGGTAGTGATAATCATTAGTAAAGACAGATTTTGATTGTTTGTTTTGATATTCTTTAGGATGATTGTTTCTTTGGATTTCATTAGGGAGAAAAGATCTTTGGAGATAATCCTTGGCTCGAATTTGCGGGTTTCAAGTGGAAATTTGGATTTATTTTTTTTAGTTTGAATTTGGAGTTTGCCTTAACTTTAAATTCAAGTGTATGAATTTATGTGCTAATTGGTTTAAAAGATTAATCTCCCTGCTCTTGTGAGTAGCTGCAGACCCTAGATTTTCTTCCGGAAGATATGATATTGGGGACTGAGGAAATGAGTTACTACTATCTTAGTGGCACGAGTGTCAAGTGAGTTGGGTATGATACCTAATTCACCTTTTGGGATGTATGTCATATCGAATCAACCTATGTAGGGTTTGATATGTGTACCAAAATTTAAAGATCTTTGATGTAAAATATAAGAAGAAAAATAATCTTCATCATTTAACTCAAAAAACTAAAGAATACCGTGTAAATGAAATATAACATTAATATTAGATGGTCCTTGACCTGCATTGAGTCAGTTGTTAGTGGCCCTTTTCGCTATTATATTTTACACAATAGATCTTTAGATAATTGGGCATCAAATGACAAAGAATACATCCCAAAAGTTAACCAAGTACCAACAAAATTGGTGCTCGGGTTGCCCAACCTATTTGACCATAGGTAGCCTTGGGACTCAAAGCTATTATTAACATTCATATTATTATTTTAATTCTTTTACGAAATAGGGGTCGATGATGGCCTGCAATTTATGTTAATTAGAGGAGTGAAGATAACACGCACTTTCATCAGTTGTGGTCTGATTGTCAAGCCCTCCCCTCGTTATGTTTGCTAGCTTTTTGGGATAACAGTCTTTGGGCCTTACCACCCCTCTCTAATAAATAATTTTGGCTCAGCGTGATAAAGTGTTTGCAATAGGGACGAATAGTGCCAGCAAGCACAATGATGATCCCACCCGTCTGGGGCGTATTGAACAAATTTGACTACAAACTGTCACACCCCGAAATTTAATACACTGCAAATTTTAGTGCACGAACAAATTTAATAATCAAAACAAAACTAAAAGATTAAATAAAATACATAACTTGATATTTCATTCATAATTTCAAAAGAATGATACATCATTATCTCATTGTTTATCGTAAACACTATTATAATTCAAAAGTCCCTTGTACCAGCACAAAACCTTACAACTCCTCGACTGACTCTAAATCAAAAGATCTCCTAACGTCTCTGCTTGAGGAGATGTCTGAAGGTTAACTCGATCCGCAACTGAAATATTAATAACAGGGGTGAAATAAACTTAACAAGTGGCTCCCTAATAATATCTAATAATCTACGTTTTAATAGTCAATAAGAAAGATAAAATTTATTTATGAGTATTCCTTTGATTTCAGTAGAGGTTGTATATATGTGCAAATTAGATCTCAAGGCATTGCATTTGTAATTATCGTCAAGTAGGAAATGATATGTATGCATAAAAGAACATGAAATTTTCTTTGAAAGGAAAACAATATAAAAGAACTTAATTTCAACAGCTACACATTTATAGATATAAGTTTTACTATTATAGTACTAGATCCATGGTACAGCCACATGAGATCTTTTTGGACTTTACCTCTTATTCAGGGATGTAGACACTCCATTTTCGTTATCCCGGAGTATACAAATCTGTTAGGCCAACCTTTGACCTTGTCTATAACCTCCGAAAAGAGGCTCACCCTCTCCGAAGGCCTTTAAAACCTAAAAGCAAGGACTATATGTTGAAACAATAGCATATGGCTTAATCCCTGACTGAAACAATAGCTCTGTGACTCGAGCCCGACTTAGCCCGAGGAAGAACCCGAATTCCGTGCCCTCAGAGAGGCGCGCAATATGATTGCACGCATGGATGCATGAGCACAACTGGTCCCACTTGGACCAAGTCTACTCTTCCCGTGGACTGCCTTAGGACAGGATTACGCGCCCTGGACAGGCCACACAATCAGATTGTATACCCAATCACTGGCTCGCAATTGGTCCTACTTGGACCAAAATTTCTCTTCCCCAAACCGCCCTTAAGACCCGATTATGCGATCTATCCAGAGCGCGCAATTGATTACACGTGTCATCACTTGCGTGTAATTGGTTCCTAGTTGGACCTGGTCTCTGATTCCCATGACCGCCCGAATTCCACAATTAAGCACACTGTACATGGCGCTTAATTGGATTATGCGCACACCACAGGGCACGTAATTAGTTCAAAGTGAGTTGAAATTAGGATTCCTAGCTGAGCCAGTCAACTGACCACCTAAGTCAGTATTCGACTCAAACTCGATTAAGCGCCCTGGACAGGGTGCGAGATCAAATTACATGCCCCACACAGGGCGCGTAATTGAAACCGACCGGCTAATTACTCACCTGCCCCAGGATGCGTAATTGCCCCGATGCCTATAAAAAGACCTCCTATCTCACAACTTTTACACACCAATTCATTATTTTTCTCTCCTCTCTGAAGCATAGCTCTTCTTAGGAATTTCGAAGCTCTCCCCATAACATAGGAAGGAGGAAGAACTGCTCAGTTTCAGGTAATCTCTCCATAGTTTTAAATTCTTAATTCTTAGTTCTAGTTCTTAGTTCTAATTCCTAATTTTTAGTTATAGTTCTTAATTCTTAATTCTAAATTCGTAGTTCTTAGTTCTACTTCTTAATTCTCAATTCTAAATTCTTAGTTCTTAGTTCTAATTTTTGATTCTTAGTGCTAGTTCTTAGTTTTTAATTTTAGTTCTAATTCTAATTATGATTCTTAATTCTCAATTCATAATTCTCAAGCTCTTGATCCATAATTTTTAATTTTTAATTCTTAGTTTAAATACAGTTCATAATTCCCAGTATTTATAAAATATCTCTTAGCCACCCGATTTACCCAAGGAAGCTTACAGAGAGTATCCGTAGAGTCTCTGACGCGCAATTGAATAGCGCGCACAGACACAAACGTTCAATTCAGATCACGCGCACCCCCTGGAGCGTGCAATTAAACCTCCGTCAGCCCAGAAGGCACGACGAATCAATCCCGCTCCCATGGCCGCATGCGCAATTAGAATCACGCTCCCTAGTTTCCGTGTGCAATTCGAAAGGTTACTCGCACAATGACCTGGTGACGCCTCAATCACGTGCCCTACAACATGTGCGTAATTGAATTACATGCTCCCATGCTGATGCGAAATCACCCCGGTCTCTCTAAACGCATGCGCGAAACTAGGTGTGCAATTGAATCAAACACCCTGAATCAAGACCGTAATTACCCAACTATGACAAAAAAAATAAATGCAAACAACAACGGCCAGAGGTGAAGCCTCATAATTCACACACGCACTCTGACTTAGGCATACACACCCTGAAAATCTGAAAAACCCTCATCCATACACATATGACCACTCCCATGCACATAAATCGAACCACCGGCCAAAATACACTCAAAATTAAACCAAAATAACCCAGAAATCAAACCACACCAAGATTGTGACAGCCCGGATTTCGGCACCCCGAAACCCGTGCCATCAGCACGATCATCTTGACCGTGCCTCTTAGCTAAGCACGGAACACTAGTATATCAAGCATTGCAATAAAATAATAAACGAAATTGCGAAATTTGAATCTATATTAATTAACTCTCCAAAAGACAGTTCTACCCTCATGCCTCTACATGAATGGAGAACCGATCCGAACCATCGATGATAGCAATCATCACGGATAGTTCGCCCCAAAAGAATAGTCCCATCTATATATATATATACATGGTTTAAACAGAATCAAGGCTTGACATACCAAGCCGTACAGAAACTTTCTCCAAAATCCCTCAAAGTGGCACAACAGAGTCCTCTAGAAGAAGTCCTCTGGAGGTGGCTCCAACTCTTCACCGGCCGCAAGGTCCGACTCGCCGGGATCAGCGTCTCCTGAAGCCTCGGCAGCTGCTAGTAGTGGACCTGCGACGTATAGTCTATAGGGTGAGCTACATCCTAGCTCAATAGGGAACAAACACAGTTGAACATATAAATTATGACTCACATATATTTCATGATATGCCATGCATGATGTGTCTATGCAATTATTGATGAAACAGTTAGAAAGCATTTCGTTTTACTGTTGATTACATATGTTTTCATTTACTCATGAATGATGCTGAAAAGGCCTAAAGCAAAACTTAAACTTTCAACTTAAGTAATCCCCGAGCAATATAGCATCGAGCCCCGATGAGATACCCATCATCGTCATCTATATAGATAGTTTTAACCGTATTCCCTGGGAATACAAATAGTACCAAGCCCCTTTCACGGGATTGGTGGCGGGTTTCACTTGTCTCCAGGGTGCTATGTACGATAAGCCTCAGATCGCCTACTTGCTTTCACCGCCGTAGACGGTCACTGGATATCCCGCCGTGTCGTCAGTGGATATCCCGCCACGTCGGTGGGGTACCCTATCAAACCTCAAATAACAAAAATATCGGTGCCTTACATATAGTTATTCACCGTGTAAATGTGCTATCTTATATCAGTTAGGCCCTATCAAACATGATTCAATCCTTGGATACATCCCTGGGATGTATCCATTTACTTGCATCACACCTGATGCTCTCATCTCTTTACTTCTTCATCCCCTGGGGATGGCTTATTAGAATTTCTCTTATGGATGTCATACGCACACACACTTTTCACAATTCTTAAGCAATTAAATATTTGAATGGAAATTTATATCACTACATACATGCTCTTGTAAAATAAAGTACATGTTCAAGGTGTTCCCTACCTCAAGTCTTCATTTGATCAATGCATCAAGGTCCCACGTGGCTCCTTGTGCACTAGTCCACACGTACCACCTATGGTACCACATAACAGGTGAAACACATCACAAAGGATGCAATAAAGAAGGTGTAAGACCCTCCAAGAATCTTAAAGTCAAACCCAAAAGTCAACATAATCTATCTCAGTCGATTAATCGAATTCCAAAATCGATTAATCGAATCTGATTCGATTAATCGATTTCCAAAATCGATTAATCGAAGGTCAATATCGATTAATCGAAGTAATTTCGATTAATCGAAATTCTCCTTTTCGCAAAGTCGATTCTCAGTTCGAACAGTCGAGTTTTCATTCGATTAATCGAATCCAATTTCGATTAATCGAAATTCTCCTTTTCGCAAAGTCGATCCTCAGTTCGAACAGTCGAGTTTTCATTCGATTAATCGAATCCAATTTCGATTAATCGAAATTCTTCTTTTCGCAAAGTCGACCCTCAGTTCGAACAGTCGAGTTTCACAAGTTGATTAATCGATCCCAAATCGATTAGTCGAAAACTAAAATCGATTAATCGAAATCCCATTTCGATTAGTCGATTTTTCCTTAAGTCATTTCCTCCAACCCCTGGGGTCCACTGGAGGTTCTCAGTCGATTAATCGATCCCCAAATCGATTAATCGAAATCCAAAGTCGATTAATCGAAATCAAATTCGATTAATCGAAATCGGGGTCCTCTGACCTTTCAACTTCCTGGCCAATTTCGATTAATCGAAACCCAATTTCGATTAATCGAAATTGTCAGATTCAGCCCCTTTCGAGCTGTTCTTCCCAATCTTTTTCCACACTTTTTGTTCTATTTTTCTAGCCCATTATCCTATAATTTAGCCCACTTTCAACCACAATTTAACCCCTATAATCTATGCATTTTATTTACAAAAATTTACCTTGAATAGATCTCAAGTTGATTTCAATCAAATAGTTGGAAGGCTAGGGTTTCCAGCTTGGCTCTAACGGATCCCTCGCGTTGAATCCGGCGTTTATTGCTTGAGTCTCCCTTCCTCAACTAGCATTCACTCCTTGCATTAATCACTCTCTTCACTCTCTCTCTCTCTTCTTTACTCCTCTCTCAACAACATCAAACCCTTGCTTTTAGGGCTATTAAACCCTTTTATCTATCTCTCTCTTTGTGTGTTGAGCACATACACCGCAGTAGGTGTAAGTGACTTCTCATTTATATCACGCACCACATAGTCACTCAAACTATCACATCTCGTCCGTTCATCACATTCTATGCTAACTCATGATCTCCTGATTGGTCAAACTCGTGACCAATCGGGCACGGATCCCAAGGTCATAGTTTAGCGTAATTTTTCGGGCTATTACATCCTCCCCACCTTGGGAATTTTCGTCCTCGAAAATAACCCAAGGTTTGTCTGACTGGGTCTCTCTCGCTTCCCCCCCCCATACTCTCAGGGGAGGTGGTCCAGTTGACTCAGACGTATTTAAGTAGACACAATCACATGCATGGAACTCAAAAAAATTTTTTTTTTTTTTTTTTTGACGAAGGCAAACAATTAACACAAAAATTAAGCTTTTCCATTAATATCAAAAATTTTACACAGTGCCAATAAAGTGGCATACAAGATATACATGTACACAATACATGACTGATATAAAAATAAAGGGGTCTCCGCCAGCCTGGCTCTGTCGGTGGAGGCGCCGGTGTCGGCTAGGTGGTCGGCCAAGGTCATGCTGCCCTCTCGGTGGGGCGGATGTGGATGTGGAGGGAGCCGTCTGTAGTGGTGGGATGGAAGACGGGTCCTCTATGGGAGGCGAGTCGCCGCCCACTCCTCCTCCCGGGCGAGGTAGCGCGGTAGCTCAGGGTAGATGTGGCGGAGGGTGTGGAATAGGAGGAAGTCAATCCTCCGGTTCATCCTCTCGTTGTTGGCCTCCATGCGAGCCAACACGTCCTCGATGGTAGGACCGGGTGGAGCGGCGTGCCGGCGGTAGGATGAGGGGGGTGTCGCGCACGAGGGGCGTGTGGTGTCGGTGAGGTGTGGTGTGGGAGGAACCCTCTCCACGGATGGCTCGGGAATAGGTGTGCCACCCACGGGTGGGCTGCGCCGAGGTGGTGGGGGTGCTGCTGGCTGCTGCCATGAGCGGGACCCGGAGCTGGTAGGGTCCGCTTGAGAAGGTTGTAGCTACGGGTCCATGAAGACTTCGTAAACGTCTTCACGCGATCCGTAGCCCTCACCTCGTGAGGTGAGATGGTGTAGGAGGGCTCGTCGGAGTAGCACTCCAACATGCTCGATATAAGGCGAGCATAGGGCATCTTTTCTTTGGGCCTCATGTTTCCCTTCATTAACTTCCCCTTGATGTACTTCATCCCTTCGAGGATGACTAAAGTAGCATCAAACCATCGGCCACAGAAGGCCGCATATAGTGCATGTTGCACTTTGTCCACGCGCTCGGTGTCGTGGCGCATCGGGTAGAGGTTGCACTTGATTATGGAATCAAGCATCCACATGTAGGGTGGAAGGTCAACCCTCTTAATGGAGGATCCCGACCCCTTCTTCCCGTTGGTCATACGGGTCATGACTTCCTCAAAGCGGGGGTCTTCCTCAAAGGGTGGGAAAAGAGTGGTCTCCGGGGTGAAATCGAGGTAACACTCGAGTACCTCATGGATGTGGCGACGAGTGATCGTATAGAGATGACCCTCGATCTTGGTTATGATGCAATCGTCGGTAGGGCCATCGGTTAGCCCTTGGTAAAAGAGTCTAACCAATCTAGGGTAGTATGAACCCCGGATTGGTTTTAGAAAATTCTTAGAGGCGGCGTTATTTAGGTAGTTTCGAGCCCATTGGGTCTCGCCCGGCACATCGGGATTGGTGAAAAGGGTAGGGTCGATGACGTACTCGACCTCAAAGGTCTTTGCCGTCCACCATTCATTTGGTTGTTCAACATTGGTGGGTGGTGGTGGCATGGGGGTGGATTCGCGGGAAGACTTGCGCGTAGACGCGCTCGTCGAACCGGAGGTGGTCTCCGATTCCGACGGTGATGGAGTCCTCACCGGCGATGGGGTAGGTGGTGGTGGCGTGGCGTTCTTACGCCTAACCGGCAACTTAGAAGTCGCCTTCTTTGAAGATAAACGGGTTTTGGGCGGCATTTTGAGAAAACTAGGGTTTTTCTAGTTTAAATTGAAGGGAAAAGCAAAATCTTAGGGTTTACCGTGGCTTTGGACGCGATTTCGGAAGCGAATCGACGGCAAATCCCAACCCTAGAGCGTCGGATAGTCGGAGAAGAAAGAGGAATGTGAAACGCCCAAGTCTCCCAAGCAAGAAAAATTTTCGAATGGGAAATGAAATCCCCAATTTCATATATATAGGCCCTGGCTCGATTAATCGAAATTCAGAATCGATTAATCGAGATTCAAAACTAGGTTAAGCCGCGTAAAATCGATTAATCGATTTCCCAAATCGATTAATCGAAAGTCAAATTCGATTAATCGAAACCATTTCGATTTATCGAAATCGTATCTATTTAAAATTTTAAATTTTAAGCTCATCAAGGAGCGGCGACGATGAATCAAATCCATTTCGATTAATCGAAATTCCAAAATCGACATCAATTTAATTTCGATTAATCGAAATCGTGCTGTAACTTCTAAATTTCCAAAATTTCTTAAATTATTCGATTAATCGAATCCATTTCGATTAATCGAAATTTCAAAATCGATTAATCGAAATCCACTTCGATTAATCGAAATCGTCCATTTGATTTGAAATTCTCGTAAGTCCCTTTAGTAAATCGATTAATCGAAATATAATTCGATTAATCGAAATTTCAAAATCGATTAGTCGATTCCAAATCAATTAATCGAGATTCCGATTCGATTAATCGAAATTGGTCTTCTATGTACATTCTAACTCTCTTTTACATGCACATGCCAGTCGACTAATCGAACAAAATCGATTAATCGAAATTCCAAATCGATTAATCGATTTGAAATTCGATTAATCGGTTTTGCCCAATTTCTGCAGAATTTCAATCTCTTTGTTTCTTTGATTTCTTTTGGTAGTTTATGACATCAAATGGTTCATCCATAGAGTTGTATATACTTGATCATGTACGTAAAATTTTGTTCCTCAAATCAGATTGGATCAACTTTTCCATTTAATTACACGTATAGTGGAGATTTCACAAACATGTTTGTGGTTTACACTACGTTCTCACGTCGTTGGAAACAGGGCTGGATATTGTTCTTTCACATCGGCCTCTCGTTCCCAAGTAGCCTCTTCTTTTGGGTGATTATTCCACCGAACAAGCACTAAGGGAATCACTTTAGTGCAGTGATTTGTTCCTTTCGATCCAAGATTTCCACTGGTTCCTCTATCATGCTCATGTCCTCACACATCTCTATAGGTTGCTTTCCTAATACATGAGACGGATCGTTCACATACTTTCTGAGCATCGATATGTGGAAAACATTATGTACTCGATCAAATAGCGGTGGTAAACCAATGCGATATGCAACTTCACCTACTCGTCCCAAAATTTCAAATGGTCCAACATAACGTGGACTTAACTTCCCTCTCTTGCCAAATCTCATTACACCTTTCATAGGTGACACTTTCACAAACACATGCTCGCCCACTTTATAGTCAACACTAGTCCGCTTCATATCGGCGTAGCTTTTCCGCTCACTCAGGTCAGTCCTTCAACCTTTCTCCGATAATTCAACTACGGTATGCTTGTCTTCAAGTAGTTTTGGTCTTAACACAAATTTCTCACCTGTTTCCTCCCAATTGAGGGGTGACTTGCATCATCGTCCATACAGAGCTTCATACGGTGCCATGCCAATGCTCGTTTGGAAACTGTTGTTGTATGCGAACTCGAGCATCGGTAGATACTCATCCCAGTATCCTTGCATATCAAGCATGCATGCCCTGAGCATGTCTTCTATTACTTGGTTCACTCGCTCTGTCTGCCCATCAGTTTGAGGATGGAAAGCTGAACTAAAGTCTAGTCGTGTTCCCATTCCTTCTTGAAATTTCTTCCAAAACTTGGATGTATATAGTGGATCACGATCTGAAACTATGCTGCTTGGAATCCCATGTAATCTTACAATCTCCTTCATGTATAGATCTGCCAGTCTTCCTACTGTATATGTAGTATTGTACGGCAAAAAGTGCGCTGATTTGGTTAATCGGTCTACGACAACCCAAATAGCATTGTGTCTCTTGGCAGTACGGGGTAATCCAACACTGAAATCCATTGAGATCGATTCCCACTTCCATTCCCGAATTTCGGCACCCCGAAACCCGTGCCATCAGCACGATCATCTTGACCGTGCCCCTTAGCTAAGCACGGAACACTGGTATATCAAGCATTGCAATAAAATAATAAACGAAATTGCGAAATTTGAATCTATATTAATTAACTCTCCAAAAGACAGTTCTACCCTCATGCCTCTACATGAATGGAGAACCGACCCGAACCATCGATGATAGCAATCATCACGGATAGTTCGCCCCAAAAGAATAGTCCCATCTATATATATATACATGGTTTAAACAGAATCAAGGCTTGACATACCAAGCCGTACAGAAACTCTCTCCAAAATCCCTCAAAGTGGCACAACGGAGTCCTCTAGAAGAAGTCCTCTGGAGGTGGCTCCAACTCTTCACCGGCCGCAAGGTCCGACTCGCCGGGATCAGCGTCTCCTGAAGCCTCGGCAGCTGCTAGTAGTGGACCTGCGACGTATAGTCTATAGGGTGAGCTACATCCTAGCTCAATAGGGAACAAACACAGTTGAACATATAAATTATGACTCACATATATTCCATGATATGCCATGCATGATGTGTCTATGCAATTATTGATGAAACAGTTAGAAAGCATTTCGTTTTACTGTTGATTACATATGTTTTCATTTACTCATGAATGATGCTGAAAAGGCCTAAAGCAAAACTTAAACTTTCAACTTAAGTAATCCCCGAGCAATATAGCATCGAGCCCCGATGAGATACCCATCATCGTCATCTATATAGACAGTTTTAACCGTATTCCCTGGGAATACAAATAGTACCCAAGCCCCTTTCCCCTGGGGATTGGTGGCGGGGTTTCACTTGTCTCAATCAACACCCCTGGGGTGTGCTTACTATGTACGGATAAGCCTCCGCACTGGCCTACGGTTTCACCGCCGTATCGGTCACGGATATCCTGCCGTGTCAGTCGTGGATATCCCGCCACGTCGGTGGGGTACCCTATCAAACCTCAAATAACAAAAATATCGGTGCCTTACATATAGTTATTCACCGTGTAAATGTGCTATCTTATATCAGTTAGGCCCTATCAAACATGATTCAATCCTTGGATACATCCCTGGGATGTATCCATTTACTTGCATCACACCTGATGCTCTCATCTCTTTACTTCTTCATCCCCTGGGGATGGCTTATTAGAATTTCTCTTATGGATGTCATACGCACACACACTTTTCACAATTCTTAAGCAATTAAATATTTGAATGGAAATTTATATCACTACATACATGCTCTTGTAAAATAAAGTACATGTTCAAGGTGTTCCCTACCTCAAGTCTTCATTTGATCAATGCATCAAGGTCCCACGTGGCTCCTTGTGCACTAGTCCACACGTACCACCTATGGTACCACATAATAGGTGAAACACATCACAAAGGATGCAATAAAGAAGGTGTAAGACCCTCCAAGAATCTTAAAGTCAAACCCAAAAGTCAACATAATCTATCTCAGTCGATTAATCGAATTCCAAAATCGATTAATCGAAGGTCAATATCGATTAATCGAAGTAATTTCGATTAATCGAAATTCTCCTTTTCGCAAAGTCGATTCTCAGTTCAAACAGTCGAGTTTTCATTCGATTAATCGAATCCAATTTCGATTAATCGAAATTCTCCTTTTCACAAAGTCGATCCTCAGTTCGAACAGTCGAGTTTTCATTCGATTAATCGAATCCAATTTCGATTAATCGAATCCAATTTCGATTAATCGAAATTCTTCTTTTCGCAAAGTCGACCCTCAGTTCGAACAGTCGAGTTTCACAAGTTGATTAATCGATCCCAAATCGATTAATCGAAAACTAAAATCGATTAATCGAAATCCCATTTCGATTAGTCGATTTTTCCTTAAGTCATTTCCTCCAACCCCTGGGGTCCACTGGAGGTTCTCAGTCGATTAATCGATCCCCAAATCGATTAATCGAAATCCAAAGTCGATTAATCGAAATCAAATTCGATTAATCGAAATCGGGGTCCTCTGACCTTTCAACTTCGAGCAATTTCGATTAATCGAAATTGTGGGAATTCAGCCTTCTACATTGATTCTTCCCAATCTTTTTCCACACTTTTTGTTCTATTTTTCTAGCCCATTATCCTATAATTTAGCCCACTTTCAACCACAATTTAACCCCTATAATCTATGCATTTTATTTACAAAAATTTACCTTGAATAGATCTCAAGTTGATTTCAATCAAATAGTTGGAAGGCTAGGGTTTCCAGCTTTGGCTCTAACGGATCCCTCGCGTTGAATCAGGCGTTTATTGCTTGAGTCTCCCTTCCTCAACTAGCATTCACTCCTTGCATTAATCACTCTCTTCACTCTCTCTCTCTCTCTCTTCTTTACTCCTCTCTCAACAACATCAAACCCTTGCTTTTAGGGCTATTAAACCCTTTTATCTATCTCTCTCTTTGTGTGTTGAGCACATACACCGCAGTAGGTGTAAGTGACTTCTCATTTACATCACGCACCACATAGTCACTCAAACTATCACATCTCATCCGTTCATCACATTCTATGCTAACTCATGATCTCTTGATTGGTCAAACTCGTGACCAATCGGGCACGGATCCCAACGTCATAGTTTAGCGTGATTTTTCGGGCTATTACAAAGATAAACCAATCTAAACCAAAATCGATCAAAGTACACCAAATCGAACTAAAAATATGATAAAGAATAAAGCCACTTTTATAAATAAGCAAATTATTACAAGTTACACCAGGGGCATCCCCCTGAATATACAACTAAAGAAAGAAAAGCAGCATCTCATCAAGCTTGCAGGTATCCTTCCTCTTCCATTGTCTCGAAGATTGTTGGTATGTGAAAGATCCAATGTCCCCGATGCTAGACCTAGCTTGAGTCAATCTGCTGCGTAGCGAGTGAGCCTCCTTCTCACGAGCCTCCTGCAAAGTTATAAACAAGAAAAGTCAGGCGAGAGGAATAGGGGCCGACAAAAATACAAAGAAACATGTGAACCAACATCATACTCACCACCTAGCCCCCCGGAGGGTAGCAATATGACAATAATACTCAGCTTGCTGGATCGCTGAGTGATAGTCCTGCGAAGAGAGAAAGGATAAGTACGGGCGAATCACAGGAAAGAAACTAATACGTCTCTAAAGGGCCACAAAACTTACCCCGGGGATTGGCTCAGGAGAAGGAACTCTAATCGCCTCGGCAGAGAGACGAGCTTGCTCTGCAACCTTTGCACATAAATCTGAGAGAAACCCATCATCAAAATGCCTACGGATTGAAGTCCTAGAAGGCCCAACATCCAAGGTCCCTTAAGGCTCGACACCTGAAGTCCCTGAAGGCCTCGCATCTGCCGCCCCGGAGGACCCAGCACCTGCGCTAAACTACAAAGAAGAGATCCAATATCATCAAAGAGCGAGCATGTCAGGAAAAAAGAACAAGGAAAGAAGAGGTCAAAAAACTACCTGACTGCATGGATCGCCAACTGCCATAAAGTTCACCCCGGGAACGAATCGAGGAAGATGGAATCGATAGGGGAGAGACTGGTACCACTCCCAATATCCCCTACCAGGCTGAAAGAGCCCCTCAATCTTGATCCCCTGATGACCAAGTTGTGTCGCGAGCTCCTCCACCATAACTCCTGGTGCCATAACATCCTCAGGAGGGTCCACTGGCACGACAAAGTAATCATGGAACTGGTGCACCACCCGCTTCCCCAAGTAGTAAACTCGGGTCGTAGGGCGACAGAAGAAGATAACGCGACGATCGACAAACAGCCGTGATCGACCAATTGCGAATCGGTCCAGAAAGGGGGAGCTAGTAGATCATATATCACCTGCCCACAAGAAACATGAATCTCCTTAGCAAAACAGAAAAACATCACTGAAAATAGAAAGAGAATTGAAAAATGCACTACGAACCTGCTCGGGTACCATCAAGTCGAATTGAGATCTCAAACCCAAATCTAGGTGACTCATCCCAGGATCCCTGCGGTAATCCATGTGGAAGCAACTCATTAGGGGAAAGGTGCCAGCCTCTGAGAGAAGAAGAGGGGAAAAGATCACATATGTGCGCATAATGAAGGGATATGAAATAAAGATAAAAAAGTGGGGACAAATTACCTCAATCACGGGCCAGAAGACGCAAAGGGAGTGGAGGCTCCCAGCAGAAGCTCTGGCCAAGCTATCCATCAACTTCGTGTACCCAACTTCGCTTCAGTCGAATCGATGCACATCACCCCAGTCCATCAAATGAAGGAGGGATGGCTGGACCCGACCCCCATTGACATTGGCAAGGATCTTCTTGCCCAAAAGAAGAAGCAGTGATACTCGAGCCAACACCAAGACACACTCAGGCTCAAGGTGATGTTCATACTGGGCTGGCCCTCCGATATTATCTCATCCTCATCAAAGAGGTCAGCCAGTCAGGACAACTTCACCTCAGGACAGACATAATGTCAGAGGGAGGGTAGGCCCCAATCAACATGATCACCCTTGTTTTGGAAACTAGACTATTGTAAGGTTCATGCGACCTTCCATCGAGTCAAACTTCTTTGCTCCGAAACTCTATAACTGTCCAATCAATTGTTGCCACTTATCCATTATATTATAGAGTAGAAATTATAGACGCTTCATTTTTCAAACGCTGGTTTTACACTTTTACTTCGGTCACTTTTACTTTATTAAGCAGATTTTGTAATCCTAGTTTATTCATGTTTCACTGTATTCATGGGAACCTTTATCTGAACCCATCAAATCTTTGAGGGCACTTATGCTGAAAACTAGTGAGCAAGGTATAAAATTCAGCCAATATATGTATCGGTCCTATACGTTTCGGTATCTCGTATTAATATTGTCGATATGTATCAGCTGATACGTATCGGATTTCGACTGATATGTCTCGATTTTGATCAAAAATTTTATTTTATTTATTATTATTATTTTTAAATGGCCGATATATATTGATATCGACCGATTTATATTGGCCTTAGACAAACTGATATCTGAGACTGATACCGATTTTAATACCTTGTTAGTGAGTGCTTTGAATTAGACAGTCAATGATGTCAATTTTCATCCTAATTTTTTATATAATAAATTTGAGACTATGAGTGTAGAATAAGATGATCAATTTTTTATTTTACGTGTCATATAGAACAAGTGTCAAATCACACGGAGCCCACAATAGTTCCACATTTCCCCAATCCTCAATCTCTACTTGGCTCCATCACTGATTGTTGGTCAATTCAATCGATTGATATCATAGCAAATATGTTATGATGTCATAGGAAATTTCCATCAATGTAGGATCAGATGACAATGTAGAATCATTGTATCAAACCCCATAAAACTTAGTAAACACTAGATTAGTACCCTTAAACTAAACTTTTAGGGCACAATGGCAATTTCGTAATTTAGCAATAGTCGGAACACCCTGGTCACCTTATAAAGGAGCAAAAAGCTGTTCACGTGACCACATGCTACCTGGTAGAATAGCCCTCTAAAAACAAATAAGGCAATAGATGAGGCTAGGCACAAGCGCCCTTTATTTTTTTTTATTTTTAAATTTATCTATTTATTAATTTTTTTTCTGAAAAAATAAAAAATAAATAATAACAAAATAGGCATCACGTGGTCCCGTCGATCCGTCGGTATCGCCAGCTCAGGGCTTGCTAATAACATGCAAGTCAAAGTCCAGTCAACGAGGCCCATGCATGCCCCCCCCTGCCAGTTTTCCTTAAAGTAGACTTTGCCTGTTTACAAGCCAACACTACCATTTTTATTACTTCCTTTGCTTCCAAGCTGGAGTCATCACCACCATGCACATCACCATTGAAACCCATTGCATCCATACATGTATCCTCCATACATGCCAATCATATCATAAGTGAAAGATAGTAACAAATCCACATGTAACTATGTACACACTACAAAAAATAAGATTATTAGTAGCAGTCATAATTAATAGAAAATTATCGTTGATAATCTTAATAATTTTTTTGTTAATAGAGATAATTTTTTGTTAATAGTAATAATTTTTTTGTTAATAGTAATAATTTTTTGTAGTGGCATATGTAGAGATCAGTCGCCATTCAATGATGTATTTTGACTCATCCATTCTCTATGCATCATCATGCCAAATGTTGCAATCAACATCCATAGATGCATCCATGCATTATTTACGTCCCTATCATGGCCATATAATAAAGATTAAATCAATTTCCAATGTATCAAAAGTTAGACCGCCCTTGGCAATTGTGTAGAGTTCACTCCTCAGTCCTCACTGGTAAGATGGACAAATAAAAAATAAAGTATTATTATTTGCACCTCATGAAATTGTAATCTCACCTCAGTCGAAAAGGTAATCTCAACATTCACTATTTCGGATTAGGTGATCAAGGAGATTATTTATCGTCTCAATCTTCCACACAATAGATTTTGTGATTATGAGTGTACCATCAGATGACTAATTTCTAATTCCATGTGACACACATCCCAACAGTAACCCCAAGATCATGTTTAAGCATGACGTGTGTCACATAGTTTTGAGGTAACATTTTTCGGATGTGTGATATATGGAACTCAAAATTGGTCGTCTGATGGCTACGCCCATTATCTCAAGATTCATGTGTGGAAGATTAAGACGAAAAATAATCTCCATTGTCTAATTCAAAGTAGTCAATAGTGAGATTATATTTTCAACTAGGATGACATTACAATTTCAGGGGTGCAAGTAATGATATCTTAAAAAAATATTTCAATTAAAGATAAAAAAATCGGATTTCATTTCTGTTTCGATGGGGATCGAAACCGAAATTTTGGTTGAAATCTTCCCCACAATACAAAAAGAACTGAAAATTTTTGTTTTCATTTTGGTTTCGGTGGGGACTGAATTTAAAACATTTTGGACAAAATTTTTAAATTTCAGCCGAAATTTTGAACAATGATTTCAATATTTGACTCCACTAAGTCATTGGGTTGTCGAGCGACCAAATCCAATCAAAGCTGTGGTTTACTTCAGAGATTTAGTGATAGGAAATTTGTGAAAAATTGGTGGCTAAAAGGAACATCTTGAGCCATGGTGCCTATAACAACCCATTAATCCATGAAAAAAATACCAATATATATATGCACACATACATACCATGACATTAGTATTGCGGATGCATGCACTCATATAGAATCCTCCATACATGCAATCAATCAGTAACCCTAAATGTACAGTAGGCTGCAGCAGAGTCGAGCTAGCTCGACAGCTTGGCTCGGCTCGAGCCGAAAATGAGAGCTTTTGCTCTCTTAAGCTCGGCTCGAGAGCCAGAGCCGAGCTAGAGCTGAGCTTTAAAAGCTCGGCTTGACTTGAATAATAGTATATAATACTTATATATATATATAAAATTAATTGTTTTGTTATTTACATTTTTCCCTTTATAATAATGGTTACTTTATATATAATATATAAATATGTAATAAACACTACAAAAATTAAAACTAGTAGCCAAAAATTGCCACTATTAATAAAAAAATATGTCGCTAATACCCTTGCCGCTAATAGTCTTAATAGTTGTTTTGTTAATAGCGGCAATTTTTTGCTGCAAATACCTGCCGCTAATAATCTTAATTTTTGTAGTGAAATATATAATCCTTATGATTGTCTATTAAAGTTCTCTCTTTCTCTCTCCCCACAACTATTAAAGCTCTTTCTCACTCACCTCAACGAACTACGACTGGCACGACAATTGACCAATCAATGAGCATCTATGCTCTTAATAAATATTTAGCATATTAAATTTAAACACTTTTTCCTCCAATCAATCTGTGAAATCCAAATGGAGTACTAAGGGATTAAAAGAACATTAGGAAATAAAATTTATAATAAAACTTATTTAGCTAGAACATCGACTTAGCTTGACTAGAGATTCATAGAGCTGAGCTAGAACTTAGACTTTTAGGATCGAAGGGCCTAGAGCAAGTTCCAAGCCGGCTCGTATAAGATATGGCCGGCCGAATTAGAGGTAGAGCTAGCGCTAGAGCTGACCCAAGCTTGGGCTCGGCTGCCTCCCTAAACCCATCATTATTCTGACCACCTAGGATGACGCCAACATCCATGTTTTCACATGCACATACATACATGCATAACTGTCCATTATACGTGCAGGTTTTAAATGTAAGTTGCACACATACAGATGAAAATAATATTATAAATTTGACAGTCACAGAGATGACAGATCTAAATGTTGGGTCAGCATTGAAGACCACCTCACTCACAACCTACAGAGCTACACTACATGAACACCCAGATCAACCCATTTATATATAAATATAAGCAACCCCTTGTGGCTTTCTTAGAGCGGCCTACCAGGTTTGTTTTCTAGGGTTTCTGTTGTTTCTCCTCTATGGCATGCATAGACATGTTCAACAGTGAACATAAGAGCTTGTGTCCACCTATGAGCCCTAGGATCTCCTTCTCCAATGACTTCGTTGACACAGCAGCCTCCGCCGCCGATCATTCGATCAAGCGCGAGAGAATTTGTCGAGATATTCCCGTTTCTTCGGACTTCGAATTCTCGGTGAGTAACTATAAGATGATAGCGGCCGACGAGCTTTTTTCAAAAGGGAGGTTGCTACCATTTAAGGACAATTGCACCAATCAATTGCAGAAGATGACTTTGAGAGACGAACTGCTAGTAGATCTAGAGGGGGACGACGAGGGTTTGTCGAGGCCGCCCAAGGGTCCGATCCGATGGAAGGAGCTTTTGGGTCTTAAGAAGAACCACATTGTGGCCAAGAAGGGTGAGAAGACTGAAGGGCCTTTGGAGAGAGGGGGAAGGAGCTCTGAAGAGGCTTTTGAAACCAAAAAGGCATCACAGGTGAGCGTGGACTATATGAAGATGGACTGAAATCCAAGATTTAATTTATTCTCGATTGAAAAACACGTATCGGTTTGTGTCGTCCGAAACGGGTTCCGATACCAAAATTTTATCCTTGGGATAAATCTGGTTTTATTTTTTTATGATGACCAATTTTTTCTTGTTTGGTGTTGCAGGAGCTATGGTGCGAAGGTGGTGTGAGGTTTAGAGACGTCGAGATCGGAATATGAGGCCACCATCGTTGAAGAAGAAGAAGAAGAAAGAAGAGGAAGAAGGTGGGAGGGTATAGAGACAAGAGTTGACTAGTAAAGAAAAGGGTATTATTACTTGTGTTTGTTGGGTTATTGGTTTTAACTTTTATAACTTTTAAATCTAAGTTTCTTTTTCTTTTGGGGGTTTGTACTCTTTGGAGAAGTTGGTGTTTGGGTGTTTTTAATTAATTTTTTTCCTTTTCAAATTTCTGTACAAATGCTTGTAGTTGAAGAGTGTCATTGTGATACTTAGGATTTTTATATCTACAGAGTTGAAGCTATGACTTGGATTTGGTGGTGTATTTACTTTTGGTAACTGAGAGCATGTGCATCGGGTTAAGCCCCATCCGATAGAATATACAACATATACACTATATTTGATATGGGTCTAATATCGGGTCAAGCAGGTCAAATATTTGATCTCCTTATAGCAGGCCGAATGGACCCACATGTATCACATATGAATACAGATACTATATATATATATATATATATATATATATATATATATATATAGGAAAATGTGTCTATCCTTCATGGAAGGACGGCCACCGTCCTCCAAGCTTTCACATGGAGCTCTATGTGGCACCAAAAATATTATTTCGATGCTACGTGGAGCTTGGGTGCATTGCTTAAATTATCTTTGAAGAAAATAATAATTAAAAACTCATCTCCATCGTGAGTTTTTTGAACTCTGAAATATGGACCAATGAAACCCGTTAAATTTTGACTTATGGGTTTAAAAAGTCTTTTTCAAAATTTCTTTTTTTAATATTGATCTAAACCGCCTACTTGTGTTTCACGTGACACCCAAACAGTTTTTTGGGTGCCACGTGAAGCTCCATGTGTATCTTGGAGGACGGTCACCCTCCTCCATTGGAGGACCTAATCGAGTCCAATATATATATATATATATATATATATATATATATATATATATATATATATATATATATGGGACTCGATTAAGTCAATATATAAAGGATCCTTTAATATTGGCCGTTTTGACCAATATGTATTCAATATATCGCCAAAATGCCAATACGATCGGGCCCATGAGTCAAAAAATCGTCTGATACCGATACGCATCGTCCGATATGTATCGGTTTTAGACTTGGACGGTACGATACAAAGGTATTGTACCGTACCCCCTTAAAAATAATGTACTTATCGCCCGATACGGGCAATGTATCGCCCGTATCGTACGATACAGACGATACATTGAAATTATCGGACAATAATTTCAATGAATCGTCCGATAATATATATATATATATATATATATATATATATATATATATATATATATATATATATATATATATATATATATATATATATATTTTGATTGTCTACACAATCGATGACGACTATGTAGATAATCGTCATTGATTGTGTAGACAATCGAAAAAAAGAAATTTTTTTTTTTCCCGATTGCCTATACAATCGATAGCGACTGTATAGACAATCGCCATCGATTGTGTAGACAGTCAAAAATATTTTATTATTTTATTATTATTATTTTTTCCGATTGTTTACACAATCGATGGCGATTGTCTACACAGTCGCCATCGATTGTATAGACAATCGGAAAAAAAATAAAAATTCAATATATCAAACCGATACATTCAATGTATCGCCGATACATTGAATGTATCGCCTGATACCCGATACATTGAATGTATCGCCGATACATTGAATGTATCGCCTGATACCCGATACGTATCATCCTGGAGGTCAGGACGATACGTATCGATTTACCGATATTTTGATCTTTTATCGGGCCTTAAATTCTTCATAGCTAGAGAGCATGTTTTTTAACCTTGAGATCCCCAAATACACTCATTCCTGGAACCGATATATGTAATACTGGCTTCTATGGACCGATACAAGCCGATATATATCGGATTCATATCATGATTCCCTAAACGTGATGCGTTGGCCTTAAAAAAGTAAGTTGTGCGTTGTCAGATTAGGCTTGTTTTTATTACCCTATATATATCAATTTTTGTTAGGTAGAGGGCCTATGCATGTGCGTGCCCTTCTCAGATCAATGCCCAGAGTGTTTTTGGATGTATTGTCAAGTGTTCCAAGCATCCGACAGAACCGCGGTTTGACCGGAACTGTGGTATCTTAGGGTGCAGTCCTGAACTTGGACCGTGTTTTACGATTTGATGGTTGGGAACCGTCAAACCGGTCCAACACTCCGGCCCTGTGAACCGCCCGGTTGATTGAGACCTGTGAGTTCTCAATCAAGTAAGGTCTGAATTTGGGAAGATTCAATCGGAGCTGGTCTAAATATATGATTCAGGCGGTCTGATCGATAAACTTAAAAAAATTTCAAAAGGGTAATAAGAAGTCGAACTTTTTTTGAAAACTATTCATTACTTTGAAAAAGAAAATGGAGATCATTTTTTACCCGCAATCTCCATATATTGGATCTTCAAATCATAGACGTACTATTAGACATTTAGCTTTTCATTCCTGTGGCATACATTTTTTATTCATTTGACATACATCCCAAAAAATGAATGTGCACCATGTTTGATGATACGCTAGTGATCTTGTTCACTTTTTTGGACGTTTGCCAAGTGATCTTATTCGGTTTCATGGATGTGTGCCATGTGGAATCAACACCCCATGTAGTGATAGACCTATGATCTTAAGATGTATTGTGGAAGATTGGGACCAAATCTAGTTGCAATTGAAGGTCCCCATTTATAATTTACCTATTTTTCAAATTTGATATAAGCATATTTTTATTTCTAATATGCTTGGTTGGTCAGGCTTTGTGGGCCGGTCCATCGGCCATATATATATACATATATTCATGACAGTCATTTAAACACCAAAATGGTGTGTAAATGATCATACACCATTAAATGTTTAGATGTGGGAAATCCACCCCATGAAAGGATAGATCATGAACTGAAGAGCCATGGGCCAAAATTAAAGATCCCATTTTTGGGGGGACTTGAATCATCCAATCTGTGCAGTCTAATCCCAACCGTTGTTCTTAGTTTTAATGGCAGATATTAATGTTTGTCAGCCAGATGGCTCACATTCACTTATGAGCATGATTATTTGGCTAAAATGTTCGAGTGATGGATTGTCACTTGGATAATTTAGAATGGTCACCAAGTGGGCCAGAAGACATAATAATAAAACACATTTCAATGGTATAAGATAACAAAGTCTTATATATATATATATATATTTTATAACCACAAGATTCAAGTTGCTTTCTCCTATATCTAAGTCTAATTTAATGGTGTATGATCATTTAAACACCATTTTGGTGTTTAAATATTGCTCAGGGGTGACCGGTTGAACCACGATGGAACCACTTGAACTGGAACTATATGTTGGATTACACCAACAAGGATTGGAAAAAAATGACACTCTAAAGAGAAGAAAGTTGTTCTTTTGTGTAGAAAAATACTAAAAATGAAGATTAAAGTAATATACTACTTAATGGATTTGGAGTGACTACTTCCCTCATCTGGCAAATCGGCATTCAAAAATGAAATGACATTTGGAGCCATAACTTAACCAATTATTTGTTCAACTTCGTCCAGGCTCACCTGAAGTGATACATGCGCATTCTTTAACGCCCCCATTAAAATTTGAAAATAGAGTGGGGACGTTATTAATAGATCCCATACAGTGATATGAGTTGGCATTCTTCTCAACTGAGTCTCCAGTATATATTCTCGACTCATTTTTTCAAAAGGATTAACAACACTATCTTTCTTTCCCTTCGGTCGGGCTTGTGCTGCTGCTGGTGCTTCTGGCTGCTTTGAAATCTTCCTGGATTTCGTGACAAAGTCCACTACCCCTTCTCTACTGTTGTCGGCATTGACATTTGTCTGCTCGTAACTCAACGAGACCTGATGAGGATTGTAGGTTGATCCCAAAATCTGAAATGGTGTAGCTGCCGGTATCTGATGTACTTGCACTGATGGCTCCGGAGGGGTGGGTAATACCTGGTTCACTTCAGTGATAAATGGTTGGATGATAAAATTGGGCCAGGTTGGGGTGATGAGGTTTGAGGGTGGTTGCACCGGGGGAAATGGGGTAGGAGTAGGCCATTGATAGTTGATAGGTGATGGTGGGGGAAGGGAGACCTGATGGGTTATCGGGTAATTGATGGGGGTGGTAGTATATGATTGATATATATTTATGTGCACATAATTGAAGGGTGTGAGTGATGGGAAATAAGCCCTAAGATCTAAGGGTTCAACTTGTGGTGCTGGGTTGGGAAAATAGTCCGATAAATTCAAGGGTTCAATCACCCCGATACTCTTTTCTTTACAATTTCTTTGCAACGGTGCCACATAACTCTCCTGATCACTGATGTAATCTGACGGATCAAATTTAAACTTTTCCTCACACTCCTCTATCATCCCGATGGTGGGTCTGAGACCTGCTCCTCCTATAGGGTATGGGGGTAATGACACCTGATGTATATTTGCGTGCTGGTTCACTTGAGAAGGTGCAGGTGGAATGATTTTTCCGGCATCAATTAAATCTTGTATTACATGCTTTAATGGGAAGCAGTGATCGGTCGGGTGACCCGGACCATGATGAAAGTTACAGTGAGTGCTAGGGTCATAATTCTTCGGGATTGGATTAGGAGGACGTCGCGATTGGAGGGTAACTAGTCTATTTTCTATTAGCAAAGGTAAAAGTACACATAATGATTTCCCTATGGGTGTAAAAACTCGATTGTAACAGACTCTCCTCTACTCCGGAGTCATCTGCATTCCTTGTTCTCTGGATCTGCTCAGTTCTGACTGGTGCTGACTGGGCTGCCTGAAATTAGAACGAGATTATATTATTATTGGGCTTGGTGTTGGCAATGTTCTGGACATCGGCCCCTGCTCACTTCTCATTCCTCTGCTCTGAGAACCTTCTGACTCCAATGGCTCCACTAGGTATATTTTTGCTTAGGCGACCTTTCCTGATGATGTCTTCACAGCGATTTGTGTTCCTTACCAGATCAGCAAAACTGGACTCCTGCTGATATACTAGAAAGTTTGAGATCACTGGTAAAGTATTTTTAAAAATCATTTCTATTTGCTCATCGTCAGATATCCTGTTTCTAACCTGAGCTGCCAGTGCTCTCCAACGCCCCAAATAATCACTAAAGGTCTCATTCGGGTTCTACTTTAAACAGGCTAAGTTTGACTTATGCGGTTCAATGTCTATGTTGTAGACATATTATTCTTGAAACTAGTACGTCAAGCCCTTCCAAGTCTTTATCATAGATGGTTCCAAGGATGTGAACCACCTCAAGGCTGGACTAGTTAAACTTTTCTGAAAGACCTTTATTAATACTCTTTCGTCTCTCCCATACTGGCACATGTCTCCACAATAAGACTTGAGATGTGCTATGGGATTGTCGGTGCCGTTATATTTGTCAAAAGTAGACATTTTAAATTTTGGAGGCAAGGGGACCTCAGCGAACAAACATAAATTCGAGAAGTCTGTGACGTGGATTTCAGCTCCACCCATCTTCAACAACTGCTTCTGAATTTTGTCTAACTACTCTTTCAACTGTTCTGATTCCTTGGACATGGGGGCCACTTTCTTAGCAGTCGGTTGGACTTCACTTTGGGCTACCAGGGGATGGGAAATTATAGGAGGAGGTTAAGGCTGGTCAATGCCCCAGCATAGGCTCCACTATTCCTAATCTGGTCCTTTTCATACTGCTGGTCTATATAAGGTGCAGTGAGGGCGGGATTCTCTTGCTTGTGCTGCATGGATTAGATGGGAATGGCCTAAATGGGGGTTGGGTGAGTCCATTGGAGGTGAGGGAAGGTTTATTGGGTGATGGGATGGGTGGAAGTCAGATTTTGGGGTGGAGTCTAATGAGGCCATTGGGCATGGGGAAAGGTTTGGAACTGGCTTTGGGATGTTGGGATATAGGTGAATTGGGGTTGATGTAAGATGTGGGTTTGAGCTGGGTATGAGGGTTGTGGGTGAGTGAAATTTTGGAGGAATTGTGAAGGGTGTGAGGCTCCAAGGTTAGGGCCTTGCTGGGCTTGGGGTTTAGCCATAAAGCCTTGGGAGGGTTGGGTTATGAATGTTTGGCTCATAGGTCCTTGGGAAGTTTCGACCATAAAGCCTTGGTCATGATAGGTCTGGCCTATTGGGCCTTGGTGGGTCTGGATCATGGGCCATTGATGGATCTTGGCCATTGGCCCTTGGTGGGTCTGGGCCATGAGCCCTTGATGGGTCTCGGCCATGGGCCCTTGATAGGTTTGGGCCATGGGCCCTTGATGGGTATGAGTCATGGGGTTTTTGGCTATTCAACCTTGGGGTATGTGGGTAGTGGGAGTTTGGATGGTGTGGATGATGGGGGATTGATAGGGGTCATGGGAAAATGAGGCATGGAGGCTTGATAGGGTCTCAGAAGGATCTATGGATGTGTCTTATGGATGAGGGGAGATGTGTTGGGAAGCTTTCCACCTATTGTAGGTTTGGAACATCTCCTCCATCATGGCCATGGAAGGGGGATCAGATGGATATGAGGTATTTAAGGGTCAGAGGGAAAATTAGGCATGACCCCGATAAAATCGGGTATGACCTAGGTGAGGGGTGGGATATTGGGTGGATTAGAGAAATTAGGTGGGGCATTGGTTAATGGATTAGACATGTTTGGGGGAGATGTATGGGGTATAGATGTGGAGGATGAGAGAGGAAAGATGGTCATGGCCCCGATAAAAATGGGCATGACTTGGGTAAATGGAGGGATGTGTAGGGGATCGGATGCGACATGGATAGATGTAGGTGGATTGGGTATGCGTCGGGTGGATGAAAAATAGGTTATGAAAGTGGAGGATGGGGCCGGGTTTTGAATGGGTGTAGATGGAAAATGAGATGGATTGGGTATGGTCATAGAGGAGGGCATGGCTTGGGAAAATAATGGGGAATGAGAGGTTGGATTTTGGATATTTTGGGAAGTGGTGGAAGGGATAATAGGGTCATCGAACGGGCTGGTTATGGTGAGGGTTGATTGGGTGAGGGGGACGGAAGTGAAAGCCTCTTCGGTATGGGAATGGGTTGGAGAATGTGGTGGGGATGAGTTGGGATCGGCGTAAGCCGGGTCCACAACCCACGACATAGCTCGATATCAGGTCGAGTACGAGTGCCTTGGGTGGGGCCCGTAAAGCTTCCTCCTTCTCCCTCTGTGGGAAGACGAAGGGTACGATGATGCCGTTGTACCGACACCAATCAAGACTCTAATTTTGGGTTTTTAATTTCAATTTTTAAAAATTTTTATAAGTGAAAAGAAATAAGGATTCTGGGGCCTTTTAAATTTCCTTCTCGGGTGGCTCTCGTACCCTAAATAGGTCTCGTGGCAAAAGCTCCGAAGCGCTTCAGAAGAATTAAAGGGTAACCCCTTGATCTATTGAAGGCACGAAAACTAATGCAAATAACTCGATCCTTCGAAACGAGTCAAAAAGAAGCTACCTTCTCTTGATCGGCGAGGGCACCTTGGGTGTCGGAGATTGCGAGGCCCAAATAGAGGCACTAAAGACACTAATCGGGGAGTCCGAGAGGTGAAGCAGGCCACAGATTCAGGTTGCTGTTGTCTAAAACAAACCTGGCGCAACTATTAGGTGCGCCAGTGCAAAATTGCCTAGGATAAAGCTGGCGCAACTAATACATGCACTAGTGTATTTCTGGAGAATTTTGCATTGGTGCATGTAATAGTGGCGCCAGGCAAATAGAGGGCTCCAGATAGTTTGACAACAACACTCTCATCTCGAAATGGGTCTTATAACTTGATTTTTCTAAAAGCTATGCTTCCGGGGATTGACTGTTTATATGATCTATCTCTTTCCTCACCGATCCTAAGGGTTACAAGGTCGATGCGGGTCCGTTAACGCTCACTTTTTTCCCAGGTTTTAAGCTTGGTAACGAGAAGGTTACCCACCCGATATACCTCAAGTGCAAGTACTTTCTCAAGTACTAGGTGGGCTGAAACTTTTTCGAATCATCACCACTAGGGGCTGCCGCCGTACTAAGACCCGGGAGTTTGTATGTGTGCCTAAATATCCCAACCCGTAAAAATCTACCTCGTAAAAATCAATTTAAATCTTCTTTGTTGGTTCAATTTTACTTTTCACTTTTAAGAAAGTTTTCTTAAGTTCAAAGACCGGGGGTGAGGATCCCATGCCGCCTCTACAGGCCGGCGTCCACTGTTTATAATATGATTACAGAATTTAAAGGCGCAAGTAGGCCTTGCCAAACGGTTAAAGCACTTAAAATGATGTAAAAGTAAAGAAATTAAATGATAATGTACAGGTAGACTCGCCGATTGGCTAAGGTGCTTAAAATGACGGAAATGTAGAGAAAATTAAGATGGTGTGCAAGTAGGCCCGCCAATCGGCTAAGACTCGTAAAGGACATAAAAGTAGGGGCGAGTAAAATGACGTAATCGGAGGGGTGAGTAAAAAAATAGTAAAAAAAATAGCAATAAATGGTTAGTAAATAAACAATAAAGAGGCCAAATTTAAGGGGAAGCTCTACTAGCTACTCCCCAGCAAAGTCGCCATCTGGGCAACTGTGGATTTTTATCAAACCTGTTGCGATGATGTGCTCATAATAAATATTTAGAGTCGCCACCCAAAGCTTTTGGTGTTCCAGGAAAACCAAATCAAATTTAAAGAGCACCGAAGTGCCAAAAATTGACTCTGAATCCGGACTACGCCAAAGGCTCTTGGGTAGGGGCTTCGGTTATCGATTGGGAAGGTGTTAAGCACCCAATCAACCCGCTTAATACGGTCTCTACTTATGGCCAAAACAAAAATGATATAAAAAAAATTAAAAAGCTTTCCTCTTGCCCAAAGGGCCTTACAATCCTATTTGTACTCCTCCGTTCCTACCAAAAATTCAGCGGCGTAATGGTACAAATGAGAGGATGGAGGAAGAACAGAGAAGGTAGATGAGTAGAGGGGAGAGCTGGAACTCTCGGGCCCTTGTTGAACCGTTGTGGAGCCTTGCGTTGTCTTACTTCGGTGAGCTTTTGATGGCTTGTATAGCTTGATGATAGATTCTAACTCCTAGGGTGGATAGCTAAGAGGTAGAGAGGGGAGGCTAGGGGATAGCACACACCTAAACTAAAGCTTTTAGGTGAAAGGCTAAGGTTTTTAGAAGGTTTGAAGGTTCTGGAATTTGTGTGTAAAGAGTGCACTAGAGGAGAGAGAGAAGGGATTCCTTAATCTTTTACTTTGTAAATTTTTTCAAGCCTTTGTAAAGGGAGGGGTGCCTCTCTATTTATAGGAAAAAGAGAGGTTAGGAGGGTGTTTGGAGGCTAACTTGGATTAGCAATTAGGTAATCTAGTCATCTAAGGTTTTCTAGGATTTTTGGAGCCTTGAAAAGTGTGAAGGTTAGCTCCAATGGTGGATGATAGGGTGAGACTTTAAACCACTTAAGGGGTTATAAATAGATAGTGAATGGGTGTAACAGAACTAATAAAATACACCCCAAAGGTCAAGATGGTCAACAAGTCAAACTCTAATCTCAATTTTCGAGGTAAAAATACAGGGTTACTATTTATAAGCCTGGCGGAACTAATAGGTGCGCTAGACATATGTACAGTAAAACAGTGTTTCTACAGGGTTTGAAAGTTGATTGCCTGAGGTGGGGGCCCACCTTATAGCTGGCGCCACTATTAGTTGTGCCAAGCCATTTCTGGAGAGAAATGGCTTGGCGCAAGTAATACTTGCACCAAATCCCTAAGGGGAATTCCACAAAATTATAAATTTGCCCCTGAGCTTCGGAATGCGATATATTCTTGTATACAGCTTCGATTGGGGTGATCCTTGGCTTGTTGGAAAGCTGAGGACTTTTACTTTTCAATGGTATATGATTTGATCATAGTATAAGGTCACAGCTAGTCCCGGTGCACCACTTTTTATCCATTGCTCGGGAAAGCTAGGTTTGGGTCCGAAATGATTTCTAAGGGTTGGGATGAGTTTCTAAGGGTTCGGGAAGGTTCTTAAGGGATCTAGGTTGATTCCTAAGGGTTTCAAATGGCTCCTAAGGTTGAAAAGGTTTCTAAGGGTTCCATATATGACATTAAAAGCTCGGAGATGCGCCTCCCTCGAAATGTGTCTCAATCGGGCCTTGGGCCAAATTTGGGTGTCTATAGATGCCCCTCTTCAGTATTCGATCACTAATGATCGAATGCCAAAGAAAAGATACATCCGAAGAGGCCCAAGGCATTACTGATGGGTCCGCTGTATTCAGAGTAAACTTCAAACATCAGACGGGTAACATGGTAAGAAAACGAAAGCCCTGTATGTCAAAAAAATGATCATTTCTCAAGGTAATCGGTCCTCAAGCGGTTAGCGACATTATTGGGTATAACCAAGGTGGAATGGGTTGTGAAAGCTCAATAGCTGAGAAAAATGTTCGCTTCTCAAGTTGCAAAATCCCGTTAGTCGGGAAAAATGGTCGCTTCTCGAGATGATTTGAAGGAGTTTGATGTTCGAGATTCATTCTGAATACAACAACTTTGTAAGTAAGGGGGTGATTGACCCACATTCAAAGATAGGTACAAAGCCAATACCCAAGTTTCCACAGTTTGTGTCCAATCGTATGAGGTCTTGACCGCCTCATCTGATTGGTCACGGGTGCCCCTGCTTGAAGCAGGGTTCGAGATCTTTGGGCGAACCCATCAATCCCGCAGTTTATTTAGCACGACTATCCGAGCGGAACAAATAGATATTACAACACTTTTTGGGAGTACGTGCTATCTTTTCTAAGCACATGTTTTTTGTTATTTTATGTGAGAAAATTTTGACTTTTTAATTTTTATCATTTTATGTGATTTATTGGAATTTTCAAAGCTATCATTTTATGGGATTTTTTGTAATTTTCAAAGCTATCATTTTATGTGATTTTATTCTATCACCTTATCACTTTATGTGACTTTATTCTTTTATTTTATGTGAATTATTTTTAAAATTTTCTTTATCTTTTTATGTGGATTTTTTGGATTTTTAAAACTATCATTTTATGTGATTTTTTGGTTTTTCAAAGCTATCATTTTATGAGATTTTTGGTTTTTCAAAGTTATCATTTTATGGGATTTTTGGAATTTTCAAAGCTATCATTTTATGCGATTTTATTCTATCACCTTATCACTTTATGTGACTTTATTCTTTTATTTTATGTGAATTATTTTTGGGATTTTCTTTATCTTTTTATGTGGATTTTTTTAGATTTTTAAAACTATCATTTTATGTGATTTTTTGGTTTTTCAAAGCTATAATTTTATGGGATTTTTGGTTTTCAAAGCTATCATTTTATGGGAATTATTCTATCATTTTATGTGAATTATTTTTGGCTTTTTTATGGATTTTTTTTCTATCATTTTTTTGAACTTTTTCACGTTTTCTAATGTAGGATCGGGATGCTTATTGGTCTCGATCCATTTTATTCTAGCACGGCTTCCCGGCCAAGTCGAATGAGGATCGACATACCATTTTGGAGCATGTGCACCTGCCGGGGTCAACAAAACAATGAAAAGGGGTACCAGGCTATGCATGTGACCAGCACCAGGCCCAAAACCTAGCCCATAAGTGACTTGGCGTAACTATTAGTTGCACCAAGCCAACTGAGGGCCCAAAATAGCCTTGTGCAACTAATAGGTGCGCCATGCATGGCTGGGGATCGAATTTAAAGAGACCGAGTTCGGGCAGCAGGGGTGTATTTTCAATTTTTTTTCCCCCTCTCCAAATCGAAAAACAGACCTCCCCTAAGAAGGGCCGGAGGAGGGGCCCGACGTGGTTTACTATCCTTGTGGGGAAAAATTCCTTGTAGTAGAATGCCAGGCAGGCCCATAGCTTGAGATGCAGGGCGAGGCTGCCTGAGTCGGCCTTCTCTACCAGCAACACATCCATATTTCGAACTTCGGTATTGCGGGCAAGGTAAAAGATAAGTTCAATTTTTTTCATGTGCGATTTTGCTTTATTTCCATGACCTGATGCATCTTTCTCTTTTGACGCAGGACTTTTATCGCTACATCCCATCCGTCGTGAAGTATTTGCTTGAGCAGGTGGGTTTCAGAGAGTTCTTATCCTGCCCCGCCATGAGGGCGAACGCCGCATACCTGAGAGCTTTGATTGAGAGGTTTCACCCAGAGACCATGTCTTTCGACATGGCTTTCACTGAGCTGACCCTGACGCTCGTGGATTGGGCGATGATTACCGGTATCAGGGTAGGAGACATTCCAATCGCCAACCTCGCAGTGCTAGCCGAGATGATATTATCTGATTGATAGGGGATTACCCCTCCTGTGGAAATTTGCATGGTGCCGAGGTCAAGATGACCTGGCTGTCTGAGCTCTATGGGTTGCATGAGTTGGTAGATTTGGGCCAGCCAGATTTAGAAATTTACATTGAGCCCGAGCGTGCGATCGTATTGGCCCGTATCACGCTCCTGATCTTGTTGGGCAAAACCCTCTTTGCCAATGCAAGCGGCGGTCGAGTCAACTAGTCACTGCTAAGCCTCATGGATAATTGGCTCGACATCCACAGATACGATTGGGGCGGGGCTGGATATACGATGTTGATGTATGACATAGCCCGAGTATCCATTGGGGATGCAAAGTCCGTTGTTGGTTTCTGGCAGGCTCTGGAGGTAATCTCTAACTCTTCTGCTTTTATCAGTTTTACTTGGATGGTCATTGTATGCTACTAACTTATCTTTTGTGCATTGCTCTCCTCAGGCATGGGGGTATCTTCACTTTCAGCGCGGACGCCTGCTTCTCCACTCTGAGGTATACACCTACCCCCTCCTAAGCAATTTGAACAAATTCCAGCGTCGAGACATGGGCATGAAGCATCTGGAGATGGGCCTGAGGTCCCAATTTGATCTGATGATCCCCGAGCAGGTAAGGCCTTTTCTCCTCTGTTTATTTCAGTTCAAAAATTCTCCTTTGTTATTATGTTGCCTTTTTTACTGATTGGCCACCTCTTGACTTGGGCAGATCATATGCGATCGGTACATTGGCTCTGCTTTCTGGGACCGGGCTTCCATAGGTCCATCTTGCCTCTTTAATAACCGCGCATTGTCTTCTTCTATGGGGCATGGGCTAGGACCTACTACCTGGGGGAGCGGGTAGTTCATCAATATCAGGGCTACCCTGCCACATCCATGGATCCTCCTGCATATGTCCTGGACCCCGTGGGTAGTATCGAGGAGCTTACTGCGGCCTTCCTCCAGAATGGGATCCTCATTAATGCCCTTCTCATGCCCGGAGACTATCGGCTATGGTATGAGTCTTTGCTGCATCGGTTTATTCTACTGCATTTTGTCCCTAGAGTCAATTTCCTAGCTTTCGGTGGGCCGCGCTCACAGGTAATTCTCTTTTCTCTTTTAGATTGGTCCCCTTCAGGTTTTGATTCAACTTTTGTTTCTACTGAGCGAATCTTGATCTTTTCCACAGTTTATCCAGTGGGATGATTCAGATGATGAAGGTGGAACGGCGGCAGGTACTACTGATGCTTCAGGGACAGGTCCCTCAGATGTAGGTCCTTTCGGTGTGAGTCCCTCAGGTGTTAGTTCCTTAGGTGCTGGTCCTTCAGATGCCGATCCTTCAGACCCTTCTTGCATGGGTATCTTAGGTGGTGCACCTGCTGTGGTTCATGGGACCTTCAGGCGAGTGAGCTGTCCTTAAAAAAGCAGTAGTATTTTTCAATGACATATTTAGACCGTCGTTTATTTCATCAAAATAATGACTGTCTTCGGCTGTCGACCACAAACAACGGTTGTGAGCTGTTGTTTTTTATGTCATTTAAAAAAAAAAAAACACTCACCCCATTTTTTTTACGTCCCATTATGACTGTCGTTTTTCTCTCATATAATGGCGGTCATAGATGAGAAGAAAAACAACGGTTTTCGACCGTCGTTTTTATATATATTTTTTCAAAAAAAAAATAATACATTAATTTAAAAAATAATAATAATATAAATTAAGTTCAGAATAAAATTAGCATAGAATCTTTCACCTGCATATAAAAAATTAATGCTTCCGATCAATGATCACTGAATAAACATCCAAAGGGGGCCCAATAACCATTACACAAGCAATAAAAACACAAAAAGAAACAAGATAGATCTTCTTTTAAGTGATAAATAAAGTTTCATAACTGAAATATCATTGTAAAATTATCATTTACAAATCGGTCTACAGAGAATAGAGAAAGAAACCTATTTTTATCTTCTAAAGTAGAAATATCTGATTCTTCGACTCTAGGAATTGAATCACTAGAAGGAAAAAGAATTTAGAATAAAAAAAATTAGGTTAACCTAATTTCAAACTATTATTGCGCCTGCCTCTTTTATTATCATTTGAGCTTGATGAACCGATGGAGATGAAGTGATCATTAGGCACAATACCAGTCCCACTGGCAAAGAAGAGCATGCAGTAGTTGTATATCTGTTTCACACAAAGAATCGAGTCATCAGATTACATTAACAATTATTCTCAATCACTAGTTATTTCCAACATAGCACATTTTAAAAAAAAATGAGGAAGGGGAGATAACAGATAAAATGGTAAGTATTCTGATGGATAAATTACCTTCTTAGGCTTTTAAAATTGAACCATACTGAACCATACTGAACCATACTTGCTTCAAGTTATTTAGAGGTCCTACTAAGCACTCATGTTTCTAATGAGATAGGTATCAAATTCAGCAACCATTATTTAATATCCTTAACAACCAAAAGCTTGCCTGGTAAAAATAAATGCATCATCATACAAGTTAAAAGTAAAACATGAGCTAACCCAATTAAGCATGTAGTGATGTACAACACATGTCAAAACAAAAGTACATTATTTACTTTTCCAGTGATTATGTAATGATGTACAACACATGTCAAAACAAAAGTACATTTTTTACTTTCCCAGTGATTTTTTTATTTCCATTTTGAGAAGATCGAATTTTATTAAAGACAAGTAATATAACTAAAGGAAACCAATTTGGTTCTCCAATACAAAAAGTTGAAACAAAATGCCAAGCCGTCCGTTCCCTCCCTGTAGCTATGTTAGCATTAAAACTTGGATAAGCAGTAAAGAAACACAGACAATTTCTTTTGCTAATATTCCCTGATCAAACATAACTAGACTAGATCTAGATATACCTCATAAAAAATAAGACCAAAAGAGAATGCATCAACACTTCTGTCAAATATTTCATCCCTGTAAAACTCACGTGCTATGTATAAACCTAGCACAAGGAAGAAACAATCATTATCTGGTTCCAAGTAAAGTGGTTGCACCAGCAATTCAAATAATGACCAAAAAAAATATCATTTAGGTTTATTCCCCAATTAAGTATAAAAAGAATAACTATTGCAAAAGATTGTTAATTTTCAAGGCGAAGAGTAGAGTTCAGCAGACGGTACTTTGTTGCTTCAAACTCAAAACTCTTAAAAATTAAACATGACTAGGGCTAGAGCAAGAGTATCAGCAAATCAAATAAAGATTCAAGAAGGTGCCAAAATAAACTATGAAATGATTTCTTCAGGTCTTTCTGTGGGTCGTACCTGGGTTCACGTGTACAAGGGTTGGGCTCCTCCCAAACTGTCCATTTCCCAAATGATCCAGCGTTTGCCAAAAGAGTTGGCTCATAAGAGACATTAGACAACAACAATGCCTAATACATTGAACTTTGATGGCACACTAATGATTAAAAAATTAATGGCTTATCCCACTACAAGAATTTAGGTAAAATGACATTTTTTATGCTTCATATAACATAATTAGTCTTTTTTTCATGGCTTAGTTCATTAGGTGTTTTTAGATTTGAACAATTACCGAATAACCAAAAAGTAAATCAAACATATAGACATAAATTCTGTACATGATAAATAGACAAGGTAATTGAACACAATAGCATTTAAAATTCAGCAAAAAAAAATTGGAGCTAGAAATACTAAGCTATAAAACAAGTCATTGAGCGAACATGAATGGATGCCTTCAATTATATGTGTGTGTTTGTGTGTCAAATCCCAAATCCAACCTAATTGGATGCAAGAATATATGTACGAGCAGTAATTACCATCCCCTTCTCCTGGTGATGGCATGGATTCATCCGGTTCACCTAACTTCATCCGTTTTTCTGGTCCATCATTGGCCCCATTTCCAAAATCCTCTTCATCTTCATCTGCACTTAGTTTAATGGCCGGTGCCACAAGCTTTGACTTCTATTTCAGACTGATGCAAGTTTGCCACTCGAACTAGATGTTATAGGTTTCCACGTCTCATTCGATTTAGACTGAAATGATCACTTATTGATGTTAGTGTTGGGCCGCTAAGTCCCAAATGAATTGGCGGGAATACCAGATTCAGACTTTTCGGATGCCGATCCCTTCTCTTGCTTCTCTTGATATAGTGAGAGCTAGGAAAACAATCTATCAGAGCATATTCTTATCAAAGTACCACAGTGATGTCCAAGCTTCTCAGAGCCTATGTGACAAAGGCATTTCAGTTTTACAAAGTTAATTTGTATGTGCAAGCAATGAATCCCTTAGTAACAATCTACATCACTCAAATTGGAAGTACATAAGATCAAAACATGAAGCAACAACAAAATTTAGGGAAAAAATATGAAAAACTATGTACCCCACCAAGATGACGATTTAGCCAGGTGAAGATTACATACAATCATATTTGCCAAACTTTCAGCATCCTTTGCATCCTGAAACAATTGCAACATCAGCTTTCTCTTGCTCCACAAAGCTATAAAAGAAACACATAATTTATTCTTCAATGAAATGGTATCTTGAATTCCAAAACGTGCCCTGTTCAAAGCATCAAGCAATAGTGATTCAGCTTCATCAAAGCGTCCCATGTGCATGCAGCAAACAACCTTTCCATTCAAAATCGTTCCTGTCATCTGACACTGCTCAGAGAAATCTTGGATGATACGATATGCTTCTTGCATCTTCGAACCACCCTGATACCACAGAACAATATGATCATTGGTCAAACCTAAGACATTTTTCCACCTATAGTTAATGCAGAAACCAACCATACCACTGCTAGGTTCAACCATGCATTTGCAAGTTGGGTTAAAGAGTGGTCTTCATCAATATGTTGCATTTGTTTCAGCAGTTTCTCTGCATGATCAAACCTATGCATTTTGAGGTATATTTGAACATTCAATGTGTACCTGAAAAAGAAAAAGCGGGCAATCAAATTTGAGAGACAAAGAGAACACTTCCATATATACAGAAGTTGAGTTTGTGGTTCAAGTGGATTCCACTGGCAGCTGTAGTTGCACTGCACATTTCTTAACATGTAAAAAGAGTCGAAATACACAAATTTATGAGTCAAAATACACAAATCTACAGCTTTTTCAACCATTGGAATGTAGTCATTAGAGTCGGAAATAGTAGGGGAATTATGTTCACTAAATTGAGCCTAAAGGTGGAGCAATAAAAAAAAAAGAGAAAAGATTAAAACAGTTCTAACTTTCGTCAAATTGATAGCTTTAAATTGAAAGAACAGAGAACAAGATTGAAATACACATATTCAGAATGTGTGATCCATCTATCTTTTCATGTGATGCCATCATCTTTGCTATAGGAATTCGAATCATTAAGCTATTTAATGTGAAAGCACTCGTACAGATAATAAATGCACCATTAAACTTACCTTATTCTGATATAAGATTTAGGTATTTGAGGGAAAGTAGCTCCGTTCCTGCAAGGAAAAAAAGCAAACATAACTAGTCTAATGCCAAACTATATGGGCTGCAACGCATCGACACATGAATAAATGAATAAAGTTATAATTACCTTATCAACTTTAAAGGCTTAAACCTGTAAAGGCCAAATTCATCTTGTGAAATTCTAGCAACCTATATCTCTCTCGAAATTTTTTTCATTGAGGACGAATCTAATGCCACCCAATCCAAAATATGACAAGACAAGTTCCCAGAATTTTCTTTGGAGCTTAAATAGGATAGAATCAGACGCCCTGTTGAATGCATAATAAAGCAGGAAATATTTTAATGGTAGCACTAGTACTAGCAAGTGGACCTTGAGACACACAAAGATATTAAAGAGGAGAAATCCTTACAACTTGTGACCAAAATGTATGGTTGCAAGATTTCTTAAGGTTGCATATTTTTTGTGCACCTTCCAGTTGAGCCATAGGCCCCAACTCCATCTTTGTTGCAATCTTAAGTCCATTAAAACCACCTTTGTGTCTTTTAAGTCTTCAAGAGGCACACCTGGTGACTACTTTTGAGATAAAAGGAGCAGCAACTTTCTACAAAGATGACTGAAACTAATAGGAGACGACATTCACACAAGTCACAACAAAAGGACCCATGAACATTTCTTTCACCCTTTATTTTTCAAAAGGAGCAGCAGCTTGGCCAATGGAACATCCGACTGTATCCCTACATCCTCCATCAACCCTTCCGCCATCTTTTTCAACGATATCTCCATGACATTTCCAAAATCAGCACTGCAACAAAGCACAACATCAAAATCAAGAAAATTTGTACTTGGAATCTGAAATAGAGCTGGTAGCCTGGTATTTTTAAGTGACCCAACCTGATCACCAATGGTCGTAACTTGGTCATCAATTATGTACATGCAGTGCACGAGAACATCTCTATATCAGATCATCCGCCCGGAGTGCATCAATAAGCTCTCTATCATGTTATTCAAGATTTTGGACAATTTATCTGTTAGCTGTTATAAGACTGCCGTCGTGTATTAAGGCGCTATTTGGACATGTGAGGTTTTAGGTAATTGGAATAGAACAACTAACATTTAAAGGGGAAAAAAGGCTGTCAGAATAACTGAAAATTGGTGCAATCCATGCTTTATGATGCGGTGCAAATAGGTCCTATGTCTTTGCTGGTTGGCCATGTCTTGGTTTTGACCAGAACATATCAATCTATAATGTTCAGGACTACACATAATAAAAGTGACTCAATCTGTTCTTCTTTGAGATGTTGGAAATGATGGCAATATATCCGTAGGTCCAGATATATTTCGGTGTCAGAAGTAATATCTGGTGTGTGTCCATATGTTAGAGTTGCGAGTGTTTAGTTGTTGGTTTAGGTTTAGTCTCACATTCAGTAAAAATATAAATGGTGTCCAAGTTGCTCTCTATGCAAGGGCACAACTCATCTAATTCACTGGCAAGCTTTATGCTTTATCCAACCTTATCCAGACATGATATCAAAAAAATTGGTGAGAATTGAGATTTTAAAAATCAATGGCCCCCAACTTAAAGAAAAGGAAAATAATCACTTTGTTTTGATTGACTACAGAAATAAATAGGCGTGATAGTAACAACTTAGTCAAGTAATACCTTCATGAGGGAACAAATCACAAAATAGGCGCTTCAAGGATCCATAATCATGATGTTGATCAAATGTCAAGGAGTGGCAGTAATGGAAGTATGATGCAACCTCCACTGGATGAGACTTGCATAAAACCTTTAAAAAGAAGGATCAAGTCAATGAGTTGACTTATTTATATGAATTGAATGAAAAATGAAAAATCAAGCAGCAGATGCATACTTCAATGGGTGTTGGAAACTTCTTCTCACATATCTTATCATATGTTTGCTTCTTTGTGACTGCTTTTAAACCCTGCCAGGGAAGGCTGCGTGCAATGAAAGCTGACAAGTTGAATGAAAAATAACAACAACTGCATGTAGCATTGGCATATGACTTCTAGGCAATAGACAGAATATCTACAATATCAGAGCAGATGAAAATTTTATGCCTAAAAGTTGTGAACACCTTACATAATGCAAAATATTACTATGATGGCAAAGACCCAAAACTCAATATAAAAGTAAAACAGAAACGTTACTTAAGGGTGTGTTTCGATATATGGAAAAATCATAATCTCAAGTAATTTCCTAGTCAAAGGGATCACAGTCTACTACTAAAATGCATTTAACCACCATTATTGAGTAAAAAATAAAAATAAAATCAAAATAATAAAAAAAGAAAAATGAAGAAAGCTGGATTTTAGTAGCAAACCACAACCAAAATTGTCTCAGATTTGACTAGAAAACAACTTAGATTGAGATCTTATTTAAACAAATATGCACAGGGCTTGCGCACGCACACACACACACATATGTATATATATATATGTAAATATATGCAGCCTAAGACTATGGTGACAAATTTTGTTGCTATATGTTGAAAGGCATATTTTTCCCATCGTGCTATTCATGCAGTCATACGAAATATTAACAATGCAAGCTGCAAAAACTTCCAAGAAAAATCTAATCAATTATAGAACCAACCCAATTCTTCAGGCCCCTAGGTTGACAATAAGAGAAATACTAACAAATCATATTTTCAAATTACAATTCCTATATCATTTCCATCTCAAATTGATCATTTAGAAACATATGGTTCATATATGTGCAACAAGAAAAACGTAAAAGTTAAGAGTGATAAGAAGGCATACCTCCCTCCCAAAAAATACAAGAGAACATAACCAAGAGATTCCAAGTCATCCCGCCGGCTTTACTAAACAAAAATGGTGTTCTTTTTAGGCTTTCTTTTATATTTCGCATCTCTAGTAGTGTGTGTTTCCAACATTACTTTATATGGTGCCTAGCATTCAATTTAAAAAAAATCTCTTCTTTCAATTATGCTCCTATATTTTGCTGGTCTAACAAAATGTTCCATTTACTTTACAGATTGGTGACAAGCAAAACAGAAACAGGAATCTTTTCGAGGAGGTGGACAAATTAGGCATCATTGTTAAAGATAAAACAGGAGAAACATTTATGATTCCAAATACAGCTTTTGAGGTAGGAATGTTGGAATTCGCAAATCCTGCTGCAACTGATTGGTTCAAGCAAATCCTATGGGAAATGGTTGATAGTGGAGTGATGGGTTGGATGGCAGATTTCAGCGAAGGACTACCGTTAGATGTCTGCCTCTTCACATGTCTATAAGATTCTATACCTTCCTATCGTCTTGAATATTTTGTTGCCAAAAAATTTTGATAAAGCATCTAACTAGGGGGATTCACTGATTTAGGTGAGGACCCAATTTCTACTCATAACAGATACCCCGCAATATGGGCTAAGATAAATAGGGAATTTGTGGATGAGTGGAAATCAAGGCGCTATGCAAAGGAGAGAGAAGGCCTAGAAGAGAGATTGGTCTTTTCAGATAGAACCCCACCAAGTACACAATGTTGTTTTGGGAAGGTGACCAAATGGTAAGTTGGCAAAAGAATGACGGGATTAAGAGTGTTGTTGTCGGTTTGCTCAGCAGCGGACACTCGGGTTATGCCTCCAATCAGAGTGATATTGGAGGCTACTGTGCAGTAAAGATTCCATTTGTTAAGTACCGAAGAAGCAAGGAATTGCTTCTCTGTTAGATGGAGCCAAATGCATTCAACACAGTTTTCTGGACCCATGAAGTAAGTTCTTGTTGTCATGCATGATGCATCATAAAGTAAATTCAAAAATACCTTAGTGAGATAATAATCTCGTGAAACTAGTACATTAACGGATTCATTAAAATATCGAAATGTGGCAAAACCAACTGATACGTGCATAATACCATATGGAAATAACACAAGCATTCGTATCCATTTTGGTGGCCTGGATTTCTGTAAATGTCAAGTTGTTCCCTTGTTTCGTAACTGTATCGATGTCCATTGAGTTAATGTTTTAAGAATCGAAGAGACTGTTGTATACAAATACAAAAACCCTTCAAAAGGTCTAAGAATGCTCATTGAATTGCTGCTAATATCATTTTGGTGGTTACCGACAGGGAAACAATCTATCTGGCAACATCCAATTCTATTCAAACCACTGCACTTTCTCTCACTAATGAAATTATGTGAGGAGTTTCATCAAACTGTTTATATGTAGCACAAAAATAGATCATAGAAAATCCAAGAAAATTAATTCAAGCTTACCTTTGTAGTCAAAAGGAAGACTTATCCAATGCAACAACGAGTGATCTACAGGTGACCTGCAAGATTGGAAGCAACAAATGGCTTAAATAGATAAAAGAACATAACCCCATTAATGCATTCAGGAAAAAGAGGTTCAAATGTATGATTTGGACTGAGTAGTAAATGTGGATGAGCCCATCATGCCCCGATGTGTTTATCAAAGATTGAGATAAAAAAGCATACGTATCATGTGATTTCAAATGACCAGCAATATGATTTGGTACGCTGCAAATACGATTTTACGAATCCCTTTTTTAGCAAAAATGAGATTGATTGGTAGCGATGTGACTATTTTTTATGAGATTCAATCCTCATGTGAGTCTCATCTGCAAAAGTCCCAATTTTGATGAGATTTATTTGCAGAAGAGAAAGCTCTTCAAACTATTTTTTTCACTCGATGCTGCATAACGGGAGGAGGATGGGGGCTTTAGGTTGCCTACTTCGACTACTTCGACGCACCATTATACCTAGTGGTGTAGATGCAGCAGAAAATAAGGAAATTACTAATCCTAACTTTTGTAGATTCAATCTTCAAATGATCATTAATTTATAAGCTACAAAATCAGGGAGATAAGGAAAAATAAAGAAACCCTAGCAAACTCACTCGAATAATGCACTAGCTCAGGAAAAACGATGAAGAAACTAAAAAACTCACTCGAATTTAGCTTCTATCCACCACGAGTGCGCCTTTGTCCATCTAGAAAGCACCAGCCGTCGTAGAATCTAAGCTTCCATCCACCGCCATTATCTTGAAACTGATCGTCATGCATGTAGAAAGCATCAGCCGTCGACACAAAGAACAATTCCTTCTCCGTCTAGAAATGGATCTGCTCTATGGAGTAGATCATGTCTTGTTCTTCTGTGCATCAAAGAGGAACTAGGGTTTGGTGAAAAAGAAAAAAAGAGGAAGATAGAAGGGTAGTAGTTTCGAATTAGTTTCTACCTTTTTTTCATATTTTAATATTTATAGGGTATATTTGTTAAAAGCGCAAATTTGCCCATTGAACAATTATACAATTACCCGCTTATCCTTTTCTTAAAAAACTACGGTTCTAAAGTGTTAAACGACTAGTTTCAGGTGTTGATGTATTTACCATTGATCTACTCAGTGGTTCCTTTTACACCATTATTGTCTAGGTAACACTGGCCAGTATTATTCGCTTGCAGCCCCTATATTGCATTCCTACTGTTGTTCATTGCTACAACTTGTACATGAATCTAATCCAGAATATCTTGCTTGGTATGAGTTAAAAAGTAGAGTAATATTGTGTTTATCAATCCAATACACATAATATATATATATATATATATACTTTATTTCTTTATTTATTTGGGTCACCTTATATATATATATATATATATATATATATATATATATACTTTATTTCTTTATTTATTTGGGTCCCAAGGTGATCTTTCCTCCACGCAATAGTTTGGTACACAGAACTTTTGGCCAGACTACCTTTTCCATTAGTCCAAACTGTGTTTGGAAATCGCATTCAATCATTAGGAATAACGGAATCTGACTGCCCTTTTTAGAGATTGTTCCATGAGCGTCCCACTTGTAGGCCACATGGCAAAAGTGTTGGGACTCCAACTCATAAAAAAGGCAGCTCATATTGGAAGCTACCCTGGACTGCAAAAAAAAAAGAAGCTAAGAGACATGCTAATATTGAGCTGCCAGGTGGAATGCTTTTATTGATCAAAAGATGTGCACCACGTGGCATATGAGTGAGGCAGTCATGGATGCTGTCAGCTGAGTGTGGGACAATAATGTAATGTCGAAAGAGAGAAGGGAGCAATAAAGTTAAGAATTTAAGTTAATAAGATTACCCTTTGGGCGAACTATGGAACAAAACAGAGAGAAGAAAAACACTGAATCTCATGTTCATGGCCAAAAAATATTTTTCACGCAGAAAAAAGGAAATATTTCATTCACTCAAATTTGTGTTCACGACCAAAAATATTCTTCTCACAGAGAAAACAAGGAAATATTTTCATTCACTCAAACCTGAAAATCAATGACTGTTTTACATGTAAATAGATAAAGTAAAAAAAGTAAAATCGTAAATGCTTTCAAATTTTATCCAAACTTATACTTAACTAGTATAGAATTACTCTAAATGACTTTGTTTACTATCCCTATATTGTAGGATCCTAAAATCCACTCAAAATAAGAATTGAACTGTGGTTTACAACGTTTTCCCATTTGTGATTTGATCCACATGTCACTAGTCTACCACCTTTATTTCTTCTCCAATTTCTCATAAATTTAGCCTCCAAATCTTTCTCCTACCACTGTTTTATAGGCGTCTTAACCGAGAGTTTCCAATCTTTTGAACTCAATATCCCTAGTAAACTAAGAAGTTAACTATATTACCATAACTTCACCTCATGTGATCCTAATTCCTAGAAACCGTGATACTCATTAGGAAGATAAAGAATAGTTAAGTGGTACTAGAGGAGGCTCATGACAGATAATTCTTGTGACTTAATCAAGATAATTATTCTTGATCACCACTTGGAGAATTTAGATTGGTCATAGATTTGATGCTGTGTACTTGCTATTTTCCTCCTTCAGTTCAGTCCTGCTTTGGTGCTGTGTACTTGCTATTTTAGGTTTAAAAGAAAACACTTAAAGAACATAATAAATTTGAAAGATCAGAAAAGAAATGTTACATATGATTTTTTGTAGCATTATTAAATTTGATTTTTATGTTTACTGATAACATGTGAGTCAAACCAAGTAAGTTTAAATCTGGAGGAGTTGTGTCCCAAATCCCTACTCAGATCATGATCTTGCCAAGTCATAACTTGTTTACTTAGTTAAAGCAATCTTGCTTTGTTAGTGTTTTTTTTTTCATTTTTTTTTTCATGCTTTCTTATTCTCCTTTGAAATGCATCACCATTTTTCCTATCATCTCAATGGCATGTTTGAGTTTTTTTCTGGAACACTAATCTTGATGCATACCTAATGAGAATTGATTGAATATTGGAGTTAAGGGGCTCAAAAAGATCTTAATGGGTTGGTAAATTATTTGTGAGGAATATGATCACTTAGGTCACGTCGTTATCTCAGTTATATATGTATTGAGAATTCAGAGCCTTTTTTACTTATTTGTGAAGAATTTGATTAGCTAAACCAATCAGCCAACCTTGCAAGTTGCAACCACTATGGCCAATACATGGTTGCAAGTGCTTTTTCTATGGTGTGAAGATCACCAACACAATTTGTTTTAACTTGTAGTGGGGAACCATCCATATTTACTCCATATTTTACAATGGTTAAAAATAACTAAAGACGATTCATGTGGTCCATGTGTAAGTTAGATGCTTGAAACAATGACTTGGTTTCCAATCGGCCAATAAAAATAGAAGAAAAATAGATTGAAGTCTTCAATGCTCAAATAAATGCCTATAAGGGAAACAGTGGTTGCAGAAGATCAAGTAGCTAAAGAGGAACATACAAATTCAGCCCTCGCTAGGTTGCACACACTATCAAGCACCCACCATGCAATGTGCAAACTAGAGCCAAATTAGGCAGCGAAAATTGTTTGACAAAGAAAATTTGATCCAGGGCAGATTCCTGGATGGACTAGAGACTTCAACGGTGGAGTAAAGGGGCGGGACTAGGTTCATAAATTACAGATTCACAGGTTGGCAAAGGAATGCAAAATTGGTTTTTAATTTAAAGACCCATTGGTCCTTAGCTCAGTGGCCTAAATGGGCTGGCTTTAAGAGTGTGTTGTTAAAGGTTCAGTAGAAATAAGGGAGATAAAATAAGGGAAAGTAAAAGATTTACTGAAGTGAAATTCTCGGGTTATCTTAGTGTTTTTTTTTCCTGAGATTTCAGTCCTAACAAACAGGAGCTCATGGCACTTAAAAAAGTTTGGTTGGATCAGTTCAATGTGATAAATGAGTGTGCTTTGTCCCACTACAAATCCAAGGGCTTTTATGGATGGCCTGACTAACTACCAGCAAAATGTAAGTACCCACCTAAAACATTTGCTAGCGACGACCAAACTGCTGAGATTGTAAGCGTCACAGATTCCATCGCCAGTGCTTTTGGCAGCAGTTCTTAACTACTGGGAATTCTTACCATACCCCAGCATTAAAGCCTCTGGGAATATGTTGTAAAAAAATCAATATAAATTTCTCTTGTCAGCAGTTCTGATCCGCTGGGTAAGCATTTTTTTGAGTGAGAGATTTGAGCGAAAGCGATTGAGAGAAGATGGGTCATCAATCGGAAAACGAGAAATATATAGGGCAGGTAGAGTGGGTCGTGGGTTAAGTGGATCTAGGTTGGCACAATTACATTGACTTGCTGCTAGCGGTTTTTTTAACCGCCCTAAATTTCTGCCGGCTAAAATAGGTTTTTTTGTAGTGATAAGAACCAATCTCTATAATGCGACTCGATAGCATCAACCCACAATCCCCATTCTCGCTAGCAAATTGGCTTAACTTGGCGGGTAAACCACATGTGTAAAGGAACTAAGGCCAAACAATGTGTAGATACTCTGCTTTCCATGAAACCATGTCTGATTAGTCCTTTATAACTTGGAGTCATCATTGCCAGTCCCAAACCTCAAAACCAGTTAAATATGAGACATTATCCACCTTTAAAATGCCAAGAAAATGTCAAAGAAAAATAGAAAAGTCTAAGAAAAATTATAACAAATTTTAAAAAATAAAATAAAATAGAAATTAAAAATCCTAAAACTCTAATAACAATTACCTACGGAAAAAACCTAGAATTTAGGGTAAGATGGGCATATTTTCATCTTCATATCTGAATCTAAAAGCCATAAATAAGTAAATAAATGACCCCATAAAAACACTAGAAATATATTAGAGTGTTATATAAAAACCCAAGAAAATGTTAAAGCAAAACAGAAAATTCTAAAAAATAAAATAATGACAAAAAAAAAACTAAAATAGAAATTAAAAAGAACTCTAATAACAATAACCTAAGAATCCAAAAACACACCTTAGAATTTAGGGTCATGAGTTTAGATTTTAAGACATTAAAGGAAAAAACCCTAACAAACTCACTCGAATCATGCACAAAATCGGCAAAAATGAAGAAGAAACATAATTTGATCTCAGGAACTGATAAAATCGATTGATCTGAAGCAGAAAACAAGGAAATTACAAACCCTAACTTTGGCAGATTCAATACTCCAATGATCATTAATTTAAAAGTTACAAAATCAGGGAGATTAGGAAAAATAAAGAAACCCTAGCAAACTTGGTCGAATAATGCACTAGCACAGGAAAAACGAAGAAGAAACTGAAAAACTCACTCGAATATGAGCTTCCATCCACCACGAGTGCGCCTTTGTCCATGTAGAAAACACCAATCACTGAATCTAAGCTTCCGTCCACCGCCATTATGTCTAAACTGATCGCCGTACATGTACAAAGCACCAGCCGTCGACAAAGAGAACAATTCATTCTCCGTCTCGAAATGAATTGATCTTTGGAGTGAATCGTCTTGTTCTTCTGTGCAGCAATGAGGAACTAGGGTTGTAATAGAGAAAGAACGAGGAAGATGGATTAGAGTATGAGTTTAGAAATAATTCCTACATGTTTTTTCACATTGTAGTATATATAGGGTATATTAATTAAAAGGGCAAGTTTGCCCTTTTAACAATTATATAATTACCCGCCTATTATTTTGTTAAAAAACCACAGTTCCAAGGTGTTAAACGACTGATTTCAGTCGTCGATGTGTTTATCACTGTTTCAGGCAGTGGTTCATTTTACATTGTTATTGTTGTTTTTTTCTCATTTTCACGTAGTGTGGGCATAACCGAGGTGGAATGGGTTGTGAAAGCTCAATAGCTGAGAAAAATGTTCGCTTCTCAAGTTGCAAAATCCCGTTAGTCGGGAAAAATGGTCGCTTCTCGAGATGATTTGAAGGAGTTTGATGTTCGAGATTCATTCTGAATACAACTTTGTAAGTAAGGGGGTGATCGACCCACATTCAAAGATAGGTACAAAGCCAATACGCAAGTTTCCACAGTTTGTGTCCAATCGTATGAGGTCTTGACCGCCTCATCTGATTGGTCACGGGTGCCCCTGCTTGAAGCAGGGTTTGAGATCTTTGGGCGAACCCATCGATCCTGCAGTTTATTTAGCACGACTACCCGAGCGGAGCAAATAAATGTTACAACACTTTTTGGGAGTACGTGCTATCTTTTCTAAACACATGTTTTTTGTTATTTTATGTGAGAAATTTTTGACTTTTTAATTTTTATCATTTTATGTGATTTATTGGAATTTTCAAAGCTATCATTTTATGGGATTTTTTGGAATTTTCAAAGCTATCATTTTATGTGATTTTATTCTATCACCTTATCACTTTATGTGACTTTATTCTTTTATTTTATGTGAATTATTTTTAAAATTTTCTTTATCTTTTTATGTGGATTTTTTGGATTTTTAAAACTATCATTTTATGTGATTTTTTGGTTTTTCAAAGCTATCATTTTATGAGATTTTTGGTTTTTCAAAGTTATCAATTTATGGAATTTTTGGAATTTTCAAAGCTATCATTTTATGCGATTTTATTCTATCACCTTATCACTTTATGTGACTTTATTCTTTTATTTTATGTGAATTATTTTTGGGATTTTCTTTATCTTTTTATGTGGATTTTTTTAGATTTTTAAAACTATCATTTTATGTGATTTTTTGGTTTTTCAAAGCTATCATTTTATGGGATTTTTGGTTTTCAAAGCTATCATTTTATGGGAATTATTCTATCATTTTATGTGAAATATTTTTGGCTTTTTTATGGATTTTTTTTCTATCATTTTTTTGAACTTTTTCACGTTTTCTAATGTAGGATCGAGATGCTTATTGGTCTCGATCCATTTTATTCTAGCACGGCTTCCCGGCCAAGTCGAATGAGGATCGACATACCATTTTGGAGCATGTGCACCTGCCGGGGTCAACAAAACAATGAAAAGGGGTACTAGGCTATGCATGTGACCAGCACCAGGCCCAAAACCTAGCCCATAAGTGACCTGGTGTAACTATTAGTTGCACCAAGCCAACTGAGGGCCCAAAATAGCCTTGTGCAACTAATAGGTGCGCCATGCATGGCTGGGGATCGAATTTAAAGAGACCGAGTTCGGGCAGCAGGGGTGTATTTTCAATTTTTTTCCCCCCTCTCCAAATCGAAAAATAGACCTCCCCTAAGAATTCGTACCAGAGGAAGGGCCGGAGGAGGGGCCCGACGTGGTTTACTATCCTTGTGGGGAAAAATTCCTTGTAGTAGGATGCCAGGCAGGCCCATAGCTTGAGATGCAGGGCGAGGCTGCCTGAGTCGGCCTTCTCTACCAGCAACACATCCATATTTCGAACTTCGGTATTGCGGGCAAGGTAAAAGATAAGTTCAATTTTTTTCATGTGCGATTTTGCTTTATTTCCATGACCTGATGCATCTTTCTCTTTTGACGCAGGACTTTTATCGCTACATCCCATCCGTCGTGAAGTATTTGCTTGAGCAGGTGGGTTTCAGAGAGTTCTTATCCTGCCCCGCCATGAGGGCGAACGCCGCATACCTGAGAGCTTTGATTGAGAGGTTTCACCCAGAGACCATGTCTTTCGACATGGCTTTCACTGAGATGACCCTGACGCTCGTGGATTGGGCGATGATTACCGATATCAGGGTAGGAGACATTCCAATCGCCAACCTCGCAGTGCTAGCCGAGATGATATTATCTGATTGATAGGGGATTACCCCTCCCGTGGAAATTTGCATGGTGCCGAGGTCAAGATGACCTGGCTGTCTGAGCTCTATGGGCTGCATGAGTTGGTAGATTTGGGCCAGCCAGATTTAGAAATTTACATTGAGCCCGAGCGTGCGATCGTATTGGCCCGTATCACGCTCCTGATCTTGTTGGGCAAAACCCTCTTTGCCAATGCAAGCGGCGGTCGAGTCAACTAGTCACTGCTAAGCCTCATGGATAATTGGCTCGACATCCACAGATACGATTGGGGCGGGGCTGAATATACGATGTTGATGTATGGCATAGCCCGAGTATCCATTGGGGATGCAAAGTCCGTTGTTGGTTTGTGGCAGGCTCTGGAGGTAATCTCTAACTCTTCTGCTTTTATCAGTTTTACTTGGATGGTCATTGTATGTTACTGACTTATCTTTTGTGCATTGCTCTCCTCAGGCATGGGGGTATCTTCACTTTCAGTGCGGATGCCTGCTTCTCCACTCTGAGGTATACACCTACCCCCTCCTAAGCAATTGGAACAAATTCCAGCGTCGAGACATGGGCATGAGGCATCTGGAGATGGGCCTGAGGTCCCAATTTGATCTGATGATCCCCGAGCAGGTAAGGCCTTTTCTCCTCTGTTTATTTCAGTTCAAAAATTCTCCTTTGTTATTATGTTGCCTTTTTTACTGATTGGCCACCTCTTGACTTGGGCAGATCATATGCGACCGGTACATTGGCTCTGCTTTTTGGGACCGGGCTTCCATAGGTCCATCTTGCCTCTTTAATAACCACTGCATTGTCTTCTTCAATGGGGCATGGGCTAGGACCTACTACCTGAGGGAGCAGGTAGTTCATCAGTATCAGGGCTACCCTGCCACACCCATGGATCCTCCTGCAGATGTCCTGGACCCCGTGGGTAGTATCGAGGAGCTTACTGTGGCCTTCCTCCAGAATGGGATCCCCATTAATGCCCTTCTCATGCCCGGAGACTATCGGCTATGGTATGAGTCTTTACTGCATCGGTTTATTCTGCTGCGTTTTGTCCCTAGAGTCAATTTCCTAGCTTTCGGTGGGCCGCGCTCACAGGTAATTCTCTTTTCTCTTTTAGATTGGTCCCCTTCAGGTTTTGATTCAACTTTTGTTTCTACTGAGCGAATCTTGATCTTTTCCACAGTTTATCCAGTGGGATGATTCAGATGATGAAGGTGGAATGGCGGCAAGTACTATTGATGCTTCAGGGACAGGTCCCTCAGATGTAGGACCTTTCGGTGCGAGTCCCTCAGGTGTTAGTTCCTTAGGTGCTGGTCCTTCAGATGCCGATCATTCAGACCCTTCTCGCATGGGTGTCTTAGGTGGTGCACCTGCTGTGGTTCATGGGACCTTCAGGCGCCTTGACGACGGCTTTCTCTTGGATCTATGCACTGATGTCGATAGGCAGGTACGCCTCTCAGCTGAAGCGGATGGGGTCCCTCCTCCTGAGGTGGTTCAAGGGGTAAGCCTATTTTCGATCATTCCTTCTTTGTTTTAACTCCTTTGATAAAGCTTGTATTTGCTACTAATACCTGTAACTGACACCTTTCTCTCTCTGAATATAGAACTTCGAATTGGCCATGGACCATGCCACGTATTATCATAACATTGTTGAGCTTCGAGATGTGGAGGTGGTGAGTATTCTGCTGACCTGCTTTTCTCACTGCCCTATTATCTTTGTCTTTCAATTGCTCTTGATTTATGATCTTGACTATGACTTGCAACACGCACGTGACAAGGAGTCGCGTTCTTTACTCAGCCGGTTTTCACAGGCGTGGTCCCGAGTAGGAGATATATGGACCTTTCAAAGTTCCTCACGCTGACGAAAGAAATCGAAGGGTGCCAACAAGGACTAGGCCTAGTTTCTACATTTTGAACATTTTAAACACATTGAGATGATTTTTATTGCGATTTGAACAAATTGTGGTGGATAATTATGGCACTTTTTGGATGAACTTTTGCTTTGAAATTTTTAGTGCTCCTCCTTGATCGCATGCTTTGTTTCCTTTGCATTATATTTGATTGCTTGCAGGATGGTTTTGACAATTGCTTGTGAAAAATGACCTTTGCGGTCGTATGCCTCAGTGTGGGTTTTCCCTGCACAAAAGTCAAATAATTTTAATGTTAAGCGCACTTCGAATTTCATGTTTGTGAATGTCGTCAAAGCATAAAATAGGTGAACAGGCAACTGGCTAAGGGGTCCAGCCAAGACACATAAGAAATCCCCTTAAAAGCTCCAAAAAGGGCATAGAAGGAGGCCAAATTGGTCTGGCGCATGTATTACATTTGCCAGGCCAATCCTGGGGGGATTTACACTGGCGCATGTATTACATGCGTCAGGTATAGCTTGGGGGGCAGTGGGCCCTTTATATGCCCGAGCAAGGCCATTTTCTCTCTTTTTTCCTTGGTTTGGCTTTTGCAGCTGTTTTTTTTCTCTCCTTGTTTTCCCAAGGGTGTGTCCATTGACATACATTGAATTTTATATATTTGAAATATCTTTGTAAGTCCATGGACTTGCTTTCCAACCCTCCCTTACATGGAGGGCCTGGAACCAATTTACTCCTTTCTTTGGGCTTGGGGCCCAATTTTCTAAAAAGTTAGCTTAAGAGCCTAAATGAGGGCAAGCTCGTTGATCTAGAGTGGCTTGGACTATCCTGCCTTCCTTTCTTTCTTGAGGTTCCTCCACAGTGGGACCTACTTCATGCAGCAACCTCGTTTTGGGATGCAAATACCCATGTGTTCCGTTTTGGAAAGCGGGAGCTAACTCCCACTCTTGAAGAGTTATCCAATTTGTTCAACTTGAAGCTCCACAGAGGCCTCACAAGAGTCACACCAAAGCCGGGATATTCTAAGGCCCTTCACCTTACCCTAGGTTTGAAGAAATTTGAGTATGAGAAAAGTCTCATTGGGGGGCCCACAAGGTGTTTGATCAAATTTCTCAAAGAACTTTTCGGTGACGAAAGTCTTTGAAAATTATCGGTTAGGAATATCTTCAATGTGAAAGCCTTTGCTCTCAGTCTCATCTCGGAAGTCCTTTTCTTCACTAGGGGAGACAGCTTCTCTCTGGCTCTCTGCGACGTTTTGACCAAGTTGGTAGAGGGCCGATCAGTGATGCACCTGGTCCTTGCTGAACTATACTGATGCCTTAATGCATTCGCTCTGGGCAAGGTGGAGAGCCTCAGGGGTGTCCTTTGCTGCTCTAGGTCTTGTTACACGAGCATCTCACTATCTTGGGACTTGTGCCATGCTTTTACATCGCTCGAGGTGAGGCGGTTCGATGCTTTCTGGGCAGGTGTCACTTAATTCCGCAGAGAGATTTGTCAGCTTTGAAGCTTTGGCTGAAATGGAGTCTTCCTTGGTTGGATCGAACCTTCCCAGTAGTTCGTTCTAGAGACCATGAGGGCATCACCCTCCTAGGATTGATTGGCATCACCTTCTACTTCCCATTCTAGGTGTTGCATCAGTTCGGTTGCTCTCAGCAAGTGTCTTGCGAGGTGAAACCCTCTCTATGTGACTTGATCTTTTCTAGGGGGTCCTCAAGGGACATGAATCAGATTGCTGCACTTTGAGAGACGCGTCAGTCGACGCTGATGTGTGATATGGAGCAGGGAGATTCTGTTCAGTCTTCCCCTGAGTACGAGGTTTGGCTATCGGCCGAGCAGCCTGATGCTGATCATCTGGATCAGGCAGAGAGTATTAATATGGGAGGCCCCTGTCCGAAGAAGCAGACGACGCTTCAAGCTCGCATTGAGTTGGTGACCAATGAGAAGAGGGTGCTATAAGAGCTTTTAGCACAAGAGAAAGTTAGAGCAGAGGTAGCAGAGACCAGAGCTGGCACAGCTGAGAGAGAGGTCCTTCGTCTGGAAGGATCCTTGAATGTTGCTCTTAGGGCCACTGGTGCTTCTCGGAAGAGGTGCAAGAGCCTCCATGGCCGCTGGCTGACTGAGCGGAATGTTCGGGAGGACGATTTTTGCATGGAGATTAGTGCCTTGAAGCGCGAGCTGGGTCGTTGATTCCCTCCTGCACATATATCTTTTTGCATAGATCAGATTCACAGAAAAGGGGCATAAGAAACCCCTTTGCAGATACACAATTTTTTGGTATACATATTTTCATTATGTTTTTATTTTTTCTGCTTTTGTAAAAAAGAAAGAAAGAAAGCTAAACATCACACCGGCTAATTTTTGGGATGTGGTGTAAGCGGTACAGTCGTAAATGGAAAAGGAAAATCCATTATATTTACAAAAACTTCTCTTTTTTTGTTCTTTTTGATTCCCTTTTTGGAATGTGCACAGCCTGGGCATGGAAATGGAAAAGGGCAATCATTATCTTTTACAAAAAGGGCTTTCCTGCTCAGGGGCACAAAGTGTGGGCATGAAAGAGGAAAAGGAAAATTATTATCTTTGATAAAAGGGGCTTTTCGCCCCCTCATTTATTCTCTTTTTGTTTAGTTTGATGCCTCAATCATAGGGTGAGATCTCGGGTCCCCTTTTGAGCATGGTCAAACCCCCCTTTTAGTAGTCGGATCTTGGGTGAGTTTCAACAGCTTTATGAAGACTGGAACGTCAATCCCTTCAGATTGAGTCAAACCTTTCTCCTTACCTTGAGTCATACATTTGACAAAGCAATTTCACAAATACAATTCTGGTCGAGGCCCGATTTGAACTAACATGAGCGGCCCAGTCGGAAAAGAGGGTAACAGGGAGAATAACCAAAAAGGGTTCCTCAAACATCATTCTTATCAATCATTTTGAATCTTTCTTTTTCAAGTTTTCTTTTTAATTCTTTTTACTCACAACGCCCAAGGTGGGTTCGTTATGCCCGTTTTTGCCCTCTTTTTACCTGTGGTGCCCTTTCAAGTTTTCACTACGTCCATGGGTTTAACTCTCTTAACCCAAGCGCCCTTTCGAGTTTTCACCTGGCTCGCACAAACTCGCTCTTTTTACCCATAGCGCCCTTTCGGGTTTTCACCACGTCCATCTTACTTTGAGCTTATATATATTTTTTTCTTTTATTTTTTTTCTTTATTTTTTTCAAAAGTCACGACATAGACATTGATTCCGTCATAGCCGGATAGACGGGATTTTTGTTTCATCTCACAACTCGGCTCGTATTGACTAAATAGATACTATGACTGTTTGTGAACCTAAAAAGAGGGATTTCCTCAGGGTGTAGCTTGGCCATGGGTTAGGTTAGGATTTGAACGTATGCTGAGCTAAAAAATGTTTCCTTGGTATGATTTCAGTTTTTTACAACATACTTTCCTCCTTGGGGGATTTTTACTGCACATGCCCCATGATTTTTCTTTTTTCTTTTTTCTTTCTTCGTTTTATTTCAGGCAATCTCTTTTTGAGATTTTGCTTTTATGATTTTTTTCTGATTTTTTTATAGCAATTCTACTTCATCTCTATTTTTTTTTGTATATGTACACACTTTTTCTTTTTCAGGGAAGGGTTTATTGAAAGAAAGGCTACGACTCAAATGGGATAGCAAAGGATATCATCATTTTTAGGGATATTTTTTGGCTACTGTGCTTAGAATGATGGCCTCTTTTGGGTGGTTCTTAAGCAGTCACGTATGTGTTTCACCAATACTTATCTTGTCGCGATAGACTAATAGTAGAACTGTCGGACGTATCCAGCATTGATGGGCTCAGGAAAATGATCTCCATCCATGGTGGCGAGCCAGATGGCGTATCCTGGCAATACTTCTTAGATGACGTAAGGTCCCTCCTAGCTTGGCTTGAACTTTCCTCTCGGATCGGCATGGAGGGATGGAAAGATCTTCTTTAGCACAGTGTCTCCCACCTTCAGATCTCGACTGTGGACACGTTTATTGTAAGCATGTGCGATTCACCCCTCGTAGACACAAGGCTACGAGGGGTCTTTTCTCATCCAGTAGATTCAATTGTTCAAAGTGGGATCTATCTCTCTTTGCATCGGGTAAGCCTGATTCAAGGAGGATTCGGAGCAAAGGTACTTCAACCTCAACAGGTAGAACGACCTTAGTTCCATACACAAGGGAGAATGGTGTTGCCCCTGTAGTGGTACAGATCGATGTTCTGTAGGCGCATAAAGCAAATGGAAATATTTTGCTCCAATCTCGGTAGGTGATGACCATCTTCTTAAGGATGCAGAAGACCGTCTTATTCGCAGCTTCTACGACTCCATTAGTTTGAGGCCGATAAGGTGACGAGCGATGGTGCTTGATTTTGTATTGCTCATAAAAGGCATAGATGCGCTTATTCGTAAAGTTGGTACTGTTGTCCGTGATGATATCTTTGGGTACTCTAAATCGGCACACAATATTGTTCTAAAAAAACTTCTCGACGTGATCGGCCGTGATGTTGTTGCTACCCCAGCTGTGCTTTCTTTATTTGTTTGTGGTAAAAGAAATTTAAAATCAAAATAAAACAAGGGATGAAATCAGCACAACTGAGAAGTCCTAGACCTGCAAGATACAGGGCCCATTGTGGCAAGTTTTAATAAGTAAGAGTTTGTCCCACAGGGAAAGATGATCTACAGCTCCAAGGGAGCCATCTCTAGTAGTCCCTCCAGATCTTACTACAGATCTGGTAGTCCTTAAGGGAAGGGAGTTTAAGGTCACTTAGTTTACAGATCCTAGGGTAGCCTAATGTCTAAACTATAGAAAGGGTTGAGAGGATGGATGGAGTGTGGAAAATAAATATAAAAGGGTGAGAAGTATGTTATTGAGCCTAGATCAGAGGAGTTTTATAACTCAGATTTAGATATGATGTTATAGAAATCCTATCCAATGGTTACGTTATCACCACTGAGGAGAAAGGATCCAACCCATCTCTCTGCCATGATTCAATCCCTTAAGGTTATAACCTGTCCACTCAAATGGTCATAGACTATCCCATAGGGGAACCACAATCTAGGGATGGGTCAAAACAAGTTAATCATTATAGGCACTATTTCATCCAGGCTACCAGCTCAAGAATCCATAGGGAACCTCAACCTCTAAAGCTCTGTGTGGGGCTAAGGCTATATAGGACCATGATAGCCCAGACACATAGAACCAGCAAGAGATTGAGTACGACCTTCGATCTAGCTGTCCATTGCTTGAGTGAGGCTACAATGGTCCAGTCACAAGCCTACAATCTCTATAACCAGATCAGATCTAACATCTGATAGCAGATCTATATAAATATAGGGGAGTCTGCCTCTGTACAATCTCCCACCAGACTAATACAAGCTCAGGTGCAGAGAAGAAGGATCCATCTTGGATTGGTGGATTAGAATCACCCTAAGGCTATAACCTGCCCACTTGAATGGTCACAGACTATCTCAGAGGCTATCCTCCTCACGGAGCCCAAGACAAAACAAGAATATCGCTGCCACCACCATGGTCACAAGGCTACTAGCTCAAGCTCCCATGGGGATTTCAGATCTAGTGGGTCTTGTGGTGGGGCTAAGGCTGTATAGGACCATGATAGCCCAGACACACAGGTCACTTGGATCTGAGTGGCCCTTTGAATCAGTCCTCCATTGTTTTGAATCATAGCCAAAGCAATGACAGATCACAAGGCAGCAGCCTTGCACAGGGCAGATCATATTCAAACACAAATCCCATAATGTGAAAATCCTATTACAAAACTTCCATTAAACTAGTTCAAAATGCATACAAAGACATAGCCAACAAGTGCTGGACTATAGAGAGAAGGAAAAAGAAAAAAAGAAAACTACTTACAGGTATAAAAGAAAAGAAAAACGATCTCAGATCAAATCTCCAAGAGATGAGACGTGTTCCAAGATCTGTTCCAAGATATGTTCCCCCCTCTAAACCTACGCTAAGTATGGGTTTATATAGCAGTGGTGTGGTGGCGCATTAGGGTTAGGAGACCCTAATTTTAATGATGCCACGTGGCCTAATAGTGATCCTTGGATGCCTCAGGGCACATGCACGGAGATTTAAACATGGGAGTGCGTGCCCTAATCACTGGAAATTCCCAGAACCTCCTCTGCTGAAGCGATAGAAGTTGAAGTTCAGAGCTTCGCTAGGTAGCTATTGTTTCCCAGACTTGTCGTGTGGTAGCTCTTGCTCTTCGCAAGGATGGTTTGACATTAAAGCTTCAATCATCCCGAGGTTGCCTTGGTTTGCTCTTCAGGCAGTCGCGAGGTAGCTGTGCATTCGCTAGGTTGATCTTTGCGAGGATGGATTTGAATAGCGCGAGAACTGCGTGAGCACTTCTCTTCAATGGACTTCGCGAGTTTCCTCGTGAGGCTTTAATGAGTTCTGAACTGTGTGAGGTTCCATGTCTTAATTGATCTTCGCGAGGATGGCTCTGTCTTCGCGAGGATGCTTTCTTCTTGAATAGCGCGAGAACTGCGCGAGGAGTTCTCTTCTAATATTTGCATCCCACGACTACTGCGCGACAGCTGCGCGAAGAGTCTTCTGAATCTCTCTCTCCCCAGCCGTTCTGAGCAAACTGCACGAGGTTGAGAGAGGTCTGCTTTGAACTGTGCGAGACTACGCGATGTGTTCTACTCTTGAGCTTCGCGAGAGCTGCGTGAGTTTGTGCTTCTGAAGCTCTTCAGTCACTCAACTGCACAAGAAGTTATTGTAAAGTCTTGGGAAGCTCAGTTGGACTGCGCGAGGCATATTTCTCCTGAATCCTCTAAAGCTTGGGTTAGCTGCGCGAGGCTCATTTTAGGTCTGGATTCAGAGTCCATCCTTTTGAGGGACTTCTGGTGCTAAAACAGGCTCCTTAGCAGGATTCCTGGCCTTATTTCACTGCTGGTTATTACCTACATAAAACACTTAACAAGAACTTATTAGATGGCTAAGGGTCTAATCAAAGGTTAAGTTAAGGGGTGAAAAGTGGTACTTTTCAGGTCTTAACACACCCCCAAACCTAATCTTTGCTAGTCCCTTAGCAAAGTTATATTAAATCTACCACAAAAATTAAATGCCACTTTCATAGGGAGCATGGATACATTTAGCATATGTACCAAGCCTTTTAAACCCCTAGGTGATCCCTAGTGGAGGAGTGAAATCTCCTGAGGGTTTTCAATGAAGACACCCACAATCTTCTCAATGAAATAGTTAACAAAAGTACAATATCATCAAGTGAGCAGTCAAGGAGCAGACTTAGTTTATTCTTGAATCAGTAAAAATAAAAGAAATTTAATCCATTGGTTGCACAAAAATTTAAATAGCATAAACTTCTCATGAATGCATAGCATTTCCAATCAGTTTACAGCCACAGAAAACTGCACAAGTGTGTGCCAGCACTGAGCTCATCATCAAATCAAAAATTAGGTTATAGGTCATACATAATGCATTCAAGATCAGACCCAAAAACTTTCCAGGGCATACTCTCATAAGGGTCTTGTTGAGGGGTTCATTTGCTCTCAGGCTCAAGAGCAGTTACATCCCCCAAATGGGTTTGTAAGCATGAGCATAGGCAGAGTTCTTAAGTGCTGACATCATTGACAGATCCTCACCATAGATTGGATAACTCTTTATCTCCACATGACAGCTCACTCAACTTTGGATCACAAGGGCTTTTAACTGGGCTGTAATGTGGCTTATGGAGTGGGGTTAAAAAGGGGTTCAAAATTGAGAAATCAGTAGGTGAAAGAGGTGATTCATGACTTCACCTTCTTGATTTTAGCTCCTTTCTTCTTCTTTGAGATTTTCAGATTTGAAGTGATCCGTTTCTCTTCTTGATTTCGATTTTCCAAAAGAAAGTTCCTCTTGACTCCTCTCATACTCCTCTTCATTATTATTTTTATTTCTTTTTGATGGAATTTTCTTCTTTTTATTTTTGTTTTTGCTTTTCTAAAATGCCACCATGTTCTCAGTTATCATACTGCCAGAATTTTGAGATACTTCTTCTCCATTCACCTAATGTTGACCATAGCTAGTCCATCTTCAACTCTTTCTCCTTTACCTTTTGAATTCTCAGAGTGAGGGTAGACTGAATCAGGTTCATAGGTTCAGGTACAAGTACTCAGGTGTATTTTGAAGAAATTCAGGATTTAAAGCTCAAAGGGGGTATGGACAAGGGCAGTTGCTTTAGGGTTGGTCTTTTTAGGCTCAAACTATCCAAGAGAAGGCCTTGATCCTTTCCTAAGTCTCATGAGTGCTGTCAGTTGTTTCAACTTGGAGTTGCCTAACTTCTAGTGAGCACAGTGATTCAACCAGTCCTTAGAACTAGAAGAAATTGCCTTAGTTACTCCTCAAAGAATAGAAAAAATTTTTTGTAGGCCCAATTCTCACTGGTTATGGTCTTCCTTTGAACTTTTAAGTATGTCCTCACCTTTTTCTCTCTCTAATGATTCACTAAGTGTTGATACAAGTGAGTTTCCTTGGTGATCTCGTCATGGAAATGTGAAATATTAAAAGTTTATAATGTCTAAAGTTTACAGAAATTTTAAATTTCTTATTTGTCATGATTCTTAAGTGAACATAGATCCATTTCCATATTACTCACATGACTCTGCTGCACTTAGGTTAACTATTCCATTGGCAGGGTCTGCCTGCCACACCCCCAAACCTATGAGGAGCAGTGTCCTGACTGATTCAAAGTGAATGTGTAGCAGATTTATTGATGGTAAAAAGAAAAGAAAATAACATGGAACAAAACACACAATAGACAAAGCAAAATAGTAATGACAAAAGAAGAAAATCTATTAAAAATGAGAAATGTACAAACTAACAGAAAACAGAAGCAAAAGAGTGCAGAAACAGAAAAAAAAATCCTAGGTACAATCTAGTCAGAATCTGGATCAAAACTTGTCCCAACCCATCTTCTTGGCATGCTCTTGAAGGTAAGCCTCTTCCTCTTTTTTCTTTCGTTCCCTCTCTTCCTTTCTTTGGGCCACAGTTTTGGGCATGGTTGGTGCCTTGACCCTCATTTTTCTGGTCTTTGGTTGAGGAGGGATCACTGAAGATTTATCTGTGGTTGGCTCAGGGGATTTGATAGGACTTTTTCCTTTGGGACTCTTCCCTGGCTGAGGCTGAGGGGGAATGAGAGGGGAGTGAGCTTGTTCTGGCTCAGGAGGGACAACAGGGGATTTATCTTTTTCTTGCACCTGAGGCAGGAGAGGACTTTTCCCTTTGTCAAGCTTAGGGGGAGCCACAGAAGACTTTTCTTGTTCCTTTACTGCAGGAATGGCAGGGCTCTTCCCCTTCACTGGCTGGCTCATTGGTGGTGCCTCCTCAGACTGGGCAAATATTTCTTTTTCGATTTTTAGAGAAGCAACAGTGTGAGAAGTTCTTTTAGCTGTAACTTTCCTTCTCTGAGGATAGATTTGTTCAGCAGGGCTTGATGAAGGAGCAACAACAGGAGTCTTGGCACTTGGATCCATAGGTGGTGCAGAATCAGAGTCTGAGTTAGAAGGAAAAAGCTCAGTGGGATCCAAACCAAAGGCAGCAGCAGCTTGTCTGCGTTCCTCTTTGGAAAGTAGGCGACCATGGGGATCATCCTGAGCAGAAGCTCTGGTGACCTTTGGAGGTGGGGATGGAGGGGCTGACCTTTTTCCTTTTTGGGCTGCAGTGGCTCTTTTGGAGGTGGAAGGTTTCTTGAAAGGTGTCCTTTTTCTTTTGGGGGCAGGAGAATGAACAGGGGGAGGCACTGAGACAGGAGCAGGAGCTTGAGTAGGAGCAGGTACTGGAGTTGGGGCTGTAGGAGGTGAGGGAATAGGTTGTGTAGGTGTAGGGGCAGGGGGAGTGGAAGAAGATGGCCCTGGTTGTGTGGAAGGTGGAGCCTTAGGGGGTGCTGTAGCAAGAGGGGTGGCTTCAATTGTTTGGCCTAACAGAGATGCAATCCTCTTTTGCAAAATTTCAATCTGCTTGTCAGCATAGAGGAGTTTGGCATCAGAAAGCCCCTTAGTGAGCCGGTGGATCTCCTCAGCATTATGGAGTTTCTTTTCATACATCCGGGTTCGCTTTTTCTCCATTTCGGCATTAGCTTTTTTCATCTCCGTAGTCATTCTGTAGTAAGTTGCCGCAGCCTTGTGCTCATTGAGGGTCTCCAAAATTCAATCCCACCCCTTTGAAACATCTCACAACTTCTGCCTGTGAGCAAGTTTTAGGTCACTCAACTTCTGCACCAAGGGGTACTCAATGGCTTGTCGAAGTTGTGCCATGCCCCTCAGGACATCCCTCTTGATATAGGCATTGCCCCTCATGGCATGGAGGAGGGTGAAGTAGGGAGGGGTGTAATAGGAGTGTCTGGGTAAGATTGGTAGAAATGGAGTGGAAGAAGTAGAAGGTGATTGATCCTGGGGGGGTAAAGTAAATGAGTGATGAAGTCTAGAGGAGGGGTAGAAGTTGCTGGGGCAGTTTGTGTTGAGTGGTCAGTGAATTGAGGAGGGGGTAGGATAAGAGGTGGAATGGAAGGCATGGGTGAAAAATTAAATGAAGGATGGTCAGTGGAGGTGGATGGTTCTGGGTAAGGGAAAAATGGAATGGTGAAGGGTCGAAATAGAAGTGGTGGGGTTACAAATATGGGGGGTTGAATGGGAAAGGTGGATGGGAAAGGAATGAGGTCGGTTTGGATGGAAGTGTTGGTAAATTGTGGTGGAGGTAATATGAGGGGGGGGAAAGATAGGTAGAGTGGGGAAGGAGTGGTGGGGTATGGTGTCTTGGAGGGTGAATGGTGTAGTTAAGTCAATTGGGGTGAGGTCTGGTTGCACTGTGGAGTCAGAGGTGGAAGGGGGCTGGATCAGTGGGGTGGTAGGAGGTTGTGTAGAGATGGGTGGGTTTGTCAATATTTGAAGGGTGGATTTTATGTTGGTGATGTCAGTCTGCATTTGGTCTGGGGTTTGTGTTGTGGTGGATAGCTGGGTCTGGATGTCATATTTTAAGGAAAAGATATGGGTAAGGGTGTCTGAGGTTGGTTGGGGTGGAGTATGAGAAGAGGAGGGAACAGGTTGGAAAGGGGAAGTGGGTTCATGGTGGAAAGTTGTAGGGGGAGAAGATGAAAGGTTTAGTGAGTGATGTGGTGAAGGGAGTGGGGAATCTGGGAGAGGGATATCATGGGTTGGCAGGGTATCAAGCAAGGTAGTCATGAAGGCCTGATATCCGGAAGTAGTGGCTAGGTTAAAGTCAAGGTCTGGGAGTGGAGGTGAGGTAGGGATGGTTGGGATGGTGGCTGGGTCAATATGTGGGGTATCTGTGGGAATGATAGGGGTGGTTGATTTAGGTAAGGATCTGGCTGGGGTTGTGTGAGAGGTCTTCTTTTTAATGTAGGATATTAGGGGAGGGCTATCAGGGTTTAGGTCAGAGGATGTTAGAGATAATGGGGCTGTGTATTGAGGTAAGGTGGGTGAAGGGGGAGTGCTGTCATGGGGTTCAACACTTTCCACCCAAGAACGAATCACAAGGGGAGGTGGAATGGAAAAGGAAGATAAGAGAGGGAAAGGGAGAGATGGAATAGGCAAAGAAACTGATGGAGGGGCAAGTGTGGTGGATGGAGGTATTGCTGCAGAAGTAGAGGTGACAGAAGCTTGCACCACCTTCTTTGGAGCAGGGGCTTTAGCCCTCTTTTTGGGGGCAGGGGTGGCCTTTGCCACAGCAGTTCCCTCTCCTTGCTCAGAAACAACCTGAGCTTTAGCCTTCTTCTTCTTCTTCTGGGGATCCATCAGACTCTTGCTAATCCCCCATTGTCTTTTGGCAAAAGTGGTGGGAGTGAGGTCAGCAGATAACTCCCCCACTGGTATCTTGTACCCTCCCCTCAGAAGTAATTTGGTGATGAGTCTTCCATAGGGGAGAGTGTGGATCTTCTTTTGCAGCTCGAGCTTTACCATCATCTTCTTCATGGCCTCAAAAATCAACCATGCAGCATTAAATCCATGGCCCAGAGAGAAGGAATAGAGAGCATCAACAATTGGTGTCCTCCTCTCTTGCTGATGGCTGGAGTAATAAATATTCTTCCTCAGCACTTGATCAATGAACAACAATTTATGATCCAAATCTCTTCTTCTGATGGAGTCCCCTGTGGCATTCAAACCTCTGGTAAGGGCTTGTGCAATGGTATCAATGGGGGCACTCACAGGGGAACCATAACCACAGTTGGGATAAAAAATGGCAGGGATGCCCATGACTTCAGCAATCAACGCTGGGCTGAGTAGCATCTCAAAATTGTCAACTAACACAAGGAGGCCTGGCTGCTCATGTGTGTCTGGTCTGACCCTAAGGTGCTGGTAAAAGAGTTGCACTAACCTAGGGTAGGCTAGTGCAGGAATCATTTTCATCAAGGGGATAAAACCAGCCTTGCGCAAGAACTCAATGGTAGGTGCTGACAACGACTCCATTTCAAAGAAAGATATATCAAAAATGGCTTCAGGCTCTAAGGGAATGGAAATGAGGAACTCAGAGGGTGTAGAGTAATCAGGTGTTTGGTCAGCCACCTCAGGAACCACCTCCTTCCCTTTTTGTTATGCCGTAGAGGACTTGGCTTTCTTAGGGCAGCTCACGGAGCGATCCTGCTCTCTTCACAGGTGCACTTTTAGGAGCCATTAAGATTCTCCTTGGTGAGTGTGCAGTTGAAATTTTGAAAGAAAAAATTAAGAGCTGAGTCTTACCCTAAAAGTTAGGGTTTTGTTCAATTTGATGCACGGTAGACCGCAGGAGCTCCTAGCAGGGGGCAACTGTTGATGGAAGCTTTAAGAATAAAAATCTAGAATTTCTAAGTGAGCGATGAACTATAGACAGGATGCTGGAGGAGAGAGATTGAGAGGAGTGGGAGCTAGGGTTTCGCTGGCAGGAGAGAAAAGAGAAAACAGTAAAGAAAAGCAGCGCGGGGTTGGATTTTAAATATCTCGAGGCTTGGCGCGCTTTAAAAATATCTGCTCGCTGGATAGGCATGAATGGGTCACGAGATTGGATGTTCATTTAAACTGCACGAGGAAGCCCACACAACTATATCTGAAACTTGCGACAGCAAAGCAAAGTAATTCTTTATGAATTGCGCGAGAGGAAACCAAACCAAATTTTCAGAACCTCGCGACGGCTTAAACCAAGTCAGAATTCACCCACCCACTAGTCAACCTTTTGACCTTTGTTTTGTGGGTGGATTCTCTCACAGGCTCTCTTCCAGGGACACCCATAAGCATTATAAAACATTCAAAAATTCCTATACTCTCAAAGCATTAAATTCACACATCATGAAAAGCATTCAAACAATACCATCATCATTCAATCACTTGAAATTATCAAACAAAGGGAACATGAATAAAAGTAGGCATAAAGCACTAAACTTAGACTCCAACAAGATCACTAAAAATTCCTATAAACAGTAAAATACATAACATACAAAGTGCACAGTTCTTAGCATCAATTCAATGAAAGATCCCCTTCAAGGTTTGAGGATCCTTCACCAATCAAAAATTGGCCCTTGGGATTAACCACTGGTTGACTGGGCAACCTTCTCTCTTCTCTTTTGGCTAAGGTATTCGCTAGTTGGCCAATCTGCTCTTCCATCTTCTTGATGCTCTGACCATGAGAATTCACAGTCTGAGCCAAGGAACTCAGGTTTTACAGTGAGGTCAAGACCTAGTCCTCGAAAGAAGTATTTCTGAGTTGAGATGGGGGTAAGACCAATTGATTTTGTTGCTGATGGGGCTGCTGATGGTGCTGAAAGTTAGACCTAGGGGCATTCCCTTGATTGAACTGCTGCTGTGGCCTTTGAGGTACAACCAACATCTATTGGGGCTGCATATAATTGTCTTGCCTCCACCTCAGATTTGGGTGGTCTCTCCATTGGTAACCAGCATTTTGGTGCTGGTAACCATATGGCTGTCTATTGTAGCCCTCAGATTATTGCTGGCTATAAGATTGAGCAGCAGCAACATGCTCCAATACCAATTTAGGATATTGCCCTACAGATGGGCACTCCTCAACTGTGTACTGTGGGGACTGGCATATCAGACATGCCTCCACCACTTGAGCAGCCCTTTTGGGTTGCATCACAGTCAGTAATTTGTCAAACTTCATAGAGAGGTTTGCCATCTGCAGCTGCAGGTCATTGTTCCCAGACACCTCACAAACCTTTCCTCTTGTCAGTGCAGCAGGCCCCACTTTTGACTCAGACTCCTGACTGATTCTTTCCAAGGATAGCTTTTGAAAAGTATTTTCACTAATCACCTCAAACAATTCCCATGCCTCATCAGTAGTTTTGTGCATGTAAATGCCACCACAAGAGGCATCAATCATATCTCTACTTTTTTCATCAATCCCATTGTAGAAGCTTTGAACAAACTGTCAGTCTGGGATCTTGTGGTGGGGGCATTGTTTGAGCATTTCCTTAAACCTATCCCAGGCTTGATTAAAATCCTCAGTTGGGGCTTGGGCAAAAGCAAGAATTGCCTTCCTCAACTGGTTAGTTTTGGTCTCAGGGAAGAACTTGGTCTGTAGGTCTTTCCATGAAGCAATGCTATTGTTGGGAAGAGTGGTCAACCAGGTACTGGCCCTATCCTTCCGAGAGAAGGGAAAGAGTCTGAGCCTAGTAGCCTCAGGTCCCAAACCAGTGATATTAAAAGTGGTGCACAAGGCCAAGAACTGGTCAATGTGCTTGTAAGGGTCCTCCTTGCTAAGCCCATGGAAAGAGGGTAGCATTTGGATGATTGAAGTTTTTATTTCATAATTCCCCTGAACATCAGGGAATTGAATGCTAAAAGGAGAGTTATAGTCATCCGGAGCATTCAACTCCTTGAGAGTTCTGGGTTGTTTTTCACCCATATTTGCTATCACAGATTCACTTGGGGGCTTTCCTGTGGTGTGCCTGTTTCTTCTAAGTCTCCTTTCCCTTTCTAACTCAGGGTTAAGAGGCTCTAAAGAAGGCTGAGAGATCTCCTCCCTAGCATACAAGCACACCAACAACAAGGAAAGCTTCTTGCAGGCACATTGCAAATGAATAACTTTACAATTAACAAATTTATCTAACTAATTTACAGCTATTCAAAGAATACATTTACAACTATCCTAGATACTGCTAGAGAATTTTCAAGAAAGATAGACAGAGTTTTAAAAGTTAGAGAGTTTGCAAACAGAGGTAGCTAAGCTCCAATTGCAGTCCAACTGTCCTTCACTGCTGTTGTCTAGATCTGTAAAAAAAATTCACAAATACATCAGCAGTATCAATTATTCTTAACTACCAAAGAATAATAAAACTATAAAAACCTAGGGTCTACTAATAGATCAACTTTCCCCGGCAACGGCGCCAAAAACTTGTTGCTACCCCAGCTGTGCTTTCTTTATTTGTTTGTGGTAAAAGAAATTTAAAATCAAAATAAAATAGGAGATGAAATCAGCACAACTGAGAAGTCCTAGACCTACAAGATACAGGGCCCATTGTGGCAAGTTTTGATAAGTAAGAGTTTGTCCCACAGGGAAAGATGATCTACAGCTCCAAGGGAGCCATCTCTAGTAGTCCCTCCAGATCTGACTACAGATCTAGCAGTCCTTAAGGGAAGGGAGTTTAAGGTCACTTAGTTTACAGATCCTAAGGTAGCCTAATGTCTAAACTACAGAAAGGGTTGAGAGGATGGATGGAGTGTGGAAAATAAATATAAAAGGGTGAGAAGTATGTTATTGAGCCTAGATCAGAGGAGTTTTATAACTCAGATTCAGATATGATGTTATAGAAATCCTGTCCAATGGCTACGTTATCACCACTGAGGAGAAAGGATCCAACCCATCTCTCTGCCATGATTCAATCCCTTAAGATTATAACCTGTCCACTCAAATGGTCACAGACTATCCTATAGGGGAACCACAATTTAGGGATGGGTCAAAACAAGTTAATCATTGTAGGCACTATTTCATCTAGGCTACTAGCTCAAGAATCCATAGGGAACCTCAACCTCTAAAGCTCTATGTGTGGGGCTAAGGCTGTATAGGACCATGATAGCTCAGACAAATAGAACCAGCAAGAGATTGAGTACAACCTTCTATCTAACTGTCCATTGCTTGAGTGAGGCTACAATGGTCCAGTCACAAGCCTACAATCTTTATAACCAGATCAGATCTAACATCTGATAGCAGATCTATACAAATATAGGGGAGTCTACCTCTGTACAATCTCCCACTAGACTAATACAAGCTCAGGTGCAGAGAAGAAGGATCCATCTTGGATCGGTGGATTAAAATCACCCTAAGGCTATAACCTGTCCACTTGAATGGTCACAGACTATCCCAGAGGCTATCGTCCTCACGGAGCCCAAGACAACAAGAATATCGCTGCCACCACCATGGTCACAAGGCTACCAGCTCAAGCTCCCATGGGGGTTTCAGATCTAGTGGGTCCTGTGGTGGGGCTAAGGCTGTATAGGACCATGATAGCCCAGACACACAGGTCACTTGGATCTGAGTGGCCCTTAGAATCAGTCCTCCATTATTTTGAATCACAGCCAAAGCAATGGCGGATCACAAGGCAGCAGCCTTGCACAGAGCAGATCATATTCAAACACAAATCCCATAATGTGAAAATCCTATTACAAAACTTTCATTAAACTAGTTCAAAATTCATACAAAGACATAGCCAGCAAGTGCTGGATTATGGAGAGAAGGAAAAAGAAAAAAAGAAAACTACTTACAGCTATAAAAGAAAAGAAAAATGATCTCAGATCAAATCTCCAAGAGATGAGACATGTTCCAAGATCTGTTCCAAGATATGTTCCCCCCTCTAAACCTAAGCTAAGTATGGGTTTATATAGCAGTGGTGTGGCGGAGCATTAGGGTTAGGAAACCCTAATTTTAACTATGCCACATGGCCTAATAGTGATCCTTGGATGCCTCGGGGTGCGTGCATGGAGATTTAAGTATGGGAGTGCGTGCCCTAATCGCTGGAAATTCCCAGAACATCCTCTGCTGAAGCGATAGAAGTTGAAGTTCAGAGCTTCGCTAGGTAGCTATTATTTCCCAGACTTATCGCGTGGTAGCTCTTGCTCTTCGTGAGGATGGTTTGACATTGAAGCTTCAACCGTCGCGAGGTTACCTTGGTTTGCTCTTCAGGCAGTCGCGAGGTAGCTGTGCATTTGCTGGGTTGATCTTCACGAGGATGGATTTGAATAGCGCGAGCACTTCTCTTCAATGGACTTCGCGAGTTTCCTCACGAGGCTTTAATGAGTTCTGAACTGTGCAAGGTTCCATGTCTTAATTGATCTTCGTGAGGGTGGCTCTGTCTTCGTGAGGATGCTTTCTTCTTGAATAGCGCAAGAACTGCGCGAGGTGTTCTCTTATGATATTTGCATCCCGCGGCTACTGCGCGACAGCTGTGCAAAGAGTCTTTTGAAGCTCTCTCTCCCCAACCGTTCTGAGCGAACTGCGTGAGGTTGAGAGAGGTCTGCTTTGAGCTGCGTGAGACTGTGCGATGTGTTCTACTCTTGAGCTTCGCGAGAGCTGTGTGAGTTTGTGCTTCTGAAGCTCTTCAGTCACTCAACTGCGCAAGAAGTTGTTGTAAAGTCTTGGGAATCTTAGTTGGACTGCGTGAGACATATTTCTCCTGAATCCTCTAAAGCTTGGGTCAGCTGCGCGAGGCTCATTTCAGGTATGGATTCAGAGTCCATCCTTCTGAGGGACTTCTGGTACCAAAACAAGCTCCTTAGTAGGATTCCTGGCCTTATTTCACTGCTGATTATTACCTACATAAAACACTTAATAAGAACTTATTAGGTGGCTAAGGGTCTAATCAAATGTTAAGTTAAGGGGTGAAAAGTGGTACTTTTCAGGTCTTAACAGATGTTAGCATAGGATGCTGCTTCTACCAACTTGGTGAAGTATTCAATGGCGACGAGGATGAATCGATGTCCGTTTGATGCTTTCGGATTAATCATTCGGACAATATCAAGGCCCCAGGTAGCAAATGGCCAAGGAGTGGCCATGCTGTGTAGATCGATGGTAGGAGCGCCTATCAGACTAGAGTGTTCCTAACACTTGTAGCATTTCTAAACATGTTTGCAGCAATCCGATTTTATGGTGGTCCAAAAGTATCCTTGTCACAGAATTTTCCTAGCGAGCATGTGACCACTGACGTGGGCTCCGCATACTCTCTCGTGGATCTCCTTCATGATGTTGATTGCTTCGCTCTCAGTAAGGCACCTAAGCAAAATGTTATTATAGGAATGTTTGTAAAGGCATTCACCACAGATGATGTAGCCTGCCGCTAAATGTTGAATGGTCCGCCGGTCGGTTTTGGACGAACCCTCAGGAAAAGTTAGTGTTTCGAGAAAATTCTTAATATCTGAGAACCAAGGTGGCTCATCATCAGGCTTTGTAGGTTCCTCAATCTAGAGGCAGAAGGCCAGCTCATTCCTCTTCTCGATTATGATCGGATTCATCTCGACACCATACGAGATCTCTACCATTGACGCCAAAGTTGTTAATGCATCGACAAAGCGATTCCTTATCCGCGGGACATATGAGAATGTCACGTCCTTGAAGCGAGCTATCAGATCCTCGAGGTGCTCATGGTAGGGGATCAGTTTCTCATCCTTCGTCTTTCAATCTCTATTCGTCTGGCATATGATCAATTATGAATCGACGAATACTCAGAGGTGAGTTACATTCAGATTGAGAGCCGCCTGCAAATTGGCGGCACAAGCTTCGTACTCGGCCATGTTGTTAGTGCAAGGGAAGTTGAGCTTGATAGAGACTGGTACTTGGGATCCTTTTGGCGAGATTAGAATGACACCAACTCCCTGACCCTTGGCATTTTCTGCCCCATAGAAGTGCATTACCCATGATTCCTCTGCCTCTTCAGTATCATCTTCCGTCATGAACAGGATGCCCTCATCAGGGAACTCAGTTCTCAAGGGTTCATAATATGGTAAAGGATTATCGACAAGATGATCGGCAAGTGCCTGCCCCTTGATCAACTTTTGGGTGACATACGTGATGTCAAACTCGGACAATAGGAGTTGCCATCGTGTAGTTCGCTCGGTGAGAGCCGGCTTCTCGAACAAGTATTTCAACGGGTCCATTCAGGCTAGGAGTAGAATGGCTTGGGATACCAAGTAATGGCAGAGCCTTTGAGTATCTCATGCAAGAGCTAGGCATGCTTTCTCCAGATGAGAATAGTGCATCTCGTAATCAGTAAATTTCTTGCTCAGATAGTAGATGGCTTGCACTCTTCTTCCCGTCTCATCATGATGCCCTAAGACACATCCCATCGAGACTTCCGTCGTAGAGAGATACATCAAGAGTGGTCTACCCGGCTCAAGCAGTACCAAAATAGGTGGATTGAGGAGGTAGGCATTTTGATTTTATTAAACACAACCTGACAATCGTCGTTTCATTTGACGGGCAAGTTCTTTTGAAGGAGCTTAAAGATCAGCGTGCAGATAGGCGTTAGTTGTATAATGAACCGACTAATATATTGTATCCTGCCTAAGAACCCTCTAACTTCTTTCTCAGTAGATGGCAGTGACATTTCCGTGATAGCTTTAACTTTGGACAGGTCAACTTCGATATCTCTCCTGCTGACGATGAATCCTAACAGTTTTCCAGACATAGGGCCAAATGCACACTTCTGTGGATTCAGACATAACCTGTACTTTCTCAGCCTCTCAAATAACTTCTGGAGGTTTACCAAGTGATCACTTCGCTTCGGTGACTCGGCTATCATGTCATCGACATATACCTCAATTTCTCGATGCATCATGTCATGAAACAGCGCAGTCATAGCTCTCTGGTATGTTGCACCGACATTCTTCAGCCCAAATGGCATGACTCTATAGCAAAAGGTTCCTTAAGGAGTGATGAACACCATCTTCTCTCAGTCTGCCTCTGCCATCTTAATCTGATTGTATCCTGAGCATCCGTCCATAAAAGAAAGCATCCTGTGCTTAGCAGTATTATCGACTAAGATGTCGATGTGCGGTAATGGGAAATCGTCCTTCGGGCTTGCCCGATTCAGATTTCAAAAATCGATACACATGCAAACTTTTCCATCCTTCTTCGGCATAGGCACAATATTGGTTAGCCACTACGGATATTTGGATACCATGAGAAATCCCGCATCATACTGCTTAATAACCTCGCCCTTGACTTTCAACATCCACTCGGGTCGGAGACGTCTCAACTTTTGCTTGACTAGCTTCATATCAGGGTAGAGTGGCAACTCATGTTCGACCAAATCGGTGTCTAGACCAGGCATGTCCTCATACGACCAGGCAGAAACATCTTGGTATAATCGAAGGAAGTCGATCATGCTTTTTTTTTCTTCAGGAGATAGCGACATTTCGATTTTGGTAATTCGGGGAATCTCCTTAGTCCTTAAATTGACATCTTCGATTTTTTCCACAATGGGGGTAGGGCCATGCTCAAATTCGGCAAACTGGTCAAGGAGCTCATTGGGGAGATCCTCCAAAGGGATATCCTCGTCAAGACTCGTAACTCCTACCTCTTCTTGTATTTCTATAGGGAAGGGGTCATTTTTACGTGGGACTGACATTTCGATTAAGACATCTTTTTGTGAGATTTTATTCAAAATTTTGGAAGACAAGATTTTTGGATTTTATATATTTTCTATATTTTTGGGATTTTTCTGTTCTTTGGAGATAGACCCTTGGCAGCGCGAGTCTATTTATATACAAGGTATTGCCTGCCTAGGGCTTATCTTCCTTTTTATAGGTTGTTTTTTTTAGGAAACGGGTGCCAATGTTTAGGCCACTCCCTGCCTCTAGAGTTTGGGGCACAGACGCCTAATTGCGTACCTGAGGGGCCGCTCCTTTACCTGTTTGGATGAAGGAGGCTGACTGATATGGCTCATTGGAGTCAGCTTCCATCATATTGATCCCGAATTCATTTGAGATTCTGTCCTCAAACGTCAGTAGAGTTCTGTGGTAATTTACCATAGGGAGAGATTGTGCAGGTACAAAGGGTTGCTCTTCAAATAGGGATAGAGCAGCTAAATCTATTTCTAGGCCAGACGGGATGATTTGGGGATTGATGGGGTGAATCGGTGTTGTAGGCTTGTGTGGGGTTAATTAGGTTACCCCATTCCGGTCGATCTTCACATCCTTGATGCTTACAAATGAATCTCTGATGTGAGGCTTGGGATAGAGTTTTTCCTCTATGTGTATCCCCCTGGCTCTTGCAGCTGCCGTGGCCTGGGCTTTCTCCTTAGCCTCCCTAACCTCTTCTTTCATGGGCTTGTAACTTAACCCGAATCGGACTTTCTGACCCTTAGCTGTGACGGGCTCTCTTCTTTCCTGTAACTAGGGTTCCAACCCCTTTCCTCTTTGGAGCATGGCCACTGCTGTTACCATTCCACCTTCATTTTTTGGAATGATGCCCTCGATGGCTTCCGGGAGTACCGTTGATACTTTGTACTTAAAACTGTGGAGGTTGAAATCCTCAGCTGTGTGCGACACATCCAACACCTTTGGCTTTTCAATGCTGTTGGTGACTTTTTCCTTCTCACTGTGCCCCTCACCAATTATGGTGATAATCTAATGCCCGGACGCAAACTTGAGTTTCTGATGTAGTGTCGACAGTATCGCTCCGACTTCATGCAACCGGGGGCATCCTAACAACAGATTGAACGAAGATTTGATGTCTATTACTTGAAATAAACCTCTCAAAAAAATCCCATGGGCACATGATTCACTTTTAGTGTGTCACGTGAGAGATTATATAAAGGCAGAATGTGACCTGTTTTAAGTGGTCATGTTTCTCTCTTGCACGAGAAATAAATCTGGTGATTCTAAATCTCCATAAATCTGTTCCCAACTGGGTCTCAAGTGGCCCTATTCTGGACATAAACAAAGCCCTATTGACACTGAAATTTAGAAACCCATTGTGTCTTTATTTAAAGTTCTTTGGGACCTTATTTCCTCTCTGTTTAGACTTTGTTTTCCCGCTATTAAATAGCCTATTTCTATTGTTGTTATACCCCCTGTTGCTGCTGCAAACAGGTTTATACTAACCCCTATGCTGCATCGATTACCCTGCATCACTTCCCCAAAGTTCTTGGTTGGGGAAGGTTTCAACCATATATAAAGGGTGGCAGGACCCTTCCCAACCAAAAATGTTAGAAAAGATTCCCTACTTTGGCTCTCATTCCCCCCTCGTTCATCCCTCCCTTGGGGTTTTAGAAATATATATGCTTTGCATTATATATATTTATTTCTATTCTTAGTTTTGATGAAGTGAATTTCTATTTAAATAGTGTATGGAATTGTTCAAGTGTTAAGTGATTAAATTAGATGGTGAAATAAATAAGAAAGCTGCCTTCTTAGGTCAAGCCTAAAAAGTAAATAAAGGAAAATAAATAAGCAAAGAAGATAATAATAAGGGAAAACAATCCATAATCAATTTTACCAAGCCCGACCGAAACAAGTCAAGGCTGAACTAGGCCAAGTGGCCAGTTCAAGCCCGGTAGGGCTTATAGCCATGCTAAGGCTCAGCTTTGGCCATTTAAAACTAGGATTGGATAGACCAGGGCCAAAATCCGGCTCGTGACATCCATATTTAGTATAATTCAACTGTTCTTAGGCATGATTGCTTACTCAAATGATGAAGGAAGCCGCGTCAATCCACTAAATGGACACCAATGAACTCCAAATGGCTGAGGAATAAATCGAAAGAAATTAGAGTTGCATAATGGTACTGTCACAGAATCATATACATTCACCTACCATATATATAAAATATATACACATACACACACATTCTGATGCATAAACCTATCCTAGGGATATGACTAGACAGATTGATTTGCATTGATAACATCCAACACAAACCTAAAAAGAAAAATAGAATAAAATTGGTAGCATTCAATCTCAGAAAACCAGCTATTTCATAATGTAAATAGAAACTAGAACAATGCGAAATAATATGATTATCTTTTTGAAAAGCGGGTTTTCCTGTCCTTGAACCTTCAATCTTGGGTCAAGAATTTTAAACTTTAAGCACATTGGCGAAGGAAATATTTTGAATTTTGTTTATTTATATTATAGATATAATTTAATTATAGCTAATCTATTGAACAATATAAGAGAAAGTAGATTGGTTGAAGAAATCAGAAGCACAATGTTGCCAACATAGAGGAAATAAAGAAATGGCAGCGAGGGATGTGTACAAAAACCCAGCATCATAGACAACTCAAGTCATTGGGCAAGTTTCAGTTTTATGCATATAAAATAAAAAAAGATTGCCTCCGAGTTTCAGTTTGATTCTGTGCATCCATACCATATTTATACAATTATTTCCACAAAATGTTGCATAAAAGCTAAACCTGCAGAAATTAAGCCCTGTTTGTGTTAGCGTCGCTTATGCGACCTAATTCTCGCAAAAGCTAGAATCTGGAAGAGGGTTTAGGCTGCTTCCGGATTCTCACTCAAATTTAAGTTGAAACAATTTTCGCGGGAATATGCTACTCAAGAAGTTGTGTGCTCCTGAGAATTATGATAGATGAAGCAAAGGAAAGTATTAGGATTAGACAAGATACGAACAGAGGGCTAAATTACGACGGGGGAGAAATTTTTGGTTAACTAAACTATTCAACAAAACATTAAGAACAAGAAAAATGTCCAAACAATGAGGAAAGAACACTATTACCACTTCTTATAAGAATGAGAGAGATATTAGAACTTGTGCTTACTATTGCGTTTTTAAACTTATGAGTTATGAATCATATTATGAAACTCTAGAAGAGGGTAGTGGATTCACATCGAAGACAAGAATAACACTCTAGAAGAGGGTAGTGGATTCACATCTAAGACAAGAATAACATGATTTGAAAATCAATTAAGATTTATACCAAGTAAATTAACAATTTTAGTCATTTCCTTGTTAAGGCAACATATGGAAAAGTGAGAGATGAGAAAAAAAATTCATATGGTTTTTATCGACTTACAGAAGGCCTATGATACATTCTAAATGAATTTATTGAGATTATCTTAAGGGCCCAAAAAATTGCACCAATAAGAGGGTTTCCAATCGTATATTTTTGGGCTATTTATTGCTATTCCAAGAGCATCAAATAGTTTGGATCGAAGGGCATGTCCAAAATTAGATGGAAGCTAAGTTTGTAGGAATCTTTTTATCTCCATTCAGGATCATTATGGATCAGAAGGCATGTCCAAAATTGGATGGCAGATAGCTTTGAGGAATCCTTTATATCTATAAATTTTTGTTAATATATGTGAATGTACATGAATGTGTGTGCATACATATCATTCTTAAAGATCACTAAGGATAATTTAGTAGTAAACCTGAAGGGAGAAAAGATCCGCTGATTGACCCACAACTTTATCATATTTCAAACCCTCAGCTGCCAATCCGGCCATAGATACCACAGCCAACATGAAAGATAGGATGCATGTTAAAATTACTTTAACTCGGAATAACTCGCAAAATTTTCACATCTCCTCTCTACATGTCATCCCAGAACACCCAAATAAAGATGGGCTGATATGCAGTCTCTTCCATAGATGAAAGTTGGATGATGAAAACAATTTTTACTGGACTCGCTGCAAATCATGGAAAATGAGAACGTTTTTCTCAACATATAACATTTATCCATAGAGGACTAGAAACAAAACCTTCCCCTTTTCTAGTGAGCATTAGTTATAATTTACAATAATAAATAAAAGCAAAGATTTAGGTGGAGAAATGCTCTATTACTATTGCAAATATAGAATTATGTTATTTGCTTTAGAGAAAATTTCAAGAATCCGTAGCAAGAGAGAAATTGTTGAAATTCAGAAAAGGGTTGAGCTTCAAGCAATCATGGAACATCAAATATCCTAGCGATTGCTGCAAATATGTTGATAACTGAAAACTCAAATGTAAGGAGGCAAAATTTGGTAGATTAATTTTAATCTATCCTATTGCAATTCTGCATCAATACAAAGCACAGAGCCTATGTTGCTGGGAATTCCATACTATATATATATATACCCAGGCAAAGAATTTCTAAAGCTATTTAAGATAGGTGATGATGACAGATAAAAATGGAAGCTGAAAATTGTAGTCATAAGGTTAACAATAAAAGTTTAAAACCCTCGTAAGTTTTTTTTCTTTATAATTAAAAATCCTCAAGTGGCCAGCAATTTTAGCTAGCCATAAGGTTATTTATGGAGGGCCATTGCAATAAGTTTATTTATGGAGAGCCCTTGCAATAGTCTTATGTAACCTTCTCTATATTACAAATCTTGTCGAATAGGTTGGTTGGCTTCTGTTCTCTCTGTCATTGTCTCCAAAAACCAGTATGACACTCATAAAGGGTACGAATATCTCTGAAAATATCCTACTTCTCATGAAATAGTCCATCATATTTCCTAAATAATTTTATGCTAATATTTGGGGGTGATCTACTATTATTCAAAGATTCAATTATTTCTTTCCTACCATTCAACCCATAAAACATGATTAGATTTACAGGCTAATACTTCATGGAGAACTGAATCTGCATACCAAACTACAAACTGAATCTCTACTATTGAAAAAAAATACTAAAACTAGTAAATTCAGGACAAACATGATTAAGTAATTAGCTAAAACCCTAAAAATCACAGAAACCATTAAAAACAGAAAGGGAAATTGTATAGATCCATAAACTAAAGGCCTAACCATCTGATAGTAATTTCATCGAATAGGAAGCGGGCTATATCTTTAGGAATGGAATTGAAAAATGAAGTATGATATGAATATAAGAGATAATAATCAAATATAAGAGGTAAAGACCTTTCGCTCTCCACCGAACTCTTCGATGCTTACCTCCGTTCAATCACAGGTTCTTGATCTGGATCTAGAACTGACAAAGCCTCAGGGTTCAAACTCTCCTCACCTCTATTTCTCTCGTTCGACTCCACAAAGTTCAACTCATTTCCCACCGCCAATTTCGAAACTGACGAACACGATCTCATATCTTGACCTCTAGCACTAAAAAACTCCTCGTCTCCTCCATTTTCTGCCTTGGATTTTGTGAATTCCATCTCCTCTCTCTTCGACTTTGAAACCAACGAACTTGACGATCCCGATCTAATCTTGCAACTATAGTACGAAGCTTTCAAAACTTCCAACGAATCTGGAGGGTACAGAGAGAGAGATTGAGATCTATATATATATATTAGCTGGGATTTAAAACTTCATAGCTAAGAAATAAACCTAATCGAGAGCACTGCAAGTGTAAAAATCAATAGAGAAGAGAGATTTGACTGTGGAGATCAAAGAGATCTGAGTCAGGAGATTAGAAGAAGGAGAAGAAGAAGAAGAAGAGGGAGAAGATCAGGCAACCTCGATTTCGTGCGAGCTAGGGTTCGTCGAGAGAGAGGAAGATGAGAGAGAGGCTAGGGTTTTCTCAGAGAAAAAGAAGGAAGGGAGGAGTCTCTGAGGCATTTTGTGTTAAAGATAAAGAGATAAAAAGGGTGGTTGGGAGTTCGGCCCGATAGAGTTGCACGTGCTATCAAGTGAAGAGGAGATTATTTATTAAATCAATTTTTAATTTAAAAAACCACTGCTTTAACTTAAAATACTATTGTTTTAGGCAGTGGAATATTACACCACTATTTTAAGCAGTGGTTTATTTTATACTGCTATAGTGGTTTTTCCTTCATTTTGACATAGTGAGTTAATAGAGTCTTTTTTAGCTATCATTGTGACGAGCATGGGAAAGTTATCAAATGTAAACCCTCATTCATCTGCTTAGGCATTTCACAATGCCTTTCCTAAACCTTTTCTAAAATAATGGATAGATAAGATATCTAAACACGTTAGTCTATATTGGGCAATTAAAAAATTAAGTTGATTTATGAAAGCAACCTTAATGCCAAATTGTCTGGAGCATCGAAACTATGATGTTAAAATGAAAATCCTTTTGAGTGGGATGGCACAGTTGTTACCAAAACCCTAAAACACCATAGATTCCTCCAAGTTGCCTATCTAATCTTAGATGCTTAACTGTGATGTTGTCTTATTATAAAGATATGTTATATTGCTTTAGCTGAACCCTTTTGTTGAGTAAAAAATTAACTTGCAACTATGGTTTCTATTCAACTGTATTGAATCCTATTCAAATGTATAATTTCCCTCATGATCGATGCTTCTGTAGCTCTGTAGTGGAGTGGATGAGAATGCTGTTGGTACCCGTGTTGAACTCGCCTTTGCTCCAATTGATGCATCTTTTGTTGATGATGCCGCACTGCTACCTTCTGGTTTCTGCATCATTGCTCTTAACCATGGGGTCGTGAGTACATTTCTAGTAACATAAATTTAATTATTTTTTACTATATATGTAGTTTCTGGAATTTACGTTGTTTAGATAATCTCTTGTGAAAGTAGTGCCACTTAAGTAACTTTCTTTTTTCCCATTAATAGTTTGTTTTTGTTAAATGCCTCCCTCTTAAAATAATATAGGATGCCTCCAGTCCGAACTGCACATTGGACCTTGCTTCTGCTCTTGAGGCTGGCCCTGGTAATAGAGAATCTGATGATTATTCTGGCAATAGTGGCACCATGAGATCTGTGATGACAATGACATTTCAATTTGCATTTGAGAACCACATGCAAGAATGTTCACAACATTATATCACCTGTTCAAAGGGTTGCATTGGCACTATCACCCTCTCGTCTTAGTTCTCATTCTGGTCTCCGTCCGCCACCTGGGACTCCTAAAGCACTCACACTTACTCGTTGGATCTGTCGTAGCTATAGGTATGCTGTGTCAAGAGTTGGAAAGGGATGACATCCACCAGGTTGAAAAAGATGGTGTCGATGTCCGAATTATAGCAGACATACATTTATCTTTTTGTACTATTGTAATTCTTACTTTTGAGTCAATTGAGTCTCATATTTTCCCAATAATTTCCCAATCGGTTTCTCTATTTTCTTTTATTAGAACCTCTACATCAGCAAAGCTTCTAGTGGGCATCTCCCTATTTGTAATGCCGGTATAAACATGACAGCGACAGTTTTTTAGTGGTTGCCACTACTATTGACAATTTAGCGGCAGTAGTTGTAAAAACTGCCGCTAATACCCTCACCAGCAGTTGTAAAAATTGCAGCTAAAACAAAGTAGCGACAACACTAGTAGCAGCAATTTTTACAACTGCCGGTGAGGGTATTAGCGGCAATTTTTTTGTTAATAGCGGCAGTTTTTGGCTGCCGCTAATAGTCTTATTTTTTGTAGTGAGTAGTCAATATGGAACTCGCTTAAAATCTTCAAGTTAAGGTGTTGCACCATATCAATCTCCTGACCATTAAAGTTAAACTTTTAATCGCAACCATTGAACTGTATCATCATTATGTCATGTGGTGAACATTTGTGACCAATCTATCATTAGAACATGTCTCACCCCAAAGACCGATGCCTCTAAAAGGATGTGAACCATCAGATTGGTGAAGTTTAATATCCGCCATTAAATCTGAAATCAATGGCTGCATTAAAATCCACAAATTGAACAGTTTAAAATCTCCTTAAAGCACCATTTTTGGGCATGTTGCACGTCAATGTATGATCTATTACTTTGACGGTACGAATCACCCACATCTTAAACCATTGATTATATAAGATCATTTAAAAACATCATTTTGTTGTTTACATGACGTTTAGGAGAGTCGGGCCCTTTTTTATTACTAGTAGAGTGTCGGGCCAAAAGATTTATTCACTTTGTTTTTAAAGCCAATCAATAGCAAGCCTAGAGAACACAATAGCCAATAGTTCTCCAAATAAATTTAAGCTATAAACCACATTATAGAATTTATTAATTAATTATATATATATCTATATATATATGAGAAATAATTAAATGACTTGCCATGGGACATGAGCCTATGACTCGAGCTGCTATTGGTTGCATGTCATATCAGGTGACTTAAAAAGTCAATCAATGATAGCTCAAGTCATGAGATTATGTCCCATGAAAAGATATATATTTGAGAAATAATTATATGACTTGCCATGAGACATGAGCCTATGACTCGAGCTCCTATTGGTTGCATGTTATATCAAGTGATTTAAAAAGTCAATCAATGATAGCTTATGTCATGAAGTTTTTTTGAGAATCTGCTGTTATTTTATTAAGAACAGTGGAGAGAATAAATCAAGAGTGGGGAATTGGAGATGGTCAGCACAACAAGTCTGAAATAAATACAGTCCTATAAGATACAAGGTCTATTGTAGTAAGTTTTGATAAGTTAGAGTTTGTCCCACAGAGAAATTGATCTAGAACCCAAAATGGGCTATAATAGTAGGCCTCCAGATCTAACTACAGATCTGAAAATCCTAAAGAAAGGGAGTTGGGTGTCACGACTACACTAAATTAATCCAAAAAGTAGAGAAATAAAATATAGCCCTATCCTAAAGAAAGGGTTAAGAAGAAGATGGTGGTAGTGTGTGTCAAAATAAAATACAAAAATTATGAGAAGTAAGCAGGTTAAGTTAGAGTCAATGATGCAGTAATGTAACTCAGATTTAGTCTATCTCTGCAGTGCTCCTTGCTAAGACGCTATTAAAAACCTCAACAAGGTAAAAGCTCCCAGTTTAACCCATGCCATTTGGGGCGCTCTTAGGGCTATACTCTGTCCACTCTAATGGCCACAGGGTATCCGATAGAGTCTGTCAAATCCTATTAGTTAAACAAGGAATTCACTAGTCTAATCCAGAGGAGTGGATCGATCATCTCCACAGCCACTGGACCAGCTCTAGTCATGAATACTATTGCAGTACTATGTAATGCCAGTGCTACAAGCTCCCCAGAGCACTGCACAGACCTGGCTGACATTCATAGGATCCTAAGTGCTTTGCTAAGGCTGACTGCTCACTAGTGCCCACAAAAAGGACTATGCAACAGGTTGAATAAGGCTTTAGATTCAGTTGGACATTACTACAAATGGCCTGCAATGACTCAACCTCAAGCTATAATTACTACATGAGATCAGATCTAACATCTGATATCGATTAGGTAGAACAGAGGAGTGCCAATTACTTTACAAATCTCCTCATAAGACTCTAGAAGCTCATGTGCAGGGGAGAAGAATCCTTCTCAAACATGTGAATGGACACAACCTTAGGGCTATACTCTGTCCACTTGAATGGTCATAGGGTATCCCATTGGTCTGTCCATCCCACGAGGCCTGAGAAAGAACATGAAAACTGCTGCAACCACCATGGTCCACAGGCCTCCGAGCTCCCTAGATCTCACTACAGATCCAGCATTGCTGTCCATGTGTCTATCAAACTAAGGGAAATTAGATGGTAAATAATAGATCTACTAGAAGTTGAATGAGCTAGTCCCAAATACATGGATCCTATAGACATCTAAAGAAACCATAAGATCTATAAATTTAATTAAACATTAAAACAATAGTTCATTAATGAACACAAAACTTACAATGAACTGTCTCCTGGCTGCAGCCTATACACTACTGCTCATCCACAATCCCAATGTATACAAAATCTATTACAAGACTGAAACAAAACTAAACCTAGCTGCTTACAGAGGGATTAGCCGGCAAGTGCTGAGCTAAGAGAGAAGAGAAATAGGAAAAAGAGGTGATCAAACCCTAACCCTAGCCTGCTAGAGCTCTCAGCCGACAGAGGATGAAGGAAATATACAAAAAATAAGCTCTAAGTACAACTTATGTATATTGTCAAAACGGCCTTGGATCTAAAGAGACTAACCCTAAATTTTCCACTAGACGTGGCATTGTTATAACTCTTGAATGTCTCGAGATGTGCGCTTTAAAATTTACACCTCGGGAAGTGTGCCCTAGCCTTGGGAAATTCCCAAAAGGTTCCTGAGTTAAAACTGAGAAGTGGTGAGCCCACGCTTCGCGGGGTTGGCAGGTATTTTAGTTTACTCGTGCAGTTGCTTTGCCTTTGCGGAGATGCCTTTGGCTGATGGGAAGGGCTCATTCGTGCAGTAAGCCATTAGTGAATCACACAGTTGCTTCATGTCGCAGTGCTGTAGTGGAGATGATTTGGAGAGCCAGGGTGTTTTGCGCAGTAGAGCTTCAGGAGCTCTCTCCAAGGATCAAAATTTTGGGTTTCGAAGGGGACCAAAACCAAAATTTTGGCCGAAAATCAAAATTTCGGTCGATAATTTGACCGAAAACTCCAATTCCATATATTTTATGATCAAAATTTTGATCCCAAATTATCGTTTTGGTGGGGACCGAAACTGATAATTTCGGTTGAAATTTCGGTCATTTCGACCAAAATTTTGATCCTTGGCTCTCTCTCTCTCTCTCTCTCTCGCTAAGTACTCATGTAGGTGGGCTCCTGCGCTCGTGTAGTAACTTGTAAGGCTCCAGAGTGTGCGAGATCTACGCGCAGGGGAATTCTGGGCGTCTCTCTCTTCCAGGGCCATGCGAGAACTTCGCGAGGTGACCTTTTGTTCTCTATGCATATGGGCTCGCTGTGTTCCTCGCACGGCTACTTTGAGGCTTGATCTCTGCGAGAGCTTTGCGATCACGAATTCTGAAGGTTTTACACTGTGAGATCTCCGTGATGTCTTTACAGCTCTCCTCTTGACTGCGCGACCTATCTACGCGAGAGCTTCTTCCATTGCATCTTTAGCTTCGCGATGAGGCTTCTCAACTCTGCGAGGTTTGTTTCTTGACACTCTGCTGCACAACACTTGCTGCTGTTGCAACATTTTTCCTTCTCAGCTAACTTTAGTCATCTGCTAGACTTTAGGTCAATGATGATCAGCAACAGTGAGTCACCATGGTGAGCACTACCAAGGTGTTCCATCAGGCTTTGTCTCAGCTGTCATCTTTGAGTGCATTCTCTCTCTCTTTTGGGCCAAAAAGCAAGGAGTTTGTATTAAGCTGCATACTTTATTACTAACTATAAAATAGATTTAACAAATGATTATTAGTGGGCTTCAAGGTCCATCAAAGGCTAGGTTAAGAGGTGAAAAGTGGTACTTTTCAGTGCATAACAATTATGTTCCATGAAAAGATATATATATATATATATATATATATATATATATATATATATATATATATATATATATATGAGAAATAATTATATGACTTGCCATGGGACATGAGCTGATGACTCGAGCTTCTATTGGTTGCATGTCATATCAGGTGACTTAAAAATTCAATCAATGATAGCTCGAGTCATGAGATTATGTTCCATGAAAAGAGTGATAGGATCACTACCTATATATATATATATATATATATATATATATAAAATATATATAAGCAAAAGAAAGAAAAACCTTTTTTTTTTTCTTTTTTTATTATTATTATTAAGCTTGAGGTTGGAGGGTCCTCGCCCATTTATTAAAACCAAATAATGGAGGGAGTAACATAAAAAAAGGGCACAAGGATAACATGAGCATTGAGAGTTTCGGCATTGCCATCACTCTCAAAATCCAAGAACCCATCACCTCATTACAACCAACTAAGAGAATAATACAAGTCCCTTCTACGAAGATTAAATATATCATGTGGCATTGCATTAAGTCCCTGACCCGGTAGAAAGTCTGCACAAGCATTCCCTTCTCTCCATATCTTAGAAAACGAGATCTTCATGAATTTTTCCTTTCCCTTGTCTAGACCATGCAATAAGTCCCAACACCTCCATGGGCATTCAACGTCCTTATTTGTAAATCGGATGATCTGATATGAATCTGATTCCACCCAAAGAGATAGTTGTGCACTCTTGCCAGATTGATACCCTTTTCTATTGCTTGCAACTCACATTCTTCAACATCCCCTCCTCTAAGAGGGCTGGAATAGCATTCCAGAATATCTCCTTTGGAATTTCTAAATATAACATCAAAACCCCTCCAATCGCCTTGGATTGCCACATCAACTTTCATCTTCACTACTCTGTCTAATGGGAGATTCCATTCAAAAGACTTCACACTAGCATGGTTTGAAGGATTTAGATTTGATAATGACGAAAGGAGATCCTCCACACAGTGAATACCAAGAGAATTTGTAACATCCCGAAAAATTTCTGAAACCACAGGTCTTGATCAGGTGCGTGTCCGTTAAGAAATGCGTCACCGTTTCAGATTTTCCAAACGAGATCATTTTGGATCCATTTGAGCTTCGTGTAAGACTTTTGGACTAAAGCTCATACACCGTGATGGTGTATGGCTTAACGCCGAATCTCGTGTAATCAGTGATTCAGGTGTGCAAGCTCCACACCGAACCAAAGATCTTTTGGTGTAATAAGAAATACCTTGCTTAGGTGTATAAGTTCCACACCGGAACAAGTCAAATGGATAAGGCTTAACACCCAAATGGGTGTTTCATAGGGGAACCAACCCCTTTTAATATAAAAGGCAAAGCTTCCTTTGGAAGCTATTAACCGTTTGCAAGTTTTGGAGTTTTTGGGTTTCTAGAGAGAGAGATAGGAACTTGAGGAGATCACCCCGTGTACGTCAGAAACTTGGATCGACTCCATTAAGCTTTGAGGTATTAGTTTTGTCTTGGTTAATGTGCAGAGAGAAGTCATTGAGTTCCGACACGATAGAGATCCGTGAAGAAACGAAGGTTTTATCTCTTCAAACCCTCTTTTTATTTGGATGTTTCGAAGTCCCGAAGCCGGTGGATCTTGCAAGAGTGTTGCCTTGCTTTATGAGAAGATTTTAAGCATTGATTGAGTCCAATATGAGAGTGGGACGTTGGGCTCTCAAACCGTTTCATGTGGAAAAACCGATGTTCGGTTTCGGCCCGAAATACGTGACGGATGCGTGATTTAAAAAGGTGAAAGATCTCTTAGTTTTGAAGATTAAATTAATATTTTAATGTGATATTAAATGTTCTAGGCTTAGATTAATGAGTGGGTGAAGAAAATGTACGAAAATCCTTTGAATTTGGGGGGAGTTGAACCTAGGAAGAAGAAGCCCGAAGGGCTACAAAATCTGCCAAAATCGAACGATTGATTTGTGAATCGATCGATCGATTTTGACAAGACATAGATGTGCAAGTTTATGAAGGATTTGAATGATCGATTTTGAAAACCGATCGTTCAAAATTAGAAATTGAACGATCAATTTTTGTATAAAACAGAGATGTATAAAAGTGCTGGCAAAATCGATCGATCAAATTTTTCTACCTTGGAAATCGATCTTTCGATTTTCTCTGTTTTGACTGGTGCAATTTTTTCTCTATTTTGACTGGTGCAATTGACACGTAGTATAATCTTAATGTGATCTAGGTTAAGAATGGGAGACTATATATGAGGACCTTTGGATCGCTTTGAACAGCTCCAAATTTAAGGTAGGGGAAACTTAAAACCCATTTGCATTTTTGACTTTGATCTATAGATGTCATGATATGATTAATGAAATGTGATGAGTTTGATTGTCATCAAATTAGAAATGGAACTATTTGAAATTGGAACTTTGAATTCATTGAAAGGTATTGAAATTACGAAACTTAGAATATGGATTTGAATCTGATATGAAAAGACATTTGTATTTGAATCTGATTTGACGGATGTAAGGAAAACTTTGAATCTTTGAGATATAATTGAAGTGTTTGGAATTAGTTGCATCTGAATTTTTAATATGGATTATGGAACTTTGAGTTTAGAATAAGATGGATTTATCTTAGAATTACTAGTTTGAGCATGAAATTTGAACTCTGTATCCGAAAGTGAGTATGAACTTTGAAAATGGACTTTGAATATGAACTGTGGATGTGAACTTTAAATCCGTGTACACAGACTGGACACAGACTACATAGTGCATACTACATACTGGACCGGTATGACGGGTTATCCATACACACTGCATATTGGACCAATACGACAGGTTATCTCAGACACTGCATCTTGGATCGATCTGACAAAGTTATCCGTACACACTACATCGGACCGACACTCGGGTTATCCATTACACACCGTGCATATTGCATCGGACCAAGACTGTTGGTTATCCGTATACCGTAAACTATACACCTTGATGATGCATTTGAACAACGATTGATCTTGACTAGGCCACCGCAATTGAATATTTAGAACATTGTAAGATATGAACTAGAAATATGAACATTGTAAGTCATTGAACCTGAATTCTATACCCTGTAAATCTATGAATCCGAATAGAAATTTTGAATCTAAATTCGAATGTGAATTTGGGAACTGAGAATGAATCGTTGAAATTTGTGTGAAAGCCAGGATTATTGATTTTGATTTCGATTTAAGGATATATGCAAATTCTGTTTTGATAGTGAATTGTCTTTTGGAACTCTGTCATGAGTATTTGCATTGATATGATAAGAAATCAATTGAATTTGAGACTTTTCTACCGAGCTTAGACTGTTAGCTCACCCTGACTATATGTCACAGGTGTAGATTTTGATCAGGACCCCGGGCTTGAGGTGGATCTTGGTTTTGTACCAAAGAAAGAAGCACATCAGTTTTGGGATTTTGGTATAGTATCGGATCTGAGAGTTGGATTTGGTACGTCCAGTTATTATTTAGATAGAATTGTTCGCCATTGTTTAGGTGATGGTTGGCCATCACCAGTGGTTAGTTTAGTTCATTTAGTCATATGTTTAGTAAGAAAAGGAAAATTTAGTTATGTTATTTTAGTTCTGCCATAAATGATATTACTATTTGCTTTAAATTCTGCAATTGTGTGTGAACGTACCAATATAATTATGTATTCAAATTTTGTTCTGCAATCTGGCAGTCCGAGTTTTTACATTTGGCTTAAAGTTTAAAAGAAAGAAAAACAAATATATGTCAGAAAAAAATGTGTCGAGAAAATTCGGGCTATTATAGTTGGTATCAGAGCTGTGATAGTAGATTCTATCAGGACATAGGAGACCCAATTGGGACTCTGTCATAGTTGGTATCAATGCCTAGGCTTTAGGACTCATGGGGACTCAGAGTCATAGCTTTAGGTTAAGAGATGTGGCAGTAGGTCTTTTCATAGCGCAGGGGACATAGGAAGATCATTTCTGAATAAGTCTTTGGATCTTCATGATCACTTTTGATTAAATCTTTGTTTGATCGTGATAGATCAGTATGACCAGCCCCACATGTCAGAGGAGGTAGAGGCAGACCGAGGACGGTCCACATGACGAATGTCCCTGAAGGCGAGGGCACATCACGTGGCATAGAAATTGCCACCGGTCCTCACACCATTCCGTTGGGAGGTAGTGATAGTGGTAGTGATAGACAACTGTTGGAGACCATTGCCAATGCAATGACACAGCAGACGGATTCGATGGCCCAACAGTCCGAGCTACTAGCAACTAGGCAACAACCTTAAGGAGTTTTAGAATTTAGAAGGATGTATCCTCCGAGCTTTTCAGGTCAAGTCGAACCACTTGAGGCCGAGAAATGGTTGAATGAAGTGGAGAAGATCTTCAGTGTACGTCCTTGAACTGAGGATGAGAAAGTGAGATGGACAACCTTCAAACTGGATGGAGAGGCTAATCCGTGGTGGAAAGCAGTGCAACGAGATAGGGTGCAAGAAATCCCGAATGCCCCATGGACTTGGGCCAAGTTTATTGAGAAGTTTAATGTCGAATACCTCCTCAACGTGGTGCATAATCAATGGGAAGTTCAGTTTATAGAATTGAAACAAGACCGGATGTCCGTATGCGAGTATGGGGCTGAATTTTCTAGGCTTTTGAGGTTTGCACCTCTACATGTGGCCACAGAGTTGATGAAGACCAAGAAGTTTCAATGTGATTTATGGCCTGACATCAAGGAGAGGGTCTCACTGTTTAAGCTAGGAACATATGTAGCGGTAATGGCCAAGGCCCTTATCGTCGAGGAAGACATTGAAAAGAAGTACCAAATAAAAGAACATAACCAAAAATATGGGACAAGTCAAACACGAGCTAGTACTTCCGAGCAGGCAAGCATCGAACCGAGACTCCTAATGCCAGCACCGATCTAGCCTGGTCAGACTACCTACTCGCGATCACCCGTGTCTACGTCTCCGACGTCACACACCACTTCATCTGCACCGACAGAATCATGCACACAGTGTGGAGGATGACATAAGACAACTGAATGTTGGTGGCCCACTGGCGCACGTCTTAGGTGTGGTCAGATGGGACATCAGCTAAAAGACTGTCCCGAGAAAGGAAAGGAAAGAACAACTTCCGCATCTATTCGAAGGCCCTAGGTTAACCTTGCAAGTTAAGGGTTCTAAATTTCTCTTGTGGATGTTAAATTTTTTGACTAATCATCAGGATTTGTAGTTGTGGTTAACCTTTTGATGATTAATAGTGTGAACTTGTAATGATGAACGCCTTTTAATCCTCTGGATGTCGTTAAAATTTTTTGATGTTCATTAATTTTGGATTTTCATTATTGTATAGGTATAGTTATCAGAATTGTAGATTTGTTGTGGATATCTTTACAAATTTTGTAGATATGGTTACTAAGGTACACACACCAAAAGTAACAGGATAAATTTTTGAGGACAAAAATTTCTAAAGGAGGGGTGAATGTAATGACCTTAATTTTGAGGATGTTAAATTGTACTCGCACCTTTTTGAATACGACATGTAAATTTTCGAGGACGAAAATTCTTTAAGGAGGGAAGAATGTAACATCCCGAAATTTTTTCGAAACCACAAGTCCTGATTAGGTGCGTGTCTGTTAAGAAACGCATCACCATTTCAGATTTTTCAAACGAGATTGTTTCGGATCCGTTTGAACTTCGTGAAATTTTTTTGGATCAAAGCTCATACACCGTGGTGGTGTATTGGCTTAATGCCGAATCCCGTGTAATTAGTGATTCGGGTGTGCAAGCTCCACACCGAACCAAAGATCTTTTGGTGTAATAAGAAACACCTCTCTTAGGTGTATAAGTTCCACACCAGAGCAAGTAAAATGGATAAGGATTAATACCCAAATGGGTGTATGTGTTTCATAAGGGAACCAGTCCCTTTTAATATAAAAAGTAAAGCTTCCTTTGGAAGCTATTAACCGTTTGCAAGTTTTGGAGTTTTTGGGTTTTCAGAGAGAGAGAGAGATAGGAACTTGAGGAGATCACCCCGTGTACGTTTGAAACTCGGATCGGCTCCTTTAAAATTTGAGGTATTAGCTTTGTGTTGGTTTTTGTGTCGAGAGAAGTCACTGAGTTTCGATGTGATAGAGGTCTGTGAAGAAACGAAGGTTTTATCTCTTCAAACCCTCTTTTGATTTGGATGTTTCGAAGTCCTGACGCCGATGAATCTTGCAAAGGTTTAATCACACGTTATGAGAAGAGTTTAAGGTTTACTCGAGTTCAATACTAGTGCAGGAAGTTGGGCTCTCAAACCGTTTCGCGTGGAAGAACCGACGCTTGATTTTTGCTCGAAATACGCGATGAACGCGTGATTTAAAAAGGTGAACGATCTCTTATTTTTGAAGATTAAATTAATGTTTTAATGTGATGTTAAATGTTCTAGGCTTAGATTAATGAGTGGGCTAAGAAAATGTATGAAAATCCTTTAAATTTGGCGGAAGTTGAACCTAGGAAGAAAAAGCTTGAAGGGCTACAGAATCTGTTGAAATCGAACGATCGATTTGTGAATCGATGGATCGATTTTGACAGGACACAGATGTGCAAGTTTCTGAAGGAGTCAAACGATCGATTTTGGAAATTGATCGTTCAAAATTAGAAATCGAACGATCGATTAGTGAATCGATCGATCGATTTTTGTATAAAATAGAGATGTATAAAAGTGCTGGGAAAATCGATCGATTGAAATTTTCTACCTTGGAAATCGATCGATCGATTTTCTCTGTTTTGACTGGTGCAATTTTTTCTCTATTTTGACTAGTGCAATTAACATAGAGTATGATCTTAATGTGATCTAGGTTAAGAATGGGAGACTATATATGAGGACCTTTGGATCACTTTGAACGGCTCCAAATTTAAGGTAGGGAAAACTCAATACCCAGTTGCATTTTTGACCTTGATTTATAGATGTCATGATATGATTAATGAAATGTGGTGAGTTTGATTATCATCGAATTAGAAATGAAACTATTTGAAATTGGAACTTTGAATTCTTTGAAAGGTATTGAAATTACTAAGCTTAGAATATGGATTTGAAACTGATATAAAAAGACATCTGTATTTGAATATGATTTGACTGATGTAAGGAAAACTTTTAATCTTTAAGATATAATTGAAATTTTTTTGGAAATAGTTGCATCTGAATTTTTAATATGGGGAACTTTGAGTTTAGAATAAGATGGATTTGTCATGGAATTATTAGTTTGAGAATGAAATTTGAACTCTGTATCGGAAAGTGAGTATGAACATCGAAAATGGACTTTGAATATGAACAGTGGATGTGAACTTTGAATCCGTATATGCTAACTGGACACTGACTACACACTGCATACTTTACATCGCGACAGTACTCGGACTGCAGATGACGGGTTATCCGTACATACATCGTGATATTGTACATTGCATATCGTGACATCGGACCGGTATAACGGGTTATTTGTACACATTACACACTTCATACTATACACACCTTGTTGGACACCTTGACTAAGCCAACGAATCGGAATTTAGAACATTGTAAGATATGAACGGGAAATCTGAATATTGGAAGATGTGAACTAGAAATTTGAACTTTGTAAGTCATTGAACCTGAATTCTGTACCTTGTAAGTCTTTGAATCCGAATAGAAATTTTGAATCTAAATTCGAATTTGGGAGCTGAGAATGAATCATTGAAATTTGTGTGAAATCTTAAATTATTGATTTTGATTTCGATTTAAGGATATGTACAAATTCTGTTTTGATAGGGAATTATCTTTTGCAACTCTGTCATGAATATCTGCATTAATATGATAAGATGCTAATTGAATTTGAGATTCTTATACTGAGCTTAGATTGTTAGCTCACCCTGACTATATGTCATAGGTGTAGATTTTGATCAGGACCCCGAGCTTGAGGTGGATCCTGCTTTTGTACTAGAGAAAGAAGTACATCAGTTTTGGGATTTTGGTACAGTGTCGAATCTGAGAGTTGGACTTGGTACGTCTAGTTATTGTTTAGATAGAATTGTATGCCATTGTTTAGGTGATGGTTGGCCATCATCGGTGGTTAGTTTAGTTCATTTAGTCATATGTTCAATATGTAAAGAAAAATTTAGTTCTATAATTTTAGTTTTGCCATAAATGATATTACTATCTACTTTAAATTCCGCAATTGTGTGTGAACGTACTAATATAATTTTGTATTCATATTTTGTTCTGCGATCTGGAAGTCCGGGTTTTCCCATTTGGTTTAAAGTTTAAAAGAAAGAAAAAAAATATATATGTCAGAAAAAAAATGTGTCGAAAAAATCCGAGCTGTCACAATATTTAGCTGGTAAGAAATGTCCTTAAGGACATTCCCTAGAAGAACTCTTTTGTAATTGGTATGTTCATTAAAAATGCGATCATTTCTCTCCCTCCAAATATGCCAAACAGTAGTACAAAAGGCATTTCTGATAAGATGAGAGCCTCTATTCTTTCCTTGAGCCAACGTCCTACAAAAATCAAGCTCCTGATGAAGAGGATGTAAAGCATGATCTCTTATACCGAGCTTGGATTTGATTGATCTCCACACCCATTGAGAATACCCACACTCAAAAAACAAGTGGGCTATATTCTCCCCATGTGCCCAGCAGAGAACGTATCTTGAAGGAATTATCATGCCTTGTCGACATAAATTATTCATGTTCATTAGCTTATAATTAATGGCCAATCAGGTACAAAAGGATGTTTTGGGACAGTTCCTGAGTTCCATAAAGAGGAGTACCATTCAACCAAGGACATGGTTCCTTGATAACAATCCATGCCGATTGGAGGGTAAATTTGCCATTGGTATCAGGTCCCCAAACCCACTGGTCATCATTATTCCCATTTGGAATAGTCACAGCAAAAACTACATTCCAAGCTTCAGTCATTTTCACAGCAGAAGGATCCGGAAGATCCCAACGACCATTTCGAATAATCTCACCTACATGTGTGTTCTCATCTAATCCGGACTGAGTAATAAGCCGTCTACAAAACCTCAAGATAAGAGCATTACCATCAATCCAAGGATCAAACCAGATATTAGTTTGAGCGCCATTACCAAGGTAGATTCTTAGTGATTCCAAACCATATCCCTAGCAGACAAGATACCCTTCCATGCCCATGACATGCCTTTAGGCATTGGACACCTCCAAATACTTTGATGCCCCACATATTTGGTCCTCATAGCACATGTCCAGAGAGAATTTTTAGTAAAGACATTCCAAAATGACATCATCATACCTGTTGAGTTCTAATCGACAGTCCGCCTTAATCCCAAACCTCCCTCTTCTTTAGGTCTACAAATACTCTTCCAATTGGTAGGATGCATAGATTGTCCAAGTGAAGGTCCCTTCCAAAGAAACAGGCAGAAAATGCTCTCAAATTCTTTGATGGTTTTTCTGGGCGATAGGAAAGCTCTAGTCCAGTACAATTGAAAGTTGTTCAAAATAGAGGAAATAAGAAATTACCCTTCCAAATCTCCAATCGATCCCTGATTTTCTGAATAAGAGGCACACAAAGAGAATGTGTCATTCTAGAAGCAAAAAGCAGAACTCCAAGGTATTTAATAGGTAGAAAATCCTCGAAATTTTAGAGCTCGGATAATTTCATTATTCCTGGTGCAAGCCACCCTAAAAACTAGGGCGCTCTTACTATCATTAGCCATTAGACCTGAAAAACTATGAAAATAGTCAAGAATTCGCCTAACTTCCTTTGCCAATTCAACATCACCCCCTAGGAAAAGGAGGAGATCATCAACAAACATGAGGTGAGAGATGGACTGGCCACCCATCAGGACCGGAATAGCAATACTAACTTCTCCAGCTCTTTCTTCTAAACTACATGAGAAAGATTCTATCACAAGAGTAAATAAGAGTGACGACAAAGGCTCTCCTTGCCTTATTCCACACTCCCCTTTGAAGTACCCGTGAGGAGTACCATTTATCAATATAGAAGAAGACAGCAGAAATACATTCCTTAACCCAAGCAATCCAAGTCTCGTCATTACCAATTTTATGAAGAACGTCAACCAAGAAATCCCATCAGACTCTATCATACGCCTAATGTATACCCATCTTTGCGCAAAAAGCTTTATGACCAGATTTAAGATGACATTTTCTCACCATTTCATGAGCTAAGAGAATATTTTCAGTAATACTCCTCCCTTTAACAAAAGCTGATTGGTTAGGACTAATCAGAACATGTAACACCATCGAAGCCTATTGGATAAGATTTTAGTAATAACCTCATAGACAAAATTACATAAGGAAATAAGCCTAAACTTATCAATAGTATTCACATCTTTCTCTTTAGGGATGAGAGTAATGAAAGTAGAATTAATGGACCTAAGCATTTTCTTCTTCGTAAAAAATTTCTTACAATGCATGTTAATTCCTTCTGAACTATTTCACAATAAATTTTGAAGAATTCAGCCAAAAAGCCGTCAGGGCCAAGGGCTTTACCATTCGGAGAATCAAACACTGCCTTATTTATTTCTTCAAAGGACATCGGAGAAGACAAAATTGAGGCCTTTGGTTCTTCTTGCCTTCTCTTGAATGGGATGTTTAGAACAACACTAGAACTAGAAGGAGTAAGCCTTGTAGATACTAACTCAGTAAGACTGTTTGAAACGATACACGCCTTTTCCAAAGCATGGTGATATTTAGTATTTCAGTCCCCATCATTGATACGTTGGTTCTAAGATTTTGAAGGTAAAAATCCTTCTCAGTATTCAACTCTTCATTAAGTTCACCAGGGCGGATCTTTCACGAGCAGCCAGGTCATTGTTAAGAGGGTCACGTTGAATATCATGCTGAATATTCATAACATTTAACTTTGCATTTTGAACTCTAATATGAATGGAACCAAATTCATTAGAATTCCAAGATCTAATCTCAAGTTTAACATTTTTGAGCTTTTGTTGAACCACATACAAAAGTATATCATCAACATTTATGTTCCAAGCCTTTCTAACCACCTCATTAAGCCCTAGCTGACATCACCAAGCATTAATGAACTTAAATGGTTTAGGGCCAGTTGGAATTCTCTCATGGATTTAATAATAAGAGGCGAATGATTTGATATTCCAGAAGCAAGATAATCAACAAACACATTCGGGAATAGATTCTTCCATAACATGTTACCACTACATGAAAATGAGAAAAAAACATCACTGGTATGAAAAGAACAATGGCTAAAAGTAGTAGTGAAACAATCGACTGCCTAAAGCTGTTGTTTAGTACCTTAAAACTATTGTAATTTAAGAAAAGGATAGGTGGGTAATTGTATATTTTTAAAAGGGTAAACTTGACCTTTTAAGAAATATATGGTATAAATAATAAAAAAAAGGCCCCAAAAAAGTGATTCCAAATCCTAGCCTCTATCTTTCCTTCTTTCTTCGCTATTACCAAACCCTAGTTACTCCCATCGGACGATTTTGCTGCATAGAAGAAGAAGACGACATGGTTTTCTTGCAATGGTGAACTCATCCGTGCATCACAAACAACTTTTCAATGGATCTAATGGACAACACTCTCATTCAATGCACATATCTAATGCCCTCGGTTCGACAATTCTCTCGATCATTACAGGAAATCGAAGCCCGTGACGAGGGTAAGGAGCAATTTGTTGATGATGACGAGGAGGACAGTGATGATGAGGAGAATCTTTATAGTTTTCGATGAGGGGAGGTCAGATTCAGTTTTTGTAGGGCTACTTGATGGGGAATCGTTGATCTCTCAGATGTTCTTTTGGGAACTAATCTCTATCATGGGGATCAGTTTTTTTCTTCTATGTTATGTTGGTTTTGTTCAATCTATAGGGTTTTTGAGATATCTTGCATGGATTTTGATGATGTTAATGGTGTTTTTGCAGATGTTTGCAAAGTGATTTTTGGTTATATTAGGGTTTCTATGTTTTGAGTTGATGTATTTCTTGAAGTGTGATTTATAACTCCCTCTTTGGTGTCCTTTGGTTTTACTTAATGTTTTAGAGTTGAGATGTCATTAGGATATTTTTATCCTATTTAGATCCTTTTCTGGTTTAGAAAGATTTATTAGTATCTTCTTTTTAAGTATGATTAATGCTTTTTTTTCAATCATTTTAGAAATTTTAATATTTTTTCGCTTTTTAAAATGTTGGGACCTTCTTCTTACTACAATATCATTTACTATTATTATTCTTATTTCATATTTAATCAACTCTTTTTTTTTTTTTTTTACTTTAAATTTCATTGGTTTTTGAAGGTGTTTGTCCAAATTATTACACTGATCTACAAATTAAAGAAAAAAAGATCATTCATCTTGCAGAGCTCCATATATTTTTTAGGTTTAGATGTCAATGCATCGCAGATTAGATACATAATGGGATATGTAATTGTAAGCAGAGCAGGGATATTATTACTGTCGAGGATATTGCTCCGCACTTAAATTTTAACGTATATCACTAAATTCCCAAAAAATGGTAATGTATTACCTGGTCAAGTTTTTATACTGGCTCTATTGGATTAGCTAGCTCGGCTGGCTCTATTGGATTAGCTAAGTCAGCTGGATTAACAGCCTTCGCTAAAGAAGCCTTCACCAGAGCAAAGTAATAAACCTTCTTAGTTTTCTTAGATTTTTCTTTGCTAGTTTCATCAACATCATCAATATATGCTACGTGTAGAGATGGATATCTGTCGCAAAAAAAAAAAAGCTCCAAATAATTGTAATTCTTATAAACAATAGATTTTTCTTTGCTAGTTTGTTGATGATGCCTAAAGCAGTTGTTTAATACCTTATAAGGCTGCACAATCTTTGAATTATGCAGTGATTCCAACTGCTCAGAAGAAAATTGCTGTAAATCGATTGCTTAAGGTAGCTTAACTGCAGTCATATTTAGCTTATAACCAGTTTTATTATACTCAATGCTGATATCTTTTGGTCTTTTAGAGGTTTTAACAATTATATTGTTTTATATTGGATAATGTTGCCCTAATTGCAGTTTTGGAAGCAAAATTTAGTAACCAGGGGGCTAATACAACTAAAAAATGACAAACTTTTTTGTGTGGTGAGAAATAAAGCATTCTTCTTAATATTTTTGTGTATATCCAAACTTATTTTTTTCTGTAATTATGTTTTTGTTATTGCATCAATGATCACAGATGTGGAGCTGCATTTTACACTTTTCATTCTTTGTCTAAAATCTGTTCAAATGGTTTTCTCTTTCTGCATCCAAGACTGCATGAATAGTGTATCTTTTCCATCGGCATACCTACGATTGTTTTCATTATTTTCCATTTTCTATTTGCTAAGAAGAGGCAATATTATTTATCAAGAGCAGGATTACAAGGAGCACCAAATCTGTTTAACAAATAAAAATAGAAAAAAGCAACATGCCTGTCTCCATGAATACAAATAAAACTAAGATATTTACACTCGATACTTAGTTTTTATTGGCAACATATAATTGATTATGGCTACTAGAATAATGTCCACTGTGGAAGAGTGGGGTTGGGTATTTAAATTAAGGTTAAAAGAGTGACATGTTCAAATGCTCTTCTTTGGTTCTTGGAATCACCGACTCAACTTATTTTGAGCTTTTATTATGTTCTTCAGATGGCTCCTAGAGTGCTAAGTGTTGATGTTTTATCTTCGATACATTTTGGCATGGTACTCCTTGGTTCTTGGAATCACCAACTCAACATCTGTTGAGCTTTATTATGTTCTTCTGATGGTTCTTAGAGTGTTGACCGTTTACCTTCACCTGTGATTGAGGTGAAATTGTAACTTGGCTTTCGCAAAGGAATTCCTTAGAAGTTGTAGCCAATTAGAAAGCAAATTATGTAACAAGTATATCTCCTCTTGCTCTCTTTTTTTTTCAAACTTGATATGCCCTTTTCTACATCAATTGTGTATTTAGGCCTCTTTGTCTCTTTTATTTTTCTTTTAAAAAAATAAAAAAATTGTGTATCCTATTTTCAACTAAGAAAAATAAAAATATGATACTTTTTGTTTGTCAATCTGTTCTAGAAACCCAAAATATTATAATTAAATTTTAAGAGCGTGAAATGTAAATTCTAGGGATTTTTGAACTCCTATTTTTCTATAAGTCCAAATGATGGATAGGGAATCATTATACACATCAACTTAGCCCTTTAAAGTTGTTGATACTTGTCTCTCTATTTGTTTCTTGCAGCTAGTTCTTTTAGGGAATGAATTGACTTGGGTAGTTGTTCATCATGATCTTGGTTGTGCCACCCCTATCTTTTGTAATTAGAAAAAAAATGAAAATTTAAGGAGAAGAAGAAATTTTCATTTTTGGCAAAAATATTCATTTTTTGCTCTAAACAACCTCAATGTCTCTCGTCTATGACAATTGTTGATGAGGGATTAATTGTAGGCTCTTTCTTAATCATCTAATGCGTCATTGGTCTCTGGTTCTTCTCTTCGCTCCTGTGTAAGAAAATCTAGCCTCTGCTTGATCTCATTCAATGCTTGTTCAAGGCAATCAAGCCGTTGAACAATTGTAGATTGTTTTCTCAGTTGCATCTTGCCTTCTTCCCAAGGAAAAATACCCACTTTGATACCACTTGATGTGTACTGCAGTTCACTCAAGTCTCTATTGGTACCTGTTTTTCTGGAACCCTCTCGGATTCAGAAAAAAATGGTTCCAATGTGGTTACAAGGGGACTCTGTTTGCGATTAGGGGTGAAGAAAGATGAATGGGGGACTTATGTGCACCTGCAGAGAAATTGTTAGTTTCAACCAAATTTAAAAGTATACCTGAGTGTGTGATCGCCATTAACAGATATTTATCGACGATGTAGAATGTCATTGATCGATCGCGAGGATGAGCATGAGTTTGTGGGTTTGGACTCCTATACTAAATACTGGCTTGTCGACTTTAGAAGCTAAGGTTGTCTAGGGTTTTAACTAATTTGAGTTTTTCTAATCCTAAGTTGTTTTAACTAAAAAAGGGGGGGGGTGTTGGCCCGTTATGCGCAGGAGGATTGACCCCATTCCCAGGTACCCTTTGTTGGTTCCCTTGGGTAAATCGGTTTAAGGGCTATTGATCGTTTATAATCAAAATCTAGCAAGTGTACAAGTTCAAAGTACTTGGGTGAATACAAGGGTGTCGAACCACAGGGACTTGTCATTTATCTTTTCTAACTATTGTCTTAACGTAAAGCAAATTGTAAATAAAAGTTTCCTAAGTTAATTAACTACAAAGCACACTAATCACAGTTTTGGATAAGATGTGAGAAGGCAGTTTGGGATCCCTCTTGGATCACAAACTTGTAAATAACAAATCCCTATTCCTCTCCTATTTCGAATTCCAGGTACTCCCGCTCTAGGTTATAAGCTTTACAACTAAGTATAAGAATTAGATCCTATTCATAGTCACAAACCAATCTAAACTGCTATGATCCGTCTAATCACTAGCAACCTAACATCAAGCATCATTGCACGTAATCGATAAAACTACGCTACAAGCCTTAATCCGTTGATGAATATCCTATCAAATCTAATTCTAATCCCTACAAGGCCATTAGAATTAAACAAAATAGAATTAAACCTTTATTAAGTACGCTCTCAGTACAATCGGAACCTCAAACATGCAATCGTATCGATAAATAGAATTCAAAATAAAAGAAGAATAAGATTTCATCAAGTACTCATCTATAATTTACAAGAGATCCCAGCCTAAGAGAAGTTTAGCCTCGCATCGATCGAATGATCTTCATCATTGCTAACTTGACCATCTCTCAATGATTATAATACAATCTCACAACTCTCCAGAATTTGATCTATCCTAACCTATGAACACTCACGACTGAAGGCTCTCTAGAAAAGACTCTGTCGAAAGGATCCTCTAACTGTAACATCTCAAAAAAATTGGGCTTAGAATAGTGTCCTCGGGATATGTGCTTGACTGGTCGTAGGTTTGACCAAGTGAAAGTCAACTTAATAACTTAGGCTAGACTAGGCGTGAGGTGAAAATACACCTAGGTGGGTGGTGTGGATCTTTTGATAAGGTCATATACACCTGTTATGGGTGTATGTGATTTACACCAAAGCTTGAGTTAGGTTAAAAAGTCTAATAACTTAAGAGAAGTTATTTCTCTTGGGTTGTGGTAGTTGATTGGAGATTTATGAAGAGAGAGAGAGAGAGATTAGAGGAAAAGGGGGGAATAAATGCTTGGAGGTTAATGCGAAGGAGCTTATGGGAAGGCCTTGTGAGGACATTTAATTGCGATGACAAGTGGTCTGGTTCGTTGGAGTCGAAGCTAAGAACCCTAGCGTTTGATCCAAGCCATTGAATCAATCATGAGATGGATTTGAGGTAAGGCTTTACTAAATTGGGATGTGTGTGCAAATTAAGCTTTAAATTTATGCATAAATGTAGGATTAAAAGAGAGGAGAGGAGAAAAATTTGAGAGAAAATGAAAGCTTAATGAACAGCCCAAAGAGGGCTGTTTTATGACAAAATCGATTAATCGATTTTTGCCAGAAGGCATATATGAAGACTAAAGTACGAAAACGATTGATCAAAATTAATTCGATTAATCAATTTTTGGATTTCAATTAATCGATTTGGAATCGATTAATCATCTGGGTACTTCCAGTGGCTGGAAAAGTCTAAGTTTTGGAAAACCAGTTAATCGATTTTTGGATCGATTAATCGATTTTGGAATTTTGATTAATCTATTTGAGATCGATTAATCGAATTTGGAAATTCAATTAATCGATATTGAGATCGATTAATCAATTTTGACAGTTTAGTGTGGGTTCTATTTTTGACCGTGGAGTTCTAGGAGGGCCTTATACCCTTCTTTTATGCATCGTTCTTGATGCTTTGTGTATGACATGATGTATTTTAGGTTGAGCACTCGGATATGAGCACGTAAAGCTACTTTAGACCTTAATGCTTGGGGCTAAAGTACGTGAGATAGGGAATACTCTGAACATATACCCTCAATTACGAAATCATGTATATGGTGATGTGATATGTACATGTGTGTGTTAAGAGCATAGTTAATTACTTGTTAATCAAAACTGAACTAAAGCATGTAAATTAAAGAGCTGTGTATGTGTGTACACTAAGTAAGAAACTAGTAAGCTTGTGAGTGTATGACATCCCAAGGATGTACATGAGATGTGAGCATCTAGGTGATGCGTAAGAGTATTGTAGACACCCAAATTCGGCCCAAGGCCCGATCAGTCTATACTTCGAGAGAAATGCACCCCTGTGCTTCCGATGGCACCCTTGAACCCTTAAGAATCTATCCAGACCTTTAGGAATCACCTAAAACCCATTAGAACAATTCCCCCAACCCTTAGAGATCACCTCTAAACCCTAGGATCCCTTCCCAGACTCAAGTTAGACCTTTCTAGGCATTTGATAGGAGGAGAGCTATAAATTTTTATACAGACCACTGCTGAGGGTAAGCCACATACCTTTGGAAAGAGGACTTTTCCAGCTTTCCAACGAGCCAAAGATCACCCAATTTGGAGTTGTGGTTCAAAGGTTGTGGCCGATTGAAGTTTCACATAAAATAACAACTTTTGCTTAGGCGTATGTATTACATACGCCTAGCCAATTTGGCCCCAGTTTGGTCAGGCGTATGTATTATACACGCCTGGCAATTTTGAGCCAAATTTGACTGGGCGTATATAATACATACGCCCAGCATGGTGTGGCCCACCATGGGCACCCATCTTCTCAGATTCCCCTTGGTTTTCTTAAATTTTACTGTGCATAAGCTGGGCGTATGTAATATATACGCCCAGTTTAGCTACAGTATATGTCATTAAATGCTCGAATTTCCTCCATCTGGTTTGACCATTTTACCATCCCCTTGGTTAAGGTGGGTGTCTTGAGGTTGGTTGCACCCCCTTTGAGCTTATTGGCAACCCTTAAGTCACCCATGGTCTCACCCCATCATCCGCCATTGAAACCAATTTTCCAAACCTCTAGGACCCTAAAAACCTAGAAAACCTTAGATGGAGGATTACTTAATTGCTAAACCAATTAGCACTTAAGTAACCCTCTAACCCACCTCTTCTCTATAAATAGAGAGGCCCCCCTCTTCCCAAAAGGGTTGGAAAAAAAATTAAGGTTGAAAAGATTAGGGTGAAACCTTGAGTTAGGAGAGAGAGAGCCCTAGTGAGAGAAAGTTTTTTCTTATTCCTTCAACCAGAATTTCAGCATGCATAGATCACCCTTTTCAACCCTTTTCAACCATTAGATCACCCCTTTTAGTTAAGGCTTAGTCCCTAGCTTCATCCTACACTTTCTAGCTTTCGAATCCTAGCATTAAAACCTATTCTTCTACCGTTTAAGCCATTCAAAGCCATCGGAGGCATGCCGAAGCGAAGGTCTTCCACGGTGCAACAAGTGCCCATGAGCTCTGGCTCACCCCTCTCTTCCTCTACCTTCTTGGTGTTACCTCCGTCCAAGAATTTAAGCCGTTATGTCGCCGAAATTTCTGTTTGGCTCAAAGCTTGATAGGACCGTATTGCCTTCGGGCAAGGGGAAGCTCCGCCCATTTATTTTTATTTTTGGCCATAGATAGAGACCGCTATATACGGGTTGATTGGGTGCCTAAACCCTTCCTGATCGATAACCGAAGCCCTTACCCTAGAGCCTTTGGCAAAGACCGGTAAATCAAAGTCATATTTAGTATTTCAATGCTCAAAATATCAATTTAAAGGTTTCCCGGGTTACCAAAAGCTCCGGGTGGCGACTCTACATTTTATTCCATCGCGAGTGCATCGCCGCGATGGGTTCGAGAGGATCCATGCTCGCACAGATGGCGACTCTGCTGGGGATGTCACCCTAGCACTTCCCCTCTTGTTGGCCTTTCTTTATTTTTTTTTACTAATCATGGCTGTTTTTTTGTTCTAATTTTCTGCTATTTTTCTTCATTTTTTTTTGTTATTTTTACTAACATACTCACCCCTACGATTCAGTCCTTTAAGTGCCTTAGCCGATTGGCGGGCCTACTTGCGCCTTTAAATTTTAGTTTTTTATGATTTTGTCATTTAAGCTGCCTTAGCCGTTTGGCGGGCCTGCTCGCATCTACTTTTCACGTCATTTAAATTTTAGTCATTTACGAGCCTTAGCCGTTTGGCGGGCCTACGTGCGCTCTTTATTTTAGTCATCATATCTCACCATTGAACGCCGGCCCGTTGAGGCGGCACGGGCTTGTCATCCCCGACCCGATTTTGGACTTAAATTCACTCCCCTTTAAAAATCTGTAATTAAAAGTGAACCAACAGTGTGGGGATATAATCAAATCTGTTTTTGTGTATTTTGGGTAGCTTTTTTGGGGGGTTTAGGCGCAGATTTAATTTACCCGGTTCCCAGTAAGGTGGCAGCCCTAGTGGTGATGATCCTGAAAAGAACCACCCCTTCCCGTACCTGAGAAGGTGCTTGCGCTGGAGGTATATCGGTTGGGTTGCCAATTCCAATCAAGTCAGAAACCTCAAGAATGGTGAAAGCGTGAGATGCCCAATTCAGCCCTCAGATCCCTAGGAAGCGAAAAGGAGGGACCCGATAACATACATAGTAGTCCCCGGGAGCATCTCTCCTAGAAAACCAGTCTAAAAGACCCATCTTTTATCAAAAACAAGTCGACAGTGTCACGCCAGCGATATATAATATATACGCCAAAAAATCCCTGTAAATACTCGGTATATATATATTTACGCCCACCCAAAATCCCCAGATTTAAACCAGGTGTATATAATACAGCCAAATCTGCTAAGTTTTGGTCAGGCGTATATAATACATATGTCCCGTATATACTGGGTTTAGGTAGCCCGATCTGAGGCCCAATCCACCACCCAAGTTCCCCGATTAGCGGTATTAGTGCCCACAGTAGCCTCCCGCATTCTGTAACACCCAATATGCCCCCGCCTAGTCAAAAGAAGGCAACTTCTCATTGATTTGCTATGGGGGACCAGGTCGTTTACGTGGATTCCCTCACCTTTAATAGAACGAAAGGGTTCCCTTTCGCTTCTTCAGAAGTGTGTCGGATCCCGCCGTGGGACCTACTAAAGGTGCGTATATCACCCGAGACGGAAAATTTTCTAGGGCACCAGATCATCATTCATTTAAATAGGGGAGATAATTTTCATTTGAAAAATCTAAAAAAAATAAATATATAGAAAAATCAAAAATCCATATATACGTGCACTTTCGGTGTGATCGTCACTACGGCGACCTCAAACCCAACCCGTAGAGGAAGAACTAGGAGAGTATTCGGCCATTACCCAAGGCATCGGTACAACACTCGTCAATAGATCATGTCGAGCGCTGATACATCCCCGCCATCGTCCCCATCCCATTCCCATATAGGAGAAGACCCGATCTCCAACACCTTCACCCAAACTCGGTTCGATGTCACGGGTCCATTTGGGGCACCCGTGTTCGCATCCACCCCATCCCCCACCCTTACATTTTCCCAACATACCCCCATCTCATCCTCTAATGAAACACCTCATTTCCCGTCCGACCCATACATCCCCACCTCCCATCCATACACCCTTACTGCACCCCCTACTCCCAAAGACCCCATCGGGAGCCCCATCCCCCGCCTACCTCCCACATCCCGTCCACCTCATCATCCATGCTTCCTACATCCTATATCTCATTCACCTCATCTCACCTGCCTTCCACATCACATGGCCCATCCACATCCCAACATACTTCCCTATTTACCCAAGTTATGCCCAACTTTTCCCAGGGTGTGACCAGTAGCCCACCATCTTCCATAGCCATACATCCAAACCCTCCAAACACAATCATTCATACCCCCCATACCCGGGTCATGCCCAATTTCACCCAACCCCCTCCGTCCTTGAATGGGCCATCACCCTCCAATCTCACACCTGAATCCATGCTCTTAATGGAGGACATGAGAATGATGTATGCCCTGTGGGCTACTTCTCGGAGTCCTACATTCCAAACCCCACATCTAAGTCTCTAAAACCTCCATACCCCATTCCCCCATGACCATGCCCAACCACCCATCATTCATACCATCCAAAATCCCCCACCTCAATTTCAGGCCCAGGCTCAAGCCCAACAGACCCAAGCCCACTCATCTCAGGACCAAACCCACACGAATCCATGGGCCCAAGCCCAAATGTCTTTAGAACCATGGGCCCAAGCCCAAGCCCAAACCCAGACTCAGGCCCAGGCCTAAGCCCACCGGACCTAGGCCCAAAATCCTCAAGGCCCATGGGCCCAAGCCCAAACCCAATAGACCCATCAGACCCAGGTCCAAAATCCTCAAGGCCCATGGGCCCAAACCCATCAGACCCAAACCCAAGCCCACAACCCTTAAGGCCCATGGCCCCAGGCCTAAGCCCATTAGACCCAGGCCCTGTTCCGAGCCCCCCAGGGCCCTTAGACCCAAACCTATCAAACCCAAGCCCAAGGCCCAACACCCCGCACCCAATACCAATAGGGCCCATTAGCCCAAAATCATACCAACCCCCACACCCAGGCCCAAGGCCCATCAACTCAAGCTTTCCAAAACCATCAAGCCCAAACCCAAGGCCCAGCCACCCACACTCATCAAGGCCCATTCATAAACTCCTTACCCCTTCACCAATACCCTTCATTCACCTACACCCCTTATTCCCCCATCTCGCCTCCAACGAAAAATTCGATCCACCCTATGCCTCAAAACCACGCCTACAGCATCCCGCCACATCAACCACACCCCCATCACCCCCAGAATACCCAGCTCAACACATCATTCATCCGCAAACCACTCATCCATGCACTCCCTCCCATACCCTACAAGCCTTGTGGCCCCACTAGGTCATCCAACCCATCACCCCCAAAGTCCAAATAGCAGACCTTGCCACTCACCAGTACAAGGACCAACAGTACGAGGAGGACGAGATCCACAACAGTGGAGGAGCTGCCAGCTTTGGCCCCCCCCAGGCCCGTCATCGTCACACCTAGGGTCGAGCCAAACTAGGGGGAGGCAGTCCCAACTACAAAAGAATCAGAGCAACTGAAAGAGCAGATAGACAGAATATAAAAGCAGCTGACGAAGATGGGAGGGCTAGAACTACATTCAACAGACTTTTCAGAATTTTGTTTGTTCTCGGATGTCCCCCTACCACCAAAATTTAAGATGCCGTTATTCGATAAATATAATGGCACTGGCAACCCCATCGCCCACTTAAAATCTTACTGTGGGGATATGTGTCAGTACGGCGGAGATGAACGACTCCTCATCAAAGTGTTCTAAAAGAGTCTAATGGGCCCAACGCTGAGATGGTTCACGTCCCTAGAACCATCCTTGATAAAAACTTGGAAAGATCTGACACACTTATTCCAAGAATAGTATGTCTATAACATGAACATAGAGCCAAGGAAGTCGGATCTGGCCCGTTTGAAGCAAAGACATGATGAAACTTTTAGTGCCTACTTAAGAAGGTGGAGGGCATTGGCCGCCCAGGTGACCCACCGGATTCCGGATGATGAGTAGATTGAATTGATAACCAAGGGAGCGCTCCCAGTCATCGCAGAGTTCTAGGTATATCAGCAGCAGTCCAGTTTTACTGATTTGGTCCGAAATGTCAATCGTTGCGAAGACGCCGTTAGAGAGGGCAGATTGGGAAAGAGTATGGCCAACAGGGCCGCTGGGTTCGAAAAGCCGCTGAACCAAGGGTTGAAAGAAGGCCAGGGGCAAAAGTGCAGAACATCGTTTATCCCCAGGCCAATACCACCCCGATACAGCTCCAGGCCACACACCCACTCCCGACCCATTTCGAACAAGCGCCAAGGCCGAACAATGGACCGAGGACCCCGTTCACCCAGAAACAGATGAAAGCATGATTCGAACGGGTCTTCACACCGTTAGGGCAATCATTAAGTGTCTTATTGCCAGTATTGCTACAAAAGGGTCTTGTCAATTTACTTCAGCCTCGCCCACCACCCAATCCGATACCAAGAAACTATGACTCGAACCTGCATTGTAACTTTCACCAGGGACCAGGTCACCCTACGGATCGGTTCTTCCCACTAAAGCACACAATCCAAGATTTAAGAGAGGCGAGAAAAATTATTCCCTGGCCTCTTCCTCAAGGGCAGAACCAGAACATCCATCAAGCCCCTCTACCACCACATCCCGGAGGCCCCAGGCCTAACATCCATTAGGTAGAAGAGGAAGAGGAAGAGTTCGACCCCTCGGATTACATTAGTAGTCAAGAGGAGTTTTCATTTCCCAGGCTGAACGAGGGCGAACCAATTGTAGGGGTAATTGAGCCGCTGTATTTAGCCGATTACTTCCCCACCCGGCATACCAAGAGGAACCCCTAGATTAAAGATAATATTTTTCCACTCCCGCTCCTACCTATCAAATCCAAATGGGCCCAGCCCCGCCGCAATCATATGCATATCTGCCCCACTCCCAATTTACCCCACAGTACACACCACCTCCCAGTCACCCCACCCCATACACTATCCCACCATCAGCCACCCCATATACCTTTCAGTCGCACCAAAATCACCCCACGCCATACATAAATCCACCACTCCATACTACCCCACCTCATACACACCCCTAAATCCCACCGCCCAGCATACTACCCCGCCATCTCCAAATCACCTCGCCCAATACACGACTCCACCATCCCTAAATCACCCCGCCCCGTGTACGACACCATCATCCCCGATTTACCTCGTCTCATCCACGAACCCATCGTCGCCCCATCATGCCACCGCTGACATAAACCCTTCGTACATCAAGACTGCCCATCTTCTACCCGTCATACCCCTATCACCCCGCTCCACCTGCACCTCTGACATTTCCCAGTCACCCTATCTCAGTCACACCCCCTATCATCCAGCTCCACCCCCATCCAAACAAACAACCCCTCACCCACTCCTCACCCGCTCTCAATCACCACTGGTCTTACCCTGCCCCGATAACGCCTACACAAACTCCCTCCGCACCCTCAAACCCAACTTCACCAATTCCCGCCAATACCATTACACCCCCTATTAGGTTCAACCTGGTTGGGCCCGAGAATTCGACATACCTAGCCCAGTCCACCCCAGAATCACCATGCACTCCCTTCCTCATCCTGAAACCCGCCTATGACCCGCATCAAGTGCCGTTAAGTTACGAGCAGGCGGACATGAATGCTGGTCGCAACCAAGAAAAGACAGTCAAATTTATCACCCGGTCGGGCAGGATTTCTATACAGCCAGAAGCATCGAGGGCCGATAGAGGAGAGGAGAAGAAGAAAGAGCAGGCCGCAGGGAACCCCTTCGAGAAAATGGCCAGATAGCATGTGTTGGAGACACAGCTCAAGAGGACACCTGCACATATTACTATTTGGGATTTGTTGATCACATCCCTACTCCACTTTCAAGCCTTAATGGGAGCACTCAAAGACGCGCATGTTTCCGCCCACGTGACCCCAGACGAGGTGGGATAAATAATTGGGCAAGTATTGGCCCCAAATGCCATCTCATTCACTGATGCGGATCTGTCGCTTGAGGGGAATAATCACTCTAAACCCTTGAATATAATAGTGGAAGTAGGAAACTTGGTGGTGCCGTTGGTCTTGATAGACAACGGGTCGACATTAAATGTATGCCCTCTAAGGATAGCAATCAAAATTGGTGCGAACCCCAACACCTTCCGGCTATCAATAACAAGCGCCAGGGGATTCGACAACACCCGAAGAGAGATTATAGGAGAAGTGGACCTCGACCTGATCATCGACCCGAAAACCTTCACTGTCCCCTTCCAGGTAATGGACATCAAGTCTACATTTAATCTATTATTGGGCCGACCGTGGCTGCATGAGATCGGAGCAATACCGTCAACTCTACACCAAAAACTCTGATTCATCTCAGGCGAAAGAATCATCACCATCGTGGGTGAGAGTAGAGAAGACAGGGAGTGGAGCGCTCTACATATTGAGAATCCAAAAGTTCTTGACATGCCGCATACAACAGAGGACACTGATTTCCATCGATTTGAGTATGACTTCTCATCCGTTACCCTCGAGCCGACTGAAAAAACCCCTGCCAAAATTGGAGGAGGAATGGAGGCAGCCATGTTCATGCTCCATAAATGGGGCCACTAAAAAGGGAAAGGACTGGGCCCGCACCTTCAAGGAAGAAGAGACCCCGTCAGGGCCAAGGGGCAGCAAACCAGATTTGGCCTAGGCTATAAGCCCGATGAAGAAGAAGTTAGAGAGGCCAAAGAGAAGATAAGAGCAACGGCAACCGCCAGGGCCAGAGGAATCAACCTGGAAGAAGAAACTCCCGCCCGACCCCACATCCGTCAAACCTTTGTAAGCGTCGGGGTGGTAAAATTGATCTGAATGGAGAGACAAGGGTGACCCCACACAAGCTTGCTTCTGCCCACCCCACTAGCCCTTACATCATCCCTCCGGACCTTGAGGTTGACTTGGCAGCCCTCTCCCTATTTGAGGAAGAAATCCCCGGGCCCACCCATCACTCTAGTACTAGCCACTCTGGGCCCACCCTAACCTTCAAAGACAGGGTCCCAGAGGATCCCTCCATAATTATGCTGAGGGGGGAACTGCGAGAGCCTATCGATGCCGTTTCCGACCAAAGAGGTAAAGGCCATGCCTCACAGGTAAGTAACTGGACATCTCTACCCTAACTCCTGGGAGCCGCCAAATGCTGTAAATACGGCACCGGCTCTCCAAAAAAAAACAACCTGTAAGAAGTGAGGCTAGCCTCTGGGACGCTCTACCCTATATATATAGAGATCCACCTCGCCAGGGGCTAACTTTCGAAAAATTGTAAAAAACCATAAAAATAGAAAAAATACCAATTCCAAAAATATTGTCCTTTAAAATTCCCAATAAAATTGAAAATGATGTCATGATACCCGTCCCACGCGAAGCCAACCCCTTCCCTGTAGAAATACGAGAAGAGGTAGGAGTCACGAGTCTGGATGAGGAAGGTCAAGTAGATGAGCTCCCTAATGAGCTCCTTAAACAATTCGTTAATTTTGAGCATGGCCCTACCCCGATTGTCGAAGAGACAGAGGACGTCAATTTGGGCACCGAAGGGGTCCCTAGAATCACCAAAATCGGAACATCGCTGTCCCCTACGGAGAGAAAGGGTATGATAGACTTCCTCCGGTCATACCAAGACGTCTTGGCATGGTCGTATGAAGACATGCCTAGTTTGGATACCGATCTGGTTGAACATGAGTTGCCACTCTACCCTGATTGCCAGCCGGTTAAACAGAAGCTGAGACGTCTTTGACCTTAATGGATGTTGAAAGTCAAGGACGAGGTCGTTAAGCAGTATGACGCGGGTTTCCTCATGGTATCCAAGTACCCACAATGGCTGGCCAATATCGTCCCCGTACCAAAGAAGGATGGGAAGGTTCGAATGTGCATTGATTTTTGAAACCTCAACAAGGCGAGCCCTAAGGATGACTTCCCATTACCCCACATCGATATCTTGGTCGATAACACTGCTAAGCACGGGATGCTTTCTTTTATGGATGGGTTCTTGGGCTACAATCAGATTAAGATGGCATAGGCCGATCGAGAGAAGACCACGTTCATCACTCCCTGGGGAACCTTCTGCTATAAGGTGATGCCATTCGGGCTCAAGAACGCTGGGGCAACCTACCAGAGAGCAATGACGACCTTATTCCATGACATGATGCACCGAGAGATCGAAGTGTACGTCGATGATATGATTGCCAAATCGCCGTAAAGGGACGACCACTTGGTAAACCTTCAGAAGCTGTTCGAGGGGTTAAGAAAGTACAGGTTGCGGTTGAATCCCCAGAAGTGCGCATTCGACGCTATGTCAGGAAAGCTATTAGGCTTTATCGTCAGTAGGAGAGGCATCGAGTTCCATCCGACCAAGATCAAGGCCATCACTGAAATGCCACCACCATTTATAGAGAAAGAGGTTAGAGGCTTTTTAGGCAGAATCCAGTACATCAGTCGGTTCATTGCACAGTTAACTCTGATATGTGCACCAATCTTCAAACTACTGAGAAAGGACTCACCAGTTGAGTGGAATGACGACTGCCAAGCTGCATTTGACAAGATCAAGGGTTAACTCTTAAATCCTTCGATATTGGTACCACCTGTACCTGGTAGACCCCTGATATTGTACTTGTCCATGACAGAGTTTTCTATGGGCTGTGTGTTAGGGCAGCATGATGAGACAGGAAGAAGAGAGTAGGCCATCTACTACCTGAGCAGGAAGTTCACTGATTATGAGACGCGCTACTCTCATCTAGAGAAGGCATGCCTAGCGCTCATGTGGGCTACTCAAAGACTTCGACACTACCTGTTATCCCAAGCCGTCCTACTTCTAGCGCAGATGGATCCCTTGAAGTACCTATTCGCGAAACCTGCTCTCACTGGCCGAACTGTGCGATGGTAGCTATTATTATCTGAATTCGACATCACGTACGTCACTCAGAAATTGATCAAGGGGCAGGCGTTCGCCGATCATCTTGCTGAGAACCCTCTGCCTAACTATGAGCCTCTAAGGACTGAATTCCCCGAAGAGGACATCCTGTTCATGACAGAAGATAATACAGAAGAAGCAGATGAATCATGGGTAATGCACTTTGACGGGGCATCGCATGTCGAAGGCCAAGGAGTTGGCGCCATCCTAATTTCACTAAAAGGATCCCATGTACCGATCTCTATTAAGCTCAACTTCCCCTGCACTAACAATATGGCTGAATATGAAGCTTGCGTCGCTGGTCTACAGGCAACTCTCAATCTGAATATAACTCACCTTCGAGTTTTTAGCGATTCACAGTTAATCATATGTCAGACGAATGGTGACTGGAAGACGAAAGACGAGAAACTGATCCCCTATCATGAACACCTCGAGGATCTAATAGCTTGCTTCCAAGATCTAACTTTTTCATATGTCCCCCGGATAAGGAATCGCTTTGCCGACGCATTAGCAACTTTGGCGTCAATGATTGAAATCCCCGATGGTGTTGAGATGAAGCCGATCATGATCGAGCAGAGGAATGAGCCGGCCTTCTGCCTCCAGATTGAGGAACCTATAAAGCCTGATGATGAGCCACCTTGGTTCTCAGATATCAAGAATTTCCTTGAGACCCTAACTTTCCCAGAGGGTACATCCAAAACTGACCGACGAACCATTCAACGCTTAGCGGCAGGTTACGTCATTTGTGGGGGATGCCTCTACAAGTGATCATACAATAACATCTTACTCAGGTGCCTCACTGAAATTGAAGTAACCAATCTTATGAAAGAAATCCATGAGGGAGTGTGTGGAGCCCACGTCAGCGGTCACATGCTCGCTAAGAAAATCCTACGGCAGGGATACTTTTGGACCACCATGGAATCGGATTGTTGTAAACATATTAAAAAATGCTACAAGTGTCAAGAACATTCCAGTCTGATACACGCTTTGGCCATTGATCTTCACTGCATGACCACTCCTTGGCCATTTGCTACCTGGGGCCTTGACGTTGTCGGAATGATTAATCCGAAAGCATCGAACGGACATCGGTTCATCCTCGTTGCCATTGAATACTTCACCAAGTGGGTAGAAGCGGCGTCATATGCCAATATCACGGCCTTTCACTTTGAGAAGTTTCTCAAGAACAATATTGTGTGCTGATTTGGAGTACCCAAAGATATCATAACGGACAACGGCACGAACTTTGCGAATAAGCGCATTCGAGACTCTGCGAGCAATACAAGATCAAGCACCACCGCTCATCCCCGTATAGGCCTCAGACAAATGGAGCCGTAGAGGCGGCCAACAAAACTCTGATCCGCATTCTCGAGAAGATGGTAGTCACTTACAGAGATTGGAGTGAGCAGTTATCCTTCGCACTTTGGGCCTATAGAACGTCAATCCGTACCGCTACAGGGGCAACACCATTCTCCCTTGTGTATGGAACTGAGGCCGTCCTCCCAGTAGAGGTTGAAGATCCCTTGCTTCGAATCCTCATGGAATCAGGCTTACCCGAAGCAGAGAAAAAGAGATCATGCTTTGATCAGCTGAACTTATTGGATGAGAAGAGACTCCTAGCCTTGTGTCACACTCAAGTTTACCAGGGGCGAATCACACGTGCGTACAATAAACGTGTCTACGGTCGAGATCTAAAGGTAGGAGATACTGTGCTGAAGAAGATCTTTCCATCCCTCCACGCCGATCTGAGAGGAAAGTTTAAGCCGAACTGGGAAGGACCATACATCATTCGAGAAGTGCTGCCGGGATACGCCATCCGCCTCGCCACCATGGACGGAGATCATCTTCCTGAGCCCATCAACACTGGATACGTCTGACGGTTCTACTCTTAGTCTATCGCGATAAGGTGAGTATTGATGAAACAGATACGTGATTGCTTAAGAACCACCCAAAAGAGGCCATCATTCCAAACACAGTAGCCAGAAAGTATCCCTAAAAATGATGATATCCTTTGCTACCCCATTTGAGCTTGGACCTTTCTTTCAATAAACCCATTCCCCTGAAAAAAACTATACGTGTACATATACCAGAAAAAAAAGGGGGAGAGAAAAGATGAAGTAGAGTTACTATCAAAATCCAAAAAAATAAAAAAAGTAAAACCCTAAAAAAGAGATTGCCGAAAATGAAGTAAAAAGAATAAAAAAGAAGAATCATGAGGCATGTATATTAAAACCCCCAAGGAAGAAAGTATGTTGAGAAAACCTAAGCCGTATCAAGAAAATACTTTTTTAGCCCAGCATACCTACAAATCCTAACCTAACCCATGGCCAAGCTACACCCTGAAGGAAGCCCTCTTTGTAGGTTCACAAGCAGTCATAATATCTGTTAAGTCAACATGAGCCGAGTCGCGAGACGACACCAGAACCCCATCCAGCCGGTTATGACGGAATCTTTGTCCATGTCGTGGCTCTCTGGTTCTAGAAAAAGAATAAAAAAAAAAGAAAAAGAAAAGAAAAGAAAAAAGAAAGAAAATTAATTTGAGTTCAAAGCAAAATGGACGTGGTGAAAACCTGCAAGGGTACCATGGGTAAAAACAGTGAACTCACGTGGACTAGGTGAAAGCCTGAAAAGGCACTTGGGGTAAGAGAGCGAACCCATGGACGTAGTGAAAACTCAAAAGGGCGCTGCGGGTAAAAACAGGGATGACAGGCATGGCGAAAACCCATCTTGGGTGCTGTGAGCAAAAAAAGTCAAAAGGAAAGAGAGATTAGGAGATGATCTGTTCTGGTTCACCTTTGGTAGTCTGGACTCCTTGAGCCCTTTCCCTTTTTTTGTGTTGGGCCGCTCATGTTAAAATTAGATCGGATCCTAATCAGGCATGTCGTCTCTACCGCGTCGTCCGACGCATGACCAAAGGTAAGGCCAGAAGACCAATCAATCTCGGGGAAGCTGACCTATCCACGTTAAAAAAGAAGCACCAGAAACTCCTAAATGAGGTTCGACCATGCTCAAAAAGAGGACCCGCCGGTTGGCCTTGGAAATACCAACATCACAAAAGGAGAAAATTTTAAAAAAAAAGATAATGGATTTTTCTTTCCCATAAAAAGCCTCACACTGTGAGGGAGAAAATTTCGAAAAAGATAATATATTTTTCTTTCCCATAAGAAGCCTCACCCTGTGTAGGAGATAATAGATTTTCCTTTTCCAAAAAAAAAAACCTTACGTTGCGAGACGTATGGAAGAAAATTCAAACACCAAAAAATATGTATATGTGTATATAATAGATTTCATTCCTTTCCTTACAAACATCACGTATGAAGTGTCACGTCCCAAAAAGATAACAACATGACACACTTTCTACTTTCTGCCTTCTGTATAAGTATAAAACAAACAAAAAGGAAACAATCCAAAAAAGAAGGAGATTTCTGTTAAGGGGCATCAGCCCCCCCCTCTGTGTATATGATCTATTGTATGTGCAGGAATAGGTCAGGGGCAGGAACCACGCTTCAAAGCACTGATCTCTGCAAGAAGAGAGTCCTCACGAGCATTTCGATCGGTCAACCACCTACCATGAAGGCCACCGATCATGAGACTCACCAAAAGCCCACCAATCAAGAACCTCGCCTTGGTCAGAGGCCTCTCACCTCTGCCATCTCGGCTCTGGCCCTCTCCTTCCCCAAAGCCTTAGTCAAAGCCAACTTCTCTGTAAAAAGAGACTCAATTCTAGTCCGGAGCACCGTTTCCTTGAATGGCCAGGGCCCCGTCTCGATCGCATCTATCGAAACCGGGTTAGGGGCAGGTAAGCTCTCAGATGCCAGCCAAACCTCGTAATCAGAAGAGGGGACGTCCCCCTGAACCAAGCTACACATATGCGTCAATTGGCGGGTCTCCCAGAGTGCTGCTATGCTATCTTGGTCACTGAGAGAACCTCGAGAGAATATTAGGGAACACAAGGGCGGCCTCACAGTGCACGACACGTGTTGGGTATATCCGAATTGACGAAGCACTCGAGATGGGAAATAGTAGGTACTACCAGTCAACCCCAAAAGCGTGATACCCTCACAATCCCGAGAGCGGACAATAGGAAAGGTGCCGTTCAACCAAGGAAGCTGCCAAATGCTCTCCCAATCAAATTTGAAATACGAGTGGACTCCCGCGAAGAATCCCAACCCGGCCCGAGGCCGAGGTATCCAGGCCTCGATACATCTCAGCCAAGACTAGGTGCACCAATGAGCAGCCTCCCTCCAATTCGGTCAAAACATCGCATAACCCGAGGGAAAATGTCTCGCCCCCAGTAAAGAAGAGAACTTCCGATAGAAAATGAAGGGCAAAGGCCTTCACATTGAAAGGATCTCGGACAGGCAACTTTCGGAGACTCGAGTTGCCAAAAAGTTCTTTCAGGAATTTCACCGAGCACCTAGTGGGCCCGCCGGTGAAGCCCTTCTCATACCCACCCTTTTTCAAACCAAGAACTGTGTAGACTGCCTTTGCATACCCCAGTTTGGGCACCACTTTAGTGAGCCCCCGATGCATCCTCAAGCCGGTGATAGAGGCTAGCTCCTCCAAGGTTGGGGTGAGCTCCCTGGACCCGAATCTGAAGACATGAGCCCTATGGTCCCATGATGCTAATGCCGCCTTTAGGAGGTCGGGCAATAAAGGAACAACAAGGAGAGAGTAAAGGCGGGATAACCCGAGGCAATCTAGAGCAGCAAGCTCGCCCTTAGCCAAGCTAGCGCACCACTTTTGCAAAAAACTGGGCCCCGAGTCCAAACAGGGAAGTACACTAGCCCCATCCCCAGTGTGAGAATTTGGGTCGGGAAGCGGGTCCATGGATGTACAAAGATGTCCTATAGAAAGCTCAGTCAATGTAGGGCGATGGACCCGCTTATCAAAGAAAAAAGGAGAGAGAGAGAAAAGAAAGAAAAAGGAGGGGCAAAAAGGCAAAGCACGGGTGAATAGTGAAGCAAAGAGGGCTGGGCGCGGGTTAAAGGAACCCGTCGGGCATCAGTTATAGGAGGCGTATATAATACGCCAAGACAAAAATTCAAAGTTTTAGCCAGGCGTATATATTATATACGCCCAGGCAAATTTTTAGAATTTTTGCCTGGCGTATATAATATATACGCCCACTTGAGGAAGCAGGGCCGCGTGGCTTCCCCTCACATCGGGCTATGCACTTTTTATTTTTCCTTCCCCAAGGGAGGGACAGGTGTCGCTCAGCCTACTTTTTCTCTCTGAGCAGCCCACAGGCGGGCATGCCCACGCACCCATAGGAATTCCTCGGATGAAGTGGTATCCGTGGGTCATATGCGGGTAATCACACGCGAGCTCCCCCCCATCATTGGAGGGGCTCTGGTCCGCTTCATGCAAAAAAATCATCATAGAGGTAGAAAAATAAACAAACGGAGCATTCATATAAACCATAAAAGTTGTGAGACCATCCAAAACAAAAAACAAAAATCAAAATAAAATTATTACATATTCCCCAATATTCCAAAATCTAAATTGTTTCACTGTTTCAAATTTTTAGAAAAAGAAAAAACTAATCCTGAGTAGCCCCCTTTGACTTCTTCTAGCGTCAGGTCGCGCTTTGAAAGGTACGGGTCTCCCCCACCCGAGTCCACGCCTAAGAGATACGGCCAAGCAGAGAGCGTGACTCCTTTTCACGAGCACGTTGCATAAGCACACGAAGGGCCATGAGTTAGGGAAACAAGCAGAAAATAAATATGAGTTAGGGAAACAAGCAGAAAGTAAATATGAGGATGACTAGATGCAATCAATATTCACTCACCACCTCAACCTCCCTAAGACCGACAATGTTACGGTAATATTCGGCTTGGTTTACGGCCGACTCATAATCCTGCAAAAAAAAGATAATGAGAGAGGTATCAGTCACACAGGCCATTGGTATAATCCCAGAAAACAGAGGAGCAAGGTAACAAGGGAGAGATTACCCCAGGGATCAGCTCAGGGGGTGGAATCCGAATAGCTTCAACGGATATCGTGCCTTCTCAGCCACATCAGCACACATACGCGACAGAAAGGCATTATCCAAGCGCTTAAAGGTTCCCTAGACCTCAGTTGGCGAACTGCCGGAAGCACCAGCACCGGAAGGTCCTGCGCTAGTAGCCTCACCAGGAATAGTTGCCTCATCCCCTCATCTGAATCATCACCCTGTTCAAACTACAGAAAGAAACAGTCTTTGTTCAAGTAAAAGGGCGATTAAGGTAATCATATGAGAGGCTGCTAATAGAAAGAGGAAAGAATATTACCTGAGATCGCGGACCACCAAAAGCCAAAAAGTTGGCGCCAGGCACGAATTGGGGCAGCAGTGAACGATAGGCCAGAGACTCGTACCACATCTGATATCCCCTAGGAAAGAGAAGGTCATCAATAGGGACCCCGTGGTGGAGGAAGCGAGCGGAAAGCATCTCGATAGAACCCTCGGGAGTCAATATGTCAGCTGGAGGAGCTTGGGGCATGGCAAAAAGAGGTCGATACTGATGAATCACCCTCTCTCCTAACTAATAGGCCTTAGCCCACGACTCGTAGAAGAAGATAATGCGTCCATCTAACAAAAGGCAAGAAGGGCCCACTGCAGCCAGGTTCGAGAAGGGGAATCCAACGTAGGGATCAAGGATGACTTGTTCAACGAAAAGAGGAGGGACTTATACATTTGGTCAGAACCCACAACATAAAAGAGCTATCAAATTCGCAAAGAGAGAAATTGTTATACCTGCTTTGGGATCAACAGATCAAATTAAGAGCGCAACCCTAACTCCAGGTGCTTCATACCTACGTCCCGGCGGCGGTTTGCATGCCAATTGCTCATAACGGGGAAACGTAGGAACTTTCGAGAGAAGCAGAGGGCGATTAGATTGGAAATGTAGATACCCCCATACCTGAGAAAGCAAGCAGAGAATACCTGAGAAAGCAAGCAGATAAAAGTAGATATGCAAAAAAAAAGGGGGGAACGAGTTGAGGCCAAAGGATAAATTACCTCAAGAGCGGGCCAGAAGCCCACAACGGAGCTGGAGTCCCCAAGAACGGCTCGCACCAAGCTAGACATGAGCACCGTGTAGCTAGCACCTCCCCAATCCAACCGATGTATGTGGTCCTTGTTCACCATAAGACTGACTAGGGACAATGAGACCCGCCCTCCACTGGTATTTGAAAGAAGAGTCTTGCCCACGAGGAATAGCAGAGAAATGCGGGCCAACATCAGTGCACACTCTGGCTCAACGTAAATGGCCGCATCAGGTTGGCCCAGGTCCACTAACTCATGAGGCTCGAACAAACCTACCAGCTAAGATAACTTGACCTTGGAACCACGAACGTCCCCGGAGGTTGGGTAGGCCCCTATCAGCCGAATCACCTCCTCCTTATCAGGCGTGCGGGTAGGTATCAGTGGCACCCCTCCAACACGAACCCTAGTGATCATGGACCAGTTTGTGAGCGTGAGGGTCATCTCAGCCATGGCCATGTGAAATGTCATAGTCTCGGGGCGGAAGCACTCTATCAGGGCCTTCAGGTAGGCCGTGTCAGCCCTCACAGCGGGGCATGAAATGAAGTCCCCAAAACCAGCTTGGGCGAGCAGGTCCTTCACCACCTGGGGGAGATAAAGTACGAGGCGCTGGAGGTCAAACCAGCCACCCAGGAACATAATGTGGGGCAAAGGCTGCAAACAAAAGGCATCAGCCAAATAGGAGCAAAGTGGTATAATGAAGGCACCAAAGGAAAAGACAACAGGCTCATCTGTTTACCTGGCCAGCGATCCCAAAGTTGGAAATGTGGGTATGCTGACAATGCAGGAGGCCAGTACAAGCGGCTTCACCTTGCATTTCGTACCAAGGTTGGGAGGAGCGCTGATAAACAATGAACTGCTCCCCGTGAGGACCGTAGGCCATCTCGGGCCCCTCCTGCGGCCCTTCGTCGCCGGACATCTGAAATATGGAACACATCGGTATAAGAAAGGGCTGCTAAAAAAAAAAGAGAGAGGAGAATCACAAAAAATGCACTGATCCATCAAAAAAAAAGAGAGGGATGAATGAAGAATGAATGGTGATGAATAATGAGGAAAATGAAAAAAAGAAAGGGGAGCATAAAAATAAGGAATCACATATACCTGAAAAAAATGCACTACAAAAAAGAAGAACATCAAGCTTTTCAAACCCGACAAAAAGAGAGAAGGAGAAAAGTAACAAAAATGCAAAAATATATGTGCACTAATCCATCAAAAAAAAAAACCACAAAAACAAAAAAAAACAACAACAAAAAAGAAGAAGCATCACATATAAAAAAAAAAGAGAGAAGCATCACATATAATAATAAAAAAAAAGGCATCGCACATAAAAAAAAAAAGAGAACAACAAGCATTACATATGATAAAAAAAAAAAGAGAAAGAAAAAAAAAAAAACGACAAAAAAGAAGCATCACACATAAAAAATAAAAGAGAGGCATCACATATAAAAAAAAAGAGAGAGGCATCACATATAATAAAAGAAAAAAAGAGGCATCACATATATAAAAAAAAAGAAAAAAAAACAAGCATTACGTATAATAAAAAAAAAAGAGAGAGAAGAAAAGAAACAGCAAAACAAAAAAAAAGAAGGAACCACATATAACAAAAAAGAAAAAAACAAAAAAGAAGAGCGTAGGCATGAGGATCACATACACCAAAAAAAAAAAGGATTATATATATACATCTTTCAAAAAAGAGATAGAAGGAAGATCAAGCATCTCCAAAAAAAAACACAAAACAAAAAACAAAAAAAAAACACAATACAACATTATCAAAATTCAAAGAAAAATCGATGATTACCTTTAATGGGAGGTGAATAGATCCAAAATCAACGGAGAATAAATGTCTTTTGATCCGCACACGCAACTCCCGGCAATAGAACTCAAGAAAAATCAAATGCCAAAACCCTAAGGGGCTGTCCCGAACTTGAGAAAGGAGGGAAGAAGATAGAGTTTGAAAGAGGGGGCCCCTTTTGTGCTTAGGCTCGGGCAGTTTTAAAAACTGCCAATTTTGGTCAGGCATATATAATATACACGCCCGACCATTCTTTTGCCCATTTTAGTCAGGCGTATATAATATATACGCCCGACCATTTTTTTTAGATTAATTTGGGCGTATATACTATATCACGCCAAAACCGCGAGCTTTAAACCGCTTTCGCCATTTTTTCGGCTTTGAGGCCCGACGAACCCCCTTTTTATGCTACATACCAAGGTCCGGTCCCTCTTAGAAGCCCACGTACCATCAAGCGATGGTGCACGCATCCCCAAATGACCCTTCGAGCTCTCTTTGATTGGCCCAAAGGGACCGTGCTACAATAAACAGATCTAGACCTGTAAGCACCCGCTGAGTGCTCCATAAAACCATAAAATCCAAAAAGGAAAAAAAAGGAAATGCTGAAAAATGACACTAGTTCTCAAAAGAGCATCGCAATGACCATTTATGCCACTCCAAGAATCGTGTTAAATCAATTCGGAATGATCGAGTTCACCCGAATGTTCTCAAACCTCGTTTTACATAGGGACACCCCATAACTGATCCGACAGGCAGATAATTTACCCATCTCCGGTCACTGTTCCCTAAAATGTTCCCCAGGAGTCAGAGCCCGACACGGTAGGCAAATGAACTCATCCATCACCGGTCGCTCCTGAGAACGTACACCTAGCCCAAGATCTTCCCCAGTAGAAGTCGAAACCTGAGCTGGCATGCAAATTAAGGATCTATCACTGAAATGCGCACCTCCTCAGGGCGTGTCAACATGACAAGTTGATTCGCCTAAGGATACGTGCAAAAATAAAAGCAGTTTGAGCATGCTCAAAGTCTCGAACTGACATGTGCAAAAAAAGAGAAAAGAAAAAAGAGAAGAAATAACAACCTTTGGTTATGAAGTAAAAATCCAGAGTAGGTTGACCCCACCTTCCAAGCGTTAGCTCTGACCATCCACCCTCTGATCCATGATTGATCAAGAGTGCACCCGAATTCAGACCATTCGAAAAGTCTATTGTTAGTTGAAACTGACCCGTCAAAAATGAAACTACAACCAACCAAACTATGTGCAAATATACGGACCGAAGGCCCCATTCCCTTTTATTTCCTTTTACACAGGCTTGAAACCTGCATAGGCACGGTGTCCCTGTTGAATGTACGCACTTGCGTCTTGGTATCCACAGGATGGTCGTTTGTCCTCGTAAATTGTACCTTAGGGTCGAGGCTTCCGTTCACGCCTATTTGCTGCTTATCGCCCCTGATGGGTGTCTGTCTGTGCTTAGTTAATAAGATGTGATTTCATTAGGGACGGAGGCTAGAATTAACCATCTCTTTCGATGGATGTTTGGTCCTAGCATGATCTTTTTTAGCTTTGTCTCGAGTTAAGGCACTCCGGTTCGTGTGAATCAGAAGTACCTCACCACCGGAACACACACATCCCCAAGGTGTGCCTATCCCCCGCAGAGCGCACGCACTCTTAAAGCGTATCAACTAACATTTGATCCACTTAAAGAGTTGTGCAAGAATAAATTGTCAGAGGTCCTTGAGCTTCGCTTAGAGGCCTCAAAACAAAAGAAAATCTAGAAAAAGGAAACACAAAGACTACTTTAAAAATGGGCATGCATTCTCGAGAAGTGTTGCGACATCAATATTCGCTCCACTCGGGTAAATCATGCTAAAGCAACCTCGAGGTTGATGGGTTCGCCCAAAGACTCTGAGCCTTACCTAGGTAAGGGCACCCGTGGCCAATCCAATGGAGTTGTCAACACCCCATAGGATTGGACACATTGTTTAGGCCTTCGCTTTGAGTACCTCGCATCGATCCCGAAGCATAAATCGATCACCCCGTTTCATGGAGCTGTCCGGTTCAGATTAATACTTAACATCACAAATCTATAATTTCCCTCAGGAAGTGGACGATATCCCGGATAGAGAGCTTACACTTTTTGTGATCATCATAGTTATGCTCAGTAATGTCGCAATGCGCTTGGGGACTGTTAGCTCTGAGGTACGGACGATATCCCAAAATGAGAGGGCTTACATATACTCACTATCACCATGGATGTTTGAGAATTAAGTTGAACCAGGCGGACCCATTAAACGTGCCTTGGACCTCCTCAGATGTCTCTTGTCTTTGGCATCCGATCATTAGTGATCAAATACCAAAGAGGGGCATCTGTAGACACCCAAATTCGGCCCAAGGCCCGATCAGTCTATACTCTGAGAGAAATGCACCCCTGTGCTTCCGATGGCACCCCTAAACCCTTGGGAATCTATCCAAACCTTTAGGAATCACCTAAAACCCATTAGAACCATTCCCCCAACCCTTAGAGATCACCTCTAAACCCTAGGATCCCTTCCCAGACTCAACTTAGACCCTTCTGGGCATTTGATAGGTGGAGAGCTACAAATTTTTATATAGACCACTGCTGAGGGTGAGCCACATACCTTTGGAAAGAGGACTTCTCCAGCTTTCTAACGAGCCAAAGATCACCCAGTTTAGAGTTATGGTTCAAAGGTTGTGGTCGATTGAAGTTTCACATAAAATAATAACTTTTACTCAGGCGTATGTATTACATACGCCCAGCCAATTTGGCCCCAGTTTGGTCAGGCGTATGTATTATATACGCCTGGAAATTTTGGGCCAAATTTAGCCGAGCGTATATAATACATACGCCCAGCATGGGGTGGCCCACCACGGGCACCCATCTTCTCAGATTCCCCCTGGTTTTCTTGAATTTTACTGTGCATAATTTGGGCGATGTATAATATATCGCCTTGATTTAATTCTGATATCTGTCATTAAATGCTCGAATTTCCTCCATCTGGTTTGACCCTTTGACCATCCCCTTGGTTAAGGTGGGTGTCTTGAGGTTGGTTGCACCCCCTTTGAGCTTATTGGCAACCCTTAAGTCACCCATGGTCTCACCTCATCATCCGCCATTGAAACCAATTTCCCAAACCTCTAGGACCCTAAAAACCTAGAAAACCTTAGATGGAGGATTACCTAATTGCTAAACCAATTAGCTCTTAAGTAACCCTCTAACTCACCTCTTCTCTATAAATAGAGAGGCCCCCCTCTTCCCAAAAGGGTTGGAAAAAAAATTAAGGTTGAAAAGATTAGGGTGAAAGCTTGAGTTAGGAGAGAGAGAGCCCTAGTGAGAGAAAGTTTTTTCTTATTCCTTCAACTAGAATTCTAGCATGCATAGATCACCCTTTTCAACCCTTTTCAACCATTAGATCACCCCTTTTAGTTAAGGCTTAGTCCCTAGCTTCATCCTATACTTCCTAGCTTTCGAATCCTAGCATTAGAACCTATTCTTCTACCGTTTAAGCCATTCAAAGCCATCGGAGGCACGCCGAAGTGAAGGTCTTCTACGGTACAACAAGGGCCCGTGAGCTCCGGCTCACCCCTCTCTTCCTCTACCTTCTTGGTGTTTCCTTCATCCAAGGATTTAAGTCGTTACGCCGCCGAAATTTCGGTTTGGCTCAAAGCTTGATAGGACCGTATTGCCTTCGGGCAAGGGAAAGCTCTGCCCATTTATTTGTATTTTTGGCCATAGATAGAGACCGCTATATGCGGGTTGATTGGGTGGCTAAACCCTTCCCGATCGATAACCGAAGCACCTACCCTAGAGCCTTTGGCAAAGACCGATATATCAGAGTCATATTTAGCATTTTAGTGCTCAAAATATCGATTTAAAGGTTTCCCGGGTCACCAAAAGCTCTGGGTGGCGGCTCTACATTTTATTCCATCGCGAGTGCATCTCCGCGACGGGTTCGAGAGGGTCCATGCTTGCACAAGTATGTGACATCCCAGGGATGTATAGTCAAATGAGAAACCATGTGAATGAGCCTTAAACAAACTTTGAATATTATAATTAGCACAATTACACGGTAATAAACTATATGTATTTTGCACAATATATTTGAGGTTCGTAGAGTACCCCACTGACTCGGCGGTATACCCATGACTGACTCGGCAGAATATCCGTGATCGATACGACGCTCAATTTGTACACCAGCAGGACATCCCAGGGATGTATATGAGTTATGTGCCCCGTCGCCTAGGAGAAAGGGACTTGGACTATGTTACATTGAAATATAGTTCAATTGGACAATGATGGTGGGTATTCCATTGGGGCTCAATGCTATATTGCTCAAGGATTATTTAAGTTATTTGATTTAAGTTTCACGACAAATCTTTTGGCCTATGAGAACAAAATTGAAAACAAGTTAACTCATGTAGAGTAACAGATGCATTCAGTTCATGCTTTCAGTAACTTAAACTATTTTTCAGCTATCTTTTATTGATAAATCATATTTCTAATATCATGAAATATATGCGAGTAAGATAGACTTATATGCTAATTCAGTTGATTCCCAATTGAGCTATGATGTAGCTCACTCCTTCGACTATACGCCACAGGTCCAGTGTTAGCTGCTGCTGCTGCTCCTTGGGGAGATATTGATCCGAAGGATTCGGATTACGTGCCTGGGGAGGAGTCAGAGCCTCCTCTTGAGGATTTCTTCCAGAGGATCCTCTGCGTACTTTGATAGATTTTTGTGAGAGAAATTGTGCGGCTTGGTATGTCCAGCCTTTTGTATAAGACAATGTAATTTTAGTCAGACATTCTTTTGGTGAACCATCTGGGGTGACGGTTGTTTCATCACCGATGGTTCTGGTTGATTCTTTTGCTCATGAAGTGGCATGAGATCAGAACTGTCTTTTGAGCTTCATGTTTAGACTTTACCTTATAGAACTAGAGATTTAGTTCAATATTAGTTCTTATGTACTTGATTTGCTTTATAGTTGCTTGGAGATACCAAATGTTTCGTGTAGGCATATGGGGCACGACCTTGAGGGTCGTGGCGAAGGCACGGGTTTTGGGGTGCTAAAATTCGAGCTATCACACTAACTCTAACCCTAAGATCCTTATTTATAGTTTCATAAGGCCCTAGTATAATTTACGCACAACAAGTAATCCCAAGAATACCAAAAAATCAGCACAGTATGAAGAATCCAGATGGACTCTCGGATGTCATAAAAACACTATCTCGATCGATCGAGAATAAATCTCGACCGGTCGAGCCTTCATTCTATCTTTAGGTTTCGCAGGTGAAATTTTTCCTTAATTTTCGATCGGTCGAACTGGTTTCGATCAGTCCAATCTCTTCAAATTTTTTTATTCAGTAGCTTTGGCTCGACCGGTCGAATCTGGGCTTCGACTAGTCCAAATTATAAGCAAAAGCTTATATTCTTCTCTATTCGATCTCGACCGGTAGAACTAATTTTGACCGGTCCACTCTTTGATTTCTGAAGCTCCTTGATTCTCGATCTGTCGAATCTGACATTTCGATTGGTCCACTCAGCCAATCTTTTCTCTCTGTTTTCTTTCTGTAGATTCTCTCTGCTGTGCAATTTTGACTAGTCAAAAGTGCATTCTCGACCAATCGAAATGACCAGTTTGTGCATTTCTTCCTTTATTTCTTCTTGAATTTTCTGTCGTTGCTTTGGGTTTTCTTTTTCTTTGCTCCTTTAACTAATTTTGCCTTCTTTCAGCCTTCAAACCTATTGCAACACATTACAAACTAAAGGCAACCACTAATAGTTAAATGAGGTCTAACATGGCTGAAATTTGGACATAAGTATGCAATTTCGAAGGCTGATCAACTATGGTGGGTTTTGAAAATATGATGGGTGGTGTTGACCTAATTGGGACTAGGCTAAGAATTTTGACAATGGTTTCCTAGGGGTTGGATCTAAAGCTACCTTTTTCTTTCCTCTGTACTTACTCAAGAATAGAAGCAAGTGGGCCACCCCCACCATGCTTGACTGCTCTACGAAACTTCTAGAGGAAAGCCGCAGTTCTAAGAGCTAGATTCTTAGAGTACAACTCTACTCTATTTCAAAATCTCAGAGCCAACCTCTATTTTTCCAAAGAGAATAAGCAAAAATTTTGTGTTGAATGGGAGGGAAGGGCCATATTTTAGTGCTCGGTCAATTATACATTGGGCGTCTAGCGTATAATCCAAAATTATATGCTCGAAGTTTGACGTATAATCCGAAATATACATTGAGATTCTAGCGTATAATGAATTGTACACTGTGGTTCAAGCGTATAATTTAGGGTGGCCACCGATTGAAATCGGTCAAGTGACCGGATGACTGGATCGGTCTAAAAGGGTAGAGTCCGAGAAGAACTCTCATTAATTATACATTGTAGGTAAAACATATAATTAGGGAGTCAAAGCAGTTCGAGAGAGAGAAACCTAGTCCAAAGTGGACTGATTATACGCCGGGATCCTAGCGTATAATCGAATTAAATGCTGTGAGTTTAGTGTATAATCCAGGGGAGATCAGTCATTGAGAGGAGAGTCCTAGTATGTCATAGGCGCGATTATATGCAGTGACTACTGTGTATAATCAATAATATGCCTGGAGATAGGCGTATAATTCATGAAAAAATTGGGCCGAGTCGGGTCCGATTGTATGCTGGGAGTCTAGCGTATACTCAATTATACGTTCGGCTACAACGTATAATTCCCAAGGTAGGGGTTTTAAGGATTTTTTGAGAGATATGGCCAAAAATCATGGGCAAGGTCAATGGTTGGTCAAACATTTTATATACTCCGAGGGGGTGAAAACGGGGTGTCTACAGATGCCTCTCTTCGACGTGTTCTTGCAGAGCAAGGATCCAACGAAGAAGTTGACACCTGGTACAAGTGTCCCTTTGTTTCTTAGAGAAATGACAAGTGTAAACCGAAATGAGCTGACATGACTTGGTTGACTTTCTTATCTGTCAACACAAGATAAGTAAAGGAATGATTAGGAGGCCGGTAATAGTAGTTGAGAGGTGTTTTCGCACCCGTGGGTGCATGTCACGACCAGATGGGAGATTTTAAGCAAACGAAGTATAGGTGACGCAAGCGATTGTCAAGGTAAAAGAGAAATGATATAAATATAATAAGAAGGCGAAGGTCTTACAGATCATGTTATATCAGGCGCGTCATTGCTCACCCCAACGATGCACGAGGGGTCGCTTTCTGTAGACATTTGTGATTCCTCAAAGTTGAGTATATTCGATGTTCAATTTTCCACGAGGGAGAGAAAAGGGTTAAGATAGATAAAGAGGGAGAGATAAGAGAGATATGTATGTAGAGTTTTGAAAAAATTGGGTTTAACTTAAATCAATTCGGTAAAAGCTTTGGAAAGAACGACTCTCGAGACATCGCTGAGTAGATCCATCAGAACATGATTTTGGGATCAGACCTTTGTTTGAATTGTCAAGACGCTCGATATTCCAAATTACTCCTTCTAACCTTCTTGCACACACTGATGTTGGTCGCTTATGGGAGGACTACAGTAGTTCCATGAATCAGGAGAGTTGGGTTTTATTATTTAATATTAAGATAATTATATATTTATGGAAATATCAATTTAAGAAATGATACTTACCTAAATGAGTGCAGAGATGCACGCGCAAAGGTAAAATTTTTTCTCGGGATAGACTGACGAATATTCTTCAATGAGCGATTGATATTTACTTTTGTCTTCCTTATCATGAAGCGCAAAGAAAGTTGATTCATCTGAAGACCGGTTGTGGTGATCGAGGGGCTTTTACCACTGCCGTGGGTGGATGTCGCGACCGTGCGGGGGGACTATGCCGCAGTCGAAGCACAAGTGGTGCAAACAGAGTGATAATAAGATAAAGTTAAGAGTAAAATGAGTATAAAAAAATATTAAGTGATATCAACAATGACTGCATCATGATGCAGCTCAAAAAAAAAGTGTTCTTTGATGAATATTTGGTTGTTCTCTAGAGAACAAATTCTTACATTGTTTAGGAGTAGTTCTGCGATGTAATTCTTAGTAAGAGGAATTTTGTAGGTGTGATAGTGAGAGTAAGATAAAGAGAGAAAATGATGAAAAGTGGTAAAGGGATATTTTATTGTTTCTATGTGTATTTTATATTTTTTTTGTTTTGTAGAGGTTAGACAATAAATTATGTAAAAATAAAAAGAGTGAAAAGACTTCTTTTTTTTTGTTATATGGTGGGACTTTGGGGGAAGAAAATAGGGAATAATAAGATAAAAAATTAATATAAAAAATGCCCCAGCTTCAGGATATTGGTCTCATGACTCGATTATTGCTGCTAGGGTGTTAGTGCTAAAAACAATTGCCCCAGTGTCAGGCCACGATGGGACTTTTCTCGGCCTTGCAGATATCCTAGAGTGGACTGAAAATTCTGAGTGAAGTATGCTTGTAATGATCTCATGTTGGGGAGTAGTTCGATTATTTCGGTCATATGCCAAACTTGATTCTGTAAGCACTAAATGATCATCATGTATCGTAGATTTTAAAAAGATTGAGGTGAGTAATAGGTAATGAGTGATTACATCGCTTGTCATTCAAATGTTTTCGATTTTATTCTTAAAATTTTTTTGAAAATCATTTGACTCATCTTCTGAAATGAAAATAAAGGGTGAAAAAGGATAAGGCTTATTAATGTAAGGGCTTCTTATTCAACTACTTTTGGAAATAGTAGTCAACTACTTTCTTCCCGTGTGTGTAGTGCGGCTCCATAACTAAGCTCTTCGCCATGTTTCGACACTATCAAATCATCAAATTCTGTGGTCAGCAGGAGTTTGTCCTCCTCCCACCACGGTGCGACGACATCTAGGAATGCGAAGATGCCAAGGATGCCTTGCCCTCACAGTTTTACTTATGCTTCATTGAATTCATTGACATGTTCATTCGTCGCATGCTTTCACTCGGTTGTGCTTCTTTTCTCTATTTTTTTTGTTTCCCTTTTTTTTTGAAGCATGTATTTCTATTTTTTTTAAACAACGTACTAACACAAGAATAATGAGACTTGATGGAATCATACATTTTTATTTTTTGTATTCTACCATCGACTCCAATGACTGAAAATAGTGTATGAGAATTCAGAATTTTCTACCTTTCTAAAAAAGAGTTTTTTGATCCACTAATCCTTTCGATCAATTTTCTTGAATAGGAAGGTGGTTAATGATTCAAAAGGTTCCCAAAATGATTTCGAAAATAATGACCTGCGACTGATGAATGATTTGTGATGACTACGAGGATGAATAATATATAATTACGCCTGTTTAGGCTACGAGATATGATGATCATTGAGTTATAAATAGCATTCCAAGGGTTAGGAAATCCTTCCCCTATAGCTGTTTCCTAGGCATGTTGCCAATATAACTTCTTTCCACGTAGGCTTTGATTTCCCTCAGGCGAGGCGGTTGCATAGGCATTATTTCCTTAGCACTAGCTCCCCAACTTCGAGTTTTCGGTCAAAATTTTAAGTTTGGAAAATTTGGGCATAACATATGGGATCAAAAGGTATATATATATATATATATATATATATATATATATATTTGATTTTAAGGTATTTTGTGACAGCCCAATTTTCCCGTTTTCACAAAATCCTGTACAATATATATATATATATATATATATATATATATTTCATCTTACCCCTAAAACTCAGGGAAAATCGGACTATCAGGTCGCCCTTCATGATCCGAGTACATAATTTACTTGGTACACCTACAAAATATAGAATCAAAGCAAGGGTACATTTGGCAATATAAATGTTTCCTTCTATACATAATAACTAATCAAAAAGGCCCAAAAGAAACCATTGGTGATGGCCGACCATCACCAAAATAGTGGCTTACAAAACATAGCTACAAAAACTAACAATGTCATTGTATCTGATTATAGGATATACCAAGTCCAAGTCCAAAAGTATATAAACTAAAACCAACGTGCTCCTAGTCCAACACCAACACCTAGGGTATTTTTCCCCAAACGGGAGCTCCTGTTCTTCTCTCTGGCACCAGATCCAGATCTACACCTATGACGTATAGTCAGGGTGAGCTAACAGTCTAAGCTTAGTAAGGGAAAGCTCAAAGTAAAATTCATATTTTCATCATATAGAAGCCTAGATTCAATAATAGAATTGAAAGGAAATTCAAAAATGGAGTTTCACGGAAATAACTGGAATTTATATGAAGACGGAATCTCAAAAAAATTTCAATAGTCTATGATGGTGGGCTACATAAAGATCATAACTATAAAATTTGGGGTTTTTAAGTGTCATCTGATTTTTTGCTCACGTACGTATTTCACATGCAACTTATCATGTCATGCACAACTTAACACAATGTTAAAGACATTTGAATTCAAGCAAAACTGATCTTGAATATGCAGATTTCAAAGGTGTTCACATGATTTCTAAATCTTTTCTCATGACACAAAGAAAACTTAAACTGATCACTTAAATACAATCTCAAGTATATATAACATTGAGAGCCATAAATTTTCTGATGGGAATCCCTAGCCATCGTCGCTCAATTGAACACTTGAGGAATTGCCTAAGCCCCTGCGTTATGAGGGATACTTGGTGAAGCGAAATTACCGTTGGCCGGTAGAATTGTGCAGATATCCCGTTGTACCGATCACGGATATCCCACCACGTCGGTAGGGTATTCATCCACATTAAACCTTAAATTGAATGCATATGCTAACACATAATACTCACTTAATAACTCACAAAAAAATCTCAATTTTGTATGCACAACACAAGACTTATATGCAGAACTTATTTTCCAAAGCTTTCATGATGGACATGCAGATTGTCACTAACATGTAAATTGTCACAAGTTCAAAAACCATTTTCTTCTACAATTAAACTAATGTCTTCTGAGTTACGAGTTAGAAAAAATAAACTCAACAAATATCATTCTAGCTATGGTTCAAGAAACAAAATGAAGCAAACATCATACGAACTACTAATCGAGAAGCAAAACAAACGAATATCATACTGGCTACGAGTCAAAAAGAGAAATGAAACAAATATCAAAGACATCTATGAATCATAATCAAAAGTGTAAATGGACGTTGAATTTCCCCTACCTCAACTTGAAGCGGAAATGAACCCTTCCTTTTCTCAAGGTGACATTCCTATCATGTTCTCTTGATCACAACCTAGAACATATCAATTTTTATCTGATATAAAAAAAATAATGAACAACAAGAAGCCCTAAAGTCTCCCCGAGTCCTTTCCTCAAAAACAAAAAAACTCTCAAAAACTGACCAAATCGATCGATCGAATCCCAAATCGATCGATCAGTTTCCAAAATCGATCGATCAATATCTATTTCGATCTGTCAGCTTCTCTAGAAAATCTATAGATCTCTGTTGTCACAGTTCGATCGATCGGTTCCCAAATTGATCGATCGATTTTCAAATTGATCGATGGAAGTCCATTTCGATGGGTCGGTTTCTCCAGGGACTCCTAATACGCTCTCTGTTTTACAATTCGATCGATCAGTGCACAAACCGATCTATCGGATTCCAAAATCGATCGATTGAATTCCATTTAGATCAATCGGTTTCACAAATTGATCAATCAAATTTCATTTCGATCGATCGATTTCTCCAGAAACCTTCACATTTTTGTCCTGTCAAAATTGATCGATCGGATACTTATTTTGATCGATTGGTTTTGACAGAATTTTCAGAAACACGGGCTTCTTCTTCCTTGACTCGTTTTTCTCCAAAATTTAATCCTATGCTTCTCTAATTCACTCACACCTTTACTAAAGCTTAACACATTTACATGCCACCTAATTAACACATTGTGCTTACCTTTCCTTGGCCGATCATGTTCTTTTCAAGGATAGTTGCCTAGGAGGTTTTTGGAGTGAATTTTGGCGATCCTTTCGGCGATTGAGTCGAAATGAAGCCTACGACGATTCTCCGCTTGAGCACATGCTACTCTTTCTTGTCGGTTCGTAACTACGCGCAAGTTCGAAACTCTCTTGCGTGAACAACACCAAAAGAAAGAGAAAGCTGAGAGGGAGATCAATAATGTAACCAGAGTTTTTTGGCGTGCACGGAAGACAAACTTCTCTTCTCCAAGCTCTCTCTCTCTAGAATTCCTCTCAAAGGCAAAGGTAATAGCTTATGTGAGAAGCCATTCCCTTATATACTTGGGTTTGCTTCCTTGTGAAGCACCTACACACACTTAGTGTGTTATCTTAACCACTTAAGATATTTTGGCTCTGGTGTGAAGCTCATACATTTAAGTCTTAGCTCACTTACCAAAGGCCCATAGTCGGCTCAAATAGTTGGCTCAAATGGTCGACTCAAATGGTCGGCCCAAATCAATCGGCAAATCCATCGACCCAACTAGTTCAATTAGTTTTAATCATTAGTAAACTTCTATTTTCCAAAAATTTTGACTCTAGGTTGCACACTCGCATATGGTGTCGTCCTAGGCAGGCACACTTAGTCAGTGCATGTGGGTCTCCTTAAGGAATTTTCATCCTCGAAAATTTTCGTACCTTTTTCAAAGGCACCTGTAATCTCACCCTTACCAAGATTTAACATCCTCAAACTAGGATTATCACAATCTCTTCTCCTTAAAGGAATTTTTGTCCTCAAAAATTCACGATGTAACGTTTGGTTATCCAATATAGTAATCATTTGTGAAACTCAAGTTACACCCAGCAAGTATTCACAGTCCAAATATACACAAGGGTAAAGCCTCAGAGTGTAACCGTTTGTCGGTAATAACCAAAAGTGTGATATGGAGGCTACGTTTGAAGGACCACACAAAATAGGGAATGGATGACCAGCGCAAGAGAACAAAAAAAATAGATAAGAGGGTTGAATTCCTCAATAGGGAGAGGAACATAACCCCTTATCGGAAGTGCTATACTACCTTGCTAAAAAGTTACCTTTTGGGTTTGACACCAAGGATCTCCATTTCGTACTAGTTGGTGCTTGCTCAAGAGTCGAAGGAAACAATCAGGGACATAAAATAGAAGATAGATCACTGAACTCCCACATAGGTTATTACTAAACACCGCTTCGGCAACTTAACGAAGTATCCCCATAACTAGTTGGTAAGGACATATCTACAAAGAAAGATATATTGACACTGAGATTAAAACCATTAATCTAGAAACTGTAAACCACACTCAGGACCAACGAGACCATCAAGAACTTACAAGCTTAAGCTTACTACTAACTCAAGATACCACCCAATTCTTAAAATCATCCATTAATGACAATGCATCATGTCCATAACCAAATTTGAATTTCCAATAGTCACCCCCCAGATTTTGGAAAATAAGTATCTAGGACAATCGACCATGATGAAGCTTACACTCTCAATCAGAGAAAAGTTTGATTCACCCAATGGATGTTATTTTCATCCAAAGAAAATCTAGCCAAAATATGGAACAATTCTAATCTATCTAGGAATATAATTTCATATTGTCCAACTAGCCATTACCATAAATAAACTTGATACCATCACTGAACCCATGACAGAAACGTATCCACAAAGCTAATAATACACATCCACAATAAATCAGGAATTGTGATAACCATTAACTAGCACATTTAATACCACTGCACAATCATTATAATAATCACCTAGACTCAACCATGTATTAATAACATTTAATACCTGTAGACACCCAAATTTTGCCTAAGGCTCGATCAGTCTGTACTCCGAGAGAGATGTACCCCTGTGCTTCCGATGGCACCCTTGAACCGTTAGAAACCAACCTAGACCTTTAGGAATCACCCTGAACCCATTAGAACCATTTCCCTAACCCTTAGAGATCACCCCCAAACCCTAGGATCCCTTCGTAGACCCAACTTAAACTCTTCTGAGCAATTGATGGGAGGAGAGATACAAAATTTTACACAGACTATTACTGAGGTGTATCTCCATACCATTGGAAGGAGGACTTCTCTAGCTTTCCAGCAAGCTAAAGATCACCCAATTTGGAGTTGTGGTTCAAAAGTTATGACCGATTGAAGTTTTACATAAAATCATAACTTTTGCTCAGGCGTATGTATTAGATACGCCCAGCCAATTTGGCCCCATTTTGGTCAGGCGTATATATTATATATGCCTGACATTTTTGGGCCAAATTTAGCCGAGTGTATATAATACATATGCCCAGCATAGGTAGGGCCCACCACGGACACTCACCTTCTCAGATCTCCTCTGATTTTCATGAAAATCACTGTACATAAATTGGGCGTATGTAATATATACGCCCAGCTTAGCTACAGTAATTGTCATCAAATGCTCGAATTTCCTTCATCTGGTTTGACTTTTTGACCATCCCCTTGGTTGAGGTGGGTGTCTTAAGGTTGGTTGCACCCCCTTTGAGCTTATTGGCAACCCTTAAGTCACCCATGGTCTCACCCCATCATCTGCTATTGAAACCTGTTTTCCAAACCCCTAGGACCCTAAAAATCTAGAAAACCTTAGATGGAGGATTACCTAATTGCTAAACCAATTAGCTCTTAAGTAACCCTCTAACTCACCTCTTCTCTATAAATAGAGAGGCCCCCCCTCTTCCGAAAAGGGTTGAAAAATTAAGGTTGAGAGTTTTTACCTAAGAGAGAAAGAGCTTAAGTGAGAAGATCTTTCTCCCTTTGGTGCACCATCCCCATAAAAATTCCAGAATTGAAAAAGCCCCTTTAGACCTTAGTATTTCACTAAAAACCTCTAGGTTAGGTGTGTGTTACCCCTAGCTTTCCTTCTCTATCTCTTAGCTTCAAGCCTTAGGAGTTAGAACCCCATTCCATACCATACAAGCCTTCAAAAAGCTCACCGAAGCAAGCCAACGCAAGGCTCCCCAATGGTGCTACAAGGGCCCGAGAGCTTCGGCTCTCCCCTCTATTCCTCTACCTTCTTTGCTTTTCCTCTATCCTAGAATTGAGCCGTTACGCTGCCCAAATTTCGGCAAGCGGGAAGGGCTCAATAGGATCGGTGTGCCTCCGGGCAAGGGGAAGTGCCGCTCATTTTGCTTCCTTTTATATATATATAATTATATATACATATATATATATATATATATATATATACTATATAAACCAGCCCCACATAGGCCTGGCCTTAAGTAGAGACCGCATTTAGCGGGTTGATTGGGTGCCTAACACCTTCCCAATCGATAATCGAAGCCCCTACCCAAGAACCTTTGGTGTGGACCGGATTCAGAGTCATATTTTTAGCACTTCGGTGCTCATAAAAATTGATCTAGGTTTCTCGGGACACCAAAAGCTCCGGGTGGCGACTCTAAATATTTTATTTAGCGAGCGCATCGTTGCGACGGGATCGTCAAAAAAATCCCATGGTTGCACAGATGGCGACTCTGTTGGGGAGTAGCTTGTAGAGATTCCCCTTGAACTTGGCCTTGTTATTTTTGATTTTTGCTAACATATTTTTACTGTTTTTTAGTGTATTTTTACTATATTTTTTTTACTCACCCCTCTGATTACGTTATTTTACTTACCCCTACGTTTCGACTTTAAATTTCAGAAATTTTTACCTAGTCACTTGACTGGCACCTTTTTACTTACCCCTATGTTTCGGCTTTAAATTTCAGCAATTTTTGCCTAGTCACTTGACTGGCACCTTTTTACTTACCCTTACGTTTCGACTTTAAATTTCAGAAATTTTTGCCTAGTCACTTGACTGACACCTTTCTTGCTTACCTATGTTTCGGCTTTAAATTTCAGCAATTTTTGCCTAGTCACTTGACTGGCACCTCTTTTACTTACCCCTACGTTTTGGCTTTAAATTTCAGCAATTTTCGCCTAGTCACTTGACTGGCACCTTTCTTACTTACCTTTACGATTCGGTTTAAATTTTAGTACTTTATATTTTCTGCCTAGTCGCTTGACTTGCCCCGTCATCTTTTTATTTATTTCTTGTCATATCCTAACAGTAGACGCCGGCCCGTAGTGGCGGCATGGGATAATCACCCCCCGGTCTTTGAACTAAAGAAAACTTCCAAAAAAAAAAAAGAGAAAAGCTTTGAAAAAATTAAAATTGAACCAAGTTAGGGAGCTTAATTAATTTGTTTTTACGGGGTAGATTTTCAAAGGGTTGGGTTTAGGCACACATACAACTACTCGGGTCTTAGTATGGTGGCAGCTCTAGTGGAGATGATCCAGAAAAGTCCCAGCCCACCTAGTATCTAAGAAAGTGCTTGCGCTGGAGTTATATCGGGTGAGTTCCCATTCTGAAGCTTAAAACCCTTGGGGAGCGCGTTAGCGAGTTATACCGGACTCAAACCCTTTAGGTGCGGTGAGGAGAGAATCGATCACCAAAAAATAGCTCAGTTCTCGGAAGCCTAGCTTCCACAAAAAACCAAAAAAGAGACTCATTTCGGATGTTGGTGGCTGCTATCAAATATTCTAGAGCAGCAGATTTTGCCTGGTGCATGTATTAGTTGCGCCAAGTCTGTTTAACAGTGCTAGATCGAATCTGTGGCCTTCTTCACCTCCCAAGTTCCCCGATTAGTGTGCTTAGTGCCTTGTTTAGGCCCCACCATCTCCGACACCCAATACGCCCACGCCGATCAGAAGAGGGCAACTTCTTTTTGGCTCATTCCAGGGGATCGGGTTATTTGCCTCTATTTCTGTGCCTTCAATAGATCGAAGGTTCTCCTTCAATTCTTTCGAAGTGCCTCAGAATCGTAGCCGCAGGTTTTGAATTAAGGTACGAGAGCCACCCGAAAAGGGAATTCCAAGGCCTCGAAATCTTTGTTTTTCAAAACTCTTTAAAAAAAATTCACAAAAAAAAAAATAATTAAAACAAAAAAGAAATAGATAGTTTGTGGTGCCAGCACAACGGTATCATCTTGCCCTCCGCCGTCCCGTAGGGGAAGAAGAAGGAGGATTTTTGGGCCTTACCCAAGGCACCCTTACCCGACCTGCTCCCGAAGAATGTCGTGGGTAGTGGACCCGGCTTATGCCGATCCTGACTCATCCTCGCCACATTCTCCAACCCACTCCTATTCGGGAGAAGTTTTTTCCACCATCCCCCTCACCCAACCCCCTTTTACCATTACCGGCCCATTTGGCGCCCCCATTTTCCCAACCACTACCCCCCAAAATATCCAAAATCCAACCCCCCATTCTCCATCTTTTGCCCAAACCCTGCCCATGCCAAACCCAAACCCAAACCCATTTTCCCAATCCACATCCATGCCCCAATTCCTATCATCCCCCTATGGACCCGATCCACCCACATTCACATACACCACTTCCACCCCATCCAACCCCCCGCAAAATCCTCCATCCATCCGGGTCATGCCAATTTTTACCAGGGCTATGCCCAACTTTCCTCATACCTCCTCATCATACCCCCCATCATCCCAAAACATACCCAATACATCCCCTCATCCACCCCATACCCCCCCACCTACCATGGCCATGCCCGATTATACCGGGGCCATGACCAATTTTTCTGCCACCTCCATCCCATCTATACCCCATCACCCCTTAAATCTCCCATCTCCATCCAACCCTTCCTCCATGACCATGATGGAGGAGATGTTCCAAGCCTATTCCATGTGGAAGGCTTCTCAAAACACCCCCCCTCCTCCTTCACACCCCATGCCCATGAACCCATCCCATACCCTAGCTAATCTCCATGCCTCACTCCCCCATGACCCCCATCAACCCCCCATAATCCACACCACCCAATACCCCACCACCCAAGCCTACCAAGGGCCCATGGCCCAAACCCATCAAGGCCTACTGGGCAAGGCCCACCAAGGGCTCATGGCCCAGACCCATCAAGGCACATTGGGCCAGACCCACCAAGGGCCCATGGTCCAGATCCATCAAGGCCCACCGGGCCAGACCCACCAAGGGCTCATGGCCTAGACCCATCAAGGCCCATCGGGCAAGACCCACTAAGGGCCCATGGCCCAGACCCATCAAGGGCCCATGGCTCGGACCCATCAAGGCCCATTGGGCCAAACCCCTCAAGTGCCCTTAGCCTATACCTACCCAGTCCCACTAGCCCACACCTACCAAGGGTCCATGGCCCAAACCTATCAATGGCCTGTGGCCCAAAATGGCCAAGGATTCATGGCCCAAACCCAAACCCCACACTCATACCTTCCACAATACCCCCAACATTTAACCCAACCTTCACAGCCGGGTCAAACCCATGCCATACCTCAAACCCAATTCTCCCATGGCCCTACACCCCAAGGCCATCTCCAAACCTTCCCCCATACCCAATGGCCCTATCAGGCTCGACCTCAAAACCAAATTCTCATCACCCAACAAACCTTTCGTCACCCCCAATGGGCTCACCTAACCCCCACTCATGTCATTCCCATCCAACCCATGCAACAACAACATGAGAATCCCGCCCTCACTGCACAATATGTAGATCAGCAATATGAAGAGGATGAGATTAGGAATAATGGAGCCTATGTTGGGGCATTGACCAGCCTAAACCCTCCTTTAATTGCCCACCCCCTAATAGCCCATAGTGAAGTCCAACCAACTACCCAGAAAGCAGCTCCTGTGTCCAAAGAATAGGAGCAACAGAAAGAACAGTTGGACAAAATACAGAAGCAGTTAATGAAAATGGGTGGTACTGAAATCCACGCCACGGACTTCACAGACTTATGCCTGTTCGCTGAGGTCCCCCTGCCCCACAAATTCAAAATGCCAGCCTTCGACAAATATAATGGCACTGGCAATCCTATTGCGCACCTGAAGTCCTACTATGGGGACATGTGCCAATACAGGAAGGATAAAAGATTGCTAATAAAAGTTTTTCAAAAGAGTCTGACTAGGCTAGCTTTGAGATGGTTCACATCATTAGAACCTTCTATGATGAAAACGTGGAGGGACTTGACGCATCTCTTTCAAGAATAGTATGTCTACAATATGGACATCGAGCCGCGTAAGTCCGACTTGGCCCGTTTAAAGCAGAACCAGAACGAGACCTTTAGCAACTATTTAGGGCGATGGAGAGCACTAGCAGCTTAGGTCAGGAACAGAATACTTGATGATGAACAGATAGAAATGATTTCAAAGAACACTCTGCCAGTGATTTTAGACTTTTTGGTATATCAGCAGCAGACCAGCTTCGTTGATCTGGTGAGAAATGCTAACCGATGCGAGGACGCCATCAGGGAGGGGTGTTTGAATAAGAATATACCGAGTGGACCCAGTGGGGTTAGAAGATTTTTAGAACAAAGGAATGAGAAGAGAACAGGGGGCGATGTCCAGAACATAGTCAATACCCGGCCCAATAACAATATAACTCCGTTTCAATTTTAGGCTGCCCCAGCAGCACCTGTTACGCCTAAGCAGACGCAAATAATGGAGAATGGGCAAGGAATGCAAATGACCCTGAAACAGAGAAGAGCCCGTTACAACCGAGTCTTCACACCTCTGGGGCAATCATTGAGTGTACTTTTGCCCCTATTAGTAAAAAAGGGATTAGTGGCTATCCGCCAACCACAACCTCCTCCTCACCTGATTCCAAGGAACTATGACCCAAATATCCACTACAATTTTTATCAGGGCTAGGGTCACCCTACTGATCGCTGCTTCCCATTGAAGCACGCCATCCAAGATTTGATCGATGTCGGGAAAATCATTCCCCCTGCACCCTCTCAGCATACTAATATTCACCAAGTGCCACTACCCCCACATCCAATCGGAGGAGCAAGTCCCAGACCACCATTGGAATGGTAGAAGATAAGGAGTTTGAATTTGACCCATCTGATTATATTAGTGATCGAGGGAATTATGTGGCACCATTGCCTAGGAATGATGAAGAAAGGAATGTTGGGGTAATTGAACCCCTAAATTTGTCTGAATATTTCCCCAACCCAACCTCGCAATATGAACCCTTGGATCTCCGGGCATACTTTCCGTCCACCACACCCATCAATTATGTAAATATCAATGCATACCAATCATACACCACAACTCCCATCAATTATCCTATAAGCCCCCAGGCCCCCAATCCTGCACCCGCACCCTCCAGTTATCAATGGCCTACGCCCGGCCCATTTCAACTACCCCATACACCATAACCCCCACCAATTACCCTTTCAGCCAGCAGGCCCCCAATCCACCGCCCGCACTCATTAGTTATCAATGGCCTGCTCCCACCCCATCACCCCCAGTTTAGCCATTGGCAAACTCCACCACCTCGGTCAATTACCTAATGGCCCATCAGACCCCCCATCTGCAGCCAGCACCCACCAGCTATCAATGGCTTACTTTTACCTCCTTCCCTCCAATGCCACCACCCTCAAGCTTCACCACCCCCATTTAGCCCAATCTTTCCACCCAACCCGCTGCCACCGAGGTGAATCAAGTATTACTCACACCTCCTGAGCCGGCAGTACAAGTGCCTCAAGTACCGGTAGCCATACCTTTCCAGCTCTCGGGACCCACATATGATCCTCATCAGGTCCCGCTAAGCTACAAACAAACAGATGTCAATGCCGACAGCAGAAGCAGAGAAGGGGCAGTAGATTTTGTTACCAGGTCAGGGAGGATATCAAAGCAGCCAGAAGCACCAGCTACAGCACAGGCCCAACTCGAAGGAAAGAAAGACAGCGCGGTGAACTCCTTCGAGAAGATGAGTCGAGAACATATACTGGAGACTCAGCTGAGAAGAATGCCTGCCCATATCACTGTATGGGATCTGTTGATGACGTGCCCACTCTATTTCCAAGCATTAATGGGGGCATTAAAAAATGCGCATGTATCACTCCAAGTTAGCCCAGATGAAGTCAGACAGATAATTGGTCAAGTGATGGCTCCAAATGCCATTTCATTTTCTGATGCCGATTTACCTAAGGAAGGAGGTAGTCACTCAAAATCTTTGAATATAACCGTTGAGTTCGAAAATATGATTATCCCCTTGGTACTAATTGATAATGGGTCTGTATTGAATATATGCCTGTTAAGAACCGCCACCAAGATCGGGGTTGATCCGTGCATGTTAAGGCCCACCAGAACCAGCGCTAGAGGGTTTGACAATACCAGGAGAGAAATAATGGGAGAAGTTGATCTTGAGCTGTTGATAGGGCCAATGACCTTTTCCATCTTATTTCAAGTCATGGATATCAAATCTTCATTAAATCTATTATTGGGACGTCGGTGGCTACATGAAGTCAGAGCCATACCTTCCACATTACACCAGAAACTCAAATTTGCATATGGGCATAAGATTATCATAATCATCGAAGAGGGGCACAATGAGAAAGAAAAGGCCACCAATAGCATTGAAAACCCAATATGCTGGATGTACCACACACTGCTGAGGACGTCGACCTCCACAGTTTCTAGTACGAGGTGTTGGCAATACTCTCGGAGCCCATCGAGGGCATCATTCTAAGAACCGGAGGTGGCATGGTAGCAACAGTAGCCATTCTCCAAAAATGGGGCTATAAAAAAGGAAGAGGTCTTGAGCCCAGATTACAAGGAAGGAAGGAGCCCGTCATAGCTAAGGGTAGTCAGAAAGTCAGGCTCAGGCTAGGTTATAAACCCATCGAAGAAGAAGTAAGAGAGGCCAAGGAGAAGGTTCATGCAACGGCAGCTGCGAAAGCCAAGGGGATCCACATAGAGGAGAAACCCCATCTCAGGCCTCACATTAGGAACTCATTCATAAGTGCTGGGGTTGTAAAAATTGATCGGAATGGGGAAACCCGATTAACCCCACACAAGCCTACAACACTAGTTCACCCCACCAATCCCCATATTACCCTTCCCGACCTGGAGATAGATTTGGCTGCATTATCTCTTTTCGACGGTCAGTACCTGAACAAACCCCCTCTGTGGTGAATCACCACAAAACCGAGTTATCATTTGAGGACATGATCTTAGACGAAATGGGGATCAATATGATGGAGGCTGACTCCAATGAGCCATATCAGTCAGCACCCTCCATCCCAACAGGTAAAGAAGCGGCCCCTCAGGTATGCAACTGGGCATCCTTGCCCCAAACCCTAGAAGCGGGGAGCGGCCTAACATTTGGCACCCATTTCCCAAAAAAAAACAACCTATAAAAAGTGAGAGAAGCCCTTGGCAAACAATACCTTGTGTATATAACAACTCGCCTTGCCAAGGATTTGTCTCCAAAGAAAACAAAAATCTCAAAACATGAAAAAAATACAAAATCTCGAAAACATGGAAAAAATACAAAATCCCAAAAACATTGAAAAAATCCAAAGTCTAAAAATATTGTCATTTAAAATTCCAGAAAATGTCCCACAAAAGGATGCCTTAGTCAAAATGCCCGTCCAACGTGAAATCGACCCCTTCCCTGTAGAAATACAAGAAGAGGTAGGGATCACGAGTCTGGACAAGGATGTTCCCTTTGAGGAACTCCCCAATGAGCTCCTTGACCGATTTACCGACTTTGAGTATGGCCCTACCCCCATTGTCGAAGAGACTGAAGACGTCAATCTAGGAACTAAGGAGGTTCCCAGGATAACCAAAATCGAAACGTCATTGTCTCCTGAGGAAAGAAAAAGCATGATCGACTTCCTTCGATCATACCAAGATGCTTTTGCCTGATTGTACGAGGACATGCCTGGTCTGGATACTGATTTGGTCGAGCATGAGTTGCCCCTCTACCCTGATATGAAGCCATCAAGCTGTGCGCAGCGCTCCGACGAATGGATCTTTGAAAGTCAAAGATGAGGTCATCAAGCAATACGATGCAGGGTTTCTCATGGTATCTAAATACCCGTAATGGCTAGCCAATATCGTATCTGTGCCAAAGAAGGAAGGAAGGGTCTGCATGTGTATCGATTTTCATAATTTGAATAAAGTAAGCCCAAAGGATGATTTCCCATTACCACACATCGACATCTTGGTTGATAACATAGCTAAGCATGGGATGCTTTCTTTTATGGATGGATTCTCAGGATACAATCGGATCAAAATGGTAGAGGTTGATCGTGAGAAGACAATGTTCATTACCCCCTGGGGAACCTTTTGCTATCGAGTCATGCCATTCGGGCTGAAGAATGCTGGTGCAACGTACCAGAGAGCTATGACTGTACTATTTCATGACATGATGCACCGAGAGATTGAAGTATATGTCGATGATATGATAGCTAAATCACTAGAGCGAAGCGACCATCTGGTAAACCTTCAGAAGCTGTTTGAAAGGCTGAGGTTACGACTGAATCCACAGAAGTGCGCATTTGGTGCTATGTCAGGGAAACTTCTAGGGTTCATTCTCAGTAGGAGGGGGATCGAGGTCGACCCAATCAAAGTCAAAACCATCAGTGAAATGCCACCGCCGTCTATTGAGAAAGAGGTTAGAGGGTTTCTGGGTAGAATACAGTATATTAGTCGGTTCATTACACAACTAACTCCAATCTGGACGCCAATCTTCAAGTTACTAAGGAAGAATTCGCCCGTTGAATGGAACGATGATTGTCAAGCAGCGTTCGAAAAAATCAAAAGCTACCTCCTTAATCTACCTGTTTTGGTACCACTTGAGCCAGGGAGACCACTCTTGATGTATCTCTCCACGACGAAAGCTTCGATGAGATGTGTCTTGGGGCAGCACGATGAAACGGGAAGAAGAGAGCATGCCATTTACTATCTGAGCAAGAAGTTTACTGATTATGAAGCGTGCTACTCTCATATAGAGAAAGCATGTCTGGCTCTTGTATGGGCTACTCAAAGGCTCTGCCACTATTTGCTATCTCAGGCGGTTCTGCTCTTGGCCCGAATGGACCCATTAAAATACCATTTGAAAAGCCAGCTCTCACTGGACGAACCGCACAATGGCAACTTTTATTATATGAATTCGACATCACGTACGTCACTCAGAAATCGCGCTTGTTGATCATCTTGCTGATAATCCTTTACCTGACTATGAGCCGTTAAGAACTGAATTCCCAGATGAAGATATCTTGTTCATGACGGAAGACGATACAGAAGAAGCAGAAGAATCATGGGTAATGCACTTTGACGGGACAGCAAATGTCGAGGGCTAAGTAGTTGTTGCCATCCTAATTTCACCAAAAGGATCCCATGTACCGGTCTCTATCTTGCTCAACTTCCCTTGCACTAACAATATGGCTGAGTACGAAGCTTGCGCCGCTGGTCTGCAGGCAGCTCTCGATCTGAATGTAACTCATGTTCGAGTATTTGTCGATTCATAGTTAATCATATGTCAGACAAATAGTGACTGGAAGACGAAAGACAAGAAACTGATCCCCTATCATGAAAACCTCGAGGATCTGATAGCTTGCTTCCAAGATGTGACTTTCTCATACATCCCTCGGATAAGGAATCGCTTTGCCGACGCATTAGCAACTTTGGCGTCAATGATTGAAATCCCCTATGGTGTTGAGATGAAGCCGATCATGATCGAGCAGAGGAATGAGCCGACCTTTTGCCTCCAGATTGAGGAACCTATAAAGCTTGATGATGAGCCACCTTGGTTCTCAGATATCAAGAATTTCCTCAAGACCCTAACTTTTCCAGAGGGTACATCCAAGACAAACCGATAAACTATTCAACGTTTAGTGGCAGGTTACGTCATTTGCGGGGAATGCCTCTACAAACGATCATACAATAACATCTTACTCAGGTGCTTCACTGAAAGTGAAGCGGTCAATATTATGAAAGAAATCCATGAGGGAGTATGCGGAGCCCAAGTTAGCGGTCACATGCTCGCTACGAAAATCCTACGGTAGAGATACTTTTGGACCACCATGGAATTGGATTGCTGCAAACATGTTCAAAAATGCTACAAGTGTCAAGAGCACTCCAGTCTGATACACGCTCCTCCCATTGATCTTCACCGCATGACCACTCCTTGGCCATTTGCTACTTGGGGCCTTGACGTTGTCGGAATGACTAATTTAAAAGCATCAAACAGACATCAGTTCATCCTCGTCGCCATTAAGTACTTCACCAAGAACAAGCGGCGTCATATGCCAACATCACAGCTAGTCACGTTGAGAAGTTTCTCAAGAACAATATTTTATATCGATTTGGAGTACCCAAAGATATCATCATGGACAATGACACAAACTTTGCGAATAAGCACATCCGAGACTTCTGCGAGCAATACAAGATCAAGCACCATCGCTCATCCCCTTATCGACCTCAAACTAATGGAGTCGTGGAAGCCGCGAACAAGATAGTCATCCACATCCTTGAGAAAATGGTCATCACTTATCGAGATTGGAGCGAAATGCTGCCATTTTCTTTATGGGCCTATCGAACGTCGATCCGTATCGCTACAGGGGCAACACCATTCTCCCTTGTGTATGGAACCGAGGCCGTCCTCCCAGTAGAGGTTGAAGTACCCTCACCCCGAATCCTCATGGAATCAGGATTACCCGAAGCAGAGAGAGAGATCCCGCTTGAATAATTAAACTTATTGGACGAGAAGAGACTCCTAGCCTTGTGTCACACTCAATTTTATCAGGGGAGAATCACACGCGCTTACAATAAATGTGTCCGCAGTTGAGATCTAAAGGTAGGAGACACTGTGCTAAAGAAGATCTTCCCTTCCCTCCATGCCGATCCAAGAGGAAAGTTCAAGCCGAACTGGGAAGAACCATACGTCATTCGAGAAGTGTTGTCAGGATACGCCATCCACCTTGCCACCATGGACGGAGATCATCTTCCTGAGCCCATCAACGCTAGATACATCCGACGGTTCTACTCATAGTCTATCGCGATAAGGTAAGATTGATGAAACAGATATGTGACTGCTTAAGAACCACCCAAAAGAGGCTATCGTTCCAAGCACAGTAGCCCAAAAACGTCCCTAAAAATGATGATATCCTTTGCTACCCCATTTGAGCCTGGACCTTTCTTTCAATAAACCTATTCCCCAAATATATATATATATATATATATACGTGTACACATACCAAAAAAAAAAGAGAGAAAGGAAAGATACATGAGTATAAAGTTACTATCAAATTCAAAAAAATTGAAAAAAGCAAAACCTCAAAAAGAGATTGTCTTAAATGAAGGAAAAAGAATAACAAAAAAAAAGTGTGTGTAGAAGAATCACGGGGCATGTACAGTAGAAACCCCCAAGGAAGAAAGTATGTTGATAAAATTGAAGCCGTATCAAGGAAACCCTTTTAACCCAGCATACCTTCAAATCCTAACCTAACCCATAGCCAAGCTACATCCTGAAGGAAGCCCTCTTTGTAAGATTGCAAGCAGTCATAATATCTGTCAAGTCAACATGAGCCGAGTCGTGAGACGACGCCAGAGCTTCATCCATCCGGTTATGACGGATTCAATGTCCATGTCGTGGCTTTCTGTTTCTTCTAAAAAAAAAAAAAAGAAAAGATAAGAAGAGAGAAAAAATATATTTGAGTTCAAAGTAAGATGGACGTGGTAAAAACCCGCAAGGGCACCGTGGGTAAAAACAACGAACTCATGTGAGCCAAGTGAAAACCTTAAAAGGCACCTGGGGTAAGAGAGCGAACCCATGGATGTGGTGAAAACCCGAAAGGGCGCTACGGGTAAAAAAAGGGATGACAGGCATGGCGAAAACCCGTCTTGAGAGCTGTGAGCAAAAATGTCAAGAAAAGAAAGATTAGGAGAGGATCTGTTCTGGCCCGCTTATTTTAGCTTGGACCCCTTGAGCCTCTTCTCCCCTTTGCTGGGCCGCTCATGTTAAAAATTGGATCGGATCTCGATCGGGTATGTCGTCTCTACCGCGTCGTCTGAGACATGACCAAAGGTAAAGGTAGAAGACCAATCAATCTAGGAGAAGCTGACCTATCCATATTTAAAAAGAAAAATCGGAGCCTCATAAACAGGGTTCGACCATGTTCAAAAAAGGACCCACCAGTTGGCCTCGTAAATACCAACATCACAAAAAGGAGAAGGAGAAAAGGAGAAAATTTCAAAAAAGATAATAGATTTTCTTTTTCCATAAAAAGCCTCATGCTGTGTAGGAGAAAATTTCAAAAAAGATAATAGTTTTTCCTTTTCCATAAAAAGCCTTATATTGTGTAGGAGAAAATTTCAAAAAAGATAATAGATTTTCCTTTTCCATAAAAAGCCTCACACTGTGTAGGAGAAATTTTCAAAAAAGATAATAGATTTTCCTTTTCCATAAAAAGCCTCACACTGTGTAGGAGAAATTTTTTAAAAAAGATAATAGATTTTCCTTTTCCATAAAAAGCCTTACGTTGCGAGACGTATGGAAGAAAATTCGAACACAAAAAAAAAAGATATATATATGTATATATAGCAGATTTCATTTCTTTTCTTATAATCATCACGTATGAAGTGTCACGTCCCAAAAAGATAACAACATGACACACTTTCTATCTTCTGCCTTCTTTACAAGTATATAAAAAAAAACACAAACAAAAAAGAAGAAATAACCCAAAAAAAAAGAAAAGGGAAAGAGATCTCTGTTAAGGGGCATCAGCCCCCCCTCTGTGTATATGATCTATGGTATGTACAGGAACAGGTCAGGGACAGGGACCACACTTCAAAGCACTGATCTCTATAAGAAGAGAGTCCTCACGGGCATTTCGATCAGACAACCACCTACCATGAAGACTCTTTCAACAAGCTCGGCCACTACTTCTGAGACTAAGTCAAAAGCCCAGTCAACCGAAGAACCTCACTCTCGGTCGTAGCAGCTCTCACCTCTGCCATCTCAGCTCTGGCCCTTTCCTTCCCCAAAGCCTTAGTCAAAGCCAGCTTCTCTACAGAAAGAGACTCAATCCTAGTCCGAAGCATCGTTTCCTTGTATGGCCAGGGTCCCGTCTCTATCGCATCTACAGAAATTGGGTTAGGGACAGGTAAGCCCTCAGATGCCAGCCAAACCTCGTAATCAGAAGAGAGGACGCCCCCCTGAACTAAACTGCACATGTGTGCCAATTGGCAGGTCTCCTAGAGGGCTGCTATGCGGTCTAGGTCACTGAGAGAACCCCGAGAGAATATCAGAGAGCACAAGGGCAGCCTCACAGTGCACGACACGTGTTGGGTATATCCGAATTGACAGAGCATCCGAGATGGGAAATAATAGGTACTATCAGTCAACCCCAAAAGCGTGATACCCTCACAATCCCGAGAGCGGACAATCGGAAAGGTGCCCTCCATCCAGGGAAGTTGCCAGATCAACTCCGTGTCAGATAGCCACAGGATCAGTTCCTCAATGCTCCCATGGGGCAGTCTCGAGCACCGAGTCAGAAAGCCTGAGCCACATCCCCTCTTATGAAGCAAAATCTCGGCACGGGCCCCATGATAGCCAAATACTCTCCTAGCCAAATCTGAAGGAGGAGCGGACTCCCTCTAAGGATCCTGACCCGGCCCGAGGCCGAGGCATCCAGGCCCCGATACATCTCAGCCAGGACTAGATGCACCAGTGAACGGCCTCCCTCCAATTCAGTCAAGACATCGCATAACCCGAGGGAAAATGTCTCACCCCCAGTAAAGAAGAGAACTTCTGACAACAAATAAAGGGCAAAGGCCTTTACATTGAAAGGATCTCGGATAGGCAACTTTCAGAGATTCGAGTCGCCAAAAAGTTCTCTCAGGAATTTCACCGAGAACCTGGTGGGCCCCCCTGCGAAGCCCTTCTCATACCCACCCTTTTTCAAACCGAGAACTGCGTGGACCACCTTGGCATACCTCGATTTGGGCACTACTTTTGTAAGTCCCTAATGCATCCTCAAGCCAGCAATAGAGGCTAGCTCTTCCAAGGTTGGGGTAAGCTCCCTAGACCCAAATCTGAAGATGTGGGCCCTATGGTCCAACGACGCCAAAGCCGCTTGCAAGAGATTGGGCAACAGAGGAATTACAAGGAGGGAGGAAAGGTGAGATAACTCGAGGCTATCCAGAACAGCGAGCTCACCCTCGGCCAAGCTATCACACCATTTCTGCAAAAAACTGGGCCCCGGGTCCAAACAGGGAAGTATACTAGCCCCAGCCTCCGTATGAGAATTTGGGCCTTTCTTGGGAAGCGGGTCCATGGACATACAAAGTTGGTCTTTATGGAAATCAGCCAATGTAGGGCGATGGACCCGCTCAAAAAAAAGAGAGGAGAGATAAAAGAAAGAAAAAAGAGGGGCAAAATGGCCAAGCCCGGGTGAAAAGGGAAGCAAAGAGGGCCAGGTTCGGGTTATAAAGAACCCGTCGAGCCCTCTTATATGAGGCGTATATAATATATACGCCAAGGAAAAATTTCAGATATTTTGCCAGGCGTATATATTATATACGCCAAGGCAAAATCCCAAATTTTTTTGCCAGGTGTACATAATATATACGCCTAGTTAAAAATGCGGGGAAAGGTGGCTCCCCTCACATTAGTCCATTCTTTTTTTACTTCCCCAAAGGAGGAGCGGATTTCACTTAGCCTACTTTTTAATCTTGGGGTAGCCCACAAGCGGGCACGCTCACACACCCATGGGAAACTCTCGGATGACGCGGTATTCGTGGGTCATAGGCGGAGAATCGCATGCGGGCTCAACCCCATCATTGGAGGGGCTTTGGCCCGCTTCATGCCAAGGAAAAGGTAAAAGCATAAACATAACCAAACAGAGCATTCATTTAAACCATAAAAAAAAATCATCATAAAACCATTAAAAAAAAACTGTTGTTCGAAAGATTACATATTTCCCCAATAAATCAAAGTCTAAACTGTTTTACTGTTTCAAATTTTCAGAAAATAAACTAGTCTTGGGCAGCCCCCTTTGATTTCTTCCGACGACGGGTCGCGCTTTGAAAAGTTCGGGCCTCCCCCACCCAAGTCCATGCCTGAGAGATTCGGCCGAGCAGAGAGCGCGACTCCTTTTCACAAGCACGCTGCATAAGCACACCAAAGGCCGTCAGGTAGGGAAACAAGGAGAAAGTAAATAAGAAAATGATTAGGTGCGGTCAGTATTCACTCACCACCTCAGCCTCCCTAAGCCCAACAATGTTGCGGTAGTATTCGGCTTGGTTCACGACCGACTCATAATCCTGCACAAAAAAAAAGAGAGGTATTAGTCACACAGGTCATCGACATGATCCAAGAAAACATAAGAGCAAGCTAACAAGGGAGAGATTACCCCAGGGATCAGCTTAGGGGATGGGATCCGAATAGCTTCAGCAGATATGCGTGCCTTCTCAGCCACATCGACACACATACGCGACAAAAAGGCATCATCCAAGCGCTTAAAAGTCCCTTGGACCTCGGTTGCCAAACTGCCGGAAGCGCTAGCATCGGAAGGGGTGGAAGGTCCAACACTTGTAGCCTCATCAGGAGCAGCTGCCTCATCCCCCTCATCTGAATCGTCACCCTGTCCAAACTATAGAGAGAAACAGTTCTTGTTCAAATAGCAGGGCAATCAAGGTAATCATATGGAAGGCTGTTAAATAGAAAGAGGAAAGAACATTACCTGAGATCGCGGACCACCAAAAGCCAAAAAGTTGGCACCGGGCACGAATCGAGGCAGCAGAGAATGATAGAGCAGAGACTCATACCACATTTAATATCCCTCGGGAAAGAGAAGGTTATCAATGGGGACCCCGTGATGGAGAAAGCGAGCGGTAAGCACTTCGGTAGAACCTTCAGGAGCCAATACATCAGCTAGAGGAGCTTGGGGAACAGCAAAAAGAGGACGATACTGATGAACCACCCTTTCTCCTAGGTAATAGGCCCTAGCCTAGGACCCATAGAAGAAAATGATGCGTCGATCTAACAAAAAGCGAGAAGGGCCCACTGCAGCCAGGTTCCAGAAGGGAGATCCGACGTAGGGGTCAAGGATGACCTGCTCAGAAACCAAAAGAAGGAGGGATATATACATTTGGTCATAACCCACAACATAAAAGAGCTATCAAATTTGCAAAGAGAGAAATTATTATACCTGCTCAGGGATCAACAGATCAAACTGAGAGCGCAACCCTAACTCTAGGTGCTTCATGCCTACGTCCCAACGACGATTTGCGTGCCAATTGCTCATAAGGGAAATGTAGGAACTTCAGAGAGAAGCAGAGGGCGACCAGGTTGGAAATGCAGATACCCCCAAACCTGAGAAAGCAAGCAAATAAAAACAGATATGCCACAAAAAGGAAAATTCAGACAAACTAAGACCAAAGGGTAAAACACCTCAAGTGCGGGCCAAAAACCCACAACAGAGCTGAACTCGCCAAGTACGGCTCGCACCAGGCTAGACATGAGCACTGCGTAACCAGCACTGCCCTAATCAAAGCGATGCACAGTGTCCCAATTCACCATAAGACTGAGAAGGGACAATGAAACCTGCCCTCCGCTGGTATTTGAAAGGAGAGTCTTGCCCAAGAGGAACAACTGAGAGATACGAGCCAACATCAGTGCACGCTCTAGCTCGAGATAAATGGCCGCATCAGGCTGGCCCAGATCCACTAACTCATGGGGCTCAAACATACCAACCAGCCAAGATAACTTGACTTTGGAATCAAGAACGTTCCTGGAGGTTGGGTAGGTGTTAAGACATGAAAAGTACCACTTTTCACCACTTAACTTAGCCTCTGTTAGACCCTTAGCCATCTAATAAATGTGTGTTAAGTCATTTCTGTAGGTAATAAACAGCTGCTGCAATAAGGCCTGAACCTTGTTAAGGAGCCCACTTTTGCCCCAGAAGTCCCTCAGAAGGATGAAAGCTGAACCCAGACAAGAATTGAACCTCACGCAGCTTTCACAAGCTTTAAAGGATTCAAAAATTAAGCCTCGCACAGCCCTCGCGAGTCTCCCAAAACTTCATTTCCAATTGCCCGCACTGTTCTCGAGCAGTTGAGTGACAGAGGGGCTTCAAAATCATACTTCGCGTAGCTCTCGTGAAGCTCAAATATAACTACTCACGTAGTCTCACGCAACTCAAGAAAGCAGCTCTCAAACCTTGTGCAGTTCACTCAGATCAACTGAGGAGAGAGAGCTCTAAGTATTTCGACGCGCAGTGGCTGCGGGATGCAAAACTTCAGAAAAACCTCTCACGTAATTCAGAGACCAATGCACATCACATCCTCATGAAGATCCATTCAGAAACAAATTGCTCACGTGATTCCCGTGCCATTCAGAAGGAAAGTGCAATCCCGCAAAGACCGGAGCAATCCAGCGAGGATCCAATGCTCTATCACGCGACTGCTTCAGCTGCAACTAAGACAACCCCGCGACGGCTAGAATTTCAAGCTAATCCAACTTCGCGAAGACCGTGCTACCATGTGACAGTCTTGGAAATTAGTGCTACCTGGGGAGGCTCTGAACTCTAACTCTCCCTCACCTCTGTAGAGGACATTCTAGGAACTTTCAGTAATTAGGGCACGCATTCCAACTCCCCAAGTTCTGTGCACGTGCCCCAAGGCATCCAAGGGACAATATTAGGCCATGTGGCATTGTTAAAATTAGGGTTTCCTACTCTAATGCACCGCCAAACTAACTACTATATAAACTTAAGCCTGGTTTAGGTTTAAAAGGACGTTCTGCTTAGAAGAGAATTTAGTCTATTTTCTTCTTCTTCTTGTAGTAGCTGCATATTTCTAGTAAGTTTTAGGTAGTTTTCTTTTTACTTTTTCTTCTCTCCATAGTCCAACATTTGCTGGCTATGCCTTTGTATGACTATTTGGAATAGATTAATGGAGTTTCATGATAGGGTGTTTTACTTTTATGGGATTTTTATGAGTTGTTCTGTACAAGGTTGTTATCTTGAGATCCTCCATTGCTAGGACATATTACAAGCAATGGAGGATTGATTTTATGGTTTGTCCAGATCCAAGTGACCTGTGTGTCTGGGCTAACATGCTCTCATACAGGCCTAGCCCCACCACAGGACCCACTAGATCTGAAGTCCCCATGGGAGCAATGAGATTTTGTAGCCTTGTGAACATGGTGGTGGCAGTAATGTTTCTTGTTCTACCTTGAGCTTTGTGAGGAGGATAGCCTCTGGGATAGTCCGTGACCATTTAAGTGGATAGGTTATAGCCTTAGGGTGAAGCCAACCCACAGACTCAAGACGGATTATTCTTCTTTGCACTTGTGCTTGTAGCCCTATGAGAGATTGTGCTGAGACAAACTCCCCTGTATGTGTATAGACCTGCCATAAGATAGTAGATCTGGTTTGGTTATAGAGATTATAGGCTTGCGACTAGATCACTGCAGTCTCTCTAAAGCAGTGGACAACTAGATCTAATGCTGCACTCAAACTCTTGCTGGTTCTATGTGTCTGGGCTAACATGCTCCCATGCAGGCCTAGCCCCACACATAGCACTTTAGAGGTTGAGGTTCCCTATGGATTCTTGTGCTTGTAGCCTGGAGGAAGTAGTATCTACAATGATAAACTTGTTCTGACCCATCTCTGGATTGTGGTTCCCCAATTGGATAGTCTGTGACCATTTAAGTGGATAGGTTATAGCCATAAAGGGATTGGATCATGACACAGAGATGAGTTGGATTCTTTCTCCTCAGTGGTGATAATGTAGCCACTGGACAGGACTTCTATAGCAGCAGATCTGAATCTGAGTCATGAAACCCATAAGATCTTAACCTAATAGCATACTTCTCACCCTTTTATATTTATTTTCTCACTCCATCTTCTTTCTTAAACCTTTCTATAGTTTAGACATTAGGATATCTTAGAATTTAGATGTTAGTGACCCTAAATCCCCTTCCATTTAGGATTGCCAGATCTGTAGTCAGATCTGGAGGGCCTATTAAAGATGGCTCCCTTGGAGCTTAAGATCAATTTCCCTGTGGGACAAACTCTTACTTATCAAAACTTGCTACAACAGGCCCTGTATCTTGCAGGATTCTGCATATTTTAGGCTTGCTGCTCTGTCATTTTCAATCCACCTCTCATTCATTTTCATTCACCCCATTCTTATCACTGTCTTCAATAAAATCAGTAGCAAGAACTCTAAATTAGCCTAACAAGTTTTTGGCACCGTTGTCGGGGAAATTGATCTTTTAGTAGACTCTAGATTTTTGATTCTCTATTCTTTGATAGCTGTACTTGTGAATAATTGATACTGCTGATTTACATTTGAAAATTTTCTTACAGATTTAGACCGTAGTAGAGAAGGAGAGTAGAATTGCACTGGAAGTCTAGCTACCTTTGTTTTCACTTCTCTAACCCTCAAAACTCAGTCTATTTCTCATTTGAAGATTCCATAGCATAGCAGTTGATTTGGATAGTTACATTTGTTTTTAAGTACAATGTGCCTGCCAATAGTCTTCCCTGCTGTTGGTGTGTGTGCATGTTAGGAAGGAGATTCCTCAGTCCTACATTGGAGCCTGCTAACCCTGAGATAGAAAGGGGTAGAAGACCGAGAAGGCATAGACACACCACTGTTGAGCCCCCTATTGAAATTGAGATAGCAGTTATGGGTGAAGAACAACCTAGAATATTGAAGGAATTGAATGCTCCGGATGACTATAACTCTCCATTCAGCATCCAATTCCCTGATGTTCAAGGAAATTACGAAATCAAAACTTCCATCATCCAAATGCTTCCCTCTTTCCATGGGCTTAGCAAGGAAGACCCTTACAAGCACATTGACCAGTTCTTGGCCCTGTGTATGACATTCTCCATTGCTGGTTTGGGACCAGAAGCCACTAGGTTAAGGCTCTTTCCTTTCTCCCTAAAGGACAGGGCCATGACCTGGTTATCTACTCTCCCAAACAACAGCATCACCTCCTGGAAAGATCTCCAGACAAGATTTCTGTCTAAAGTTTTCCCAGAGACCAAGACCAGCCAATTGAGAAAAGGCATACTTTCTTTTGCCCAATCCCCAACTGAAGATTTTAACCAGTGCTGGGATAGATTTAAAGAGATACTCAAACAATGTCCCCACCACAAGATCCCTGACTGGCAGCTTGTCCAGAGCTTCTACAATGAGATTGATGAGAAGAGCAGAGGCATGGTAGATGCCTCTTGTGGTGGAACATACATGCATAAAATAGCTGATGAGGCATGGGACTTGTTCGAGGTCATCAGTGAAAATGCTTTCCAGAAGATGTCCTCTTCTAGAACTGTTCAAGAACCATCTCCTAAGCTGGGGGTGGCTGAGACTTCTAAAGGAAAAATGTATGAAGTTAGGGGAAATGATGATCTAAGAATGCAGATGGCCAATCTTACTGAAAGATTTGATAAACTTTTTGAGGTGCGCACAAGTGATGGAGGCATGTCTGATATGCCAATCTCCACAGCACACAGTAGAAGAATGTCCATATGCAGGGTAATACCCTGAGTTTGTAATGGAACAGGCTGTTGCTACCAAATCTTTTGGACAACAACAATCTGATGGCTACAATAAACAACCATATGGATACCAGCACCAAAATGCTGGTTACCAATGGAGAGACCACCCAAATTTGAGGTGGAGGCAAGACAATTATATGCAGCCACAACAGATGTTGGCCTTACCTCAAAGGCCACAATAGCAGTTTAACCAGGGTTATGCTTAAAGGTCGAATTTCCAACAACAGCAGCCCCAGCGACAAAATCAATTGATAGTTCCCCCACCTCAGCCCCGAAGTGCTTCTTTTGAGGATTAGGTTTTGGTCTAATTGCAAAGCCTTGGACCCTTAAATCAGACTGTGACTTCTAACGGTCAATGCATTAAGAAAATAGAAGAGTAGCTTGGCCAAATAGCCAATGCTTTGGCTAAAAGAGAGGAGGGCTGGTTGCCAAGCCAACCAATTGCCAACCCTAAGGGCTAGTATTCCATCGGAGAAGGTTCCTCTAATTTTGAGGGGGCCAATGCCATAACTGCCCTAAGGTCTGATAGGATGGTAGACAACCAGGTGGGAAAGGAACAAGGAGAGGTCTATCCTAAGGAAATGTCATGTGAAAGTGATAAGGATTTTGTTAAGGCACAGAGTTAAGAACTGCCTGCTACCCTTCAACAAGGGAAAAATAAAGAGGCTGTAGTTGAGCCTCAGCAGGAGATAAAAATAGAAAAAAGAAAAAAATAAAAGTTCAGCCATGGGCTTGTAGCTGAGGAACCAGCAGTACCTCAGCTGCCATTTCCTAAAGCTTTGAGTGGCCCTGCCCCTTTTGATAAGGCTTAGGCACAGATCGAGGAAATGATGGAGACCGTTAAGTAGGTCAAGATAAATTTACCCCTGCTTGATTCAATCCGATAGGTCCCAGCCTATGTAAAGTTTCTGAAAGACCTCTGTACTCAAAAAAGGAAAGTTAGAGGCCATTTATCCAAGAAGGTCTTTGCGACTGATATAGTGAATTCTGTATTAACTATGACAATACTTGAGAAGTTGCAAGACCTAGGGATACCCACTATTCCCTGTATTATTGGTGACCACACGATTGGAAGGGCCCTTTTGGACCTTGGAGCCAGTGTTAACCTGCTGCCATATATTGTATATCAGCAGTTAGGTTTGGGAGAGCTAAAGCCCACCCCCATTGTTCTATTGATGGCTGATAGGTCCGAGAGGAAACCATGGGAGTGGTAGAGGATGTCCTAGTGGGGGTAGATAAGTTCTTCTATCCTGCAGACTTCCTTGTCTTGGACATGGGCTGCAACAAGAGTACATCTCCGATACCTGTTATTCTAGGCAGACCATTCTTGGTCACTGCCAATGCATGCATTCAATGCAGGTTTGGAATCATGGAGTTCACTTTCGGACATATGAAAGTTGAGCTTAATGTGTACAATAGTGCAAAGCACCCTCAGCTGGACAATGAGGAATGCTTTGCAATGGATGTACTAGAAGAAATTGTTGAAGAAGAACTGCACACTCTGCTGGAGTGGAGCAACATTGCCACTGATTTAACTAAAGCTTGGAACTTGGTGGAGGAAGGAAGCCTAGCTTTAATGCCAGAAGACACACCCCTAGTGAAGTCTTCTGTGGGCTTAGCACAACATTCCAATTGGAAACCCACATTGCTGCCCCTTCCTCCATCCAATAATACACCAATCCTGCCATCCATACAACAAGCTCCAGATCTGGAGCTCAAGAAGCTGCCAGAGACATTAAAATATGCTTTCCTCGAGAAAGGAGAGAAACTTCCTGTGATTATCCCCTCTTCTCTTACCAGTGAGCAAGAGGAGGAGTTTCTAACTGTTTTGAGGAAGCACAAGAAAGCAATAGGCTGGACCATTGCTGATCTAGGAGGAATTGATGCATCAATTTGTATGCATAGGATTCATCTAGAGGAGGGCTCAACACCCTCCAGGGAAATACAGAGGAAACTTAATCCTCACATGCAAGAGGTGGTTCTGAAAGAAATCATTAAGTTACTGGATGCTGGGGTAATTTATCCCATCTCTGATTCTGAATGGGTGGCACCAATCCAGGTGGTGCCCAAGAAATCTGGCATAATAGTGATCAAAATCGACTCTGGAGAGTTGAGACCAGCCAGGGAGACCACTGGTTGGAGAGTTTGTATCGATTATCGAAAACTCAACTCCAAGACCAGAAAGACCACTTCCCTCTCCCTTCCATTGATCAAATTTTGGACAAGTTGGCTGGGAAGGCTTTTTACTATTTTCTTGATGGGTACTCAGGGTACAATCAGATCCCTGTCCACCCCCTTGATCAAGAGAAAACTACATTTACTTGTCCTTTTGGCACCTTTGCTTACAGAAGGATGCCTTTTGGACTGTGTAATGCCCCAGCCACCTTTCAGAGGTGTATGTATGCCATTTTTTCTGATATAATTGACAAATTCTTGGAAATTTTCATGGATGACTTTTCGGTCTATGGGGATAGCTTTGACCAATGTCTACAACACCTCCATCAAGTCCTACAAAGATGTGAAGAGACCAATTTGGTCTTAAGTTGGAAGAAGAGCCACTTCATGGTAACGCAAGGAATTGTGTTGGGCCATGTAGTCTCTAAAGATGGAATTGAGGTAGACAAGGCAAAAGCTGACCTCATTAAAAATCTACCCCCTCCAAGAACAGTCAAGCAAATCAGATCCTTCCTTGGTCATGCTAGATTCTATAGGAGGTTTATCAAAGACTTCAGCAAAATTGCTAAGCCATTGTGCCACCTGCTCTGCTAGGATGTGCCCTTTGACTTCTCTGCTGAATGTCTGAAGGCCTTTGAAACTTTGAAAATTTGACTCACCTCTGCCCCTGTACTCCAAACACCTGACTATACCCTGCCCTTTGAGTTGATGTGTGATGCATCTGACTTGGCAATAGGTGCTGTCTTAGGCTAGAGAAAGGATAAGCTGCCTGTGGTCATTGCATATCTTAGCAAATCACTTGCTGAAGCTCAGCTGAACTACACAACCACTTGGAAAGAGCTTCTGGCAGTGGTTTTTACTGTGGACAAGTTTAGACTTTACCTACTTGGGTCTAGAACTGTCATCTTCACTGACCACTCAGCATTAAAGTACCTACTGTCCAAGAAGGATGCAAAGCCCAGATTGATTAGATGGATACTCCTATTGCAGGAGTTTGACATCGAAATCAAAGACAAGAAAGGTGTAGAAAATGTGGTGGCCGACCACTTGTTCAGAATTATGTTGGAGAAAGGTGTTGATGACCTCACTACAAATGATGTATTCCCGAATGAGCAATTGTTTGCCATCCAATCTTTAGCTCCTTGGTATGCACATATTGTCAATTATCTAGTTATAGGCAAGATCCCTTCCTATTAGACAAAAATAGATAAAGACCTATTTTTCTCACAGGTCAAATTCTTTTTCTGGGAGGAACCTTGGTTGTACAAGTATTGTGCAGACCAAATTATTCGAAAATGTGTTCCCGAAAGTGATATCTCCAGTATTCTGGCCATGTGCCATGAAAATGCCTGTGGGGGTCACTTTAGTGGGAGAAAAATAGCTGACAAAGTATTACAGTGTTGTTTCTATTGGCCTTCTCTTTTCAGAGATGCCCATACACACTGTAAGGCCTGTGAAAGATGTCAGAAACTTGGAGGGCTGTCTAAACGAAATTCAATGCCTTTACAGCCCATCCTTGTTGTAGAACTATTTGATGTGTGGGGTATTGATTTTATGGGCCCCTTTCCTCCTTCAAATGGTTTTCATTTTATCTTAGTGGCAGTGGACTATGTTTCCAAATGGGTAGAAGCCATTGCCACAAGAACTAATGATAATCAGGTGGTCCTCAAGTTCATAAAGCAAAATATCTTCTCCAGATTTGGTACCCCTAGAGCCATTATCAGTGATGGGGGGAGCCATTTCTGCAACAGAAATTTTGAGAGCCTGCTCAAGAAATATTCTGTCACCCATAGGATTGCTACCCCCTACCACCCACAAACTAGTGGGCAAGTTGAAATTTCAAATAGGGAGATCAAGCATATCCTTGAGAAGACTGTGACGACTGATAGGAAGGATTGGGCTGACAAGCTTAATGACGCACTGTGGGCTTATAGGACTGCCTATAAGACCCCCATCGGTATGTCCCCTTTTAAACTGATCTATGGCAAGGCCTGTCATCTCCCAGTGGAGTTAGAACACAAGGCCTATTGAGCCATCAAACATTTAAATTTAGTTCTAACTTCTGCTGGTCATCACAGGTTGCTGCAGCTGTCGGAATTGGAAGAACTAAGGATGGATGCATATACTAATGCAAAGATCTACAAGGAAAGGTCCAAAGCTTTCTTTGACAAAGGGTTGTTGAGAAAGAGTTTAAATGCTGGTGATAAGGTTTGGTTGTTTAACTCCAAACTTAAATTTTTTTCAGGCAAATTGAAATCTAGATGGGAAGGTCCTTATATTGTCATGAAAATTTTCCCATCTGGTGCTGTGGAAATCAAGGACCCTAAGTCTGGGAGACTCTTGAAGGTGAATGGTCAGAGGCTTAAGCCTTGTTTTGAAAAACCTGCCGACCTTTTCGACACCATTCACTGTCAAGGGGATCCTTCTTCAAACTGATTCCACAGGTGTGTCATTACTGTAGCATATGTACTTAGTTTTTGGTTGATTTATGTTGCTTTCTTTAGTTGCTATTTTCTAGGATTTGCTAGTGGCCTTATCTGAATTTTGCCCTATCTGTGGTGAACTTTTGATGCTTGGCTTGATTATTACTCCTTTTGAATTGATAGCTTCTCTTGAATGCCTAATGTGGGAGGTCATTTTTGTTGTCCTTGAGTGTATGATTGAGTTTACATATGACTAAAGACAGTCATAGGAGAGGGTCATGCCTAGGATTCAACCACAGAAAAAATGCAAAAGGGCAAAATAGAGAGCACATGCTCTCTATTTTATACCTTACTATCACTGGATCCAAAATGGAAGCCTGGGAGACTATCGCGAGATTCATAAGCTCTCGCGAGGTTAAAGAAGGAGCCTGGAAACCTATCACGAGGTTCAAAAGGAAGCCTATATGGATGTCACGCAGTTCGCGTAGAAACATACATTACCTGTCGCGAGATTCATGCGTACCTGTCAACCTCTCACGCGGTCCACATTGAGCCATTCAGTAGTTATCGCAAGATTATCAGGCTGTGGCGAGGTTCACAAGATAAACTGGGAGAATCTTGCGTAATTTAACATAAATATTCCATTTATTGTCGCGAGATTCTAAGTCTGTCGCGAGATTCAAGATGAACCTCAGAGCTTCTCGCGCAATCCAAATAGAGCCTTAGGAATCGCTCGCGCAATTCACATGAATTGATCTCACAATGTCATGCGCTCCAAGGTCGACTTTAAAGATTGTCGCGCAATCCAGATGTAATCAACACCTTCGCTAGGTTTATTTCCAATCCCGCGACCAGATGTTCCAAAGCGCACCGAGCTTCGCGATAAGTATTTCAACCCCGCACTTTGTCCCTTTTTCATTATCTTCTTCCTTCTTCCCTCTGCAAAACCCTAGCTTCTGCTGCTCTCCCCTCTCCTGTCCAGCATCACTCCTACAGCTCATCATTCACTTCACAACTCTACAACGTTGTTCCTATCATCATCCTCTTCCATTGCCCTCTGCTCTAAAATCTTGAGGTGCACTGTGCATCATATCAAGCCAAACCCTAGATCTCATTCTCCATCTGCTCTCACCCAAAGATAGAGTTAGATATGGCCCCAAAATATGCACAGAAGAGAAAAGGGAAGGACAAGGACCCTGCAGAGACCACCCCTAAAAAGGCTAAAACTTCAAAGTCCCCCCAAAAAGGAAAGGAAGTGGTTGAGGAGGTGGCGGTACCAATCACAAAGTTCTCTACTCCTTCTGAGCTCATGGAGTCAATTCCATTGGAGCCTGAAATAGCATTTGATGTCCCATTCTTTGAAAAAGAACCTCTCTCTGCCCCTGCAATACAATTTCTAAGCAAAGCGGGCCTGATGCCATTGATGAGAGAAATTCCAGCACTAGCCTACCCAAGGCTAGTGTAGCTATTTTACCAGCATATCAAGGTCAAGAAGGGAAACGATGGACAAGAGTGCTTGCTGGTGATGATGATTGATGATTTTGATTTGTTAGTAAGCCCTAAGATGATTACTGAAGTATTGGGCATCCCAGCAACATTCAATCCTAGCTGTGGATATGGCCCCCCTCTGCGTGCATCAATTGACATAATTGCAAGGGCCCTAACAAGAGGATTAAAAGCCACCGGGGACTCAATCAGAAGGAGGGAACTTGAGCCTAAGCTGCTGTTCATTGACCAAGTCCTGCGGAAGAACATCTATTGCTCAGGACATCAGCAGGAGAGGAGAACCCCCATTGCGGATGCTGTCTACTCCTACCACATGGGCCATGGCTTCCATGCAGCCTGGCTGATTTTTGAAACTATGAAAGACACAGTGGCAAAATTAGGGTCAAACAAGAAGCCTCACACCCTACCCTATGCCAGAATCATCACCTTGCTGCTGATCAAGGGGGGCTATAAGATAGGAAGAACCGAGCAAACCACCTTACCCCCGCTACCTTTGCCAAGAGGCAATGGGGAATCAGCAGAAGCTTGATGGGGGGGGTCGAAAAGAAAGAAAGTCAAGCTCAGCCACCTGAAGCAAGTAGAAGCAGTGTCGAGTCTACCACCTTTCTGCCAGCAGGTGTCTCGAGCTCATTACTTTCATCCCTGCAGCAGCACCCACACCCCCTCCACCTCTTCTTCCTGCATCCTCTACTCCTCTTGCATCCCTCTCTTCTCCTCCTCTGATTCCATTCTCCATGCCCACTCCCCCTTCACCTGTGCTTGGTCCATGGGAGGACTCCCCTTCCCCCACCTTACCACAGTACATTGCCACAATTCCCCCCTCCATTCCACCTTCCATTCTAACAAAGCCTGCCAGCCCCCCACTCATTTCCTACAAGAAACGAAAACCTACTTCGACCATCCCAACCATCTCCCAGACACCACCCTCAATACCTTCCATCCCCATTGCCCCACCCCACCTTGAAGAAACCATCACCCCAGCCATATCTACTATATCTCCTCTCCCCGACATTGACCTAACCTTAAATACATCCATAGGCTTCCAAGCCTTCATCTCTACATTCCTTGACACCATGCCTAGCTACTACACCCCTCTGCCAGACTCCCCAACTACCTCACAGCACCTTTCCCCAGAACCACACTCTTTCCCTCCCTCCACTTTCCATCATGCTCCTTCCTCCCCTTTCCAACCAGTACCCTCTACTTCCCAAACCCCACCTCCTAACTTTGACACACTAACCCTCATCCTACCCTGATCCAAGACATCCAAGCCCAGTTTTCCACCAATAACCACAAACAGGACCAGATGCAGGCTGAACTCACCTCCATCCAATCCACCCTCCACACCTTAACCACTCCACCCATCCCCACCCCATCCACTTCAACCCCCCTGGTCCTGTTCACTGACAATACCACCCAAATAGACTTCCCTCCTGAATCATTACCCCTCCCACCATCACCATCACCTCTTCCCCACCCTTTTCCTTTACCCCTTTTCACCATTCCAATTTTCCATCCCCCATCACCCCCAACTCAGGTTGAGCCTACACCCTTCACTTTCCCCCTCTACCCTCCATTCCCCCTCTTATCCTACCCCCTCCCACCTTCTCTGCCAAATCTACCCAAACAGACCTAGAACCTGACTCCATTCTCCCACCACTTGACTTCCCTACTCTCATTCCCCATTCACCCCCCCAGGACCAAGCACACTTCGCTCCTTCCACCTCTTATCTGCCAATTGCACCCAAGCATAATTTCTACAGCCCTCCTTACCTCACCATCCTACATCACATGCGGGATAATGCTTACTTGAGGAAGGATGTCCTGAGGGGTATGGCCAAGATACGCCAATCAATTCAGACCCCCCTGCTGGAGAAGATTGATGAGATGACGGAGGCCCACAACGAGCAACTACTGGGAATCTCCTTGGGGTGGAAAAATATGGTGGAGGAATATCGAAAGATGAAAGCTTCAGCTACTTATTATCAGATTAATTGGGAGTATGAAAAATCCAATGCTGCTGCAGCGACTGCCCGGGCAAGAATGCTTGAAAAATGACTTAACAATGCCCAGGAAATCCAAAAAATTCAAAAGGAGATCCATGAGACTGACGCCCTAAAATTTAAAGTCCAGATAGCCGCATTGGAAAAGGAATTGGCCGCTGCCAGAAATGAACCTTACCACCCAACCCCACTCTCTGTTCAAGTGCCTCAGCCTGCGCCAACTACCACTCCAGCTCCACTTGCCCAGTCTGAGGAGGCACCACCTGAGCCCCAACAAGATAAAGGAAAAGCTCCTTCTTCACCTCCAACGGCGTAGCCAATAACTACTGAGCAGCCTCCACCTCCCAAGGCCTCTGCTGCACCTCCCCAAGAACAAACTTATCCGCAGCGGAGGAAAGTCACAGCCAAGAGGTCTGCTCCCAAAGCTGTCCCCTTAAAAATTGGCAAAGAGCCTCTGCCCAGTTTGAAGAGGCACAGCTCCCTGCCAAACCTGAGTCCACTGGAAAAGGAAAATCCCCAGTGGTCCCCACTGAGGAACCCAAAGCTAAAGGAAAAGAGAAAGCTCCAGTGTTCTCCCCTACAGAAGTTGAAGCTAAAGGTAAAGGCAAAGGAGAATCCCCTACCATCCCCCCTGCTAAGCGTAAAGGCAAAGCCCCTCAAGATCCCAAGGAACCAAAGGCTCCCAAAGCACCAAAAATGAGAGTGAGGGCTCCTAAAGCTCCATCTGTAGTGAAAACACCAGCGGAAAAGAAAAAGGAGAGGGAGGAAAAGAAGAAACAAGACAGAGCAGCCCTTAAGGCACACGCTAAAAAGATGGGTTGGGATTTCCTTACTGATTCTAATTCAGATTAGATCCTAGCTTTTAGATTGTATCTTAGGTTTTTCTTTTTGAAATGCCACTTGTAACAATTTTTCTTCCACTTTAATAGAATTCCTAATTTTGTCTATTGCTCTGTTCTGTCTGTTTATTTCTGACTGTTTGGTATTTTTGTTTTTATTCTTTTTGCCATTCTTGGGAGACCAGTTTTTAGGAGGATCTTTTTCTTTGAAAAAGTACTCCATGTAGCGGATAGATGTCGTTGGTGGCTTAATCTAATTTGTGCCATACCTGCATCAGGAAATTCAATGCCCTTCTCTTCACATTGATGTGTCATTTTAAGTGTACCTCGCGAAGATCCCCAGCTCAGATGCGCGAGAAATGTCCTTTCCTCACCACTTATTACTCCTCGCGAGGATCCCCATGCGCTACACTTCCCTCTTTAAATACCATGCCTCTCTTTGGACATGCATTTAATGCTACTTCTCTTTTCCAAAGAGTCCATTGTGTATTTTCTTCTTTCCCCACACAACCCTCATTTATTGCCAAGTGTGAAAACGAGCGCAATTTCAATTCCTCCGCTTCCTGTTCCCTCGTCCTTCTCTTTTAAAACCGGCCCTCCGTCCCTTTTCATCTCATCCCTCCTCTTCTAACCCTAGAAGTCCACACCTCCTCACACAAATGGCGGATGATAGCCCCTTTGGCTTCCCAATCAAATTTTACCCCATCTGCGATAATCCCCCACCGCCTAAGGAGCCGGACCCCCTGCAATTTCTCTGGGATGAGTTTGACGAGGTCATGTGGATCCTGGCCAAGGAGGACAAGAAAAAGAAAAAAATGGAGAAGCAGGAGAAGAAGAAAAAGAACAATATGGCACCACCTGCATCTCCCCCTCCATCTTCCTCCAACCCTCCCCCGGCTTCCCCTTAACCCCCCCATTTTCTCTTTTCTTTTTTTTTTTTCTCTCTTTTTGTCATATTTTCTTTTTTTTTTTAATGAAAATTTTCTTTTAGTTCCGTACTGTTCAGTTTTGCATTTGTATTTCTCTCTCTTCTTCTATATGTGTTTCTGCATGTTTCCTTGGACTATACCGTTTATTCTCCCCTCTGAACCAGTGAGGACACTGCTCCTCCTAGGTTTGGGGGTGTGGCAGGTAGGTCTGCCAATAACATAGTTAACTTAAAGTGCAGCCGAACCATGTGAGTAACATAGAAATGGAGCTGTGCTCACTTAAGAATTATGAAAATTAAGGAATCTAAAATTTTTTGCAGATCTTTAGACATTATAAATTTCTAAATTTTCACATTTCCATGATGAGATCACCAAGAAAACTCACTAGTATAAGCACTTAGTGAACCATTGAAGAGAGAAAAAGGTAAGGACATGCTTAAAAGTTCAAAGGAAGACCATCACCAGTGAGAATTGGGCCTACAAATTTTTTTTTTATTTGAGGTGTGATTGAGGCAAATTTCTTCTAGCTTTAAGAACTGGCTGAGTCAATGTGCTCACTAAAAGTTAGGTAACTCCAAGTTGAAACACCTGACAGCACTCATGACACTTAGGAAAGGATCAAGGCCTTCTTTTGGACAGTTTGAGCCTAAACAGACCAAACCCTAAAGCAACTGCCCTTGTTCATACACTCTTTGAGCTTCAAAGTCCAATTTTCTTCAAAACACACCTGAGTACTTGTACCTGAACCTATAGATCTGATTTAACCTTACCCTCACTCTGAGAAGTCAGAAGGTAAAGGAGAAAGAGTTAAAGATGGACTAGCTAGGGTCAACATTGGATGAGTGAAGAAGAATTATCTGAAGTTCTAGCAGTGTAACAATTGAGGAAAAAGGTGGCAATTCATCAAAGCAAAAATAAAAATAAAAAGAAGAAAACTGCATCAGAAAGAAAAGAAAACAATAATGAAGAGGAGTAAGAGAGGAGTTAAGAGGAAACATTTATCGAAAAAAAATCAAACAAGAAGAGACACTGATCACTTCAAATCTGAAGATTTCAAAGACGATGAAAGGAGCTGAATTAAAGAAGGTGAAGTCATGAATCACCTCCTACACCTACTGATTTCTCAATTTCGAACCCCTTTTCAATCTTCCAATTCTTTTTATAACCCAATACCATAGGCCACATTACAGCCCAGTTAAAGCCCTTGTGATCCAAAGTTGAATGAGCTGTCATGTGGAGATAATGAGTTGTCCAATCTATGGTAAAAATCTGCCAATGATGCCAGAACTTGAATGCTATGCCTATGCTCATGCTTACAGACCCATTTGGGGGATGTAACTGCTCTTGAGCTTGAGAGACAATGAAACCCTCAAAAGTTCTTTGTGAGAGTATGCCCTAGAGAGTTTTGGGTCTGATATTGAATGTATTGGGCATGACCTACAACCTAATTTTTAATTTAATGATGAGCTCAGTGCTAACACACATGTGTAGTTTCCCTGTTGTGAACTGATTGGAAATGTTGTGCTATCATGGGAAGTTTATGTTGCTTAAACATCTGTGCAGACAATGTATTTAAATTTCTTATATTTTTACTGATTCAAGGGTGAACTGATACTCTATTTCTTGACTGCTAACTTGATAATCTTGCACTACTGTTAACTATTTTATTGAGAAGTTTATGGGTATCTTCACTGAAAACCCTCAGGAGACTTCACTCCTCCACTAGGGATCACCTAGGGGTTTAAAAGGCTTGGTACATATGCTAAATGTATCCGTGCTCCCTATGAAAGTGGCATTTAATTTTTGTAGATTTTTAGTGTAGCTTTGCTAAGGGACTAGCAAAGATTAGGTTTGGGGGTGTGTTAAGACATGAAAAGTACCACTTTTCACCCCTTAACTTAGCCTCTGTTAGACCCTTAGCCATCTAATAAATGTGTGTTAAGTCATTTCTGTAGGTAATAAACAGCAGCTGCAATAAGGCCTGAACCCTGTTAAGGAGCCCACTTTTGCCCCAAAAGTCCCTCAGAAGGATGAAAGCTGAACCCAGACAAGAATTGAACCTCGCGCAGCTTTTACAAGCTTTAAAGAATTTAGAAATTAAGCCTCGCGCAGTCCTCACGAGTCTCCCAAAACTTCATTTCCAATTGCCCGCACTGTTCTCGCAGCTTGATTGAGTGGAGAGGGCTTGAGAATCATACTTCAGCTCTCATGAGCTCAAATATAATTGCTCATGGCAAGATCTCAAGCATCTCAAGAAAGCAGCTCTCAAACCTCGCGCAGTTCACTCAGATCAACTGAGGAGAGAGAGCTCTAGGTATTTCGGCACGCAGCTGTCGCGCAGTGGCCGTTGGATTCAAAACTTCAAAAAAACCTCTCGCGTAATTCAGAGACCAATGCACATCACATCCTCGCAAAGATCCATTCAGAAACAAATTGCTCACGCGATTCCCGCACTATTCAGAAGGAAAGTGCAATCCCGCGAAGACTAGAGCAATCCAGTGAGGATCCAATGCTCTATCGCACGACTACTTCAGCTGCAACTAAGACAACCCCGCGACGGCTAGAATTTCAAGCTAATCCAACCTCGTGAAGACCGTGCTACCACGTGACAGTCTTGGAAACCAGTGCTACCTGGCGAGGCTCTGAACTCTAACTCTCCCTCACCTATGCAGAGGATATTCTGGGAACTTCCAGCAATTAGGGCACGCATTCAAATGCTCCAATTTTCGTGCATGCTTCCTGAGGCATCCAACGGACAATATTAGGCCATGTGGCATCGTTAAAATTAGGGTTTCCTACCCTAATGCGCCGCCAAACTAACTGCTATATAAACCTAAGCCTGGTTTAGGTTTAAAAGGACGTTCTGCTTAGAAGAGAATTTAGTCTATTTTCTTCTTCTTCTTGTAGTAGCTGCATATTTCTAGTAAGTTTTAGGTAGTTTTCTTTTTACTTTTTCTTCTCTCCATAGTCCAACATTTGCTGGCTATGCCTTTGTATGACTATTTGGAATAGATTAATGGAGTTTCATGATAGGGTGTTTTACTTTTATGGGATTTTTGTGAGTTGTTCTGTACAAGGCCGTTATCTTGAGATCCTCCATTGCTAGGACATATTGCAAGCAATGGAGGATTGATTTTATGGTTTATTTAGATCCAAGTGACCTGTGTGTCTCGGCTAACATGCTCCATACAGGCCTAGCCCCACCATAGGACCCACTAGATCTGAAGTCCCCATGGGAGCAATGAACTTTTGTAGCCTTGTGAACATGGTGGTGGCAGCAATGTTTCTTGTTCTACCTTGAGCTTTGTGAGGAGGATAGCCTCTGGGATAGTCTGTGACCATTTAAGTGGACAGGTTATAGCCTTAGGATGAAGCCAACGCACAAACTCAAGATGGATTATTCTTCTCTGCACTTGTGCTTGTAGCCCTGTGAGAGATTGTGCTGAGACAAACTCCCCTGTATGTGTATAGACTTGCCATCAGATAGCAGATCTGGATTAGTTATAGAGATTGTAGGCTTGCGACTGGATCACTGCAGTCTCTCTAAAGTAGTGGACAGCTGGATCTAATGCTGCACTCAAACTCTTGCTGGTTCTGTGTCTGGGCTAACATGCTCCCATACAGGCCTAGCCCCACACATAGCACTTTAGAGGTTGAGGTTCCCTATGGATTCTTGTGCTTGTAGCCTGGATGAAGTAGTGTCTACAATGATAAACTTGTTCTGACCCATCTCTGGATTGTGGTTCCCCAATTGGATAGTCTGTGACCATTTAAGTGGACAGGTTATATCCATAAAGGGATTGGATCATGGCACAGAGATGAGTTAGATTCTTTCTCCTCAGTGGTGATAATGTAGCCACCGGGACTTCTGATGAGAGATCTAATCGAGTCATGAAACCCATCAGATCTGAACCTAATAGCATACTTCTCACCCTTTTATATTTATTTTCTCACTCCATCTTCTTTCTTAAACCTTTCTATAGTTTAGACATTAGGATACCTTAGAATTTAGTTTTTAGTGGCCCTAAATCCCCTTCCATTTAGGATTGCCAGATCTGTAGTCAGATCTGGAGGGCCTATTAAAGATGGCTCCCTTGGAGCCTAAGATCAATTTCCCTGTGGGACAAACTCTTACTTATCCAAACTTGCTCCAACAGGCCCTGTATCTTGCAGGATTGCGCATATTTTAGGCTTGCTACTCTGTCATTTTCAATCCACCTCTCATTCATTTTCATTCACCCCATTCTTATCACTGTCTTCAATAAGGTCAGTAGCAAGCACTCTAAATTAGCCTAACAGTAGGCCCCTATCAGCTGAGTCACCTCCTCCCTATCAGGCGTACGGGTAGGTGTCACTGGCACCCCTCCAATGCGAACCCCAGTAATCATGGACCAGTCCACAGGTGTAAGGGTCATCTCAGCCATGGACATATGAAACATCACGGTCTCAGGGTGAAAGCGCTTTATCAGGGCCTTCAGATAGGCCGTGTCGGCCCTCACAGCGGGGCAGGAAATAAAATCCCCAAAACCAGCTTGAGCAAGCAGGTCCTTCACCACTGGGGGAAGATAGAGTGCGAGGCGCTGGAGATCGAACCAGCCACCCCGGAACATGATGTGTGGTAGAGGCTGCAAACAAAAGGGATTTGTCAAATAGGAGCAAAATGGTATGATAAAGGCATCAAAGGAAAAGAAAAGGATTCATCAGTTTACCTGGCCAGCAATCCCGAAGTTGGAAATGTGGGTGTGCTGACAATGGAGAAGGCCAATGCGGGCGGCTTTACCTTGCATCTCGTACCAGGGTTGAGAGGAGTGCTGTGAAACGATAAACTGCTCCTCATGAGGACCATAGGCCATCTCTGGCCCCTCCTGTGGATCCTGCCCTTCGTCGCCAGACATCTGAAAATATGGAACACATCGGTATAAGAAAGGGCTGCTAAAAAAAAAAAAGAGAGAAAAATAACAAAAAAAGAAAAAGAAAAAAAATACACTAATCCATCAGAAAAAAAAAATGAATGAAAAATGAATGATGATGAATGATGATTGAAAATGAATGAAAAAAAAAGAGGAGCATAGGCCTAAGAAATCACATATACTAAAAAAAAAGAAAAAGAGGCATTAATCTTTCACCACAACAAGGAAGAACATCAAAAAAAAAAAGGGGAGAAAGAGAAAAATAATAAAAAGGCAAACAAAAAAGAGAAAAAAAGGCACTAATCCGTCATGAAAGAAAAGAAACAAATAAACAAAAAAAGAAACGATGATGGATGATAAATAATGATGATATAATAATAATAAAAAAAGAGGGGGGTGAATGATGAAAGATGGAGGATGATATAATAAAAAAATAAATTATTATTATTAATAAAAAAAAAAAGAGGAGCATAGGCATGAGGATCACATATACTAAAAAAATATATATATACATCTTTCACCACAAAAAGGAAGAACATCAAGCATTTAAAAAAAAATATTATCAAAATTCAAAAGAAAGATGAAAGAGAGGTTGATGATTACCTTCAATGGGAGAAGAAATAGATCCAAAAATCGGCGGAGAATGAACGTTTTTTTGATCCGCACACACGACCCCCGGTGATAGAACTCAAGCAAAATCAAATGCAAAACCCCTAGGGGGCTGTCCCGGACTTGAGAAGGGAGGAGGGAAGAAGATAGAATTTGAAAGAGAGGGCCCCTTTTGTGCTCAGCCTCGGGCAGTTTTAAAACTGCCAGATTTTGGTTAGGCGTATATAATATATACGCCCGGCCATTTTTTCCGCAGATTTGGCAGGCGTATATAATATATATATGCCTGACCATTTTTTCTGAAGATTTGGCAGGCGTATATAATATATACGCCTGGCCATTTTTTCTGAAGATTTACCAGGCATATATATTATATACGCCCAGCCAATTTTTGGCTTTAATGGCCCAACAGGCCCTCTGTATGCTCTAGATCAAGGCCCGGTCCCTCTTAGAAGCCCACGTATCACCGGGCGATAGTACACACATCCCCAAATAACCCTTCGAGCTCCCTTCGATTGGCTCGAAGGGACCGTGCTACGGTAAATGGATCTAGATCTGTGAGCGCTCGCTGAGTGCCCCCATAAAATCATAAAATCATAAAAAAAAAAAAAAAAGAAAGAAGAAGAAAAAGAGATTCACAATAACAAAAAACAGAAAAAGGAAAAATCCTGAAACACAACACTAGTTCTCAAAAGAGTGTCGCAACGCCTGTTTGCCCCACTCCGAGAGCCGTGTTAAATCAATTCAGAATGATCGGGTTCACCCAAAAATTCTCGAACCCTGATTTACACAGGGACACCTCATACCTGATCCGGCAGGCAGATAATTTTAACCATCTCCGGTCACTGTTCCCTAAAACATTCCCTAGGAGTCAGTGTAATAACCCGAAAAAGCACGTCAAACGAGGACCTCGGGATCCGTGCCCGATTGGTCCTAGGTTTGACCATGAGATAGTTTATTGATAAACTCATGGTGAGATGAGCGAATGTGATGTGTGAACCAATGTAGAAGAGTGGAGAGATAGAGGAGTGTGTAGAGTGGCATACACTGATGAGTGTGTATGTGCTCCACACCGAGAAAAGAGATAAGATAAAAAGGGTTGAAAACCCTAACTTTCATGTTTTGGTGGTTGAGAGAAGTAAAGAAGAGAGAGAAAGAGAGAGGAGTAAGAGAGGAGTTATTGTGGGTGATTGGAAGAAGGATTCAAGCATTAAAGAGGCCGGATTTGACGCAAGGAATCCGTTAGAAACCAAAGCTGGAACCCTAGCCTTCCAACCCTAGATTTGAAATCAACTTGAGAGCTATTCAAGGTAAAAATTTTGTAAATAAGATGCATAGATTATAGGGGTTAAGTTGCAGTAAAATGTGGGTTAAATCATAGGATAATGGCTTAGAAAAATAGAAGAAAAAGTATGGAAAAGATCGGAAGAACAAACGATTTCGAAAGGTGAATCGACAATTTCGATTAATCGAAATTGGGTTTGATGTCGAAATTGGCGAGAAGTTGAAGGGTCGGAGGACCCGATTTGATGTCGAATTGAATTTCGATTAATCGACTTTGATTTCGATTAATCGATTCGAATCGATTAATCGAATCGAGAACCTCCAAGGACCCTGGTTAAAGGAATGACTTGAGGAAAATCGACTAATCGAAATGGGATTTCGATTAATCGATTTTAGTTTCGATTAATCGATTTAGAATCGATTAATCAACTTGTGAAACTCAAGCTCGAACGGGTCTACTTTGCGAAAAGAAGGATTTGATTAATCGAAATTGATTCATTAATCGAATGAAAACTTCATCGTCAGTGAATTTGCTGCGAAGAAGAATTTCGATTAATCGAAATTGGATTCATTAATCGAATGAAAACTTCATTATTGAACCGAGAATGGACTTTGCGAAAAGGAGAATTTGATTAATCGAAATTGCTTGATTAATCGATATTGACTTCGATTAATCGATTTTGAAATCGATTAATCGAATCAGATTCGATTAATCGATTTTGGAATTCGATTAATCGACTGTAGTAAACTATGTTGACTTTTGGTTTGACTTTAAGATTCTTGGGGGATCTTATACCTTCTTTATTGCATCCTTTGTGATGTGTTTCACCTGTGATATGGTACCATAGGTGATACGTGTGGACTAGTGCACAAGGAGTCACGTGGGACCTTGATGCATTGATCAAGTGAAGACTTGAGGTAGGGAACACCTTGAACATGTACCTTATTTTGCAAGAGCATGTATGTAGTGATATAAATTTCCATTCAAATATTTTTACTGCTTAAAGAATTGTGAAAAGTGTGTGTGTGTGATATTCATAAGAGTAAACAAATGAGCCATCCCCAGGGGATGAAGAAGTAAAGAGAAAAGAGCATCAGGTGTGATGCAAGTGAATGGATACATCCCAGGGATGTATCCAAGGATTGAATCATGCTTGATAGGGCCTAACTGATATAAGATAGCACACTTACACGGTGAATAACTATATGTAAGGCACCGATATTTTTGTTATTTGAGGTTTGATAGGTTACCCCACCGGCGTGGCGGGATATCCACGACTGACACGGCAGGATATCCGTGACCGATACGGCGGCGAAACCGTAGGCCAGTGCGGAGGCTTATCCGTACATAGTAAGTACACCCCAGGGGTGTTGATGAGATGTGAAACCCCGCCACCAATCCCCAGGGGAAAGGGGCTTGGGTACTATTAGTATTCCCAGGGAATACATTTAAAACTGTCTATATAGATGACGATGAAGGGTATCTCGTCGGGGCTCGATGCTATATTGCTCGGGGATTATTTAAGTTGAAGTTTAAGTTTTGCTTTAGGCCTTCTCAGCATCATTCATGATTAACTAAAAGACATGAGTAATCTACCAGTAATTGAAGTGTTTTTAACTGTTTTTTTTTATAAATGCATAGACACATCATGCATGCATATCATAGAATACATGTGAGTTATATTTTATATGTTCAATTGTGTTCTGTTCCCTATTGAGCTAGGATGTAGCTCACCCTATAGACTATACGTCGCAGGTCCACTACTAGCAGCTGCCGAGGCTTCAGGAGACGCTGACCCCGGTGAGTCGGACCTTGTGGCCGGCGAGGAGTTAGAGCCACCTCCAGAGGACTTCTTCTAGAGGACTCTGCTGTGCGACTTTGAGGGGTTTAGTTGGAGATTGTACGGCTTGGTATGTCAAGCCTGGTTTTTGATTAAACCTTGTGTCTATGGATATCAGAGTATTCTTTTGGGCGAACCATCCATGATGATGGTTATCATCGATGGTTCGGATCGGTTCTCCCTTCATGCAGAGGCATGAGGGTAGAACTATCTTTTGAGAAGTATTTCTATATAGATTTAAATCCCGCAAGTTGTTCTTATTTATTTTATGCTTGATATACCAGTGTTCCGTGCATAGTCGAGGGGCACGGTCAAGATGATCGTGCTGATGGCGCGGGTTTCGGGGTGCCGAAATCTGGGCTGTCACAGTCAGGGCCTGACTCGGCAGGCAAATAAACTCATCCATCACCGGCCGCTCCAGGGAACACACACCTAGCCCAGAATCTTCCCCACCTAGAAGCAAGACCTGATCCGACAGGCAAACAAAGGACCTATCACCGGAATGTGCACGTCCTTGAGGTGTATCAACATGGCAAGTTGGTCTGTCTAAGGAAACATGCAAAAATAAAAATGGTTTGAGCATGCTCAAATTCTCAAACTGACATATGCAAAAAAAAAAAAGAAAAAAAGAAGAAGAAGAAGAAGAAGAAGAAAAAAGAAAAAAAAGGAGAAGGTTCGGGATAACAACCTTTCATTATGTAGTTAAAATCCTGAGTAGGTTGACCCCACCTTCCAAGCTTTGACTTTGATCACCCACCTTCTGATCTATGATTAACCAAGAGTGCACCCGACTTCAGACCGTTAGAAAAAAGTCTATTGTCAGTTGAAACTGACCCGTCAAAAATGAAATTACAACCAACCAAACTATGTGCAAACATACAGACCGAAGGGCTCATTCCCTTTTATTTCCTTTTACATAGGCTTAAAACCTGTATAGGCATGGTGTCCTTGTTGAATGTACGCACTTGCGTCTGGGTATCCGCAGGATGGTCGTTTGTCCTCGTAAATTGTACCTTAGGGTCGAGGCTTCTGTTCGCGCCTATTTGCTGCTTATCGCCCTTGATGGCTGTCTGTGCATAGTTAGTAAGATGTGATTTCATTAGGGACGGAGGCTAGAATTGACCATCTCTTTCGATGGATGTTTGGTCCTAGCCCGATCTTTTTTAGCTTTGTCTCGAGTTAAGGCACTTCGGTTCATGTGAATCACGAGCACCTCGCCACCGGAACGGGCACATCCCCAAGGTGCACCCATCCCCAGCAGAGCGCACACACTCTTAAAGCGTATCAACTAGCATTTGATCCACTTAAAGAGTTGTGCAAGAATAAAATTGCCAGAGGTCCTTGAGCTTTGCTTAGAGGCCTCAAAACAAAAGAAAATTAAAAAAAACACACAAAAATTTACTTTGAAAATGGGCATGCATTCCCAAGAAGTGTTGCGACATCAATATTCGCTCCACTCGGCTAAATCATGCTAAAGCAACCTCGAGGTTGATGGGTTCACCCAGAAACTCTGAGCCTTAGCTAGGTAAGGGCACCCGTGGCCGTTCTAATGGAGCTATCAATACCCTATAGGATTGGACACATTTTTTAGGCCTTCGCCTTGTGTAATTCGCGTCGATTCCGAAGCATAGATCGATCGCCCCGTTTCATAGAGGTGTCTGGTTCAGATTAGTACTCAATATCACAAATCTATAATTTCCCTCAAGAAGTGGACGATATCCCGGGTAGCGGGCTTACACTTTCTGTGATCATCGTAGTTATGCCAAGTAATGTCGCAATGCGCTTGGGGATTGTTAGCTTTGAGGTACGAACGATATCCTGAAATGAGAGGGCTTACATACATTCACCATCACCATGGATGTTTGAGAATTGAGTTGAACTAGGTGGACCCATCAAACTGCCTCAAACCTCTTCGGATGTCTCGTGTCGTTGGCGTCCGATCATTAGTGATCGAATACCAAAGAGGGGCATCTGTAGACACCCAAATTTGGCCCGCCCAAGGCCTGATCAGTCTGTACTCTGAGAGAGATGTACCCCTGTGCTTTTGATGGCACCCTTGAACCCTTAGGAACCAACCCAAACCTTTTGAAATCATCCTGAACCTATTAGAACCATTCCCCTAACCCTTAGAGATCACCCCCAAACCCTAGGATCCCTTCCTAGACCCAACTTAAACCCTTCTGAGCAATTGATGGGAGGAGAGCTATAAAATTTCACACAGACCATTTCTAAGGAGGAGCTCTATACCATTGGAAGGAGGACTTCTCCAACTTTCTAGCAAGCCAAAGATCACCTAATTTGGAGTTGTGGTTCAAAAGTTATGGCTGATTGAAGTTTCACATAAAATCATAACTTTTGCTCAGGCGTATGTATTAGATACGCCCAGCCAATTTGGCCCCATTTTGGTCAGGCGTATATATTATATATGCCTAGCATATTTGGGCCAAATTTAGCCGGACGTATATAATACATACACCCAGCATAGGTAGGGCCCACCACAGACACTCACCTTCTCAGATCTCCTCTGGTTTTCATGAAAATCATTGTACATAAACTAGGCGTATGTAATATATATGCCCAGCTTAGCTACAGTAACTGTCATCAAATGCTTGAATTTCTTTCATCTGGTTTGACCTTTTGATCATCTCCTTGGTTGAGGTGGGTGTCTTAAGGTTGGTTGCACCCCCTTTGAGCTTATTGGCAACCCTTAAGTCACCCATGGTCTCACCCCATCATCTGCCATTGAAACCAGTTTTCTAAACCCCTAGGACCCTAAAAACCTAGAAAACCTTAGATGGAGGATTACCTAATTGCTAAACTAATTAGCTCTTAAGTAACCCTCTAACCCACTTCTTCTCTATAAATAGAGAGGCCCCCCCTCTTCTGAAAAGGGTTGAAAAATTAAGGTTGAGAGTTTTTACCTAAGAGAGAAAGTGCTTAAGTGAGAAGATCTTTCTCCCTTTGGTGCACCATCCCCATACAAATTCCAGAATTGAAAAAGCCCCTTTAGACCTTAGTATTTCACTAAAAACCTCTAGGTTAGGTGTGTGTTACCCCCTAGCTTTCCTTCTCTACCTCTTAGCTTCAAGCCTTAGGAGTTAGAACCCCATTCCATACCATACAAGCCTTCAAAAAGCTCACCGAAGCAAGCCAACGCAAGGCTCCCCAATGGTGATACAAGGGCCCGAGAGCTCCGGCTCTCCCCTCTATTCCTCTGCCTTCTTTACTTTTCCTCTATCCTAGAATTGAGCCGTTACGCTGCCCAAATTTTGGCAAGCAGGAAGGGCTCAATAGGATCGGTGTGCTTTCGAGCAAGGGGAAGTGCCACTCATTTTGCTTCCTTATATATATATATAATTATATATACATATATATATATATATATATACTATATAAACCAGCCCCACATAGACCTGGCCTTAAGTAGAGACCGCATTTAGCGGTGATTGGGTGCCTAACACCTTCCTAATCGATAACCGAAGCCCCTACCAAAGAACTTTTGGTGTGGACCGGATTCAGAGTCATATTTTTAGCACTTCGGTGCTCATAAAAATTGATCTAGGTTTCTTGAGACACCAAAAGCTCCGGGTGGTGACTCTAAATATTTTATTTAGCGAGCGCATCGCCGCAATGGGATTGTTAAAAAAATACCACGGTTGCACAATACCACTACACAATTATGATCATAGACATAATTTGAACCATCGACCATCAATCATACGCACACTATAATGAGTACTAATGTTAACCATAACGTACGTCCATACAGCTATGCAGTCATTACAAAATGAGTTTATTATAAACTTGTAATAATGATCTTGAAATTCCAAAATTTAGGCATTTAATCATCCCTATAACAGCTAACTACCATCCTAATTTAATCGAGTATGATATATCCAAGCATTCAATGAAGAAGATAATTCTAGATTGCCATTCACAATGACCTCTCCCGATGCATATGATTTAAGTGAGAACTCGAATTAATTATTGATAATTCTACATAGTTAAAGAGATGACTCTGATACATATTAACTAATAATGTTACTATAAAGAATGTAGTCCTAACAAAGGATGGATTCTAAACCCCTAGTCTGCAAAATTCTCAATCTGCTCAAAGGAAATTGGTCATTCATCATTTGAGAGTAACATAAAAATCTTGACAATTAGTAATAAATATTTACCTTGAATGGCATCATTTGCCACCTGGGCATCTCGTGTTGAAGCCTCACCAGCATGACCCTGAATTGTAGGTAGAAATGGTCTGAAAGTAGATGTTGATGGCAATTCTTTACCCGGTGTCCTTTCTCACCGCATCGAAAACATGTGCCCAAAGCTAACCTATAGTTCTCCATTTTATGATGCTTTCCACAACACACACATGTATCAATCAGTGCAGATGCGGAGATACATAAGGTCTGTTGCCCAGGAGGAACTCTAGCTGTTGTTAGATCTGAAGGATGAGAGGTCACTTGGACAACCCCTCTAGCTGCTAGGGCATTTCGTCCAGAGAGGGCAAGAGCACGATCCTGAATTGTGGATCAAGAAGTATCAGGAGTAGTTGCTGATGTCGTCGCCCCCTTCCTCAATGCGGAACAATGTTTTATCAGGTGTCTAATTTGCCCACACTTGAAACACGCACTCGCGGACCATCTACAGTTCTCCGTCCTATGCCGCGTCCTACACCTTGAGCAGGACTCAATTTGTGTGGATGGATAACTGTGAGTCATGCCTCATAATATTATCATGAGCAAAGCGGTCTGCTGGGACATTGTGCTGACCATTGTCCCCAACAACTGCTTGGTTTGCTCGTGATCCTTTTCTCTGGTGTGTACGATCTTCGCTCTTTTGCGAGGTGCCATATAGATCTGTCAAAATGAAACAAAGATTCCAATTAACAGTGATCGTGATCATCATGGCCCCATGTTTCGATAAAAATCTAAAACATAACTCATATCCTATAATCGTACTTCTATCACGATCAGCAAGTATCTCTACCACAAGTGATCGTGAAAATCCACAACCTATGTGCTAAACAAAACCTACTACCATAGCTTTGAATCCCTAGAAGACATAAAGCCTATGCTTTGATACCAACTGTGACAGTCCGATTTTCCAGTTTCCACAAAATCCTGTACAATTTTTTTTTTTCATCTTACTCTTGAGACTCAGGGAAAATCGGATCGTCGGGTCGCCCTTCACGATTCAAATATAGAATTTACTTGGTACACCTACAAAATGTAGAATCAAAGTAAGGGTACATACGACAATATAAATGTTTCCTTCTATACATAATAACTAATCAAAAAGGTCCAAAAGAAACCACCGGTGATGGCTGACCATCACCAAAACAATGACTTACAAAACATAACTACAAAAACTAATAGTGTCATTGTATCTGATTATAGGACATACCAAGTCCAAGTCCAAAAGTATATAAACAAAACCCAAAGTGCTCCCAATCCAACACAAGCACCTAGGGTAGAAATTCCCAAACGGGAGATCATGTTCTTCTCTCCGGCACCAGATTCAGATATACACCTGTGACGTATAGTCGAGGTGAGCTAACAGTCTAAGTTTAGTAAGGGAAAGCTCAATGTAAAATTAACATTTTCATCATCTAGAAGCGTAGATTCAATAATAGAATTGAAAGGTAATTCAAAAACTGAGTTTCACGAAAATAACTGGAATTTATATCAAGACGGAATCTCAAAATAATTTCAATAGTCTACGATGGTGGGTTACATAAAGATCACAACTGCAAAATTTGGGGTTCTTAAGTGTTGTCTGATTTCTTGCTCACGTATGTGTTTCACATACAACTTATCATGTCATGCACAACTTAACACAATTTTAAAGACATTTGAATTCAAGCAAAACTGATCTTGAATGCAGATTTCAAAGGTGTTCACATGATTTCTAAATCTTTTCTCATGACACAAAGAAAACTTAAACTGATCACTTAAATACAATATCAAGCATATATAGCATTGAGAGCCATAAATTGTTTGATGGAAATCCCTAACCATCGTCGCTCAATTGAACACTTGCAGAATTGCTCAAGCCCCTGCGTTATGAGGGATACTTGGCGAAGTGAAATTACCGATGGCCACATTTCTATCACGTCCTCTTGATCACAACCTAAAACACATCAATTTATATCCTATATAAAAAAAATAATGAATAACAGTGTTGGTATGCGCTTTTTCTGGGTCCCTTTCGGTCCTCGAAAAGAGTGGCCCAATTCGGTCCAAGTGGACTCTGGCAAAGGTGGTGTTTTTAGAGGTAATTAAATATTGAAAATAAAGAGGTAAATCCTAGGAAAATACCTGATTCGTTGCGATCACCAGCTGCAGATGTTTATCGACGCTGCAACACGTCACTGATCATGCCTTTCGGGATGGAGGTATGGGTTGTTCTGTTTACTGAATCATTGGTCGATCGATGTCAGCAGCACTGGGTCGCCTATAAGTTCAGTCAAGCTAGTTTTCCTAATTCTTTTCTAACTGCTTTACCTTTCCCACACTTGCTATGACTCTTAGTTATTTTAATTACTTGATATTATTAGGGATCTAATTGATTTTAATCCTATTAGAAGTCTAATTAGTCGGGGAGTCCTAATTCAATTAAGTCTCCTAATCTGACTAGAAGTCTAATTCACTTATGTTCGAATCTATTTAAGGTTCCTAATCTCACTAGAAATACTAACCTTACTAGAACTGTAATAAGATATGCTAATTAAATTGATCAAATTAATTCTATCAAAACTCTAATTAATCAAGATATACTAATCCTATCAAAAATTATAAAAAAAAGGGTTTTGGGCCCACTATACTAAGGAGGATCGGCCCCATTCTCGGGTATCCTCCGTAAGCTCCCTTGGGAAAATCAGATGGCTAGGGTTTGAAAAACTGATTTCTAATTTAGAAATTATAAATTTAGAGATTGCAACCATAAATTTTAAAGGAATTAAAAGACTGGAATTGAGAACTATGAACTAGAATGATGAGACTAAAACTTATAAATTTAGGATTGAAACTGAAGTTAAGATCTAGAACATAGAAGTTGAGATTTGAAGATCATAGACCTAAGCTCTAGAAATTAAGAATAAAATTCAAGGCTAAAAACTAGAATCAAAGCTATGAATTAGAATATAAAAATATGAAGAGAAATAAAAAAGCTAAAGCTAAGGACTGGCTCTAGTAACTATGAATTAGAACTAGTGATAAAAACTAAAAAAAGAGAAAGGAATCTAGAACTAAAATCTAAAACTAGAATCTAAGATCTAGAACGTACGATCTAGAACTAGAAGAATTAAAAAAAAAACTAGAATAAAAGTATACTTGAGGCCCGGGCCGCAGAGAGGAATCTCGAAACTCTTAAGCTTGAAAGCGAGGAACTCAAGAGAGAAAAATATGTATAAAAAATTGTGTGTTTTTGAGTTATGGTGGTGGGGTCTATTTATAGGTATTTGGCCAATTGTGTGCCCTTTGGGGTGCACTTAATTGGTCGGTGAATTTCAATTACGCACCCTGTTTGGGGTCCTTAATTGAATTACGCGCCTTGCCTCAGGCGCTCAATCACTTTGAGTCGGTGACCATCTCACTGAGTGACCGGCTAACTGGCTCAGCCAAGTGTCCCAGTCCTAGTCTAATTGGACTGATTGCATGCCTTGATTAGTGCACTTAATCAATTAAACGCCATGTCAACTACATTTAATAGAGGAGTTTTGACGGTCTAGGGAGTTAGAGACCAGGTTCATTTGGGAACCAATTGCGCACAAGTGGTGGGGTGGTAAATCGATTGCGCACATTGAATAGGGCATGAAATCGGGTCTCAAGGTGGTTTTTAGACGGATAGAAGGCCAGTCCAAAATAGACTAATTGCACGCTGGTGATTATGCGAGCAATATGATTATGTGCGCCTGTGAAATCGTGAATTTTCATCAAAGCCGTCGCGACGATGCGCTCGTGATAAATATTTAGAGTCGCCACCCAGAGCTTTTGGTATTCGAGGAAACCCAAATCAAATTTAAAGAGCACCGAAGTACCAAAAATTGACTCTGAATCCGGACTATGCCAAAGGCTCTTGGGTAGGGGCTTCATTTATCGATTGGAAAGGTGTTAGACACCCAATCAACCCGTTTAATATGGTCTCTACTTATGAACAAAATAAAAATAATATAAAAGAAATAAAAAAGCCTTCCTCTTACCAAAAGGGCCTTAAAATCCTATTTGTGCCCCTCCGTTCCTACTGAAAATTCATTGGTGTAACGGCACAAATGAGAGGATGGAGGAAGAACTGAGAAGGGAGTAGAGGGGAGAGCCGGAACTCTCGGGCCCTTATTGCACCACTGTGGAGCCTTGTGTTGGCTTGCTTCGGTGAGCTTTTGATCGCTTGTATAGCTTAATGATGGATTCTAACTCTTAGGGTGGATAGCTAAGAGGTAGGGAGGAAATTCTATGGGATAACACACACCTAAACTACGGCTTTTAGGTGAAAGGCTAAGGTTTAAAGAAGGTTTGAAAGCTATGGAATTTGTATGTCAATGGTGTACTAGGAGAGAGAGAGAAGTGATTCCTTAATCTCTTTTTTTGTAAATTTTTTCAAGCCTTTGTAAAGGGAGGGGTGCCTCTCTATTTATAGGAAAAAGAGAGGTTAGGAGGATTGTTTAGAGGCTAACTTAGATTAGCAATTAGGTAATCTAGCCATCTAAGGTTTTCTAGAATTTTTAGAGCCTTGAAAAGTGTGAAGGTTAACTCTAATGATAGATGATAGGGTGAAGCTTTAAACCACTTAATGGTTTGCAAATAAATAGTTAATGGGTGTAACAGAACTAGCAAAATACACCCTAAAGGTCAAGATGGTCAATGAGTCAAACCCCAATCTCAAAATTTGAGGCAAAAACCTAGTTACTGTTCCTAAGCTTGGTGTAACTAATAGATGCGCTAGGCAAAGGTACAGTAAAATAGTGCTCTATAGGGATTTGAGAGGCTGCAAGCCCGCGGGAGACCCACATATAACTGGCGCAACTATTAGTTGTGCCAAATCCCAAAGGGGAACTCAACCAAATTATAATTCTGCCCCTGAGATTTGGAATGCGATATCTTCTTGTATACAGCTCCGATTGGGGTGATTCTTGGGTTGATGGAAAGCTGAGGACTTTTAATTTTCAATGGTATATGATTCAATCATAGTAGAAGGTCACAGCTAGTCCTAGTGCACCATTCTTCATCCATTGCTCGGGAAAGCTAAGTTTAGGTCCGAAATGGTTTCTAAGGGTCGGGATGGGTTTCTAAGGATTCGGGAAGGTTCCTAAGGGACCTAGGGTGATTCCTAAGGGTTTGGAATGACTCCTAAGGTTTTGAAAAGGTTCCTAAGAGTTACATACATGCCATCAAAAGCTCGGAGATGCACCTCTCTCGAAATGTGTCTCGATTGGGCCTTGGGCCAAATTTGGGTGTCTATAGATGTCTCTCTTTGGTATCCGATCACTAATGATCGAATACCAAAGAAAAGAGACATCTGAAGACGCCCAAGGCATTACTGATGGGTCCACTGCATTCAGAATGAACTTTAAACATCTGACGGGTAACATGGTGAGAAAATGAAAGCCCTGTATGTTGGGATAATGGTCATTCCTCAAGGTAATTAGTCCCCAAGCACTTAGCGACATTACTGGGCATAACCGAGGTGGAATGAGTTATGAAAGCCCAATAGCTGAGAAAAATATTCGCTTCTCGAGTTGCGAAAACCCATTAGCCAAGAAAAATGGTTGCTTCTCGAGATGGTTTGAAGGAGTTTGATGTTCAAAATTCATTCTGAATAGAAAAACTTCATAAGTAAGGGGGTGATTGACCCACATTCAAAGATAGGTGCAACGCAAGTACGCAAGATACCACAGTTTGTGTCTAATCATATGAGGCATTGACTGCCTAATTTGACTGGTCACTGGTGCCCCTGCTTGAAGCAGGGTTCAAGGTCTTTGGGGAACCATTGATCCCAAAGTTTATTTAGCACGACTACCTGAGCGGAGAGAATAAATGTTGCAACGCTTTTTGAGAGTACGTGCCATTTTTTCAAAACACATATTTTCTGTTATTTTATGTGGGAAATTTTTGACCTTTTTTATGTTTATCATTTTATGGATTTTTAAGTTATCATTTCATGTGATCTTAAATCTATTACTTCATTCTATTTTATTCTATCACTTTATGTGACTTTATTCCATTATTTTATCAGAATTATTTTTGGGATTTTTTGATCATTTTATGTGGATTTTTGGCTTTTTCAAAGCTATCATTTTATGTGATTTTTTGGTTTTTCAAAACTATCATTTTATGTAATTTTTTTTGGCTTTTTATGTGGGACTCTTTATCATTTTTTTTGAATTTTTTTTTCACGTTTTCCTATGTAGGATCGGGATGCTTATTGATCTTGGTCCACTCTATTCTAGCACGGTTTCCCCGGCAAGGCAAATGAGGATCGACATACCATTTAAGAGCACATGCATCTTGCCGGGGATAACAAAACCAAGAAAAGGGGTATCGGGCTATGTGTGTGACCCGTACCAGGCCCAAAACCCATCCCATAAGTGACTGGTGCAACTAATAGTTGCGCCAAGCCAACTGGGGTGCCAAAATAGCCTGGCGCAATTAATAGATGCACCAGACGTGGCTGGGGATCAAATTTAAAGAGCCCGAGTTCAGGCTGCAGGGGTGTGTTTTCAAAACTTCTTTCTTCCCCCTCTCCAAATTGAAAAATAGAGCCCCCTAGGGTTCCTTTACATCGCCTCTATGCGTGCCTTATTGCCGGCATTTGCTTGCGCCGATTGATCATCCGCACCGCGCTAGATCAAAGACCCCTTTTTCTTCAAAGGTAACCATTTAAAACCTATTTTATTTTATTTTTCTTAATTTTTCTTGCAAATGTGATCATGATCTTGCATTTTTAGATGATGAATGGTTTATTTTCATTGTAAGCATATTTATTGATGATGTGTTGATGATATTTCATGGATGATGCCCTATATTTATTATTTTTATGAGTTTTATTAATATATAATCTATATATATATTATTATTATATTTTATTTTATTTGCGCATATAGTATGAGAAAAGTCTCATTGGAGGGCCCACAAGGTGTTCAATCAAATTCCTCAAAGAACTTTTCGGTGATGAAAGTTTTTAAAAATTGCCGGTTAGGAATATCTTTAATGTGAAAGCCTTTGCTCTCAGTCTCATCTCTGAAGTCCTTTTCTTCTCTGGGGGAGAGAGCTTCTCTCTGGCTCTCTGTGACATTTTGATCGAGTTGGTAGAGGGCCGATCAGTGATGCACCTGGTCCTTGCTGAACTATATCGATGCCTTGACGCATTCACTCTAGGCAAGCTAGAGAGCCTCAGGAGATGTCCTTTGCTGCTCCAGGTCTGGTTAGGTGAGCATCTCACTATCTTGGGACCCGTGCCCCACTTTTACATCGCTCGAGGTGATGTGGTTTGATGCTTTCTGAGCAGGTGCCACTTAATTCCACAGGGAGATTTGTCAGCTTTGAAGCTTTGGCTGACTGATGCAGAGCTGATCTGGAGAATTCCTTGGTTGGATCGGACCTTCCCAATGGTTCGTTCTCGAGACCATGAGGGCATCACCCTCTTAGGATTGACTGGCAACACCTTCTACTTTCCATTCCGGGTGTTGTGTCAGTTCGGCTTCTCTCAATAGGTGCCTTGCGCGGTGAAACCCCCTCTATGTGACTTGATCTTTTCTATGGGGTCCTCTGGGGACATGGATCAGATTGCTGCTCTTTGGGAGACGCGTTAGTCGACGCTAATGTGTGATATGGAGCAGGGAGATTCAGTTCAGTCTTCCCCTAAGTACGAGGCTTGGCTATCGGCTGAGCAGCCTGTTATTGATCATCTGGATTAGGCAGAGAGTACTGATATGGGAGGCCCTTGGCCGAAGAAGGAGACGACGCTTTGAGCTCGCATTGGGTTATTGACCGATGAGAAGAGGGTCCTGCATGAGCTTTTGGCACAAGAGAAAGTTAGGGCAGAGGTAGCAGAGACCAGAGCTGGCATAATTGAGAGCGAGGTCCTTTGTTTGGACATTACTCTTGGAGCTACTATTACTTCTCGGAAGAGGTATAAGAGGTTGCATAGTCGTTGGCTGACTGAGCGGAATGTCCGAGAGGATGGTTTTCATGCTGAGATTAGTGCCTTGAAGCGCAAGCTGGGCCGTTGATTCCCTCCTGCACATATATCTTTTTGCACAGATCTGATTCACAGAAAAGGATTATAAGAAACACCTTTACAGATACACATTTTTTTATATACATATTTTCTTTATGTTTTTATTTTTTCTACTTTTGTAAAAAAAAAGAGAAAGAAAGAAAGCTGGACATCACATCGATTATTTTTTGGGATGTGGTGCAAGCGGTATAGTTGTAAAGGGAAAAGAAAAATGTATTATATCTACAAAGACTTTGCTGTTCTTTTTGATTGATGGGTCCCTTTTTGGAATGTCCACAGCCTAGGCATAGAAATAGAAAAGAGAAATCGTTATCTTTAACAAAAAGGGCTTCCCCGCCCAGGTGCACGAAGTGTGGGCATGAAAGTAGAAAAGGGAAATTATTATCTTTGACAAAAGAGGCTTTCCGCCTTGTCCTTTATTCTCTTTTTGTTTGATTTGATGCCTCAATCATAGGGTGAGATCTCGGGTCTCCTTTTGAGCATGGTCGAACCCCTTTTAAGCGATCAGATCTGGGTGAGTTTCAGTAGCTTTACCAAGACTGGAATGTCAATCCCTCTAGATTGATTCAAATCCTTCTCCTTACCTTGGGTCATACGCTTGACAAAGCAGTTTCACAAAGACAATTCTGGTCGGGGCCCAATTCGAACTAACATGAGCGGCCTAGTCAGAAAATGGGGTAACAGGGAGTGTAACCAAAAAGGGTTCCTCAAACATCAATTTTATCAATCATTTCAAACCTTTCAATTTTTTCTTTTTAATCCTTTTTTTACTCACAACGCTCAAGGTGGGTTTGTCGTGCCCGTTTCGCCCTCTTTTTACTCGTGGCACCCTTTCGGGTTTTCACCACGTCCATGGGTTTAGCTTTCTTACCCCAAGCGCCCTTTCGGGTTTTCACCTGATCTACAAAAATTTGCTTTATTTACCCGTAGCACCCTTCCGGGTTTTTAGCACGCCCATCTTACTTTGAGCTTATTTATTTTTATTTGATTTTTTTCCTTTTCTTTCTTTTATCAACAGCTACGACATAGACGTCGATTCTGTCATAGCCGGCTAGACGGGGTTCTACTGTTGTCTCTCAACTCGGCTCGTGTTGACTTATCAGATATTATGACTGCTCATGAACCTAAAAGAGAGGGCTTTCTTTAGGGTGTAGCTTGGTCATGGGTTAGGTTAGGATTTGAAGGTATGTTGGCCTAAAAAGGTTTCCTTGATACGATATCAGTTTTTCACAACATACTTTCCTCGGGGGATTTTACTGTACATGCTCCATGATTCTTCTATTTTTTCTTTTTTCCTTTATTTTATTTTAGGCAATCTCTTTTTGAGGTTTTGTTTTTCCGATTTTTTAAATTTTTTGATAGCAATTCTACTTCATCTCTCCTCTTTTTTTGTATATGTACATGTTTTTCTTTTCCAGGGGAGGGATTTATTAGAAGAAAGGCCAAGGCTCAAATGGGGTAGCAAAGGATATCGTCATTTTTAGGGATGCTTTTTTGGCTAGTGTGCTTAAAATGATGGCTTCTTTTGGATGGTTCTTAAGTAGTCACATATCGTTTCACCAATACTTACATTGCAGCGATAGACTAAGCGTAGAACCGTCGGACATATCCAGCGTTGATGGGCTCAAGAAAGTGATCTCCATCCATGGTGGCGTATCCCGACAACACTTCTTGAATGACGTAAGGTCCTTCTCAGTTCGATTTAAATTTCTCTCTCGGATTGATGTGGAGGGATGGGAAGATCTTCTTAAGCACAGTGTCTCCCACCTTCAGATCTCGACTAGGGACACGTTTATTATAAGCGCGTGCGATTTGCCCTCGGTAAACTTGGGTATGACACAAGGCTAGGAGCCTTTTCTCTTCCAGCAGATCCAATTGTTCAAAGCGGGATCTCTCGCTCTCTGCTTCGGGCAAGCTTGATTCCATGAGGATCCAGAGTGAGGATACTTTAACTTCTACAGGTAGGACGACCTCAGTTCCATACACAAGGGAGAATGGTGTTGCCCCTTTAGTGGTACAGATCGATGTTCTGTAGGCCCACAAAGCAAATGGCAGCATTTCACTCTAATCTCGATAAGTGACGATCATTTTCTCGAGGATGCGGACGACCGTCTTATTCGTAGCTTCTACGGCTCTATTAGTTTAAGGTCGATAAGGCGACGAGTAGTGGTGCTTGATCTTGTATTGCTCGTAGAAGGTCCGGATGCACTTATTTTCAAACTTGGTGCCATTGTCCGTGATGATATTTTTGGGTACTCCAAATCGGCATAAAATATTGTTCTTGAGAAACTTCTCGACATGACCGGCCGTGATGTTGGCATATGACGCTGCTTCTACCCACTTGGTGAAGTATTCAATGGCAACAAGGATGAACTGATATCCGTTTGATGCTTTTAGATTAATCATTCCAACGACGTCCAAGCCCTAGGTAGCAAATGGCTAAGGAGTGGTCATGCAGTGAAGATCGATGGCAGGAGCGTGTATCAGACTAGAGTGTTCTTGACACTTGTAGCATTTCTAAACATGTTTGCAGCAATCCGATTCCATGGTGGTCCAAAAGTATCCCTATCGCAAAATTTTCCTAGTGAGCATGTGACCGTTGATGTGGGCACCACATACTCCCTTGTGGATCTCCTTCATAATATTGATCGCTTCACCCTCAGTAAGGCATCTTAGCAAAATGTTATTATAGGACCGCTTGTAAATGCATTCCTCGCAAATGACGTAGCCTGTCGCTAGACAGTGAATGGTCCGTCGATCCGTCCTGGACGTGTCCTTAGGGAAAGTTAGAGTCTCGAGGAAATTCTTGATATATGAGAACTAAGGTGGTTCATCATCAAGTTTTGTAGGTTCCTCAATCTGCAGGTAGAAGGCCGGCTCGTTCCTCTGCTTGATCATGATTGGCTTCATCTCAGCACCATACGGGATTTCTATCATGGATGCCAAAGTTGCTAGTGCGTCGGCAAAGCGATTCCTTATCCGCGGGACATATGAGAATGTCACGTCCTTGATGTAAGCTATCAGATCCTCGAGGTGCTCATGGTAAGGGATCAGTTTCTCATCCTTCATCTTCCAATCTCCATTCGTCTGACATATGATCAACTGTGAATCGCCAAACACTCAAAGGTGAGTTATGTTCAGATCGAGAGCTGCCTACAGTCCTGCTGCACAAGCTTCATACTCAGCCATGTTATTAGTGCAAGGGAAGTTGAGCTTGATAGAAACTGACATGTGTGATCCTCTCGACGAAATCAGAATGGCGCCAACTCCCTGACCCTCGGCATTTGCTGCCCCATCGAAGTGCATTACCCATGATTCTTTTGCGTCTTCAGTATCATCTTTTGCCATGAACATGATGTTTTTATCAGGAAACTCGATTCTCAAGGGTTCATAATCTGGCAAAGGAATTTCGTCAAGATGATCTGCGAGCGCCTGCTCCTTGATCGACTTCTGAGTAACGTACATGATGTCAAACTCAGACAATAAAAGTTGCCATCGTGCAGTTCATCCAGTAAGAGCCGACTTTTCAAATAAGTACTTCAACAGGTCCATTCGAGCTAGGAGTAGAGCGGCTTGGGATAATAAGTAGTGGTGGAGGCTCTGAGTAGCCCATACAAGAGCTAGGCATGCTTTCGCCAGATGAGAATAGCGTGTCTCATAATTAGTAAACATCTTGCTCAGATAGTAGATGGCTTGCTCTCTTCTTCCTGTCTCGTCATGCTGCCCTAAGAAACATCCCATCGAAACTTTTATCATGGAGAGATACATCAAGAGTGGTCTCTTTGGTTTGGGTGGTACCAACACAGGTGGGTTAAGGACGTAGCTTTTGATTTTTTCAAACGCTGCCTGACAATCGTTGTTCCATTCAACAGGTGAGTTCTTTTGAAGGAGCTTGAAGATCGGCGTACAGATAGGCATTAGCTGTGTAATGAATCGACTGATTTATTGTATTCTACCCAAGAACCCTCTAACCTATTTCTCAGTAGACGACAGTGGCATTTTCGTGATGGCCTTAACCTTGATTAGGTTGACCTCGATCCCTCTCCTACTGACGATGAATCCTAACAATTTTCCAGATATAGCGCCCAATGTGCACTTCTTTGGATTCAGACGTAACTTGTACTTTCTCAGCCTCTCAAATAGCTTATGAAGGTTTACCAAGTGATCGCTTCGCTCTGGTGACTTGGCTATCATGTCATCAACATACACTTCAATTTCTCGGCATATCATGTCGTGAAACAGCGCAGTCATAGCTCTCTGGTATGTTGCACCAACATTCTTTAGCCTAGATGGCATGACTCTATAGCAAAAGGTTTCCCAAGGAGTGATGAATGCTGTCTTCTCTCGGTCGGCCTTTGCCATCTTAATCTGGTTATATCCGAAGAATCCATCCATAAAAGAAAGCATCCCGTGCTTTGCAGTGTTATTGACCAAGATGTCGATGTGTGGTAATGGAAAATTATCTTTTAGACTCGCCCTGTTAAATTTTTAAAAATCAATACACATGCGGACCTTTCTATCCTTCTTCGGTACAAGCACAATATTGGCTAGCCACTGCGGGTATTTGGATACCATGAGAAACCCCGCGTAATACTGCTTAATGACCTTGTCTTTAACTTTCAACATCCACTTAGGTCGGAGACGTCTCCGCTTCTACTTGACCGGCCTCATATCAAGGTGGAGTGGCAACTCATGCTCGACCAAATCGATGTCTAGACCAAGCATGTCCTTGTACGACCAGGCAAAAATGTCTTAGTATGATCGAAGAAAATCGATCATGCTTTTCCTTTCTTCGGGAGACAGCGACGTTTTGACCTTGGTAATTCAGGGAATCTCCTCAGTCCCTAGATTGACGTCTTTGATTTCTTCAACAATCAGGGTAGGGCCATGCTCAAAGTCGGCAAACCGATCAAGGAGCTCATTGGGGAGCTCCTCAAAAGGGACATCCTTGTCCAGACTCATAACTCCTACCTCTTCTTGTATTTCTACATGAAAGGGGTCGATTTTATGTGGGACAGGCATTTCAATTAAGGCATTTTTTTATGAGATTTTATTTGGAATTTTAAATGACAATATTTTTAGATTTTATATTTTTTCAATGTTTGTGGAATTTTTATTTTCTTCAGAGCCGAACCCTTGGCAACGCGAGTCTGTGTATATACAAGGTATTGCTTGCCAAGGGCTTATCTCACTTTTTATAGGTTATTTTTTTTGGCAACGGGTGTCAAATTTTAGGTCACTCTCTGATTCTAGGGTTTGGAGCAAAGATGCTCAGTTGTGTACTTGAGAGGCCACTCCTTTACCTGTTTGGATGGAGGGTGCCTAACTAATATGGCTCTTCGGAGTCAGCCTCCATCATGTTGATCCCCAGTTCGTCTGAGATTATTTCCTCAAACGTTAATACCGTTTTGTGGTGATTTACCACAGGGGGAGATTGTTCAGGTACGGAGGGTCATTCCTCAAAGAGGGATAACATAGCTAGGTCTATTTCTAGGCTGGGAAGGGTGATGTGGGGATTGGTGGGGTGAACCGATGTTGCGGGTTGATGTGGGGTTAATTGAGTTAGCCCATTCCGGTCAATCTTCACAACCCTGACACTCACGAATGAGTCTCTGATGTGAGGCCTGAGACGAGGTTTTTCTTTTAAGTGTATCACTTTGGCTCTTGCAGCTGCCGTAGCCCAGGCTTTCTCCTTAGCCTCTTGATCCTCTTCTTTCGTGGGCTTATAACCTAACCCGAATCAAACTTTCTGACCCTTGGCTATGACGGGCTCTCTTCTTTCTTGTAATTGGGGTCCCGACCCCTTTTCTCTTTGATAGCCCCCACTTACAGAGAATGGCCACTGCCGCTACCATTCCACCTTCGATTTTTGGAATGATACCCTTGATGGGCTCTGAGAGTACTGTTGATACTTCATACTCAAAACTATAAAGGTCGACATCCTCAGCTGTGTGTGGTACGTCCAACACTTTTGGCTTTTCCACACTGTTGGTGGCTTTTTCCTTCTTGATGTGCCCCTCACCAATGATGGTGATAATCTTATGTGCAGATGCAAATTTGAGCTTTTGATGCAATGTGAATGGGACCGCTCCAACTTCATGCAGCCATGGGCGCACCCTAACAATAGATTGAACGAGGATTTAATGTCTATTACTTGAAACAATATGGAGAAGGTCATTGGCCCAATCAATAACTCAAGGTCAACTTCTCCCATTATTCTCTTCTCATATTGTCAAAACCTCGGGCACTGGTTCTCGTGGGTCTCAACATGCATGGATCTACCCCAATCTTTATGGCGGTTCTCAGTGGGTATATGTTTAAAGTAGACCCATTGCCAATCAAAACCAGAGGGATTATCATATTTATGGATTCCATAGTAATATTAAGGGATTCGGAGTGACTACTTCCCTCATCCGGTAAATCGACATCCAAAAATGAAATTGCATTTGGAGCCATAACTTGAACAATTATTTGTCCAACTTCATCCGGGCTCACCTAAAGTGATACGTGCACATTCTTTAACACCCCCATTAAAGCTTGAAAATAGAGTGGGGATGTCATCAATAGATCTCAAACTGTGATGTGAGCAGGCATTCTTCTCAATTGATTCTCCAGTATATGCTCATGACTCATTTTTTCAAAAGGATTAACAACAATATCTTTCTTTCCCTTTGGTTGGGCTTGTGCTGTTGCTGGTGCTTTCGGCTACTTTGAAATCTTCTCGAATCTCGTGACAAAGTCTACTACCCCTTCTCTATTACTGTTGGCATTGGCATCTGCCTGCTCGTAACTCAATGGGACTTGATGAGGATTGTAGGTTGGTCTCGAAATCTAAAATGGTGTAGTTGTCGGTATCTGATGCACTTACACTGATGGCATCGGAGGGGTTGGTAACACCTGGTTCACTTCAGTGATGGATGGTTGGATGGAAAAATTGGGCCAGGTTGGGGTGATGAGGATTGAGGGTGGTTGCATCGGGGGTAATGGGATAGGAGTGGGCCATTGATAGTTAATAGGTGATGGTGGGGGATGGGGGATCCGATGGGCTATCGAGTAATTGATGGGGGTGACAGTATATGGTTGATATGCATTTATGTGCATATAATTGACGGGTGTGGGTGATGGGAAATAAGCCCTAAGGTCAAAGGGTTCAACTTGTGGTGCCGGATTGGAGAAGTAATCTGACAAATTCAGGGGTTCGATCACCCCAATACTCCTTTCTTCACAATTTATTGGCAAAGGTGCCACATAACTCTCCCAATCGCTGATGTAATCTGACAGATCAAATTCAAACTTTTCCTCACACTCCTCTATCATCCCGATGGTGGGTTTAAGACCTGCTCCTCCAATAGGGTGCAGGGGTAATGGGACCTAGTGAATATTCGAGTGTTGGTTCACTTGAGACGGTGCAGGTGGAATGATTTTCTCGGCATCAATTAGATCTTGTATCACGTGCTTCAATGGGAAGCAGCGATTAGTCGGGTGACCCAAACCATGATGAAATTTATAGTGAGTATTGGGGTTATAATTCTTCGGGATTGGATTGGGAGGAGGTCGAGATTGGAGGGCAGTGACTAGTCCATTTTCTATTAGCAAAGGTAAAAGTACACTTAATGATTGCCCTAGGGGTGTAAAAATTCGAACGTAGCGGGCTCTCCTTGCTCCGGAGTTATCTGCATTCCTTGTCCATTCCTTGTTCTCTAAATCTGGTCAGTTATGACTGGTGCTGGCTAGGCTGCCTGAAATTGGAATGAGCTTATATTATTATTGGGTCGGGTGTTGGTAGTGTTTTGGACATCAGTATTGGTGTACGCTTTTTATGGGTTTCTCTCGGTCCTCGTTGAATCAGTGGCTCCAATTCTATCCAAGTAGACTCTAGCAATGTGAATAAGGGAGGTAAAAAAATAAAGGGTTTTTTCTAGGAAAGTTTCTAGTTTGTTGCGATTGCCAGCTGCAGATATTTATCGACGCTTTAACACGTCAATGATCACGCTTAAGAGCGGGTATGGGTTACTTCTATACTGAATCGTCTGCTTGCGAACGTCAGTAGCTATGTCTTTTTCTTATAATTTAGATAGTTTAATTTTTCTTTTACTTTCCGTTATTATTATAGTTCTTGTCAGTTTAGACTTTCCTAATTCTATTGTGAGTTTGGTTGGGTGGTAATCTATTGTAGTTTATTTAATTTAATATTCTAGTTCTACCAAGAGTCTAATTAATTTTTACTATTCCTATCCTTATTGAAAGTCTAATTAATTAAGTGTCCTAATACTACTAAAAGTCCGATTAATCTTAGTCTCCTAATCCCATTAGAAGTCTAGTTATGATCAGGTCTCCTAATTGTACTAGGAGTGCACAAATAGTAGTCTTGATGAAACTCTAATTAATTTGAGCATGCTAATTGCACTAGAATTCAGATTGAGCAAGTATACTAGTTATATTGGAATTCTAATCAAGTCAAGTATAACAGTCTTACCGGAATTCCAATCGAAATAGAAAACTAATTTTACTGAAACTCTAATTTAAGGCAGATGAATTAATTTTATTAAAATCTAATTAAAATGAATAAATTTATTTTATTAAAAATCTAATTGAAATAAATAAACTAATTTTATTAAAATTCTAATTAAAGCAATGAATTAACTATACTAAAAATCTTATTAAAGCAATGAATTAATCATATTAAATTCTAATTAAAGCAAGATATTAACCACTTAAATTCTGATTTAATGAAATTAATTAATTGTACTAAAATCTAATTAACTTAATTAATTAATTATGCTAAAATAAAATAAATCTACTAATTAATTATACTAAAAGGATAAAAAAAGTAATTAATTGATTCTAGAATTCCTAAAAAAAAAAAGGTTTTTGGCTCGCTATGCTAAGGAGGATTGGCCTCATTCTTGAGTACCCTCCGTAAGCTCCCGTGGGCAAATCGGATGGCTAAGATTAAAGATAAATTAGATTTTGGACCGTAAAATAGTATTTTGGATTTTTTGAAATTGATTTTGAAATAATAATTATGAATTGATTCATGAACTAGAATTGTAAAAACTAATATTAAGATTTAGGATTTTTGGAGATATTAAAATAAGGAATTAAAATTAAAAATAAAATTTCTAGGATCGAATTCGAGTTCGAAATCAGAAAATCAGATCGCGTGATTAAGGACTGGTTATGGAATCCAAGGATTAGAACCATGAATTAATGATAGGACTAGAAATTAAGATTTTAGAACGGAATTAAAGTCTAGGATCGGTGCGTCGGACCGTCGGATTAAGGACTGGCTCTGAATTTAGAGAATTAGAACCGGATATAAAATATTTGCGGTCTAAAAAAAAAGAGTGCTATGGTCTCAAACTGAAAATTAAAACCTATGATTAAAAGATAAGAGAAATCCTAAATCTATAGGCTAGAAGTTATGGTTGGAAACTAAAAATTAAATTCTTACCTATGGTCGGGGCTGCGGAGAGAAATCTCGAAGATTCGAAGCTTGAATCTTGAAATCATGACTAGGTTGCTCTATGGGTTTTATCCTCGGAGTTCTCTGGTTTCGGAATCCCAAAAAAAATAAAATCCGTTCTCCCTTTGAAAATTGCCCAACCTCCCTGTGTTGTGTTAGGAAAAAAATCTTTTATAGGTTTTTCTTCAATTACGCGCCCTTTTCCAAGCGTTTAACTGAATTACATGCTAGTTTCCGGCAATCGCTTTGAGTGGTCCGACCATCGGTGACTTGCTCTCTAATAGCGTTAGAACTAATTGCACGCCCAATTTGGGGTGCATAATCCAGTTAAGCACCACTCTCGAAGCGTTTAATCGAGAGAACTTAGGGATCAAGGACAGTGAGGCTAGGCTGGGCATAGGCCAATTGCGCTCTAGTGATCGGGCATGTAATTCGATCGCGCGTTTGATTCCAGGCGCGTGATCGAGTCTCAAGATGGTCTGAGAAAGGAAGTTTGGTTTGAAAGGGGGACCGATTGTATGTTTGTGGTCTAGCATACAATCGAATTATGTGCGGGGTTTTAGGCGCTTAATTCGGGGTTGTCCGGGTCTGGTCTCTAGTATGAAATACAAGACTATTGTTTCAGTCTGTATTTCGACTATATACTAATATTCCAGTATAGTCTCCCTATGTTGGGATCTAAGCCACAGAGCTATTATTTTAGCCTGTGTTCAACCATGTACTATTGTTTCAGTGCATGGTTCCCATATCAGGGTTATGAGGTCAAAGGTTGACCGAACAAATTTGTTTATTTCGAGAGAGCAAAATGGGGGTGTGTACAGATGCCCCTCTTTGGTGCGCTCTTACGAAGTAATAACGTGTCGAAGAAGTAAACACCCCTCATTCGAGGTGTCTTCTCGTTTCTCTTGAGAAATCCCAACTGTGAATTGGTGATGCTGACATGATATGCTTGGCTTTCTTATCTATCAACGTAGGCTAAAATGGAGCATTTGAAGGACAAATGGTAGCTGTCGAAGGGCATATTCTAGTTTTAGGGGTGCATGGCGCATCTCGCTGCATGGCGCAGGCTAATAGAGGGATTTTATGCAATCGAGGTAATAGGGCGTCAATCAAATGTCCAAAATAAGATTCAAAAACTGATAATATTAAAATGAAGTATCATGTAATATCGAAGGCTTTTGCAAAGTCATGTCAGACCGGGCGTGTTATTGCTCACACTAATGCGCGTCAGGCATTCCTTTTCCAATAGGTGTTTATAAGTTCTTAGATTAAATATACTCAATATTCAGTTTCCCAGGGGAATGGCCGATTTAGGCTAGTAATTGAGTGTCTTATGAGGTGTGCTCAATTGAATTCTGCGCAGTGGCACGTGCGCTTAATTCATTAGGAGTCAGCTTCTAAGTTGGGAATTCTAGTGCTAATGTGTCTGAATAAATGATTCTGCATAGTGGAGTATGCGCTTGATCCAATTCTGCACAGTGGAATATGCGCTTGATTGCAAGTTCAGGGATTGGCCTGTGAGTTGGGTATTCTTATCCTAATGTGTCTGAACAAATGATTCTGCGTAGTGGAGTATGCGCTCGATCCAATTCTGTGCAGTGGAATATGTGCTTGATTACAAGTTCAGGAGGTCTTTGGAGTTAAAGGTCAGGTTCAAGTGTAATTTATTGCGCGCGGGTGATGGGGCGCTTAATCAGTTTTTTTTTTTGGTATTTAAAGAAGGGCGAGTTGGGTCTATTTATCTCGTTGCTTTGTTCTTCTTTTCTTCTTCTTTTTTTTGTTATATATATATATATATTTTTTTTTGAAGTAAGAGGATTTTGAAAATTCAGGAGTTTTAAAATTTTAAGATTTTAGGGATTTTAACTTAAGATCAATTCGGTAGTAAAACGACAGAAAATGTGGCTTCGGAGATATCGCTGAGTAGATCCACCGATATGAGATTTGTGGACCTGACCATTATTATGGTTGTTAAGATGACACTTGGCATGCCGGATACTCTGTCTAACTTTCTCGATGAATACTGATGATTGTCTCTTATGGAAGGACTATAGTGATTCGCGAGTTGAGAGAGACGAGTTTTGAAAACATTTAGCTTAATCATAGCTAACTATATATATTTGCAATTTTGAGTAATTGAAAAATGGGTAGTACTTACCTGGGGGTGATACTTACTTGGGTTGTGCATAGTTTGTGGCGGGATTGGTGATGTTGTAGTGTCGCGATGGGATTTTGGGGATTTCTTCTCTTTAGGTCTGCTGTGGCAGGGCTTGGCAGTTGTGATGTGATATCTTGGGAGACATGATGTCATGATGGGACCTGGGGATTCTTCCTTTCTTTGGCTACGTGCTGGGTCAGTCTTGGTGGGACGTGGGGATCAATTCGGCAGAGAGAGAGAGCTCTTTGCCTTAGTGATGGGACACGCTCAAGCTTTCCCTCTTTTCATCATATGACATGGCATGTGCTGTCTGAGCCTTTTATTTTCTTTTTAAGGTAGTGATGTTTATGGCGGGATGCCGATCGAGCGTAGTTAGCGGTGGCGTGCTCATGTCCTCGAGAGATTTGCTTTTGACTTCTTGCAATGGGTTATGAGGGTATGGTTAATTTATTATCATGGGACTGGATATCGAGGTGATATCGCATGTGTACACGTTATCGCGATGGGGATGGGTGTTGTCAATGCTTCCTTCTCGTGCAAGGGGTATGCAATGGGATGGGTGAGTAAATTTTTTTTTTTCTGTCAGAATAGCCTGTGAGGCTACGTGATGGGATAAAAGAATCTTGACCGCGATGGGGCAAGAGGTATGAGGGTATAGATTTTGTCCATAGTCAGGTATTGCGCGCCTATTTTAGGTCGCTCAATGTGATTGCGCACTTATTTTCAGGCGTGCGATCTCAGGCTGGAGGGGCTATTTACGCACGTGGGAGTGTGCGTGCGATTGTATTACGCGTTATAATGTAGGCGCGTGATCGAGGCGTCAGCAGGTTAGTGTGCGGGTGACTTTTCAAGTCACGAGGAAGCAGTGCGTTGTTTGATAGGTTTACGTGGTTCGTGGAGTGCGCATGATCGAAGCGTCGCGCAGTTGGTGTGGGCGATGGCTTATTTACACACTTGGATCATAGCGTGTGTTTTGGATTATGCGCAGCATGCCTAGCGTGTGATCAAGTTAAGCGCACGTGTTCTGGCGCGTGATTAAGTCCGTTCTCTATATAAGTGAGAGTGCTTTCATTTGTTTTTCATTCTCTGGTTTAATCTCGAGTTTTGACCTTTTTCTGGATATCTGGTGTTCTGAAATTCGTGTTTTAGTGATATCGGGTGTTCTAACCATCCGATTGGGATATTGTTTCTTCCTATGTTCATTATTTCACTTGATCTCTGCGCTAAGGTGATGCTCGTGTGCGGCGTTGTTATGAGAATGGGCAGTATTGGGAATGAGTGCGCTTGTCTTCACATCAATTCTTTTTAGGGAGAAGTGAAGGCAACATTGAGGAGGTGGCGGTGGAGGAGGTGAAGATATCAGAAGAGAAGGAGTAAAAAGTGAGGGGATGTGTTTCCTAACTAATGCTCCCTGAAGTCTCCGATTGGACGCTCTAAGCGAAATCTGCTCCTCGCTTCGTCTCCGTTTTGAATCTAGTCTTCATTTTGAGTTGTAGGTTAAAGTTTTAGGTTTTCGTTTTGGGTTGTAAATTCAGGAGGTATGCCTCCGGGGATACTTCTGAAGCTTTTGAGTTATGAATAAAGGGGCATTTTTTTTGTTTTGTTCTTATTTATTTGTTAGCGGATTAGTTGGATTTATCTGATTTGTTGGACTTATTTTTGGTTTTTAATTTTTAGGATTCATTTCAAATTTATTTAGGGCTTATCGTGAGGTTAATTCACTTTATTGAGCTTGGTTTAGAGGGTTTACTTGGTTCTGTTTGATTTGTTGGGGGCATTTTTTTTTTCCTAAACCAATCAAGGCCTCATTTTAGAGAGTTGGTTTTTTTTATTTAAAGTTTTATCTAGTTTAAGGTTTGATTTTAACTTGAGTTTTGGTCTTTTGTTTGATTCAACATGAGACTTAAAAGGTGTGAGTTTTTAAAGGTTCTAGATGAGTGCTAAATGTTTAAATCCTATTGGTTTATCCATTTTTGAGTGGATTGGCGTTTCTTAGGGGGTTAAGTGTTGTGTGATTATTGGTTCATCTAAGTCCATCATGGATTGTGGTCTTTCAAGGGGGTATGTGTCTGGTCTAGATTTAATTAAATTGGGAGGACTGTCAAGATGTGACACTTGTCACTCTATGGTTTAGGAATGTATAGCTTATAAATGTGTGAGCCAAGGGGCTTTGGGTTCTTGTTGTTTGTTTTGGATTTTTATTTCAAGTTTAGGGTTAAAAGTTTTGGGGCATTTTTTTATCTGTATTAATTTATTCATTAATGTCTTTTCTTCCTTTCTTTTTTTTTATCCCGAGTGTTGGACCCAAAGAGTTGTGTTTATTGCGTGAATTATTGAGAATGGACGGGATTGGGAATGCAAGGTAGCAGTCAAATTGCCACCATGTTAAGGGAAGAGATGGAGGAGAAAAAGGAGGTAGAAAGAAAACCCAAGGATAAGGCAGGGTCAGAATTCTCGTGATCGATGCCTATTTTTCCTCAGTAGGCTCTGCAGATCTCGTATTAGTTGCTCTTCCTTATTATGGTTTCCAAGGTGATCTTCTAAAGGTGGATCTCACGAGTCCTGGGTGGCTTTCCGTGAGCCACTCTTTCTTTTCTGCCGGCTCAGGGCAAGGGGAAGAGGTTATTACGGCTAGAATTTGTTCATGGTGCTTTCACCCTCCAAGCTTCTCCGAGATCTCTAGTTTCCATAATAAATTCGGATTCGGGCATTGCCTGAACATGCGGGCTTTAAGTTTCTTGTTTTAAGTTGTATATTTAGAGGGTATGCTCTCGATGTATTTTATAATTATTTTATTCATTTATGAAGAGATTATATTTTTATTATTTCATTTGTGGTAATTTCAGGTTTAGTTTATTTTAGTTTATTTGGTAGCTTGCTTCGATTTGGTTTTGAGCGTAGTGCTTATTTATTTAACTTTGGTCTGATCTTATTTATCTATTCTGATCTGGGGTGTCATGGGAACAATTTTTTTTGTTTAGTTTATGTTCACATGAATGAATGATGGGGAGCATTTTTTAGTTTTTTTCTTTAGTCTTGGTATTAGTTGAAGTGAGTAGGTGATGTTGGGGATATTTTTCTTGTTTAGTTTTGCCTTAGTTGGGGCAAGTTTTTTTTATTTAGTTTTGGTTGGAGTGTGTAAACGGTGTCGGAACATTTTTTTTTTTAGTTTGGTCTTAGTCTGGAGCATTTTCTTTTAGTTATCGGGGTATAAATTTCTTTAAGTCTGGAATGTTCTGGATCGGGCTTAACAAGGGCGTGGTTTAGGCTAGTAATTAGTGTCGGAGATCAACTAATTTAGGGCCTATGAACATGCTGTTCTTAAATTTTTTTTTGGGGAATTGCGCGCTTCACTCCGGGCACATAAATTAATTACGCGCCAAAGGGTGGACGCGTGTTAAGAGTGTTCGAAGGTTATTAAGCACCAGTTTCCTGTAGTTTGATCGAATTAAATGCATGATATTAGGTGCGTGATCAAGTCAGTGGCTGGTCATTGTACGGGCAACCATTGGCATTCGCGCGTCACTGTGTGGACGCTTGAAGTGATTACGCACTCAGTAGGTTGCGTGCAACCAGATGGTCGGGTTAGTTTGAGTGGGCGACAATTGGTTCGCTCACTTAAGACCGGTCGTGTGATCCGAATTAAACGTGGTGAGAGTGGTGCGTGATTAGTTTGTGCGCCTGGATTTACACGTGCGATTTAGTGGTGTACTATAAATAGTTCAAAAATTTTCATTTTCATTGCGCGATCTGTGTTAGTCTTCTATTATTTGTATTTTCGTGATATCTCGTGATCCGGTCGTCTGTTTCAGGTGCCGTTTCTTTCATTCTTGTCAGTTTTTCAAGCTCTTCATTCTAAATTGGAGTCTGAGGGTGATGGTAGGCATGATATTACTATTTCTAAGTTGGAGAGGATGTTAGGGGTGGAGATGGATGAGACTTTTGAGGCTCGGATTGACGTTGTCGGGGAGGCGGATGTTGAGGAGGTAGTTAGAGAGGAGGTATTGAAGGTTGACCAGTCGGGGGTCAGGGAGGAGGTGCTCGATATTGAGCAGATAGTTGCTGAGGATGAGGGTGAGAGGGTTGAGGGTGAGATACCTGAGGGTGAGAGAGCTGAGGGTGTGGCTGCGGAGTACTAGGGTGAGGAGCGTCAAGATCGCAAACACTTCCCACTGGAGGATTTCTTTGCTCGAGGCCGGGTAAGCTTTCATAAGCAAGAGTTCTTCCATTTTCTTAGCCACTTAGGTTATGACATAGGCTTATTAGGATCTAGAAACCCTTCTAACTTATGTCGAACCTGCATTGATCCTTGATTGTGCGCTCACTCATGCATCATAACAACATCTAGAGATAGGTCATGTTTCTATTCAGTTATTCTTATCACGTTTTGTATGTTTGTTATGAATTATTGTTGTGTTTGGGGTATATTTGACATGCTTTTAGTTCTAAATTTATTTATCTTTCGTCATGGGTATGTGCTAGTCTTACTGTTATTATATGTGTTTCGTTTAATAGGAGCCCCCGCAACTAGCTATCTGCTCGGCATGGACCGAGTCTCATACTTGGTACCGTGCCTTGCCGAAGTTTCAACGAGCGTGATTGGTTCGGTTTTAGACCGATCTTAGAGCTGGAGCCCTTTCAGGTCGATCGTGGCCTGATCGCGGCGATTCTAGAGAGGTGGAGAGAGGAACATCAGACTCTTCTCTTTCTAGTAGGCATGATGTTACCGACTCCGGAGGACTGGGTCAGTATCACAGGTCTTCGTTTCGAGGGTGAGCTGATCACAGGGAGGATGGTAGGACATTATTTAGAGGTGTGTGACGAGATCTTGGGTGTGCCGTATAGGTCGAGCGGCTCAGGGCCAGGTGTAGCTCGAGTCACTTGGTTTTTTGATACATTGCGAGTGGCTTCGTCCCCTCGAGGTGCCATTTGGAGGAAAAGGCGACCTATGAGGCGTGTTGTGCAGTAGGGACGGGCCGAGAGCCCATAGTAGAGCTGGGGCTTGTTGCGGATAGGGTGCTTCGAGCATTCTTGATGTACTTCTTTAGTGCGATACTCTTCTCTTCTTCGACTCGGGGATACGTCATCGGGTTATTTTTGATGGTTCTCGGGGACTTGGATCGAGTCCCCACCTATGCATGGGGTGCAGCCGCATTGACGCATCTCTATGAGTAGCTTTATTGTCGGGGATAGGGTATCGCGTCGATCGAAGGTTTTCTTCCCTTCCTCCAGGTGAGTTTTAGTTAATTAATGTCATAGCGTCTCTCTTTTTTTTTGGTCTTTTAATGGTAACTATTTAGCATTTCTTCTATTTTGCTTTCTGGTTCTGGGCGTATGACAATTTTGCTTTTCTTTGTCCGAGATTTTCGTTGGAGGTGACATTCACATTTCCGCAGATGCACGTGTGGAGGGAGGCGTTGAGGGGTCGCCGTTGGTCTTCGGATCTTTAGACCGCGCGAGGCCTCTTTGAGGATATGCATGCGGGGCAAGTATAGATCGTCATACGTACATTTTTTTTCGTTTTGGTGTTTTAGGATCTGGGTCTTCATTAAGGGGTCGACTCGTTTGCTTGGTTGTAGGTGATTTGGAGACCGTATGCGGATGAGAAGGATGTCGGCGTGCCAGTGATTCAGTCTGGCCAACCCTTCTTTGATGTGGACATATGGGTCCATTGTTTTGAGAGGGTGGAGAGGATCCACACATCTCGAGTGGTATGGCAGCTGGGGCTCGCTCAGGGAGTCCCTCCAGAGATTTGCCATAGAGTGGCAAAGAGGATGACTGGCCCTCCTGGCTAGAATTTCGTGGAGCGGATGGCGCTTCAGGTAGCAGATTTTAGAGTTGGGGGGACTAGGGTTACAGGGTCACTGTAGACACCCCCATTTTGCTTTCTCAGAATATACTTTTTGTTCGATCAACCTTTGACCATTTTTCATTCTGATATGGGAACCATGCACTAAAACAATAGTACATGGCTGAACATAGGCTGAAACAATAGCTCTGTAGCTTAGATCGCGACATGGGGAGACTATATACTGAAACAATAGTATATAGTAAGAATGCAGACTGAAACAATAGTCTTACATTTCATTCTAGAGACCAGACCAGGATAACCCAAATTTAAGCGCCTGAAACCCTGAGCGTAATTCGATTGCACGCCACACCACAAACGCACAATCAGTCCCCCTTTCAAGCCAAACTTTCCTTCTCAAACCTATCCGAGACTCGATTACGCACCTGAAATTAGACGCGCGATCGAATTGAGTGCTACAAAACCAACGCGCAATTGGCTTACGCCCGAACTAGTCTCACTGACGTGTAATTCAATTAAACGCTCAAAACATGGTGCGTAATTGAAGAAAAACCTATAAAAGTTTTTTTTTCTTAATTCGCTCGAAGAGGCTGACAATTTTTTGAGAGAGAACGGATTTTGTTTGGGATTCCGAAACAAGAGAACTCTGAGGACAAACCCGTAGAGCAACCTAGTCATGATTTCGAGATTCAAGCCTCGAATCTTCGAGATTTCTCTCTGCCGCCCCGACCCTTAGGTAATAATTTAATCTTTTAATTCACAACCATAGCTTCAAATCTCTAGATCTAGGAATTTATTATTTTTTTTATTTTTAGACTGTAGCACCCTTTTCAGACCAAAATTCTATATATCTGGTTCTAGTTTTTTATTTTAGAACAAGTCCTTAATCTATCGGTCCGATATAACATTTCTAGACTTTAACTCAGTTCTAAAATCTCGATCTATAGTAATATCATTAATTTATGGTTCTAATCCTTAAATTCAGAATCAGTCCTTAACCATACAGCCTGATTTCCTGATTTCGGACCCGAATTCAGTCCTCAAAATTTAAATCATAGCTTTAATTCCCTATTTTTAATACTTTCAAAAATTCCCAAATATTAATTCTAGTTTATAATTTAATTCATAATTATTATTTTGAAATCAACTCTGAAAAGCTCAAAATATTATGTTACGGTTCAAAAATCAATTAGTATTTAATTTCAGCTACCGAATTTGCCTAAGGGAGCTTACGGAGGGTACTCGGGAACGAGGCCAATCCTCCTTAGCATAGAGGGCCCAAACCCCTTTTTTTTAGAAATTTTAGAATTAAGTAATTGCTTTAGTTTTATACTTTTAACATGATTAATTAGTAGGATTATTTTATTTTAGCATGCTTAATTAATTAAGTGTCTTAAATCTTAGTATGACTGATTAATCTCTTTAGATCTGAATTTAATTGGTCAATTCCTTGCTTCAATTACAATTTAATAGAATTAATTTCGTCGCTTCAACTAGATTTTTTTTAGCATAGATTTTTCATTGCTTTAATTAGAGATTTTTTTATAAAATTAGTTTATTTATTTTAATCAGATTCGGTAAAAATTAGTTTATTCGTCTTAATCAGATTTTATTAGCATTAATTCCTTTGCGTAAATTAGAGTTTCGGCAAAATTAGTCTTTTTATTTCAATTAGAATTCTAACAAGACTGTTATAATTGCTGCGATTAGAATTTCAATAGAATTATTATACCTTATTCAATCAGAATTCTAGTACACCTGATATGCCTGAACAAATTAAAGTCTCACCAGAACTAATATACATGCACTCCTTGTACCAATATGAGACTGAAACTAATTGGACTTCTAGTAGTATTGGGAAACTAATATTAATAAGTTCTAATAGAATTGGGAAATCAACATTAACTGGACTCTTAACCAGATTGGAATAAACCTAAACAACTAAATTCATAACAAAATCAGGGAAGTCTAAGTTGACCAGAATTATAACTATAAAGGGGAAAAAAAGGAAATTAAACTATCTAATCCAAATAAATAGAATGCTGCTGACGTTCGTAGGTGGACGATTCAGTATAAAAGCAACCCACACCCACTCTTAAGCATGATCATTGATGTGTTGCAGCATCGATAAATATCTGCAGCTGGCGATCGTAATAAACTAGGAATCCTCCTAAAAAACCCGTGTTATTATTATTTTTTACTTTAATTATTCCAAACACCGCATTGCTAGAGTCCATCAGGACAGAATTAGAAGCCACTGATTCAACAGGAATAGAGAGGAACCCAGAAAAAGCGCGCACCAACAGACTGGCGATTGCGATGGGACTTTTTCGCAAACTCAATTTCTAGATCGTTAGTTTCTAGCCTATTTCCTTATTTTTCTCCTTTCTATCGTGTCGTTTAGATTCTCTTTTATATATATGAGTCTTCGCCAAAGACTCGAAATGTCTAGTATACGGAGAGTAAGTTTAGGAGACCCACCACTATGGGGATATCATGACAACCCCATATATGGAGAAGAATTGTTTCATAATTCTAGCCCACAACAACCTAAAATTAATATGGCTGGTGAGCAAGAGAATCCCTTCTCTACCCCATACACCGGGAACAATCATGATGGGAGAGATGGTGGCATTGGATAAAACCTTACTGCTCAACAAATCATTGAACTCAGTATCCAAAGAATACAAAGAGGAGATGACGACTCCGAAGAATTGCTTCGAAGGATCTATTGGTTACATACACCAAGGCAAGCAAACACACAGACCTGCAAGTATTCAGGGCCTGTTGTAGCAAGTTTTAAAAGGATAAGTAAGGGAATGTCCACAGGGAAATGTGAACTGAAAATTAAGTAAATCTCCAGATCTAAGGCAGATCTGGCACCCTACCTAATACTAAAATAGCAAAAGAGAGGAGAGGTTTTAAGGGGTTGTCACTATAAACTAAACTACAAAAATACAATTAAATGCAAAAATGAATTGAGATTAAATCCAGAGTTCAAATCTTGCAAATGAGGGGAATATTTGGTGAAATTGGAAACAGAAAATGGAGAGAAACAGCTTGGAGTTTGGTCTTGCTGCAATTGGATTGAGCTGACAGTGTCACAAAGAATTTAGAGTGCATCAATCCCTCATTTAGATATAAGCACAGCTGTAGTGTAAAAGGATTTGATCTAAGCCAGAGATTTGGATTGATCTTAAGGCTATGATCTGTCTACTTCAATGGTCACAGATCATCCAATAGATTCACCCCATTCTTAGGTTTCCATCAGAACATTATAATCACTACAAATGTTGCAACTGCCAGGCCACAGACACAGGCAATTACAGGAACATCAGATCTAGGGAGATCAAATGGTATCCAACAGGTCTACTAGTTAAGTGGGTGAGCTATTCCCATCTACACAAATCCGATCGAGCACCAAATGAAACCAAATGAACTATGGATCTAATTAAAACAATAAAACCAACATTGCATTGAAACAAACTCACTATACAATGAAATACTCTCAGATTTGTAGTCTGTGCATCATCTGACCCTTAATAACACTCTCAACTCTCCCCAATTATAGATCCAACCTCACTCCTTGCTGCTCCAAAGAAATTAGCCAACCATAGTTGGGCAAAAAGGAAGAATAGGGAATTTCGATGCAAGCTCTGATCTCGAGAATTGATCTCCCCCTTTTTCTGGCAGCTTCCCTCCTTATATAGCTCTCCCCTTCAACCTCAAATCTATTTTTCCCGCCAATCACAGCTCAGTTGGAATAATTTTATTATTCCTTATTTTATTCCCCTTCTAGAAGGCTCTCTCAGTTAGTTAGAGTTGGGGGAGAGCATGTGGGTCGGTTAGGGTTTCCTAGGGCACTTCTAAAAACTTCGTGTCGGTCACCAAAGTGCCTCGAATTGCATGTAACAGGTCACCAACTTCTAGCGTGTGCACATCAACTTTTCTAAGAAGTCCTTCAGTCTATTTTGATAGGTTCTTGAGGCTTTCGACAGGTTGGAAATAAGCCTTCTGTTCTTTTCTCTAGGATTCAGGATCCTTCCGATAGGTTCCGATAAGTTGGTGCTGAAAATAAAGCTCCAGCATCCACAACTTTCATCTGGTGTGCTCGACAGGTTGGGGGATCCTTTCGATAGGTTGATTTCTGCGCAATAAGTTTCGATAGGTTCTCTTCTGGCTCCTATCGACAGGTTTTCAGACTTTTCGATAGGTTATGTTCAAGCTCAGGCAACCATTCGATAGGATGCTCCCTTTTTATTTCCGACAGCGCGATAGGTTTTGGATCCTATCAAATTCTCCCATCCTCACGACTTATTCCTTTTTTCAGCCTTCAGATTCTATTGACAGGTTCCAGTAACCTCTCGATAGGTTGTTTTCAGCCTGTTTTCACTCCTTCAAAGCTGCTTTGCTGTTGCTGCATGATCTAAGTGGGCCATTATTGGGTTTCAACTGCACTGAGAGATGGATTTCTACACTATGACTGCCTTTTATTGCTATCTACAAGACATACTCAACAAGCATTTATTAGTCCACTCATAGGTTTATCAAAGCTTATGTTAAGGGGTGAAAAGTGGTACTTTTCAGAGATTAATAACCACCACATACGAAGCCATTAGGTCATGATAATTTTTAGAAGAACAAGAGCGACAAGAGAGGCCACCGCCCACCCCAAGCACCATATCAGCTCGCGCCACCTCACTGAGACAACTTGCCCACACATTATTCAACGATGACCCTCTGGACAAGGTTTTCTCACGAGTTACTCCAAAAGACCACACTATTAAAATCGAAGATCTCCCTAAATGCTTGATGAGTACATGGCCAAGAGAGAGCGTCTCGGACACTGATTCGGATTCGACAAATTTTGCCGAGACATCGAGTTTAGTTTACCGATAGGATTTAAGCCACCAAAGTTTACTAAATATAATGGCACCAAAAATTCGAATCATCACTTGGCCCTCTTTTGTAATGATTGTCGACCCATATGTGATAATCAAAGACTTCTCATTCACTATTTCTAATGTTCGTTAGAAGGAGAAGCTTTATATTGGTTTGCGAGACTCTGGCTTTGTAATATAGAACCTTAGACCAATTAGTCGGTCAATTCCTAGACCAATACAAACACTTGATCCAAGAGACAGTTAGTCTCAGTGATTTAATGGCAGCCAAGCAAGGACCTGAGGAAAAATTCACTGACTTCATCGCCAGATGGAGGAAACTTGTTGCTAGAACCGGCATTTTAATGAAAGAGAAGGATTCGATTGATATTATTATTGACAACACTAGGGAATCGTTAAAGAACACACTTGTCATAAGTGATTGCCCTGACTTTGTTGCACTCCACTCTTGGGCATTCCACTAGCGTGACACATTAAAGGCGGAGATCTCACGTTATCCATAGTCACGTCAAGAAAGGCTCTTCCAGCGAATCAAAATCGAAAAATAATAAGAAAGCCTTAGGAACTGACCAAGTTAACACCGTTGTCAACCAAGGGCAAAACACTAATAACGGAAATTTCCAACTACGAAATTTTGAACAGAACCAAAACCAACAATGGTATACCAACCAAAATCAAGGTGCTAGTCAGTAAAGATATGCGAACCAAAACCAAGGCCATAATCAAAGTCAAGGCCAATACCAAAATAGGAACCAATACCCTAACACCTATCAGAATCAAAACACGACACAGAACCAACCGACCCATGCGTCAAATTATAATAACGTACCCCCACTGTAAAACTTTAACCCAGCCAAAGGCCCTTACCAACCAAAGTGGGAACACTATCTCACTTCATCGGATATGATTCCCAATGTTTTTTATCTTCTTAACACTCAGAATCTCCTCCAATTACTGTAGGAAAAACCTCACCCATGGCCTACAAATCTAGACTATAGTAAATACTGTGCCTTCCATCAATATGCGAGACACGACTTAAAAGACTGTTGGGTCCTTCGGGACGTGATCTATGAAATGAACGACCAGAATCAAATTGATTGAGAAGCGCTTAGAAATCTCAATCTTCATAATAACCAACCCCAATAGAATTTAGGGATCATAAACAACCCTATGCCCAACCACAACCAAGCAACACCGACCCAGGTCACTACCATGGATATCCCTGGTCAATGTTCCTTCTGGCCTTCTACCTTAATCACTTCCATTCAACCCTCTCCCGCTTTCGCCACACCGATAAAAAATTCCTCACGCCTACACCCCTCGGCCCTAATCACTCGAATCGCCCTGCTGAGCCCACCTCCATACCCAAAGTTCACTCAGATACAAGTACATTCCTTTAGGGCCAGGAGACCATTCCTCCGTCATCACCCACCAGAACCTTCAACCCCTCCAAATCCTAAACCAACATCCCCACCACTCCCTTCATCCAATTTTGAATCTGAGTACGGAGATCACATTCTCTAGACTGCAGCCCAAGTTTCCACATCGGTAGAAAGTGTCATTCGTAAGACTCCAAGCTAAGACAATGAAACAACCACCAGGCATTCACTGAATCCGAAAGAAAGTGAGCCAGAAAAACACCTCAGCTTGTGTGAGGCACTGGTCTCTGCTTTTATAGTAGAGGAAGATTACACACAGTATCTCCCACCTTGGAACAGTGTCGTGCAAGCACACACTCCGACCCCCAAATCCACTCGCTTCATAAACACATCAACATCTATTCGTGTCGGGTCTAGCTAGCAACCGACGTGCCCGATTCTCAAGTTAGGAACCAATTACCCACCTCCTCCTTTCCCTCAGAGTAAGGATTTCACAAACATATAACCACCAGAAGGGAATGTGAGGAAAAGAGAAGTCAACTTGCTTCCCCCGCCTCATATCATCCCTCCACCAATCCCTGCACCTCAATCACTCCAACCACCTGCACCCAAGGCTCATCAGCTAGGCAAAAAAGTGACACTCGAGCCAGGACAAGAATATGACCTTCTGTGATACCTCCAGAAGATCCCAGCCCAGATATCCATACTAGAACTCATCAAGAAATTACTTGATCATCATCAGTTGTTGATAAGAACACTTGAAGACACAAGTAGATGAGGATATGACTCTAGATGAGCTTCATCAAATTGCTTCGGTCATGACGCAACCTCCGACACTCACTTTCACAGACGCATACATGCCTAAAGAGTCACTCCGTGAAAGTGTGGCCCCCATATATCTCACGATCATAATTAGAGGATTCTCTATACCACACACACTAGTTGACACAGGAGCAGAGCTTAACATCTGCCCTCTTACCACGTTAAAGACTCTCGAATACACAAAACAAGACGTTAGACCCTCCGCCTTGTCGCTCATAGCTTATGATGGCTCACGTTATTTCGTGAAAGGAACTATTAAACTCCAGGTTCACCTCGGACCTGTGATAAAAGACGTTACTTTCCATATTTTCGATTTTGCTAGTACATACAACCTCGTCTTAGGAAGAAAATGGCTAGAGTCCATGAAGGCCATTGCATCCACATACCATCAATGCATCAAATTCCCACACGAGGACTCCATTATTCGTATATACGTTGATGCACCCCTCTAGGAGATAAACACCGATTACACGACAAGCATACCAACCACTCACGACTATGTATTGAACACGGGCCATATTCGGAAGACTCGGACCCCTGATAACACAATCATCGTAGAGGTCCACCCCCCTGACCATCCTAGTTCTCCCCTAATATGTCAATAAAACTTAGTGAGGAGAGAGGTCGGTCCAGACCTCGCCAAACTTTATGACATCAACCCCACTGTGACAAAAGGATGGGATCTCATGTACCAACTTGGATATGTCGTCCCTCACACCAAACTCGATAAGAATAAACAATGTCTTATAAGACCCGTTGTCTCAACAAAAATATGCAAACACATAGGGTTAGGTTATCAATCAGACGACCTACAAGCCAACTTATATCCTACCTCATTGAAATGGTCTCTATATGACCCCTTCATCTATGGGACCACTAAGAAAGCTGACGTGTCAAAGCATAAGGAGGTGTCCTTCGCCAGATCCTAAGAAATAAAAATTAAACAAATGACCAAAGCATTTAGTGATTTGACAAGCCTCAACGACGATATTGATGAACCGCTTGAAGGAGTCAAACCCTTGTTTGATCTTAAAGAGTCCATAGAAAAGAGAAGAGAAGAACCTCCAGGAACCAAACCATAATTAGAAGATTGGGAATCTACTGATGACGAAGACTTTTATATAGCCGCCCTACAAGATGACGAAGAAAACTTACACTTAATGTGGGAAGAGGATGACACCCCATAAGAGAATCTTAACCCATATAGCATCTGCCTCAGCCTTGGCCTTGGAGGGTGGGAATGCCCGTGGGATTCCCCTTGTATCGTTCACCTTTTCCAACCCCACTGTAGGGCATGCACCAGTATATTAGAACATTTTGCCAAGTGGACCCGACATACTACGACAGAGGAATTAGACCATTCCAACCCCGCGACGATAAAAACTGGCAATGACCTACTAGCTCAGCTACTGGCACAAGGAGCAAAGAGTCTCGGTGGCTATCCATTTGATCTAGAAGGAATCACTCAACCCCTTTTATAGAGTTTGAAGAGGAACTCGAACTAGACACTTCTACAGCCCCGGATTCGCCGTAACTCCAAATACTTTAGGAATCTCTTGAAGAGGAATGGCAACCTCCCCCGAGTGATGACGAAGACTACTGGATAGATCTCCCTGCACTCGAGTTAGCCGAGTGAGCTAATTTAGGACTTCAAGTGTTATCAGATCAAGAAGATGAGTTCAATACTATCTTCGATTCTAATATAGAAGGATGGGAATGCCCTTGAGAATCTCCCTGCATTCTTCACCATTATCAACCTCGCTGTTGAGCATGCGCACTCATCCCAACATATTACGAAGATCAAGGAAAAGAACTTGCTTCCCCTGAGGATCCTTTGGGAGATCCCCTCAGTGGGAAGAACAAACATATTATGACTTAGAAGCGGATAGTTTGATCGACTATGATCTTAAGAGTTTCTTCGATGAAGAGACCATTAACGTGATAGAGGAAATCTGAACATCAATGCCACTATCATCTGCATCACTTATTCGAAAGGTCTCATTAGCTGAGGACTCTAAAAAAAAAACACCAAATTTATAACAAGTTTACATTTCCCGAAGAATGGCTCGAACGGCCTCGACAGCCGTCTCTCTCCCAATTCCCCCGATGCCCCTTGAGGCGACCGACCTTGTATCATATTTATTGTCAAAAATTTTAAAAATAGAGAAAACAGAAAACCCTAAAAATTCAAAAATTTAAAATTTAAAAAAATAAAAAAACCTCAGAAAAGAGAGGGAACCCTTCATCCCTAACCAGACTTGTAGCCAACAAGGAGACTCTTCTCCTAAGGTTTCTATCCCATTCCTCATACAAGGACGTAAAGCGTCCCGGCTAAACAACAAGTCAGTGATCATACCGGATGAGATACTTCATGACTTTTAGAGAAGAATCAATAGCCTTGACCTTTACCTTACTAAAGATCTCTCGGTTATAAATTATGCCGATGAAGGGTTACCTTTCGCAAATTCAAATCCCCAGTGTGATAACTTCGCAGTATATGAATTTACCAAGGATGAAGAAAGAGCACTAGTTGCTAAGGTGGCACTGGACTTCCAATGGGTTTTCAAGCGCTTCGATGAGCAAACCCAAGCTGCTGTAGAACCCACCGAAGAACTTAACTTTGGCACTAAGAGAAACCCAAGAAGTTATTAATTAGTGCAACGCTTAACTCTAAGGAACGCCGGCAAATTGCACAAGTCTTGCAAGAACACCTCGATTCCTTCACATGGTCCTACGAGAGCATGCCCGATTTAGACCCAAGCTTAGTAGAACATCGCCTTGTCTTAGAACCTGATGCAAAGCCTGTTAAGCAGAAACTCCGTAGGATGCACCCACAAACTGCTCTCCAAGTCAAAGAAAAAGTTGACAAGTTACACAAAGTCAAATTTATTCAAGTCGTTCTTTACCCTAAGTGGGTCACCAACATAGTACCTGTCGCCAAGAAGGATGACAGAGTATGAGTTTGCATCGACTTCCAAAATCTCAATCAGTCATGCCCAAAAAATGACTTCCCACTCCCACACATTGACACTCTAGTCGATAATATCGCAGGACATGAGATGCAATCCTTTATGGACGGCTTCTCTGGATATAATCAGATCAAATTAGTGGAGTCCAATCAAGTGAAGACTTCCTTCACCACACTATGGGGAATATACTATTATGTCATTATGCCTTTTGGGCTCAAGAACGCAAGAGCCATGTATCAACATGCCATGATGGCTATCTTTCACGACATGATGCATAAGTGTGTAGAAGTCTATGACAATGACATATTAGTAAAGTCCTAGACGCGAATAGGACATGTTGAAGCGCTCCGATTGGTGTTATGGAGAGCTAAGAAATACCAACTAAAAATGAACCCAAAGAAATGTGTCTCCGAGGTCACCTCCAAAAAATTACTTGGTTTTATAGTTAGCAAGTGAGGGATCAAAGTTGACCCTACAAAAGTCAGAGCCATCCTCAAGATGTCGCCTCCCAGTAATATCAAAGAGTTACGAGGCTTGATAGGAAGATTACAATTCATCAGGAGATTTATCTCTCAGCATTCAGACAGACGTGATCCTTTCTACAGGCTACATAAAGGAGGAGTTGAGTATAAATGGGATGACCAGTGTCAGCATGCCTTTGACAACATAAAAAAGTACCTCCTTAACCCACCTATACTATCGCCACCTATCCCCGAAAAACCCTTGATTTTATACCTCTCAGCGAACGATAAAGCAATGGGAGTAATTCTGGGACAATATGAAGAAGACGGTAAGAGAGAGAAGGCTATCTACTACCTCAGAGGACGATGGTCGAGTATGAATGAAAATATACTCCGATGGAGAAGATTTGCCTCACATTGGTGTGAGCCTCGACCAAATTACGACACTACTTTGGAGCACATGAAATACTAGTACTAGCCCGAATGGACCCTCTGAAGTACGTATTTGAAAATCTCGCAACATCAGGAAAGATCACTCGCTGGCACATGCTATTGCAAGAATTTGACATCACTTATGTCACGCAGAAATCGATCAAAGGACAAGCCATTGCTAATTATCTCATGGACCTCCCACTCTCGAATGATGAACTCATACACGCGGATTTTCCCCACGAAGACCTATTCACGGTTCGTTACGAAGAGCCCGACAAGACCTCATGGACTCTTTATTTCGATGGCGCTCTAAACCATAAAGGAAAAGGCATCGGGATAGTCCTCCTAAGCTCGGAAGGAGTTGTCATACCCAAAGCTTTTCAGCTAAATTTCCCTGTCACTAACAATGTTACAGAATACGAAGCCTTTATAGCTGGACTCCGAGCAGCACTACAATTAGGAGTTAAACAATTAAAAACCATCGGTGATTTTAAATTGATAATTTTATAAGTCATAGGAGAATGGAAAACTAAGGAAAGGAGACTAATGGCATACCTAAAAATTGCTCAATATTTAATAAAGAAATTCGAAAGGATATCTTTTACGCACATCCCTAGATTAGAAAATGAGCTCACAGATTCCTTAGCCACGCTAGCCTCGATCATCCAAATACTTATTAGACAAAATACCAAAACCTTCTTCATCAAAAAGTTGACACTACCCGCCCACGAGGTAACATGGACCGTCAAGAGAGAATTACCCATCCTCCCCACAAGTATAGGACTCAAAGAAGCAATCACCTCGGAAAAGCACGTCAAGGCAGAAACCGAGGTTGCTATGTTTAGATTTGAAAAATCACCGATTGACGGTGGACAACCATGGTACTTTGATATCTGAAATTTCTTGAAGTATCAACATGTTTCTCCGTACGCTATGAAAATCGAACGAAAGACTATAAGGAACCAATGCCCCTGATTCTGCATACTCGACGAAACATTATACAAAGAAGCCTTCACCAAAGGAGTACTACTACGGTGCGTCATGATCGCCGAAGGATAATACATTATCCAAGAAGCACACGCCAGTGCTTGTGGTTCCCACTCTGGTAGACAGAGACTCGCTGATCAAGTTACACGACAAGGTTGCCTCTAGCCGACAATGATAAGAGATTGTCACCTCTACATCCAATCCTGCAAGCAATGCCAAGAACATGCCTCACTCATTAATGCTCCATCAGTTGCATTAAACACTATGACCTCACCATGGCCATTCTCAATATGGGCCTTCGATATCATTGGACCCTTCTTCGACACAGTTGGGAACATTCACAAGCACGCATTTATTCTTACAACAACCGAATACTACACCAAATGGGCAAAAGCTAAATCCTATGTCAGAATTATCGCTTCAACACTAGTGAGGTTTATCATTCGAAATATCATCACTCAATTTGGAGTTCCCAAGATGTTTGTCACTGATAATGGACCACAGTTTATCACTGAGAAGATGAAGAAGTTATGCAAGAAGTACGACATCGATTTATGCCACTCATCACCATTCTACCCTCAAGGCAATGGACAGGCAGAAGCTACGAACAAAATGCTAATTCGAATCCTAAAATGCTTAGTAGAAGTAAGAAATGGAGCTGACTGGTTTGAACGACTACTAGAAGCACTCTGGGCCTATAGGACCTCTATTCGTAAGGCTACTGGCCAAACTCCCTACCTCCTCACCTACGGGATGGAGGCAGTCCTACCATATGATATACAAGTACCGTATTTATGCATTTAACTCAATGATGAGATATCCTTAAACGAGAGGAGAATTGCCCTACTCACGCAGCTAGAGCAGCTTGATGAAACACGTCTAAGGATAGCTGATCACGCTCAGGTATATCAGAGGAGAGTGGTCAGGGCTTACGACAAGAAAGTCCTCAAACGAACCTTTAATACTGGAGAATTAGTCTTGAAGAAAATTATGCCTTCTAAGCACGCCCATCCGAAAGGAAAATTGAAACCGAAGTGGGAAGGCCCATATGTCATAACAGCTGCATACCCTGGAAATGTCTATAAACTGGCAAACCAAGATGGGGAAGAACTCCCTAGTCCTTGGAATGCCATGTACCTTAGAAAATACTGCCCCTAACCCTGTGGTCGTCATATCCAGTGGTTAAATACTTATACTTACCACCCCCGTAGTCGTCACGACCCATTCATTGGTCGTACGCCTTCAATTCTCAGAATATCCTTAAGACCTCCGATCTATTGCCCACCTTTTCTCACTCGGGCAATTTGATCAAAGGACTAGTGACCTATCTAACCCCTTTCAAAAGCATAAGTAACACCCAATCCTCACTTCCCTTCCCCCACCATTGGAGGCGATGTTAGAGCAAAAAAAAATATAAAGATGTTAAGTTCAATCAAAACTCATTATTCTTGCGCTAGCAGGATGCTTTCAAAAAAATATATGCATTTACATGTAAGAAAAAAAGATCGAGTGAGAGCATTACGATGAATGAACAAGTCAATGAGCTCAGGGAAGCATAAGCAGACCATGAGGACATCTCTGGTAATTTCATTGGAAGTGTATAAGAAAGTTGTAAGAGCACGCCTGATGTCCCCATACTACTAGATGTCGTTGTAAGGTGGCGGGAGGAGGATAAACTCCTGCTAACCAAAGAATGTGAGATTTTGATGGTGCCGAAACATGACGAAGAGCTCAATGATGGCATCCCGTACCCCCCTGAGAAAAAGACTGTTACCTACCCCTTTTGGAAAGCATTAGATACAAACTATCACCCCATCACTGAGTCTTACCTCCCTCTACTATTTTTATTTTTGGACAATAAATCAGAAGTCTTGCGGGATATTCCTAGAAATGAAATCAAAAATTGATGAATGACGACTGGCGCAATCACCTATTATACATACCATACTTCTCCCTAATAACCACGGGATAGGATGACCACCACCCTAGGATAGACACTGTATACAACTGACCTAATCATAAAGGGGACCTCACCAATTTGGTGACAGCACCGATCAACTTTTTTCTTAAAAACTAACTAAATACCCATGACTGCTTACAGACCCAAAGTGCTTATCTCGAAACTCGAAAAAGCTCCATTGTATCTTGACACTGGGGCAGTTCTTTTCAGATTTGGAAAAGAATCATGTCAGAAGCACTGGCTTGTCCACAAAGAAGATAAGAAATGATGAAGTTACCCTTCAGGAAACACTACCGAAGATACCATACTGTCGATCCTACCATGCTCCTACACTGAGACATTTTTATTTTATTGTTTTATTATTATTTCCATTTTAGCTATTTGCTTTCCCTGTTGCATTATTTTCGTTTCAAAAAACTAAAACAAAAAAGAAAGAAGAAGAAAAAAAGAAGAGAAAAGAGCACATATCCATCTTTTGCTACTAGACTCCAGTCTAAGACACTTACCCCTTTGACGACTAGCAAGGGGGTGAACAAAACTACTGACAACATCTACTCTCACATGTACAGATACGAAGTACCCTTCAACCATCACTAGGCCAGCTTAGGAAGCATCCAAATCCCAATGACGGTTGACGGCGCTAAAGCAACTAAAAGTAAAAGTAGATGCAAGAGCTAACTAAAAGGAAAATGAGCCAATCAGGTACATCTAAATAAAAAAAAAATATATCTCTATATATATTTGTCAAAAAAATTTTCCATTTCTTTTTACACCTATCACTGGGGACACCCCCTATATATACAACAACACACATGCTATAGATACAGAAAAAAAAACCACACACACACTTAATCCCTACGCTGCCGCTAGAACGGTCGAGCACTGCTGTCCCTAGTATCATTAGCTCAGAGGTCTGTGGACTGGTCCTCCAAAAATACAATCCCGACACCCGAAGTCGGCGGAACCTTTAAGCAACGAGGCCCTACCACAGATCCTCCCTCACTTGTCTGGATAATAGACCGCCTTGATCAAGAACGAGGAGGATATCTCGCTAGAACCTCACGAACCACTGCATCCTCACGAGCATCACCCCTGGCACAATCATGTAACATGCGACAAGACTGTCCAGCTGAGGAACCCGTCGCCCCCGAATCCGATCCACCAAGCTGATGAGCTAGCCTATATATCCCTCACTCACTCCTCAGCACACGATACTGTAGCTGATCTAGGGATGCTTGCATCTCCGCCCGCGTCATCTAACAAGCCGCCTCTAACGCCTCAGTATGAGTCATCTGAGTCACCATCATCTCAACAAATAAGTCAGCATGACTCTGCATCTCCCCAAGGACTCGTCTCGCCTCAGGAGTGGCTTGCGCTCTCGCCGCCTCCAGACGCGCCTCCTCCAGCTGACGAACGTGCATAACCGCATCAAGTAAAAAAAAACTAATATATACATGAACAAAATAAGAAACTTTGAGAAAGGAAAGAACCATACTAGATACAGCCTCTCCCCCAGGAGTCGCTCAATTGTCTCAGCGGTCACTGGATCAGCAGAAGGCATAGGAGGGACAACAAATGTAGGTGGCTGCAACAAAAATAGACAAATACATCAAAAATATTATAATGATAAATAAACTACAAACATAATAACTAAAACATACCTGAGTAGGGATAGGAATAGACTCCTGAGGAGGAGCCTCAGGAGCGAAATCTGAAATAGCCTGCAAAGAACCAAATAATCCAACACAAGATATGACAGAACAAGATAAAGATGGAATGGCCGAAATAGAATTATCCCACATCAAAAGAAACTTTACGAGGCTCTCCGGACATAGAGAGGCAACAATCGCCTCCCTCGTTTAAAGATCCTTGGCATCTTGACGCTGAAATACCACATGATATTAGTAAACTACTAAGAAAGCAAAACAATGACATCCAAAAAACTAACGCAATGACACAAATAATATGATATATTGAATGGAACTTACCCAATGATCTAGCTCGGCGTGAAGCTGAGCCATCGCTGGATCCTCCCGACTAGAGGAGGCAACTGAAGATGGATCGACTGTCGGAATGGGACCTTTGCCAGCCAGCTCGACTTTCTACAAATAATAATAAACATATCAATTGGCAAGCTCACAATGCTAACACTTGAACAAAATCATACTTGTAAAGATGCTTACCAATCGGTCAATCTCAGATCATAGACTGGCCGCTATCTCCCTGTCAGCTAGTTGCTGACTGCGATAGACATCCAGCAGTGCCGCCTGATGAGCGACCTCACCCTCCCTCTTAGACTGTTCAACATATATAAAAAAAAATGAGACACCACAACCATCTTAGAGCGACCAGAAAACTAAGTCCACATAATAATAAAAAAACTATAAATTAACTCACCAGGAGCTGTCTAGCCTTTGCTAACCGAATCCCCAACTCATCCTCCGCTCCCCGGGCCTGAGTGACCAAGGAGGCTAAAGACTGCAGCATCTCCTCATCCGAATGAGGAGCACACCCCATCCGCTCCATCGCCTTGTGGAGAGCGTCTAATGCCCCTCGCACGCTTGCAGTGAGATGGCCCTGCTCTAATGCAGCCAGCCTCTCCCTCAAAGCTGACGTTGACTCCGGCCCTCTGATCGTGAAAGAGCCGCTCCCATGGAAGTGACGTGTGAAGAGGCACCCACCACCCAATGCACTAAACCACTGCGCATACTCCTGAGCGTCCACCTCATCGCGTGCCCCTCTAACTCTAGTCCCCTCAGCTCTAAAATCTTCTATCTGAAGAGCCATCCATGTCGCAAAATTTCGGCTAGGAGGGCCGGTCATCCTCTCGCCACTCTATAGCTGTGACAGCCTGCATTTCGGTGCTCCAAAATCTGTGCCATCAGCACGACCCTCTAGGTTGTGCCCTGGAATTCTTTACGATACATTGGTATATACAAGCCAAAACTATAATTAGGGCGCACATATCTACTCTAAACAAGTTCTAATATATAAATAATCATGGTATCGAAAGGCAGTCCTTGTCCCATGCCAATTCATGGGCATAAGAACTCACCCAAACCATTAGTGATAACTGTTCATCCCAGACGTTTTATCAAAAGAAATGGTGTTTAATTACATTCGAATAAAGAGGATTGACATACCAAGCCGTACCTAATACTCTCAACTCACTCTCAAAGTATGCAGTGGGTTTCCTAGAAGAATTCCTCAGGAGGAGGTTCTGACTCTTTTGTGGGCACGTAATCCGAATCCCCTGGATCAGCATCTCCAGAAGTCTCTGCTGCCGCTAGTCCTGGACCTGCGACGTATAGTCTAAGGGGGGTGAGCTACATCCTAGCTCCGTAGGGAAATAAAAAGAACATATAGATTAACCCTCACACATATGTTAGCAGTTTTAAAAGCATAAATTATCGAGTAACACTTATGAAAAACAATTAAAATAACTGGAATAAAAATAATGATTTCGACTGTTACTTTGCATAGTTTTATTTAATCTCTTTACTGGTTTAGTTGTGAATTTGGCCTAATCACTTAAATCTTAACTTAAGTAGTCCCCGAGCAATATAGCATCGAGCCCCGATGGAATACCCGTCATCTTCGTCTAACTAGACAGTTGTTATATGTATTCCCTGGGAATACTGCCCAAGCCCCTTTCTCATAAGTGGCGGGGTCTATTCTTAAATCTACATCCCTGAGATGTGCTATGAATGTATGGATTAGCCGCCGTACTGGTCACGGATATCCTGCCGAGTCAGTCGTGGGTATCCCGCCACGTCTGTGGGGTATTCTAATCAAACCTTAAATAATAAAAATATCGAATGTGCTCTAGATATGGTTATTCACCGTGATTGTGCTAATTATATTACATCAGGCCTTATCACATTACTTCCGTTTCACTGTTAGTTTTCATCTGCATCCCTGGGATGCCCCTGATTCCATCGCACCCTTCAGATGTTTACTTTACAATTTTTCGTCCCCTGGGGACCTCAAGACTATCACGTTTGAAACTCACTCACACACCCTTTTTCATAATGATCATGCAGTACTTGACTATTTAATTGGATTACACTACATATATGAATTGGCGGAATAATGCACATGTTTCAACAATATTCCCTACCTCAACACAATCCGACGCATTCCTTTCTCGCAGAAACTTATGCGCAACAACCCACGTTGAACCTACATTGTATGAGACACAGTTTTACTCAGAAGGTCTTTAGACCCCTTGAAAACACAATTCTCATGAATCATACCCAAAAGAATTTAGAGAGCTGGAAGGAAGTCCTTACGCGAGCGGTTATTTAGCCTCGCGCGAGCGAGCACTTGACCTCACTCGAGCGGTTGTAGATCCTCGCTCGAGCGGTCACTATTCATCGCTCGAGTGAGCATTATTTATCTCTCGAGCGGTCACTATTTATCGCTCGAGTGAGCACTATTTATCTCTCGAGCGATTATTATTCATCGCTCGAGCGAGCACTATTTATCGCTCGAGCGAGCACTATTCATCGCTCGAGCGATTATTATTTGAGATATCTGGGATTTTAAGAGATGCCTCGCTTGAGCGAGCCATTTTTTACCGCTCAAGCGAGCCACGAAACGGTGTATGTTCTCCATTCATTCAGAGATTATCCTCTTCCTCATGAGAGGACTAATAGTGTCTAAGATCATTCGACCTCTAGTTTAAACTCTACTAAAAATATTCGAAAATATTTAAATCATACCTTACTCGACGGTCCCCCTATTGTTTGATCCAACTTCTTTCAATCGTGAGGCCCTTCAAGGTCCTCTATGGAAAGACTAAGAACCTCACCTCTTTTGTAAACCTTCTCCTCTAAACTCTCCTTTTTCTCTCTATTTTTCCTTCTTTCTATCTAGGTTGATTTAGGTTACATAGGAGAGACTCTCCTCCCCACATTCACTTATATAGTGAAAGCTACAAAATTTCACATATACACAGTAAGTTGTATATGTAGTTTTAATTTGGTTTCCTTGTGAGAGACTAATACTTGCATATGAAGTGTGGTATTGTGCATGGCATGTGATGTGTATGGTTTTCAAAAATCTGGGGTTATGACATTCACTCCACCTTAAAAATTTTCGTCCTCGAAAATTGACGACCCACTAGGAAACAAAGAATATTATATCCAACACAAAAGAATTCATTCGTAACAACACACCCGACAAATCGAAATCGGATCATGCAGCATATGGTTCAAAGACCCCAGATCATACCTGCATGGGGAATTTTCTTTAATCTACACAAAATGAGAAACACTCATATCGATCATCTTAATTATTTTAAAACTCTCTTAACGGTTATTTTCACAAGCAGAAAGGCACTCATTCTACTCCAATTTATGCAAACCTGTACCAGGATTCAGTTACTATTATACAATCAAATATACGTACACATTGTACCAATTAGACTCATTAAAATTTAAATTTATGCATATCCACATGAAGTCACTCTTCATACCGCTCCAGGCATTGTCACGATTTTTTTTTTCTAACAAAATTTGTCACCAAAAAAAATTTATAATTATTACATTGAAGATCACAAACACAAAACAACAACCAATAAGAAAGAGGAGGACCTAGTTGTCACTTTGCTCATACTCTTCATCATCCTCCTCATCCTCCTCATCATCGTCGTCGTCGTCGTCCTCATCATCCTCATCCTCGACAACCACCTTGGCGGCAGTGGCACCCACTGTAGTGCTCCTCATAGCAGGGCCCGAGCTAGATGTTCCAAAAATAGCGCCCCTCATGGCATTGACGCACTACTTGTATGACTGCGGTACGCATGGCCCATGTGGTCTATGAGTAGCGCCTCTTGGAACCTCTGATGCAGCCTGATCTCCCACCCCTACTGGAGGATCTCTTGCATCATGTCGGTGTTGGTGGTAGGTAGGGGCTGTGAAGATGAAGTAGAGGGAGCAGTAGGTGTCGCCGGTGTTTGTTGTGTGGCTTGTTGGGAAATTTGGCGATCTCTCTTCTTGTTGATACAAGTTTGGAGGCTCTTTAAATTTCGACTTAAATCTTGGGCGAGGTATGGGATGATGTTGTCGGTGAGCGTGATTTCATTTGTTTTGATTTGAAACCCCTCCTTCCCATGTCGTGATTCGAGGAGTCGGGAAATCAAACGTGCATAGGGTAAACGGTTTATCGATGGGGGAATAGCACCCCTTAGGTTTCTTTTGTGGGCATGCGCCATGCTCTTGATGACCACCATCGGAGCGCTAAACCACCTATTGTGGAAAGCGGAGTGTAGAGCCCGCAAAATAGTCTCGCGGCGCTCTTGGTCATGACCGGTCGGGTGTAGATTCTTCTTAAAAATAATGTCTAGCAACCACATGCGTGGCGGTAATTGCGAGCGGGTGATAGATTGGCCTGATGCAGTGGCGCCGCTGGTAATGTCGGCGATAATGGTAGGGAAACCTACATTCCCCGAAAAAGGTGGTAGAGAAAGGGGGTTTGGTGTGTAGGTGTTGGGGCAATGCATGACGGAGGAGACATCGGCACTGCCGAAAATCAGTTCCTTGCCGTCAATGGTGACGAGGATAGAGTTCTCAGTCGCATTGGTCTTTAGTGTTTGATAAAACAATTTGACGAGCCTCAGATAGTACCGATCTTCAAAAGGGTTCAACAGTGGTCGTAAGCCGTTGTTTGTAAGGAAATCCGAGGTCCATTGGGTGGACGTCGGATCCCCAAAACAGGAGGGATGGATCTCCCATTCGTTTTCAAAAACTTTCGATCTCTACCATTCAGTTAATTGTATTGGGGTAGGAGGTGTGGATGGTGTCTGTGGCGCTTGATTGCGCGAGGATGGCGATCGGATCGCCATCCATTTCCTATGTTGGGTGCTAGGGCTTTGGGATGTCATTTAGATAAAAGAAAAATTTCTAATTGAAAGAAAATAGAAAATAGTGAAGATTTCACCTTTTTGAAAGTTTTGAACGGATCGGATCGTTCGAAACCGACTTGAATCGGATGAAAAAAACTTGGAGGTCGAAGTAAAAGCCCTAACCCTCGCTCGGCTGGCTCTCGCGTGAAGATGAAATACGAAATAGAAGTTCGCTCCTATTTATATTCTGACCTCACTCGAGCGGTTATAATTTCTCTCTCGAGCGGTCAAAATGCCTCGCTCGAGCGGTTATAATTTCTCGCTCGAGCGGTCAAAATGCCTCGCTCGAGCAAGAGAAATTTGTGATTTTATGTGGTTCGCTCGAGCAAACATAAGTGGTCGCTCGAGCGAGACCAGAACATTTTTCTGGTACCCTTTTGCTCGTTTTCGGTTACTAATCTCATTACTAGTTTTATATATATTAAAAGTTCAACAAAAAGTTGGTTCTATCATTGCTTGGAGTCAATATACTAAAATTTTCAATAAAATTTTTTTTTCAATCATTCGAAAAATATATAGACTTCATACTACCCGCAATCACATATTCTCAATTTGAATAGAACTATTCAGTTGGCAATTTTGAACAATTTGGGATATTGTTCTCTAACATCTGCCTCACGTTCCCATGTTGCTTCTTCGACCGGATGGTTCTTCCATCGGACAAGCACTAAGGGAATAACTTTTGTTCGTAACTCTTGTTCCTTTCGATCTAAAATTTCCACCGGCTCTTCAATCATGGTCATATCCTCATGCATTTCAAATGATTGGCCGCTCAGCACGTGATCAGGGTCATTGAGATATTTCTTGAGCATCGACACGTGGAACACGTTGTGCACTTGATCAAACAACGGTGGTAATCCAATGTGGTAAGCAACTTCCCCTACTCGGCCTAGAACCTGAAATGGTTCGAGATAGCGGGGACTTAGCTTCCCTCTCTTTCCAAATCTCATCACCCCCTTCATCGGTGATACTTTCACGAACACATGTTCACCCACCTTAAAGTCTACACTCGTCCGCTTGATATCGGCGTAGCTTTTCTGTCTGCTCTGAGCTGCTTTGAGTTTTGCCCTTATCATACGAAGATAGGTGGCATTATCTTCGAGTATTTTGGGTCCCAAAACAAATTTCTCCTCGGTTTCTTCCTAATTGATGGGCGATCTACATCGTTGTCCATAAAGAGCCTCGTATGGTGCCATCCCAATGCTCGTCTAAAAACTATTGTTGTATGAAAACTCAATCAATGGTAGGTGCTGATCCCACGATCCTTGTAATTCCAGCATACATGCCCTAAGCATGTTTTCAATGATTTGATTGACCCTCTCAGTCTGTCCGTCGGTTTGTGGATGAAACGCCGTACTGAAATCTAGTCTCATTCCCATTCCTTCTTGAAATTTCTTTCAAAACTTTGATGTATATAATGGGTCTCGGTCTGAAACAATACTACTCGGAATCCCATGAAAACGGATAATCTCCTTCATATACAGCTCTGCCAGTTTTCCCGCCGTGTACATTGTGTTGTAAGGCAAGAAGTGCGCTAACTTGGTCAATCGATCGACTACCACCCAAATGGCATTGTACCTCTTTGCAATTCGCGGTAGACCGACGATGAAGTCCATCAAGATCAATTCCCACTTCCATTCCGGTATGGGTAGAGGTTGCAATAGGCCTCCAGGGTGTCTGTAATTGATCTTCACTTGTTGACACGTCAAACATCGTGACACGTACTCTGCCATATCTTGTTTCAAGCCTCTCCACCAGTAATTCTTTTTCAAATCTTGATACATCTTTGTGCTTCCCGGGTGGATAGCATAACTTGACTTGTGAGATTCATTAAGAATTGTTCGTCGCAGATCGACATTGTCTGGAATGCAAAGACGGCCCTTGAACACTAAGGAACCATCCTCCTTGATTGAAAACTCAGATGTAATACCTTCAGTTACATCTTGACGTATCTTGGTTAGTATTGGGTCTTTCACCTGTAGTTCTCGTATGTGTTCGAATATCACCGGTTTCACTGATATGTTGGCTAAGAAGGCTCTTGTAGCTTGTGGCTGGATGTCTGCACCACATAATGCTAGATCTTCCAATAACTTCCATCGGTGTATACCCAGAATTAGACTAGCCAAATGAGCTGAACTCTTCCGACTCAAGGCATCGGCCACTACGTTAGCTTTGCCTGGATGGTACTGTATGGAACAGTCGTAGTCCTTGAGGAATTCCATCCATCTGCGCTGCCTCATATTTAGTTCCTTCTGTGTAAACAGATATCTAAGGCTCTTATGGTCAGTGAAGATTTCAAACGTTTCTCCGTATAAATAATGTCGCCATATCTTCAATGTGAATATGACCGATGCTAGTTCCAGATCATGTGTTGGGTAGTTATTCTCGTGCTCTTTCAACTGTCTTGACCCGTAAGCTATTACCTTTTTATATTTATTTAGTACACAACCCAACCCGTTATACGAAGCATCACTGTAGACCGCGAATCCTCCACTGCCAGATGGAATGGCTAACACTGGAGCTGAGGTGAGTCTCTTCTTGAGTTCTTGAAAACTCTTCTCGCACGCCTCACTCCACTCAATTCTCGAATCCTTTCTTGTAAGCCTCGTAAGTGGTCCTGATATTTTTGAAAACCCCTCAACGAAACGTCGATAATAACCTGCCAGTCCAAGGAAACTTCGGACGTCTGTCATGGTCTTTGGTTGCTCCAAGTTCACTACTGCCTCAATCTTAGCAGGATCTACTGTGACACCATGCTTTGAGATGACATGTCCCAAAAAGCTAACCTCTTCTAGCCAGAACTCACATTTACTGAGCTTGGTGTATAATTGGTGTTCACGCAAGGTTTGTAGAGCGACTCGTAAGTGTTCTTCATGCTCCGTCTTCGATTTTGAGTAAATCAAGATGTCGTCAACAAACACGACAACGCAGGAGTCTAGGTGTGGTTTAAACACTCGATTCATTAAGTCCATAAATGACACCAGTGCATTCGTCAATCTGAATGGCATCACCAAAAATTCATAGTGTCCATACCGTGTTCTAAATGCCATTTTCTGAATGTCCTTAGCCTTGACTCTTAACTGATGGTATCCAGATCTCAGATCGATCTTGAAAAAATATTTCGCTCCTTGCAACTGATCGAACAAGTCATCTATTCTTGGCAACGGATATCGATTCTTCACAGTGAGTTTGTTCAATTGACGGTAGTCAATGCACAACCACATCGACCCATCTTTCTTTTTCACAAATAAAACTGGTGCTCCCCATGGAGACAAGCTTGGTCTTATGAATCCTTTATCCATGAGCTCTTGCAACTGTTCTTTCAATTCTTTCAACCTTGCAGGAGCCATCCTGTAAGGTGCCTTTGAAACAGGCTTCGTTCCTGGTGCTAAGTCGATAGCGAATTCCACTTCTCTTTATGGGGGTAATCCTAGCAATTCTTCTGGAAATACGTCTACGAATTCTCGCACTACAGCTATCTTGGAGATAACATTCTTTTCTTCTTTATCTTCCTTCAGAAACGCCAAATAACCGTTACACCCCTTTCTGATTAAACGTTCTGCTCTGACTGTAGAGATGAGTGGCACCTGTGTCGATCTCTCTCCTCGAAATCGAAACGATCTCCTCGTGTTAGGTCGGAAAATAACCACCTTGTTCTTGCAATCCACTGTTGCGCAATGATGGGACAGCCAATCTATGCCAAGGATCACGTCGAATCCTTGCATGTCCAATAATATAAATTGTGTGTCTAGTTCGTAGACAATGTGATCTCGAACGCTTACAACTACAGATTTGCAGACTAACTCTGTGTCCACTAATTCTCCCGTTGGGATAGATACTGACAACACAAAGTTCAGTGTCTCCGAAACCATCTTCATCTTCTTTGCAAATCTAGGGGTGATGAAGGAGTGGGTAGACCCTGTGTCTATCAGCACTCGTGCGTCATGTGCTACGTAGCACCCTTTTTCATAAACTTGTAACGTACTTATAACACATACATATTCGTACATAGCATATTCTTTATTTAGAAATTTCTAACGCATCAACACGGTTATATACACTTGTCCTAATGAATGCACATTCTTTATCAAAAATGGTATTAAACTGAAGTTCTTTATTTAAAAGAAATCTCACATTGGATGATGTCATGTACACTCCCTGCTTCCTGGGCGGTAACTGCGTAGGCTCTCCCTTGAACAATTGGCTTCTGTGATTGAATAGGTCGTGGCATGGAAACTGGGGCCGTCTTTTCCTTAATTGCCTCAGGGCAATATCTAATCACGTGGCCTATCTTGCCACATTTAAAACAACCTTGCATTCCTTGCCTGCAATCGGTCGTTTTGTGGGACTTGCCACACTTGGCACAAGTCTCCCTTGGTGTTGAAGTAGCAGCTCTTGAAAACCCTTGTGTAGCTGTAGCTCTATTAGAAATAGCAGGGCCCTCATACCTCATTGATCTCCCTGATGCCAGCAATGGAAAACCTCGATGGGTGGTTTGTTGTGCGGCTCTCCCATACCCTGTCTAGAACGGTTGCCTCTGATTCGGTGCTACAAACCTTGGCTTCTTATTTACTAATTCCTAACTCCCCGTCCTGCTTGGATCTACGCTTCCTCTTCCCTGTTGTTCCCTCTGACGATATCGAGTATTGTTTTCTTCTTCGACTACTAATGCCTTACTCATTACCTCTCCGTAGGTCCTCAGCTGAAAGGGAACAACCCCTCCTCGGATGTTCGACCTTAAACCCTGTTGGAACCTCTTCCCTTTCATCACATCCGAAATTACATAGTCTGGGGCGAAGCGAGCCAGTCTCATAAATTCTACTCCATACTCTCTCACGGTCATCCTTCCTTGCATTAGTTGTAAAAATTGGGTCTCCATCTGATTTCTCACAACCTCTGAAAAATATTGCTTATTGAACTCTTCTACGAATTCATCCCAAGTCTAGGGCATATCTAGAGTTTCTTGTGTTCTAGTTCGCGATACGGATTTCCTCCAAGGTCCAGCTTCTCCATCTAGCATATATGCTGCCCAACGGACGCTCTCGTCCTCTGTGCATGTCAGTACGCTAAACACCTTCTCCATTTCACCCAGCCAATTTTCGGCTGCCATTGTGTCTACCTGTCCTGAAAAATTAGGAGGTCTCATCCTTCTGAATTCGGTAAATGCTGAGGCCACTGGTGGTGTAGGTCCCACTGGAGGTGTGGGTGTCCGTTGTGGTTCTGGGGTTGCATGTGCTGCCAAGGATGCTGCTTGTTGTGCCATGGCAGTTGCCATTGTCTCCATTGTGTGCATCATCCTCTGACATTCTTCTCTTTCTTCATTTCTCTCCCTCACTCTATCTTGTTCCCTCTGATTTCAATCCTGACGATCTCGATCCTGATCTTCTGCTTGATTTTGGTTTTCTCCTTGGCCACTGCCCTCGGGAATCTCCCTGTTTCCTAATGGTACCCTGTTTGTAGGCGAGACGAAACTATCTCTACTGTGTAAATTCCTATCATGACCACCCCTGGGTCGGCCTCTTCCTCTAGGAAATATAACGGTCTGCATGAGAAACCACGGTTTCGTTAGTAGAAATCCCTATGTTCTAACAAGATGGTTGCCAGAATTAAAAAGAAAGGGCTTTGATACCAACTGTGACAGCCCGAATTTTAGAGCCTCGAAATCCGTGCCATCAGCACGACCCTTTAGGCCGTGCCCTGAAATTCTTTACGATACATTGGTATATACAAGCCAAAACTATAATTAGGGCGCACGTATCTACTCTAAACAAGTTCTCAAATATAAATAATCATGGTATCGAAAGGCAGTCCTTGTCCCATGTCAATTCATGGGCATAAGAACGTACCCAAACCATAGGTGATAACTGTTCATCCCAGATGTTTTATCAAAAGAAACGGTGTTTTAATTACATTCGAATAAAGAGGCTTGACATACCAAGCCGTACCTAATACTCTCAACTCACTCTCAAAGTATGCAGTGGGTTTCCTAGAAGAATTCCTCAGGAGGAGGTTCTAACTCTTCTGTGGGCACGTAATCCGAATCCCCTGGATCAGCGTCTCTAGAAGTCTCTGCTGCCGCTAGTCCTGGACCTGCGACATATACTCTAAGGGGGGTGAGCTACATCCTAGCTCCATAGGGAAATAAAAAGAACATATAGATTAACCCTTACACATATGTCAGCAGTTTTAAAAGCATAAATTATCGAGTAACACTTATGGAAAACAATTGAAATAACTGGAATAAAAATAATGATTTCGACTGTTACTTTGCATGGTTTTGTTTAATCTCCTTACTGGTTTAGTTGTGAATTTGGCCTAATCACTTAAATCTTAACTTAAGTAGTCCCCGAGCAATATAGCATCGAACCCCGATGGAATACCAGCCATCGTCGTCTAACTAGACAGTTGTTATATGTATTCCACGAATCGCCAAGCCCCTTTCTCATAGTTGGCGGGGTCTATTCTTAAATCTACATCCCTAGGATGTGCTATGAATGTACGGATTGGCCGCCGTACCGGTCACGGATATCCTGCCGAGTCAGTCGTGGGTATCCCGCCGCATTGGTGGGGTATTCTAATCAAACCTTAAATAATAAAAATATCGAATGTGCTCTACATATAGTTATTCACCGTGATTGTGCTAATTATATTACATCAGGCCTTATCACATTACTTTCGTTTCACTGTTAGTTTTCATCTGCATCCCTGGGATGCCCTTGATTCCATCGCACCCTTCAGATGTTTACTTTACAATTTTTCGTCCCCTGGGGACCTCAAGACTATCACATTTGAAACTCACTCACACACCCTTTTTCATAATGATCATGCAGTACTTGACTATTTAATTGGATTACACTACATATATGAATTGACGGAATAATGCACATGTTTCAAGAATATTCCCTACCTCAACACAATCCGACGCGTTCCTTTCTCGTAGAAACTTATGCGCAACAACCCACGTTGAACCTACATTGTATGAGACACAGTTTTACTCAGAAGGTCCTTAGACCCCTTGAAAACACAGTTCTCATGAATACCCAAAAGAATTTAGAGAGCTGGAAGGAAGTTCTTGTGCGAGCGGTTATTTAGCCTCGCGCGAGCGAGCACTTGACCTCGCTCGAGCAGTTGTAGATCCTCGCTCGAGCGGTCACTATTCATTGCTCGAGCGAGCACTATTTATCGCTCGAGTGAGCACTATTTATCGCTCGAGAGAGCACTATTCATCACTCGAGCGGTTATTATTTGAGATATCTGAGATTTTAAGAGATGCCTCGCTCGAGCGAGCCATTTTTTACCTCTCGAGCGAGCCACGAAACGGTGTATGTTCTCCATTCATTCGGAGATTATCCTCTTCCTCATGAGAGGATTAATAGTATCTAAGATCATTCGATCCCTAGTTTAAACTCTACTAAAAATATTCGAAAACATTTAAATCATACCTTACTTGACGGTCCCCCTATTGTTTGATCCAACTTCTTTCAATCGTGAGGCCCTTCAAGGTCCTCTATGGAAAGACTAAGAACCTCACCTCTTTTGTAAACCTTCTCCTCTAAACTCTCTCCTTTTTCTCTCTATTTTTCCTTCTTTCTATCTAGGTTGATTTAGTTTATGTAGGAGAGACTCTCCTCCCCACTTTCACTTATATAGTGAAAGCTACAAAATTTCACATATACACAGTCAGTGTGTATATGTAGTTTTAATTTGGTTTCCTTGTGAGACACTAATACTTGCGTATGAAGTGTGGTATTGTGCATGGTATGTGATGTGTATGGTTTTCAAAAATCTAGGGTTATGACAGTAGCGAATCTCTGGAGGGACTCCCTAAGTGAGCCCCAGCTGCCATACCACGCAAGAAGTGTGGATCCGCTCCACCCTCTCAAAATAATGGACCCATATGTCCACATCAAAAAAAGGCCGGCCAGACTAAATCACTGGCACACCGGCATCCTCCTCATCCTCATATGGCTTCCAGATCACCTATAGCCAAACAAACGAGCCGACCTCTCAATAAAGACTTAAATCCTAAAACACCAAAATAATAAGAAAGCATACGTGTGACAATCTATTCCTGCCTTGCATGCATATCCTCGAAGAGGCCTCGCGTGGTCTGAAGATCTGAAGGCCAACGACTACCCCTCAACACCTCCCTCCACACGTGCATCCGCGGGAACATAAAATTCACCTTCAACGAAACCCCCGGACAAAGGAAAGTGAAATGATCATACGCCAAAAACTGAAAGGAAAAGTAACAACAACAACAATGACACACGAGGAGAAACGTTTACCATTAAACGATAAAAAATTAACTAAACTAAAGACATCATGATGCCAATTAATTAAAACTCACTTGGATGAACAGAAGGAAACCCTTGATCAATGCGACACCCTATCCCCGATGGTAAAGCTGCTCATAAAGATGCGCCAACGCGGCTGCACCCCAGGAATAGGTAGGGACTCGATCCAGATCTCCAAGTACCATAAAAAATAACTCAGTGACGCATCCCCGAGTCAAAGAAGAGAAACGTACGACATCAAGGAAATGCATAAAAAATGCTCGGAGCACCCTATCCGCAGCTACCTCCGGCTCCACCACAAGATCCTGACCCACCACTACTGCACAACGCGCCTCATAGGTCGCCTTCGCCTCCGAGTGGCGCCTCGAGGGGAGGAAGCCACTCGCAAACATATCGAAAAACCAAGTGACTCGAACTATGCCTAGCCCCTAGCCGCTTGACCTATACGGCACACCCAAGATCTCCTCACACACCTCTAAATAATGCCCTGCCATCCACCCCGGGATCGGCTCACCATCAAAATGAAGACCGGTGATGCGGACCCAGTCCTCTAGAGTCGGTAACATCATCCCAACTAGAAAGAAAAGCGCTTGATGCTCCTCCCTCCACCTCTCAAAGATCGCTGTGATAAGGCCACGACTCTAACTCCAGGATTGGTCCAAAATCGAAAGACACTAACCGCGCCTGCTGAAACTCCGACAAGGCACGATACCAAGCATGAGACTCGCCCAATGCCAAGCTGATAGCCAACTGAGGGGGCTCTTATTGAATAAAACACGAACAATAACAGTAAAACTAACACATACTTACGACGAAAGGCAAAAGAATTAAAAAAAATAAACTAAAAGCGAGTCAAATATGTCCCAGACACAATGACAATTTACAACAAACACGCAAAACATGATGAACAACTGAGTAGAAACATAACCTACCCCTAGATGCAATCATGATGCATGAGTAAACACACAATCAATCATTAATGCAAGTTTGACATAAATTAGAGGGGGTTCCAAATCCTAATAAGTCTATGTCATAACCTAAGTCACTAAGAAAATGGAAGAACTCTTGCTCATGAGTGCTTACCCGACCTCGAGCAAAGAAATCCTTCAGCGGGAAGTGCCTGTGATCCGGATGCTTCGCAGTCGCACCCTGGTGCTCCGTAGCTGCACCCTCAGCTCCCTCACACGCGGGTATCTCACCCTCGACTCTCTCACCCTCACCCTCAACAACCCCCTGCTCAATCTCGAGTGCCTCCTCCCTGACCACCGACTAGTCAAACTCCGATACCTCCTCTCCAACTACTTCCCCAATATCCGCCTCCTCGACAACGTCGGTTCGGGCCTCGGACGTCTCACCTATCTCTGCCCTTAACATCCTCTCCAACTCAGAAATAGTAAGAGCAGGTCTACCACCACCCTCAAACTTCATCCTAGAATGAAGAGTTCGAGAAACTAAAGAGAATGGAAGAAACGGCGTCTGAAACAGACGACCGAATCACAAGATATCACGAAAACACGAAAATCAGAGCGTACAGAAACAAGAAAACCAGAGAATTAGAGACTAAAATGGATCGCGTGAATAAAATGAGAAACTTTAAGCTATTTATATGATACCCCAAAATTGCGCGCCTAAATCCAGGCGCTTAAACCAATCACGCGCCACATTGGTAGCGCATAATTCGGATTACATGACCTATCTAGAGCATGCAATCTAATCGTCACCTGCCCAAACTAACCCGACCATTTTGTTACGCGTCGCCTTCCAGGCGCATAATCACATCAAGCACACGCGAATGCCAACAGTCACTTCCACAGTAACCACCACCGCCCTAATCAAGCGCTGCTCACCCTGCATTTAATTCGATTAAATGACCGAATATTAACGCTTAATAACCTTTTGATGCCTTGGAATACGCTCTTTAAGTCTGGCGCATAATTCATTTAAATGCCTATAATGAAGCGTGCAATTTCTTGGAAAATAAAAAATATATGTATACAAAATAGTACTTTCATAGACCTAAAACTAGTAGATTCCTGACACTGATTACCAGTCCAAACCGTCCCCTTGTCAAGATTGATCCAAGGACACCCCTAACTTAGAAAATGTACGCCCTAAAAAAAAAGAAGAATGAAAAAAAATGACCTGACACCGTTCACACACCCCAACCAAAGCAAAAACAAAAAAAAAGGAGACTTGCCCCAAACTAAGACTAAAGCTAAAATTTTGCCTCAACTAACGCCGATCTAAAACTAAAAAAAAAGAGAATGCCCCATACCACACACAACCCCAATTGATGTTAAATTAAACAACCAAAAAATGTTCCCTTTTCATTTTTATATATACATTAAGATAAAAAAAAATGTCCTCATCATTTATACACTCCGATTAACCCCAGTCTAAATTAAAAAAGAAAAAAAATACTCCTAACATGCCTCGATCCAAAATAAATAAATTAAACAAATAAATCTCACAATCCAAATAAAATCAAATAAGCCGCAAAATAAACTAAACCGGAATTTACAAAAGAATTTAAAATCATAATCTTCATAAATAATTAAATAATTACAAAACACATCGAGGGCATACCCTCTGAATATACAACTTAAAACAAGAAACTTAAAATCCCTGAATCCGGATTCATTCGAGAAACTAGAAATCTTGAAGAAACCCGGATAAAGGAGGCGCCCTGAATGAACTCTAGCCGTAATAACCTCTTCCTCTTGCCCCGAGCTGGCAGAAAAGAAAGAGTGGCTCACGAAAAACCACCCAGGACCTGCAGGATCCACCCTTAGGAGCCCGCCTTGGAAACACTAAAAAGGAGGAGCAATTAATGCTAAATCTGCAGGACCTACCGAGGAAAAATAGGCATCGGTCACGAGAATTCTGACCCTGCCTTTTCCTTGACTTTCCTTTCTACCACCTTTTTCTCCTCCATCTCTTCCCTTAGCATGACAGTAATTCAACTGCTACCTTGCATTCCCAATCCCGTTCATTCTCAAAAGCCCATACAATAAACACAATTCTTTGGGTCCAACACCGGGGATACAAAAGAGAACGGAAGAAAAGATATTAATTAATTAATTAAAAAATGCCCTAAAAAAGAATGCCTTAAAACTTTCAATCCTAAACTTAAAAAAAAAAGAAACAAGAGCCCAAAACTTCTGGCTCACACATTTATAAACTACATCCCTAAACCATAGAATAACTAGTGTTGCATCTTTAAACCCTTATAATCTAATCTAATCTAATCCAAACACATATCCTCCTGAAAGATTACCATCCATGGTAAGCATACATGAACCAATGATTACACAACCCTTGACCCCCTAAGAGACACAGATCCTAAGCAAATGGATAAACCAATAGAATTTAGACATTTAACACCCATCTAGAACCTTTGAAAACTCACACTTTTTCAACCTCATGTTGAATTAAACAAAAGGCAAAACTCAAGTTAAAAATCAAACCTTAAACCAATAAAAAGTTTAAAATAAATAATAATAAAAAACAACACAATTCTCTAAGATGAGACCCTGACCGGTTTTTTAAAAAAAATGCTGCCAATCAATCAAATAAAACCAAATAAATTCTCTAAACCAGGCTCAATAAGACGAATTAACATTGGGATGAGCCCTGAATGAATCAGTCCTAAAAATTCTAAGCTAAACCAAAACTAAGTTAAACAAATCGAATAAATCCAACTAATCCATTAATAAATTTAAACGAACAAACAAACGCAATAAGAACAAAAAAAATGGCCCTTCATTTATAATTTAAAATTTTACAAGTGTCACCGGAGGCATACCTCCTGAATTTACAACCCAAAATGAAAACCTAAAACTTTAACTTACAACCCAACATGAAGACTGGGTTCAAAACTGAGACAAAGCGAGGAGCATATTTCGCTCGGAGCATCCAATCAGAGGCTTCAGGGAGAATTGGTTGGGAAACACATCCCGCCACTTATGACCCCTTCTCTTCCGCTATCTTCCCCTCCTCCACCATCGTTGCTTCAATGCTGCCTTCACTGCTCCTTAAAAAGGATCGATGTGAAGACAGTCCCACTCATTCCCAATACCGCCCACTCCCAGAATAACGCCATCCATGAGCATTACCTTGAGACGGAGAACCCGCAAAATTACAAATATAGGAAGAAACAACATCCCAATCGGACGGTTAGATCGCTCGATATCACTCAAACATGAACTTCAGAATACGAGATATTCAGAAAAGGTTAAAACTCGAGACTAAACCAGAATGAAAAACAAATGAAAGTTCTTTCGCTTATATAGAGTACGAACTCAATCACCCGCACGAACATGTGCGCTTAATTAGATCACGTGCCACTAACGTGGCGCACAATCTGAAATGCGCACTCTGACCCGAGCGTGCAATTAAACCATCGACTGTGCCATCCACGCGATGCTTCGATCGCGCGTAGTCTATAGACCGCACAAACCAATTAAATGACCTAGTTTAAACGCATAATACGAAAGGTCACCTGTACACTGACTGTATGCTGACTAGGTGACACTTCAATCACGCATAAGGATTATAGCGCATAATCCAATTGCACACACACATACTCGCGCGTAAATGACCCCTCATGTATGAGATCGCACACCTGAAAACAGGCGCACAATCGTATTGAGCGACCGAAATCAGGTGTGTAATACCTAACTTTGGACAAAATCTACACCCTTACTCCTTTGTATCCCATCTTGGTCAAGACCCTTTTGTCCCATCGCGGACAAGATTCTTTTATCACGTCGCGGTCATACCCTTTTGTCCCATCGTGTGGCCTCACAGGCTATCCCAACAAAAAAAAGACATACTCACTCATCCTATAGTGTTAATCATCCTTTAGTCTCATCGCAGCAAGATAACGTGCACACATGCAATACCACCTCAGTACCCAGTACCATAAGAATAAATTAACCATACCCTCATGACCCATTGCGAAGAGCCGAAAACAAAGCACCCAAAGATGAAGTCAATCACAACGCAGCCACAACGCGATTTCTTTTGTAACCCAAGATCCACCAAAGAAAGACAACAACGTTCCATCGTGCAAATAACATCTTACCAATGTCCCATCGCTAACTATGTCCAACCGACGTCCCATCACAAACCTCAGTACCTGAAAACAAAAGAAGGCTCAGACAACGCATGCCACATTGTATGACAAAGAGAGGAAAAACTCGGTCATGTCCCATCGCTAAGGCAATGCACTCTCTCTATCCCTTTCTCGAATTAATCCCCAGGTCCCATTGCGACATCATTTATCCGAAGACATTGTATCACAACTGCCAAGTCCTGCCACAGCAGACCTGAAGAGGAGAAATCTCTAAATTTCCATCGCGACATCACATCCGGAGCACTGCACCACAATAATAGCCACAAAGTCCCATCACGGCACTACAACACCATCACGAACTGTACAAGTTGCATGCAACCCAGGTAAGTATCACCACAAGTAAGTACTACCCACTTTTTTTCTTAATTACTTGATATTGCCTATAAATATAGTTAGCTATGATTAAATCAAATGTTTTCAAAACTCGTCTCTCTTGACTCGCGAGTCACTGTAGTCCTCCCATAAGAGACAATCATCAGTGTTCGTCGAGAAGATTAGATATAGTATCCGACATGCCAAGTGTTGTCTTAATAACCACAATAACGGTTGGGTCCACAAATCCAGTATCAGTGGATCTACTCAGCGACATCTCAGAAACTACGTTTTCTGCCATTTTACCACCGAATTGATCTTAAGTTAAAACCCCTAAAATTTCAAAATATCAAAACCTCTTTATTTAAAAGAAAAAACCTTTATTTCACAAAGCAAAATCTCTTACTTCAAAAGAAAGAAAAAAATAATAAAAATAAACTACCAAAAAAAAAAGAGAAATAAAAAAAACAATAAAGCAACAAAATGAATAGACCCCGACTCACCTTTTCCTAAATACCAAAAAAAGAAAATACCAAGAAACCAAATTTTTTTTTGATTAAGTGTCCCATCACCTGCACATAAATCCTGGCCTTTAACTCTTAGGACCGCTTGAACCTGAATCAAGCGCATGTACCACTGCATAGAATTGGATCAAGTGCATACTCCACTGCGCAAATCATTGGTTTAGACACATTAGGACTTAGACTGCCCAACCTAGACTACCCAATCTATAGACCAACCTATGAACTTGCAATCAAGCGCATATCCCACTGTGCGGAATTGGATTGAGCGCATATGCCACTACACAGAATCATTAATTCAGACACATTAGAAGTAAAATTCCCAATTTACCGACCTCTGATCTCCAAATGAACCAAGCGCACATGCCACTGCGCAGAATTCAATTGAGCATACCTCATAACAAAAAACACACCTCAATTACTAGCCCAAATCAACCATTCCCCTGGGAAGCCAAACATTGAGTATATTTAATCTAAGAACTAACAAATGCCTATTGGAAAAGGAATGCCTGACGCGCATTGGTGTGAGCAATGATGCACCCAGTCTGACATGACTTGCAAAAGCTTTCGATATTACATAATATTTATCTCTTCTTTTATTATCGGTCCCTGGACCTTGTTTTGGATATTTGATTGATGCCTTAGTACCTCGATTATATTAAATCTCTCTGTTAGCTAGCACCATACGACGGGATGCGCCATGCACCCAAAAACCTAGAATGTGCCCTTCGCCAGCTACCATTTGTCCCTCAAAAGCTCTATTTTAGCTTGCACTGATAGATAAGAAAGCTAAGCATGTCATGTCAGCATCACCAATTCACATTTATGAATTCCCGAGAGAAACGAGAAGACACCTCGAATGAGGGGTGCCTACTTCTTTGACGTGTTCTTACTTTGCAAGAGCGCGCCAAAGAGTGGCATCTGTAGACACCCCCATTGTGCCTTCTCAGAATATAATTTTTATTCGGTCAACCTTTGATCCTTTTTAACCCTGATATGGGAACCATGCACTGAAACAATAGTACAAGGCTGAACACAGGCTGAAATAATAGTTCTGTGGCTTAGATATCGACATGGGGAGATTATATACTGAAATAATAGTATATAGTTGGAATGCAGACTGAAACAATAGTCTTGCATTTCATTCAAGAGACTAGAGACGGACAACCACGAATTAAGCGCCTGAAACCTAGCACGTAATTCGATTGCACACCACACCACAAACGCGCAATCAGTCCCCCTTTCAGACCAAACTTCCCTTCTCAAACCTATTCAAGACTCGATTACGTGCCTGAAATTAGATGCGCGATTGGATTGAGTGCTACAAAACCAGCGTGCAATTGGCCTACGCCCGACCTAGTCTCACTACCCTTAACCCTTAAGTTTCCTTCATTAAGCACTTCTGAAGAACCGCTTAATCAGATTGCACACCTCCCATCATGAGCGCAATTAGCCCTAATTTTGCTAGGACTGGGAAACTCACTGAGCAAGTCAGCCGGTCACTTGCTCAGTCGGTGATTGACTCAAAGAGATTAAGCGCCAGGAAACTGACGCGTAATTTAATTAAACACTCGAAACATGGCGCGTAATTGAAGAAAAACCTATAAAAGATTTTTTTCTTAATTCGCCCGAAGAGGCTGATAATTTTTCAAGAGAGAACAGATTTTTTTTGGGATTCTGAAACCAGAGAACTCCGAGGACAAACCCATAGAGCAACCTAGTCATGATTTCGAGATTCAAGTCTCGAATCTTCGAGATTTCTCTTCGCAGCCCCGACCCTTAAGTAATAATTTATTCTTTTAATTCGTAACCATAGCTTCTAATCTCTAGATCTAGGAATTCTATTATTTTTTTTTATGTTCAGGCCGTAGCACCCTTTTCGGATCGAAATTCTATATATCTGGTTCTAGTTCTCTATTTTTAGAACCAGTCCTTAATCTATCGGTCCGATATATCAGTTCTAGACTTTAACTCAGTTATAAAATCTCGATCTATAGTTCTATCATTAATTTTTGGTTCTAATCTTTCAATTTAGAACCAGTCCTTAATCATACAGCCTGATTTCCTGATTTCGGACCCGAATTCAGTCCTCAAAATTTAAATCATAGCTTTAATTCCCTTATTTTTAATACTTAAAAAAATTCTCAAATATTAATTCTAGTTTTATAATTCTATTTTATAATTTAATTCATAATTATTATTCTGAAATCAACTTTGAAAAGCCTAAAATACTATGTTACGGTCTAAAAATCAATTTGTCTTTAATTTCAGCCACCCGATTTGCCCAAGGGAGCTTACGGAGGGTATTCGGGAACGAGGCCAATCATACTTAGCATAGCGGGCCCAAACCCCTTTTTTTTAGGAATTTTAGAATTAAGTAATTGCTTTAGTTTTATACTTTTAGCATGATTAATTAGTAGGTTTATTTTATTTCAGGATGCTTAATTAATTGTCTTAAATCTTAGTATGACTGATTAATCACTTTAGATCTGAATTTAATTGATCAATTCCTTGCTTCAATTATAATTTAATGGAATTAATTTTGTCACTTCAACTAGATTTTTTTTAGCATAGATTTTTCATTTCTTTAATTAGAGATTTTTTATAAAATTTATTTATTTATTTTAATCAAATTCGGTAAAAATTAGTTTATTCATCTTAATTAGATTTTATTAGCATTAATTTTTTTGCTTAAATTAGAGTTTCGGTAAAATTAGTCATTTTATTTCAATTAGAATTCTAATAGGACTGTTATAATTATTGCGATTAGAATTTCAATAGAATTATTATACCTTATTCAATCATAATTCTAGTACACCTGATATGCCTGAACAAATTAAAGTCTCATCAGAAGTATTATACATGCACTCCTTGTACCAATAGGAGACTGAAACTAATTAGACTTCTAGTAGTCTTGGGAAACTAATATTAATTAGACTTCTAATAGAATTGAGAAATCAACATTAACTAGACTCTTAACCGGATTGAAATAAACTTATACAACTAAATTCATAACAAAATCTTCGTTCAATTTACGTATTGCTAATAGTGGGATAGAAGCTGTAGAGGGTTTTTGGCGAAAAATTTACTCATACATGATGTCTAATGTCCCTCGATTCTGTATTATGTGTATAAAAGCGACCCACACCTACTCTTAAGCGTGACCATTGACGTGTTGAAGCGTCGATAAATATCTACAGCTAGCGATCGCAATAAACTAGGAATCCTCCTAAAAAACCCCTATTAGTTTTTTTTACTTTAATTATTCCAAATGCCGTATCGCTAGAGTCCATTAGGGAAATTGGAAAGCCAGATTCAAAGGGGCGAGAGGAACCTAGAAAAAGCGCACCAGGACGCGTGACGAGGCGGGCAGGAGTATGTGCGGTAGTTTAGTGCGTTGGGTGGCGGGTGCCTCTTCACACGTCCCTTCCATGGGAGTGGCTCTTTCGAGATCGGTGGGCCAAAGTCGGCATTGACCTTGAGGGAGGGTTGGCTGCATTGGAGCAGGGCCACCTCACCGCGAGCGTACGGGGGGCATTAGACACTCTCCATAGGGAGATGGAGCGAATGGGGTGTGCTCCTCGTTTGGATGAGGAGATGCTACACTCTTTAGCCTCCTCGGTTGCTAACGCTAGGGCGGTGGAGGATGAGTTGGGGGCTTGGCTAGCGGAGATTCGACGGCTCCTGGTGAGTTAATTTTTTTTATGTGGACTTGATCTTCTAGTCGTTCTGACATGGTTGTGGGGTCTTATTTTAGTTTATTTTATTTTGGTGAGTCTGCGAGGGAGGGTGAGGTCGCTCGTCAAGAGGAGATGCTTGAGTTGTTATGCAGTCAACAACAGGCCGGCCGAGAGGTGGAGGCTAACTTACGATATGAGATTGACCGATTGGTATGTGTCTTTACAAATAAGGTTTTGTTAATTGTTAGAATTGAGAGCTTGCCAACTGATGTGCTTATTTTTATTCGTAGAGAGCCGAGCTTGCTGCTGGAGGTTCCATTCTGGCATTTGATCTATTTTTAGTCACTTCGTCCAGTCGGGAGGATCCAGCGATGGCTCAGCTTCGGGCCGAGCTAGATCATTTGGTAAATTTTATTCAATCTTTTATCTTGTTTGTGTCATTACATTAGTTTGTTGGGTGTCATTGTTTCGCTTTCTTAGTAGCTTACTAATTTCATACTGTATTTCAGAGTCGGGTTGCCGAGGATCTTTAGGTGAGGGAGGCGACTGTTGCCTCTCTACGCCCGGAGAATCAGGAATAGTTTTCTTTTTTGATGTGGCATAATTTTGTTTAGGTTATTTCATCTTTATTTTATTCTGACATATTTTGTGTTGGTTTGTTTGGTTCTTTGTGCAGACTATTTCGGACTTTGCTCCTGAGGCTCTCCCTCAGGAGTCTGTTCCTATTCCTACTCTTGTATGTCTTAGTTATTGTGTTCATAGTTTATTTATCATTATAGAAATTTTCTGATGTATTTGATTATTCTTGTTGTAGCCGCCTACGTTCGCTGTTCCTTCCGTGCCTCCTACTAATCCAGTGACTGCGGAGACAGTTGGGTGACTCCTGGAGGAGAGGCTGGCCCTGGTATGGTTCTCTTCTTTTCAAAGTTTTTTTTTTTATTTTGTTCATGTATATATTAGTTTTCCTTTGACTTGGCATGGTTATGCAGGTTCGTTAGCTTGAGGAGACACGTCTAGAGGCGGCGAGGGCGCGCGCCACTCCCGAGGCGAGACGAATTCTTGGGGAGACATCGAGTCATGAGGACCTGGTTATTGAGATGATGGCTGCACAGAGGACTCATACTGAGGCATTAGAGGTGACACGTCAGATGATGCGGGCAGAGATGCAGGCATCCTTAGAAGGGTTGCAGTATCGTCTGATGAGGAGTGAGCGAGAAATACATAGGCTGGCTCGTCAGCTTGGTGGGTCAGAGTCGAGGGCTGCGGATTCCTCAATCGAGTAGTCTCCTCACACGTCCCATGATCGTTTCAGGGGTGATGCTCGTGAGGATTCTATTGTTCGTGAGGTTCTTGCGAGGTATCCTCCTCATTCACGATTGAGGCGATCTGCTAGTCAGGCGAGTGAGGGGGGTTCTGTGGTGGGGCCCCATCTTCTAGAGGTTTCGAAGACTCCGGGTGTAGGGAATGTGTTTTCAGAGGACTAGTCTATGGACCTCTGAGCTGATGATACTGGGTACATTGGTGATCGGTCGTCTCAGCGGCAGCGTAGGAAGTAGGTGTGTGCGTTTTTTATATTTATAGTATGTGTGTGTTGTGTATATAGGGGGGATGCGCCCGGTGACAAGTGTAAAAAGAAATGGAAAGATTTTGACATATATATATATATATATATATATATATATATATATATAGAAATATTTTTAGTTTAGATGTACCTGATTGGCTCCTTTTCTTTTAGTTACCTCTTGCATCTACCTATGCTTCTTTTTTTTAGTTGCTTTAGCGCCATTGACCGTCATTGGGACTTGGATGCTTCTTGAGTTGGCCCGGTGATGGTTAAAAATTGCTTCGTATCTGCACGTGTTAGAGTAACACTGTCAGCAGATTTGTTCTCCCCCTTGCTAGTTGTCAAGGGGGGTAAGTGACTGAAACTGGAGTCTAGTAGCAAAAGATGAATATGTGCTCTTTTTTCTTTCTCTTTTTCTTTTTTGAAATGAAAATATTGCAACAGGGAAAGCAAATAGTTAAAATAGAAATAATAACAAAAATAATAAAAAAATAAAATGCCCTAGTGTAGGAGCGTGATAGAATTGGCAGTATAATATCTTTGATAGCACTTTTCGGGTGGTAACTTCATCGTTTCTTCTCTTCTTTGTGGATAAGCTGACGCTTCTGACATGATTCTTCTTCTAATCTAAAAAAATGCCCCAGCGTCAAGATGCAATGGAGCTTTTCTGGGTTTCGGGATGAGCACTTTGGGTCTATAAGCAGTCATGGGTATTTGGTGAGTTAGTTTTGAAAAAAAGTTGATCGGTATTGTCATCGAACCGGGGAGGTCTCTTTGATTAGGTCAGTTATATATGGGTTTTATCTTAGGGTGGTGGTCATCCTATCCCGTGGTTATTAGGGAGAAGTATGGTAGGTATAGTAGGGGATTACATCAGTCATCATTCATCAGTTTTCAGTTTCATTTCTAGAAGTATCCTGTAAGGCTTCTGATTTATCGTCTAAAAATAAAACTAGAAGAGGGGGGTGAAGCTCAGTGATGTGGGAAATAGTTTACATCTAATTCTTTCCAAAAGGGATAGGTAACAATCTTTTTCTCAGAAGGATACCGGATGCCGTAATTAAGCTCTTCGCCATGTTTCGGCACCATCAAAATCTCATATTCCATGGTTAGAAGGAGTTTGTCCTCCTCCTACTACCTTACAACGACATCTAGTAGTATGGGGACATCAGGGATGCCCTCACAGCTTGCTTATATACTTCTAGTAAAGTTACCAGAGATGTTCTCACAGCTTGCTTATGCTTTCCTAAGCTCATTGACTTATTCATTCATCGTAATGCTCTCACTTGATTTTTTGAAAGCATCCTGCTAGTGCAAGAATAATGAGTTTTGATTGAACCTAACATCTTCATTTTTTTTTTGCTCTAAGGTCTCCTCCAATGGCGGGGGAAGAGAAATGAGGATCGGGTGTTACTTATGCTTTTGAAAGGGGTTAGATAGGACACTAGTCCTTTAATCAAATTTCCCGAGTGAGAAAAGGTAGATGTTAAATCGGAGGTCTTAGGGATATTCTGAGAGTTGAAGGTGTACGACCAATGAATGGGTCATGATGACTATAGGGGTGATAAGTATAAGTATTTAACCACGGGATGTGACGATCACATAGCTAAGGATAATATTTTCTAAAGTACATGGCGTTCCAAGGGCTAGAGAGTTCTTTCCCATCTTGGTTCACTAGTTTGCATGCATTTTCAGGGTATGCAGCTGTTATGATGTAAGGGCCTTCTCAGTTCGGTTTCAGTTTTCCTTTTGGATGGGCGTTCTTGGAAGGCATGATTTTCTTTAAGACTAATTCCCCAATATTAAAGGTTCATTTAAGGACTTTCTTATCGTAAGCCCTGACCACTCTCCTTTGATATACCTGAGCATGATCAGCTGCCCTTAGACGTGTTTCATCGAGCTGCTCTAGCTGCGTGAGTAGGGCGATTCTCCTCTTGTCTAAGGATAGCTCATCATCGAGTTAAATCCATAAGGATGGTACTTATATCTCATATGGTAGGACTACCTCCATTCCGTAGGTAAGGAGGTAGGGAGTTTGGCTAATGGTCGTACGAATAGAGGTCCTATAGGCCCAGAGTGCTTTTGGTAGTCGTTCAGGCCAGTCAGCCCCATTGCTTATTTCTACTGTGTATTTTAGGATTCAAATTAGTGTTTTGTTCATAGCTTCTGCCTATCTATTGCCTTGAGGGTAGAATGGTGATGAGTGGCGTAGATCGATGCCGTACATCTTTCATAACTTTTTTATCTTTTTCACAATGAACTGCGGTCTGTTGTCCGTGATAAACATCTTGGGTACTCCAAACCTGGTGATGATATTCCAAATTATAAACTTTACGAGTGTTAAAGCGGTGATTTTGACATAGGATTCAACTTCTGCCCGTTTGGTGTAGTATTCGATCGCTATAAGTATGAATGCGTGGTTGTGAGTGTTTTCGACGATGTCTGTGAAAGGTCCAATGACATCGAAGGCATACATCGAAAACGGTCATTGTGAGGTCATAGTATTCAATGCAACTGATGGAGCTTTGATGAGTGCGACGTGTTCTTGACATTGCTTGCAGGATTGGATGTAGTGGTGGTAATCTCTGATCATTATCGGCCAGAAGTAGCCTTGTTGTGTAACTTGATCGGCGAGTCTCTATCTACCAGAGTGGGCACCGTAGACACTGGCGTGTGCTTCTTGGATGATGTATTGTCCTTCGGCAGTCATGATGCATCGTAGTAGTACTCTTTTAGTGAAGGCCGCTTTGTATAATGTTATGATGAGTATGCAGAATCGGGCACATCGGTTCCTTATAGTCTTCTGTTCGATCTTCGTGGCGTATGGAGGGACATGTTGATGCTTTAAGAAGTTCCAGATATCAAAATACCATGGTTGTCCATCGTCGGTCGATGATTTCTCAAATCTAAACATAGAGACTTTGATTCTTGTCTTGACTTACTTTTTCGGGGTGATTGCTTCTTTCGATCCTGTACTTGTGGGGAGGACGGATAATTCTCTCTTGACGGTCCATGCTACCTCGTGGGCGGGCACTACCAGCTTTTGAATGAAGATGATTTTGGTACTTTGCGCAACGGGTATTTGGATGATCGAGGCTAAGGTGGCTAAAGAATCTGCGAGCTCATTTTCTAATCTAGGGATGTGCATGAAAGAGATTCTTTCAAACTTCTTTACTAAATATTGAGCGGTTTCTAGGTATGCCATTAGTCTCATTTCCTTAGTTTTCCATTCTCCTATGACTTGTGAAATTACTAGTTTGGAATCACTGATAGTTTTTAACTATTTAGCACCTAATTGTAGCGCTACTCATAGTCCAATTATAAAGGCTTCATATTCTACGACATTATTAGTGATAGGGAAATCTAATTGAAAAGCTTTAGGTATGACAACTTCTTCTGGCTCGATACCTTTTCCTTTATGATTTAGAGTGCCGTTAAAATAAAGGATCCATGAGGTCTTGTCGGGCTCTTCATTATGAATTATGAATAGGTCCTCATCGGAAAAATCTACATGTATGGGTTCATCACTAGGGAGTGGCAGATCTGTAAGGTATTCAGTGATTGCTTATCCTTTGATTGACTTCTGCGTGACATAAGTGATATCAAATTCTTGTAGGAGCATATGCCAGTGAGCGATCTTTCTTGATATTGCGAGCTTTTCGAATATGTACTTCAGAGGGTCCATTCGAGCTAGTACTGTATTTTATATGCTCCAAAGTAGTGTCGTAATTTCATAGAGGCCCACACCAACATGAGGCAAGTCTTCTCCATTGAAGTGTATTTCTATTTGTATTCAACCATCGTCCTACTAAGGTAGTAGACAGCCTTATCTCTCTTGCCGTCTCCTTCATATTGTCCCAGAATTACTTTCATTGCCTTATTGTTCATTGAGAGGTATAGAATTAGGGGTGTTCCGAGGACAGGTGGTGATAGTATTGGCGGGTTAAGAAGGTACTTCTTGATATTGTCGAAGGCTTGCTGACAATGATCATCCCATTTGTACTTAGTTCCTCCTTTAAGTAGTCTATAGAAAGGATCACATCCGTCCGAATGCTGGGAGATAAATCTTTTGATGAATTGCAATCTTCCTATCAGGCCTCGTAACTCTGACATTACTAGGAGGCGACATCTCGAGGATGGCCCTGACTTTTGTAGGGTCAGCTTTGATCCCTCGCTTACTAACTATGAAACCAAGTAATTTTTCGAAAGTGACCCCGAAAACACATTTCTTCGAGTTTATTTTTAGCTGATATTTTTTGGCTCTCTGTAACACCAATTGGAGCACTTCAATATGTCCTACTTGCGTTTGGGACTTCACTAATATGTCATCGACATAAACTTCTACACACTTATGCATCATGTCGTGAAAGATAGCCATCATGGCATGTTGATACGTGCCTCCTGCATTCTTGAGCCTAAAAGGCATAATGACGTAACAATAAGTTCCCTATGGTGTCATGAAGGAAGTTTTCTCTTGGTTAGACTCTGCTAATTTTATCTGATTATATCCAAATAAACTGTCCATAAAGGATAGCATCTCTTGTCCAGCGGTGTTGTTGACTAGAGTGTCAATGTATGAAAGTGGAAAGTCATCTTTTGGACATGCTTGATTGAGGTTTCAAAAGTTGATACAAACCAGTATTCTATCGTCTTTCTTCGTGATGGGTACTATATTGGCAACCCACTTAGGATAAAGAACGACTCGGATAAATTTGGCTTTGTGTAACTTGTCGACTTCCTCTTTAACTTGAAGGGCGATTTATGGGTGCTTCCTGTGGAGTTTCTGCTTAATAGGCTTTGCATCGAGTTCTAAGACGAGGCGATGTTCTACTAAACTTGGGTCTAAACAGGGCATGTCTTCGTAGGACCATGCAAAGGAATCGATGTGTTCTTGCAGGACTTGTGCAATTTGTTGGCGTTCCTTGGAGTTAAGCATTGCGCTAATTAGTAGCTTCTTGTGTTTATCTTCAGTGCCAAGTTAAGTTCTTCTGTGGGTTCCGCAACAGCTTGGGTTTGCTTATCAAAAAACTTGATAGCTAGTTGGAAGTCTAGTGCCTCCTTGGCAACTGGTGCTCTTTCTTCATCCTCGGTAAGTTCGTATACTGTGAAATTACTACACTGGGGATCTAAATGTGTGAAAGGTAACCCTTCGTCGGCACAATTTATGATTGAGAAATCTTTGATAAGGTGAAGGTCAAGACTACTAATTCTTCTTTCAAAGTCATGAAGTATCTCATCCGGTATGATCACTGGCTTGTTGTTTAGCCGGGATGCTTTACATCCTTGTGCGGGGAATGGGATAGAAACCTTAGGAGAAAAACCTCCATGTTGGCCACAAATTTGATTCGAGATGAAGAGTTCCCTTTCTTTTTTGGGGTTTTCTGTTTTTTCTATTTTTAAAATTTTTCATAATAAATATGGTATAGGGCCAGTCACCCAAATTTGGCCCAAGGCCCGATCGAAACACCTTTCGAGAGACGTGCAATTCTGAGCTTTTGATGGCATGTATGGAACCCTTAGGAATCACCCCAAACTCTTAGAAATCACCCTAGATCCCTTAGGAACCTATCCCGAACCTTTCAAAACCAATCTCGACCCTTAGAACCCATTTCAAACCCTAAACCTAACCTTCCCAGGAAATGGATAAATAATGGTACCCCAAGACTAGCTGAGGTCTTCTACTGATATCAAATCATATGCCATTGGAAAGAGGACTTCTCCATCTTTCCACCGAGCCACGAATCACCTCAATCGAAGTTACCATTGGAGGTCCTTCTCACACATTTCAAGGCTCCAAAAATCCTAGGAAACCTTAGATGTTAGATTACCTTATTCTTAACCATGTCTAGCATCTAAACACCCTCCTAACCCACCTTTTTCCTATAAATAGAGCCCCCCACCCCTTGGTTTAAGGGTTGAGAATTTTGGCCTAAGAGAGAAAAGTGAGAAGATCTTTTTCCCTTTGGTGCACACTTCCCATACAAATTCCAGAATTCTAAAACCTCCTTTGAGTTATATTTTTTACCTTAGATCCCTTCGTTTAGGTATATGCTACCCATTCACCTTCCCTCTCTACCTCTTAGTTAGCAAGCCTTAGAGGTTAGAACCCCACTTTCCACCATACAAAACCTTCAAGAGCTTATCAAAGCAAGCCACGCAAGGCTCTCCAACGGTGCTATAAGGGCCCGAGGGCTCCGGCTCTCTCCTTTCTTCTCCTATCTCTTTTTGGCATTTCCTACCCTTTCATTTGTGCCATTACGTCGCCGAATTTTCGGTAGGAACGGAGGGGCACAAATAGGATTGGAGGCCCATTTGAGCAAGAAGGAACCATTTCCTTTTCTTTCATTTCATTTTATTTTTGGCCATAAGTAGAGGCCGTGTTAAGCGGATTGATCAGGTGCCTAACACCTTCCCGATCGATAGCCGCAGCCCCTATCCAAGAGCCTTTGGTGTGGACCGGATTCAGAGTCATATTTTTAGCACTTAGGTGCCCATAAAAATGAACTAGGTATCCCGGGACACCGAAAGCTCTGGGTGGCGACTTTATATTTTTCGTTAGAGAGCGCATTATTGCGACGGGATCGCCTCGATTCCCACGGTTGCACAGATGGCGACTCTGCTGGGGATAGCTTGTAGAGCTTCCCCTTGAATTAAGCCTTTTTTTTATTTTTCCTAACATTTATTGCTGTTTTTTTTTTTGTCTTATTTTTTCTATTTTTTAACTCACCCCTCCGATTAAGTCATTTTTCTCACCCCTACTTTTCCGTCATTTACATGCCTTAGCTGATTGGCGGGCCTACATGCGCATTGTCTTTTAAAATTTCTTACTTTTCCATCATTTTAGTGCCTTAGCCAATTGGCGGGCCTACTTGTGCATTGTCTTTTAATTTCCTTTAAATTTTCGTCATTTAGTGCCCGTAGTGGCGGCACGGGGTAATCACCCCCGGTCTTTGAACTAAAGAAAACTTCCAAAAAAAAAAGAGAAAAAAGCTTTGAAAAAATTAAAATTGAACCAAGTTAGGGAGCTTAATTAATTTATTTTGCGGGTTAGATTTTCAAAGGGGTTGGAATTAGGCGAATACATAAACACCCAGGTCTTAGTATGGAGGCAGCCCCTAGTGGTGATGATCAAGAAAAATCCCAGCCCACCTAGTATCTGAGAAGGCGCTTGCGCCGGAGGTATATCGGGTGGGTTCCCATTCCAAAGCTTAAAACCCTTGGGGAGCCCAGCTAGCGTTATGGACTCAAACACATTGGAGTGCGGTGAGGAGCGAATCGATCACTAAAGAATAGCTCAGTTCCCGAAAGCCTAGGTTCCATAAAAAACTCAAAAGGAGACTCATTTCAGGCATCAGTGGCTACTGTTTTCTGTTCTGGAGAACCAGTTTTTGCCTGGCGCAAGTATTAGTTGTGTCAGTGTAAAAACACTGGAAGCTTTAAAATCCCAAGTTTTACCTTAGCGCAACTAATAGTTGCGCCTGTGTAAAATTGGTCCCCTGCAACATGGTCGCATGCATTAGTTGCGCCAAGTTTGTTTATCAGCCCACCAGCCCGAATCTTTGGCCCTTTTCACATCCCAAGTTTCCCGATTAGTGTGCTTAGTGCCTTGTTTGGGCCCTGCCATCTCCGACACCCAATACACCCCCGTCGGTCAAAAGATGGCAACCTCTTTTTGGCTCATTCCGGGGGATCGGGTTGTTTACCTCGATTTTCATGCCTTCAATAGATCAAAGGTTCTCCTTCGATTCTTCCGAAGTGTATCGGATTTGTCGCCGCGGGTCTTGAATTAAGGTACGAGAGCCACCCGAAAAGGGAATTCCAAGGCCTCGGAACCTTTGTTTTTTCAAAACTTTTTCAAAAAATTAAAAATATATATATATAACCAAAACCCGAAAAAGATATAGTTTGTGGTGTCGACACAACGGCATCATCTTGCCCTCCGCCGTCCCATAGGAGGAGGAGGATTTTTTGGCCTTATCCAAGGCACCCTTACCTAGACCTGCTCTCAAAGATTGTCATGGGTAGTGGACCCAGCTTACGCCGATCCCGACTCATCCCCGCCACATTCTCTAACCCACTCCCATTCGGGAGAAGTCTTTTCCACCATCCCCCTCACCCAACCCCCTTTTACCGTTACCGGCCCATTTGGCGCCCCCATTTTCCCAACCACTACCCCCCAAAATATCTAAAGTCCTACCCCTCATTCTCCATCTTTTGCCCAAGCCATGCCCATGCCAAGTCCAACTCATCTCCCATCCAGATCTATACAAAACCCAAACCCATTTTCCCAATCCACATCCATGCCCCAATTCCCATCATCCCCCTATATACCCGATCCACCCACATTCACATACACCATTTCCACCCTATCCGATCCCCCACTAATCTCCCCATCTACCCGGGTCATGCCCAATTTCACCGAGGCCATGCCCAATTTATCCTCCACATCCATCCCACCCATACCCCATCACCCCTTAAATCCCCCATCTCCATCCAACCCTTCCTCTATGACCATGATGGAGGAAATGTTCCAAGCCTATTCCATGTGGAAGGCTTCTCAAAACACCTCCTCTCCTCCACACCACATGCCCATGAACCCATCCCATACCCTAGCCAATCTCTATGCCTCACTCTCCCATGACTCCCATCAACCCCCCATAATACACACCACCCAAACCCCCATTACCCACTTACCCCAAGGCCCTATGGCCCAATCTCCAAACTCCCACATACCCCAAGGCCCAGTGACCCAAACCCCCTTTTCCCACATATCCCAGGACCCCATGACCCAATACCCCACCACCCAAGCCTACCCAGGGCCCATGGCCCAAACCCACTAGGGCCCATGGCCTAGACCCACCAAGGGCCCATGGCCCAAACCCATCAAGGCCCACTGGGCCGGACCCACCAAGGGCCCATGGCCCAAACTAACCCAGGGCCCATGGCCCAGACCAATCAAGGCCCACTGGGCCAGACCACCAAGGGCCCATGGCCCAAACTTGCCCATGGCCCATACCCACAAGGGCCCATGGCCCAGACCGACCAAGTGCCTATGGCCCAGACCCATCAAGGCCCATTGGGCCAAACCCACATAGGGCCCATGCCCCAGACCCATCAAGGTCCCTTGGCCCATACCTACCCAGGCCAACTGGCCCACATCCACCAAGGGCCCGTGACCCAAACCTACCAAGGGTCCATGGCCCAAAATGGCCAAGGGCTCATGGCCCAAACCCAAACCCAAACCCCACACTCATACCTTCCACAATACCGCCAACATTTAACCCAACCTTCACAGCCCGGTCAAACCCATGCCATACCTCACACCCAATTCTCCCATGGCCCCACACCCCAAGGCCATCTCCAAACCTTCCCCCATACCCAATGGCCCTATCAGGCCCCACCTCAAAACCAAATTCCCATCACCCAACAAATCCTTCCTCAACCCCAATGGGCTCACCCAACCCCCATTAATGTCATTCCCATCCAACCCATGCAACAACAACAGGAGAATCCAGCTCTCACTGCACACTATGCCGACCAGCAGTATGAAGAGGACGAGATTAGGAATAGTGGGGCCTATGCTTTGACCAGCCTTAACCCCCCTCCCATAATTACCCATCCCTTGGTGGCTCAGAGTGAAGTCCAACTGACGGCCGAGAAAGCGACCCCTGTATCAAAAGAGTCAGAACAGCTGAAGGAACAGTTAGACAAAATACAAAAGCAGCTGATGAAAATGAGTGGTGCTGAAATCCATGCCACAGACTTCACAGACTTATGTCTGTTCGCTGAGGTCCCCCTGCCCCCCAAATTTAAAATGCCAGCCTTCGACAAATATAATGGCACTGGCAATCCTATTGCGCACCTGAAGTCCTACTGTGGGGACATGTGCCAATACGGGGAGGATGAAAGACTACTAATAAAAGTCTTTCAAAAGAGTCTGACTGGGCCGGCTTTAAGATTGTTCACATCATTAGAACCGTCTATGATGAAAACATGGAGGGATTTGACGCATCTCTTTCAAGAGCAGTATGTCTACAATATAGACATCGAGCCGCGTAAGTCTGACTTGGCCCATTTGAAGCAGAATCAGAACGAGACCTTCAGCAACTACTTAGGGTGATGGAGAGCATTGGCAGCACAGGTCAGGAGTAGAATACCTGATGATGAACAGATAGAGATGATTTCAAAGAACACTCTGCCAGTGATTTCAAACTTTTTGGTATACCAAATGAGTTCAATTTTCTTGATCCGGTGAAAATGCTAACTTATGTGAGGATGCCATCGAGAGAGGCCGTCGAATAGAGCGTGCCAAGTGGATCCGGTGGGATTAGAAGATTTTCGAGAAGCGGAAGGCGAGAAGAGAACAAGGGGCGATGCCCAGAACATAGTCAATACCAGGACCAATAATAATACTACCCCATTTCAATTTCAAGCAGCCCCACCAGCACCTGTTAGGCCTGAGCAGATGCAAAGAATGGGGAATGGGCAACGAATGCAAATGACCCCGGACAGAGGAGAGCCCGCTACGACCAAGTCTTCACACCTCTGGGGCAATCTTTGAGTGTACTTTTATCCCTGTTAGTAGAAAAGGGATTAGTGGCTATCCGCCAATCGCAACATCCTCCTCACCCGATCCCAAAGAACTATGACCCAAATATCCACTGCAATTTTCATCAGGGTCTGGGTCACCCTACTGATCGCTGCTTCCCATTGAAGCACGCCATCCAGGATTTGATCGATGCCTGGAAAATCATCCCCCCTACACCTTCTCAGCATGCTAATATTCACCAAGTGCCACTACCCACACATCCTACCGGAGGAGCAAGTCCCAGACCCACCATCGGAATGATAGAAGATGAGGAGTTTGAATTTGACCCATCCGATTATATTAGGGATCGGGAGAATTATGTGGCACCATGGCCGAGGAATGATGAAGAAAGGAATGTTGGGATAATTGAACCCCTAAATTTGTCTGAATATTTCCCCAACTCAACCCCACAATTTGAACCTTTGGATCTCCGGGCATACTTTCCGTCCACCACACCCGTCAATTATGTAAATATCAATGCTTACCAACCATACACCACAAGCCTCATCAATTACCCTATAAACCCCCATGCCCCCAATCACACCACCGCACCCGATTTTCAATGGCACTGCTTCCATTTCAACTACCACCATAAACCACAACCCCATCGATTACCCTTTCATACCAGGCTCCCAATCCAACACCCGCACCCATCAGTTATCAATGGCCTGCGCCCCCCCAGTTCAACCATCGATAAATTCCACCACCCTAGTCAATTACCTTACGGCCCATCAGACTCCCCATCTGCCGCCAGCACCCACTAGCTATCAATGGCCTACTTTTACCTCCTTCCCTCCAATGCCACCACCCTCAAGCTTCACCACGCCCATTTAGCCCAACCTTTTCACCCAACCCGCTGCCACCGAGGTGAATCAAGTATTGCCCACACCTCCTGAGCCGATAATACAAGTACCTCAAGAGCCGGCAGCCATACCCTTCCAGCTCTCAGGACCCGCATATGATCCTCACCAAGTCCCGCTAAGCTACGAACAAATAGATATCAATGCTGGAAGCAGCAGCAGAGAAGGGGCAGTAGATTTCATTACTAGATCAGGGAGAATATCAAAGCAGCCAGAAATACTAGCGGCAGCACAGGCCCAACCCGAAGGAAAGAAAGACAGCGAGGTGAACCCCTTCGAGAAAATGAGTCGAGAATATATACTGGAGACTCAGTTGAGAAGAATGCCTGCCCATATCACTGTATGGGATCTGTTGATGACATCCCTCCTCCATTTCCAAGCATTAATGGGGGCGTTAAAAAATGCACATGTATCACTCCAAGTTAGCCTAGACGAAGTCGGGTAGATAATTGGTCAAGTGATGGCTCCAAATGCCATTTCATTTTCTGATGCCGATTTACCTAAGGAAGGAGATAGTCACTCAAAATCTTTGAATATAACCGTTGAGTCCGGAAATATGATTATCCTCTTGGTGCTAATTGATAATGGGTCTGGATTGAATATATGCCTGTTAAGAACCGCCACCAAGATCGGGGTCGATCCGTGCATGTTAAGGCCAACCAGAACCAGTGCCAGAGGGTTTGACAATACCAGGAGAGAAATAATGGGAGAAGCTGATCTTGAGCTGTTGATAGGGCCAATGACCTTTTCCATCTTGTTTCAAGTCATGGATATCAAATCCTCATTTAATCTGTTATTGGGGCGCCCGTGGCTACATGAAGTCGGAGCCATACCTTCCACATTACACCAAAAACTCAAATTTACATCTGGGCATAAGATCATCACAATCATCGGAGAGGGGCACAGTGAGAAAGTAAAAGCCACCAATAGCATTGAAAAACCCAATATGCTGAATGTACGGTACTCTGCAGAGGATGTCGACCTCCACAGTTTTGAATATGAGGTGTCGGTTATACTCCCAGAACCCATTAAGGGCATCATGTCTAAAACGGGAGGCGGTATGGTAGCGGTAGTGGCGATGCTCCAAAAGTGGGGCTATCAGAAAGGAAGGGGTCTGAGACCCAGATTACAAGGAAGAAAAGAGCCAGTTGTTGCCAAAGGGCAGAAGGTTCGATTCGGGTTAGGATACAAGCCCACAGAAGAAGAGGTCCAAGAGGCCAAAGAGAGAGTCAGGGTCACCGCGACTGCAAGAGCTCGGGGAATTAACATAGAAGAGAAACCTTGCCCGAGGCCGCACATCAGGGATTCCTTTGTCAGCGTAGGGGTCATAAAGATCGAGCGAAATGGGGCAACCCATTTGACCCCACACAAACCCACAACCCCAATCCATCCCACCAATCCCCAGATCTCCCTTCCTAGCTTGGAGATAGATTTGGCCGCGTTGTCCCTTTTCGAGGAACAACGGTCGGTACCTGAACAAACCCCCCTGTAGTAAATCACCACGAAACCAAGTTATCATTAGAAGACATGATCTCAGACAAAATGGGGATCAATATGATGGAGGCTGACTCCAATGAGCCATATCAGTCAGCACCCTCCATCCCAACAGGTAAAGAAGCGGCCCCTCAAGTACGCAACTGGGCATCTTTGCCCCAAACCCTAGAAGCAAGTAGTGGCCTAACATTTCACACCCGTTTCCCAAAAAAAATAACCTATAAAATGTGAGAAAAGCCCTTGGCCGGCAATACCTTGTGTATATAGCAACCCGCCTTGCCAAGGGTCCGTCTCCAAAGAAAACAAAAATCTCAAAAACATAGAAAAAACACAAAATCCTAAAAACATTGAAAAAATCCAAAGTTTAAAAATATTGTCATTTAAAATTCCAGAAAATGTCCCACAAAAGGATGCCTTAATCAAAATACCCGTCCCACGTGAAATTTACCCCTTCCCTATAGAAATACAAGAAGAGGTAGAGATCACGAGTCTGAACGAGGATGTCCCCTTCGAAGAGCTCCCCAATGAGCTCCTTGATTGATTTTCCAACTTTGAGCATGGTCCTATCCCATTGTCGAAGAGACCAAAGACGTCAATCTAGGAACTGAGGAGGTTCCGGGATAAACATAATCGAGCGTCCACTCTCACGAGGAAAGAAAAAGCATGATCGACTTCCTTCAGTCATACCAAGACATTTTTACCTGGTCGTACGAGGACATGCCTGGTCTAGATACTGATTTTATCGAGCATGAGTTGCCCCTCTACCATGATATGAAGCCAGTCAAGCAGAAGATGAGATGTCTTCGACCCGAATGGATGCTGAAAGTCAAGGACGAGGTCATCAAGTAGTATGACGCGGAGTTTCTCATGGTATCCAAATACTCGTAGTGGCTAGCCAATATCGTGCCTGTATCGAAGAAAGACGAAAAGGTCTGTATGTGCCTCGATTTCCACCAGTTGAACAGAGCGAGCCCAAAGGATGACTTCCCATTACCACACATCTACATCTAGGTCGATAACACAGCTAAGCACGGGATGCTTTCTTTTATGGATGGATTCTCAGGATACAATCAGATCAAAATGGCAGAGGTTGATCGTGAGAAGACAAAGATTCATTACCGGGGAACCTTTTTATCGAAGTCATGCCATTCAGTCAAGAATGTTGGAGCAACGTATCAGAGCTAAGGATCGCACTATTTCATGACATGATGCACTGAGAGATTGAAGTGTATGTCGACGACATGATAGCCAAGTCACCGGAGCAAAGCGACCATCTGGTAAACCTTCAGAAGTTGTTCGGAAGGCTGAGGAAATATAGAGTACGTCTGAATCCACAAAAGTGCGTGTTCGGTGCTATGTCTGGGAAACTGTTGGGATTCATCGTCAGCAGAAGGGGGATCGAGGTTGACCCAATCAAAGTTAAAGCCATCACTAAAATACCACCGCCGTCTACTAAGAAGGAGGTTAGAGGGGTTCTGGGCAGAATACAGTATATCAGTCGGTTCATTACACAGCTAACTCCAATCTGCACGTCGATCTTCAAGTTACTAAGGAAGAATTCGCCCGTTGAATGGAACGACGATTGTCAGGCAGCGTTCAAAAAAATCAAAAGCTACCTCCTTAATCCACCTATTTTGGTACCACCTGAGCTAGGGAGACCACTCTTGATGTATCTCTCCACGACGAAAGTTTCGATGGGATGTGTTTCGGGGCAGCATGATGAAACGGGAAGAAGAGAGCAGGCCATTTACTATCTGAGCAAGAAGTTTACTAATTACAAGACACGCTACTCTCATTTGGAGAAAGCATACCTAGCTCTTGTATGGGCTACTCAAAGGCTCCGCCACTACTTGCTATCTCAGGCAGTTCTGCTCTTGGCCCGAATGGACCCATTGAAATATCTGTTCGAGAAGTGCGGCTCTCACTGGATGAACCGCACGATGGCAACTTTTATTACCTGAATTTGACATCACGTATGTCACTCAGAAGTCGATCAAGGGGCAGGCGCTTGCTGATCATCTTGCTAACAATCCTTTACCTGATTATGAGCCTTTGAGGATCGGGTTCCCAGATGAAGATATCTTGTTCATGACGGAAGACGATACAGAAGAAGCAGAAGAATCATGGGTAATGCACTTTGACGGGGCAGCAAATGTCGAGGGCCAAGGAGTTGGCGCTATCCTGATTTCACCGAAGGGATCCCATGTACCGGTCTCTATCAAGCTCAACTTCCCTTGCACTAACAATATGGCTGAGTACGAAGCTTGTGCCGCTGGTCTGCAGGCAGCTCTCAATCTGAATGTAACTCACCTTCGAGTATTTGGCGATTCACAGTTAATTATATGTCAGACGAATGGTGACTGGAAGACGAAAGATGAGAAATTGATCCCCTATCATGAACACCTCGAGGATCTGATAGCTTGCTTCCAAGATGTGACTTTCTCATACGTCCCCCGGATAAGGAATCGCTTTGCTGACGCATTAGCAACTTTGGTGTCAATGATTGAAATCCCCTATGGTGTTGAGATGAAGTCGATCGTTATTGAGAAGAGGAATGAGCTGGCCTTCTGCCTCTAGATTGAGGAACCTACAAAGCCTAATGATGAGCCACCTTGGTTCTCAAATATCAAGAATTTCCTCGAAACCCTAACTTTCCTAGAGGGTACATCCAAGACAGACCGAAGAACCCTTCAACGTTTAGCGGTAGGTTACGTCATTTGCGGGGAATGCCTCTACAAGCGATCATACAATAACATCTTACTCAGGTGCCTCACTGAAAGTGAAGTGATCAATATTATGAAAGAAATCCTTGAGGGAGTATGCGGAGCACACGTCAGCAGTCACATGCTTGCTAAGAAAATCCTACGGCAGGGATACTTTTGGACCACCATGGAATCAGATTGCTGCAAACATGTTCAAAAATGCTACAAGTGTCAAGAACACTCCAGTCTGATACACGCTCCTGCCATTGATCTTCACTGCATGACCACTCCTTGGCCATTTGCTACCCGGGGCCTTGACGTTCTCAAAATTATTAATCCAAAAGCATCAAACGGACATCGGTTCATCCTCGTCACCATTGAATACTTCACCAAGTGGGTAGAAGCGGTGTCATATGCCAACATCACGGCTAGTCACAATGAGAAGTTTCTCAAAAACAATATTATGTGCTGATTTGGAGTACCCAAATATATCATTATGAACAACAGCACAAACTTTGCAAATAAGCGCATTCGAGACTTCTGCGAGCAATACAAGATCAAGCACCATTGCTCATCCCCTTATCGGCCTTAAACTAATGGAGTTGTAGAAGCCGCGAACAAGACAGTTGTCTGCATCCTTGAGAAAATGGTCGTCACTTATCGAGATTGGATCGAAATACTGTCATTTGCTTTGTGGGCCTACCGAACATCGATCCGTACCGCTACAGGGGTGACACCATTCTCCCTTGTGTATGGAACCGAGGCCGTCCTCTCGGTAGAGGTTGAAGTACCCTCGCTCTGAATCCTCATAGAATCAGGCTTACCCAAAGTTGAGAGAGAGAGAGAGAGATCTCGCTTTGAACAATTGAACTTATTGGACGAGAAGAGACTCCTAGCCTTGTGTCACACTCAAGTTTACTAGGGGCGAATCGCACGCGCTTATAATAAACGTGTCTGCGGTCGAGACCTAAAGGTAGGAGACACTGTGCTGAAGAAGATCTTTCCATCCCTCCATGCCGATCTAAGGGGAAAATTCAAGCCAAACTGGGAAGGACCTTACGTCATTCGAGAAGTGCTACCGGGATACGCCATTCGCCTCGCCACCATGGGCGGAGATCATCTTCCTGAGCCCATCAACGCTGGATACGTCCGACGGTTCTACTCTTAGTCTATCGCGATAAGGTAACTATTGATGAAACAGATACGTGACTGCTTAAGAACCACCTAAAAGAGGCCATCATTCTAAGCACAGTAGCCCAAAAATATCCCTAAAAATGATGATATCCTTTGCTACCCCATTTGAGCCTGGGCCTTTCTTTCAATAAACCCATTCCCTTAAAAAAAAAATTATACGTGTACATATACCAAAAAAAGAGAGAGAGAGAAAAGATGCATGTGTATAAAGTTACAGTAAAACCCCCAAGGAAGAAAGTATGTTGAGAAAACTGAAGCTGTATCAAGAAAACCCTTTTAGCCCAGCATCTTTCAAAACCTAACCTAACCCATGGCCAAGCTACACCCTGAAGGAAGCCCTCTTTGTAGGTTCGCAAGCAGTCATAATATCTGTTAAGTCAACATGAGCCGAATCGTGAGACGACACTAGAACCCCATCCGGTAAGGCTATGTCGTGGCTCTTGAAAAAAATAATAATAAAAAGAATAAAAAATAAAATAAAAATACAAGCTCAAAGCAAGATGGACGTGGTGAAAACTCGAAAGGGCGCTACGGGTAAAAACAGTGGGCTTGTGCGGACCAGGTGAAAACCCGAAAGGGCGCTTGGGGTAAGAGAGCTAAACCCATGGACGTGGTGAAAACCTGAAAGGGCACCACGGGTAAAAAAAGGAGATAAATAAAGAAATTTTGAAAAAGAAAGGTTTGGACTGATTGAGAGGATTGATGTTTGAGGAACCCATTTTGTTACTCTTCCTGTTCCCTCTTGTCTGACTGGGCCACTCATGCTAGTTCAAATCGGGTCCCGACCATAATTGTCTTTGTGAAACCTGCACCGTCAAACGTATGACCCGAGGCAAGGAGAAAGGTTTAACTCAATCCAAAGGGAACAATGTTCCGGCCTTGGTAAAATATGGAAACTCACTCAGGTCCGACTGCATGAAAGAGTTCGACTATGCTCAAAATGGGACCCGTTACTCCGTCTCACTATCAAGGCATCAAAAAAAAAAAAAGAAAGAAGAAAAGCCAAAAACAAAAAATCAAGAAAAATCTAAACACCAAAAAATGTGTACATATTTCTACTCATTTTCATGTACATATTTCCAGCATCATATTTCAATCTCAAAATTGAAGAAAAATAACAAAAAATCTCTAAAAACAAAAATCTAAAAAATATCTTGAAAATGAAAAAGTGTAGGTAGAAATTTACTTTTTCTTTTGTTGTTTAGGATGCATTTTCTTTATATGTATAAATAAAAAAGGGACTGACGTTTTCTCGAGAATGTGCAGGAACATCACACGGTCCAAAGCCTCGAAGCGGGCAACTTCTCAGCGATGGACAAATCAGATAAAGCATCTCACCACCAACGTCAGGTGAACTTGAGTACGTTGGCTTCAGTTTTGTCTCAAACTATTGTGGAGGCACGGGCTCTTGGTATGCATTGTCTGGGCATGCGCCTCCCAGGGTTCGAGATCCAGATAATGCTTGTTTTTAAAAAAAATGAAAAAAAGCAATCTTTAAAAAAAAAAAGAAAGAGAAAAAGAATAAATCTGTGCTTCCCCACAGAGCAATGCACACATTCCCGAAACGACATTTTGATCATCCATCGACTTGCCGAGGAAGCCGCGCTAAAATAAAGGCGGACCGAGGTAGATGAGAACCTCGGTCCCACACCAGAAATATAAAAAGTCCAAAAAAAGGCGAGAGAATCCCCACAGAGAAGCCGAAAAATAAATTCCAAAAAAATAAATCATATAAAATAGTTTGAAAATCCAAAAAAAATAGGTCGAAAACAGTCTGTATTCCCCATAGAGACGCACATGCGTGTTTCGATGCGGTAAAATGTCAATATTTTATCGACAACGTAGTTGTGCAAAATTAATGTCCTAGGTCAAAGGTTCGACTTGGATCCATGGATCCTACTTCAAAGTAGGAGCAACAGTGTCAGTCCCGGTCAAATAGTCAATGTTTCGATCGAGTCGACTCCACAGCTAAATCTTTGCGATGAGCGTTCTGTTTTGGATTCATGTGAACTTAAGTGTCTTAAGCTTCAGATTCTCTATTGGAAAAGGTCAATCGTTGGTTGAGACCAACCTGTTAAGGATGAGATTATGTGTCAATCAAACTATGTGCAACCATGCATTCAGAACGGATCATTTCCCTTTTATTTCTGCAGGCTTAAAACAGATGGGCGGTATCCCTATAAAGTGTACGCTATACGTCTGGGTATCCGTATGATGGTCATTTGTCTCTGTAAATTATACCCGAGCGGGTCTGAGTCGGGGCTTCCATCGCCTTTGTTGTTGCTTATTGCCCCCGATGGGTGCATGATTATGCATAGTTAATTAATAATTATGATCATTGTCAACAGAGACTAGGATTGGATGCCTTCTTTTGGGAGATGCTCAATGTTTGGTTGGATCTATTCAAGGAAGTCAAAACTGGATACTCTAGGCCATGCTTAGTTGAGGCTTGCTTTCGGAAAAATGGCACGTACTCCTAAAAAGCGTTGTGACATCTATTCACTTCGCTCGGGTGGTCATGCTAAATAAACTTTGAGATCAATGGGTTCGCCCAAAGATCTCAAACCCTGCTTTTAGCAGGGGCACCCGCGAATAATCCAATAAGGTCATCAAATGCCTTGTAGGATTGGACACAAATTGTGGAGCCTTGCGTATGTTTGGTTCGCGCCTATCTTTGAATGCGGGTCGATCACCTCTCTTACTCACGAGGCTATTGCATTCAGAATGAATTTTAAACATCAATCACCTTCAAATCATCTTGAGAAGTGGACATTTTTCCCAACTAAGAGGCTTTCGCAACTTGAGAGGCGAACGTTTTTCTCAGCTATTGGGCTTTCACAACTCATTCCACCTCGGTTATGTCCAGTAATGTCGCTAAGCGCTTGGGAACCGATTACCTCGAGGAATGAATGATTAGCCTGGCACCCCAGGGCTTTCGTTTTCTAACCGTGTTACTCACCTGATGTTTAAAGTTTGTTTTGAATGTAGCAGACCCATTAGTAATGCCGTGGGCCTCTTCGAATGTCTCTTTTCTTTGGCATAAGATCATCAGTGATCGGATACCAAAGAGGGGCATCTGTAGACACTCAAATTTGGCCCAAGGACCGATCGAAGCACCTTTCGAGAGAGGTGCAATTCTAAGCTTTTTATGGCATGTATGGAACCCTTAGGAATCACTCCAAACCCTTAGGAATCACCCTAGATCCCTTAGGAACCTATCCTGAACCTTTAGAAACCAATCCCAACCCTTAGAACCCATTTCAAACCCTAAACCTAACCTTCTCGAGAAATGGATAAATAATGGTGTATTAGGCCTAGTTGAGGTCTTCTACTAATATCAAATCATATACCATTCAAAAAAAGACTTCTCCAGCTTTCCTCCGAGCCAAGAATCACCTCAATCGGAGTTGTATATCAAAAGTTATGACCATTTGACAATCAGGCTTTTTTGGAGGGAGTTTTGACTGGCGCAACTAATAGTTGTGCCAAGCCATTTTCCCCCTGGATTTGCTTGGCACAACTAATAGTTTGCCTGGCACAACTAATAGTTGTACCAGGTCTTTTTCCCCCAGAAATGGCCTAGCGCAACTAATAGTTGCTCCAGGTATAAATGGGTCCCCCCATCCCTCGCGAGGCTAACTTCTAGGCTACTATTCGTTACTGATTTACTATACATTTACCTGGCACAACTAATAGTTGCTCCAGGTATAAATGGGTCCCCCCATCCCTCGCGAGGCTAACTTCTAGGCTACTATTCGTTACTGATTTACTATACATTTACCTGGCACAACTAATAGTTGTGCCAGGCATATGTATAGTAACTGTTAGATTTTGCCTCAAATTTCATGATTGGGGTTTGACTTGTTGACTACCTTGACCTTTGGGGTGTGTTTTGCTAGTTCTGTTGCACCCATTCACTACCTATTTGCAACCCCTTAAGTGGCTTAAGGCCTCACCCCATCATCCACCATTGGAGGACCTTCTCACACATTTCAAGGCTCCAAAAACCCTAGGAAACCTTAGATGTTAGATTACCTAATTCTTAACCATGTTTAGCATCTAAACACCCTCCTAACCCACCCTTTTCCTATAAATAGAGCCCCCCACCCCTTGGTTTAAGGGTTGAGAATTTTAGCCTAAGAGAGAAAGAGCTTAAAGTGAGAAGATCTTTCTCCCTTTCGTGCACACTTCCCATAAAAATTCCAGAATTTAAAAACCTCCTTTGAGTGATATTTTTCACGTTAGATCCCTTAGTTTAGGTATATGCTACCCATTCGCCTTCCCTCTCTACCTCTTAGTTAGAAAGCCTTAGAGGTTAGAATCCCACTTTCCACCATACAAAGCCTTCAAGAGCTCATCAAAGCTAGCGACGCAAGGCTCTCCTACGGTGCTACAAGGGCCCGAGGGCTTCGGCTCTCCCCTTTCTTCTCCTATCTCTTTTTGGCATTCCCTACCCATTCATTTGTGCCGTTACGCCGCCAAATTTTCGGTAGGAACGGAGGGGCACAAATAGGATTGGAGGCCCATTTGGGCAAGAGGGAACCATTTCCTTTTCTTTCATTTCATTTTATTTTTGGCCATAAGTAGAGACCGCGTTAAGCGGTTGATAGGGTGCCTAACACCTTCTCGATCAATAACCAAAGCCCCTACCCAAGAGCCTTTGGTGTGGATCGGATTCAAAGTCATATTTTTAGCACTTAGGTGCCCATAAAAATGAACTAGGTATCCCGGGACACCAAAAGCTCCGGGTGGCGACTCTATATTTTTCCTTAGAGAGTGCATCATCGCGACGGGATCGCCTCGATTCCCATGATTGCACAAATATGTCTTCCTTTCGTTCTATAGAATCGTAAATGACAATTCTAGGGAACAAAGCGACTCAAAGGATAGATCTTATCGATTCACGTTGGAATTCGAATCCATTTAACTTGTAGAGGAAGCAGACATGCAACGCTTTCAATTTTTCCACCTGCCAACCATCCAAGCCTAAAAACCTACACCTTGGCATTTAACACGAAGTGATGGTTCAAGCCTAACCTCTTTCCTATAAATCCATATCTATCCACATATTATAACCATCTCACAACCTTTCTCTCTCCTCCATCCTTAACCCTAAACCCCATGACGAAAGAACATAACCTAAGTAATTTCAATAAGAAACTTGATAGAATTATTAAAATACATAGAGCTGAGCTCCTGACTGCGAAACAAGGAGTAGAAAATCTGAAGTGTCAGTGACCTAGTCGAGATGCTGAATCGCCCACCAAGGCTACCCTTGACCCTAAACCTAACCCAAATTCGAAACCATATACCATGAACCCATCTTCCCCCACTTCCTAACCTTTATACCCTCACAACCCACCCTGAATGCGTGTTCTTTTACAATAAGGATGGGTTGTATTTTCTAGTGCAATTTCTCATCCCATCCTTGATCTTCTCACCACCCCTCTCCATTGCTTATACTTTCCCTGCCAACTATGTACATTCTCTTCACAATCTTCGTAAGGGAACAGTATAGGTATAAGGTGATCTGGCGATTAGATCTGGAGATGTGTTCACTTCCTTACCCTTCGAAGCTCTCCCACTATAGAATTGCATTTCTTCCACAGAAGGGATGTGAGATACTCCTTTTTGGTGGATGCAAGATAAAAAAGGGCACAGAGAAGTGTCCTGACAGCTCTTAGAATGGTGACCCTACCAAGGTGTGGATACTCCTTTGGTAGGAAGGAATGAGAGACTCTGATTGAAGGTGGTTAGAAGCCGAGGACCGATCTTTATCGAAGATTTCTTTTCAGACGTTGCTGTCAGTGTCATGTCTAAATTAGTATGTGTGACCAGCCGAAATTTTCCCAACCTGAATTTTCTGAGATATTTTTTTTCTTTAACTTTACACCAAAACCAAATGGGAAAACCCTAACCGCCAGATCATAGCTCACAATCTGATACAGAAATACTTTGTACTAACATATGAAATAATTAAAACTCCAGTTCTAACATACAACAAGAACAGTAACTAAGAAAAACCACCGGTGATGACCAACCATCACCAAACAGTGGTGTACAATACATGCATATTAGTACGAACGCACCAAGCCTGAACTTACCAAATCCACAATGCACTAAATCTACAATCCCGAAATTCTTACAAATTGTCACGTTCTTAATCCTCAAGTCCGATGTCTTGATAAATGTTATACCTGTGGCGTATAGTCGGGGTGATCTAATACTAAGCTCAGTGAAGAAATTGATACCAATTACATCTCATCACATACATAGATTCAAAGACAAGATCAAAACATTTTCATATTCAAAATTGAAACTGAATTCAAAGTCATTTTTCCCTATCAAAACTGAAATTAATGTCAAAAGCATTTTCTTATCAAAAGTGAAACTGATTTCAAAGACATTTTCTTAGCGAAACTAAAACTAATTTCAAGGACATTTCCTTATAAAAATCAAGACTGATTTCAAGGACAAACTGATTTCAAAGATATTTTCTTATCAAAATTGAAACTGATTCTTATCAAAAGCATTGTCTTATCTGTGATTTACTGAGTTCGAATCACATTCACTTACACTTCTTATCTTTCTTGCATAGCTTACTTACATGTCTTACACATTCTTACTTGGCTTTCTTACATGTCTTATATATTTTTACTTAACTTACTTATGTCTTACACATTCTTACTTAGCTTACACAATTCAATTCACGGATATTCCGCCATGCCGATTCGATTCACACACACTTACATGTCTTACATAGCTTACATGGATTCACTTACTTATTTTATACATTCTTACTTAGCTTACACAATTCAATTCATGAATATTCTACCGTGCCAGTTTGATTCACACACTTACATGTCTTACATAGCTTACATGGATTCACTTACTTATCTTACACATTCTTACTTAGCTTACACAATTCGATTCTGTGACAACCCGAATTTCGGCATCCCGAAACCTGCATCGTCAGTCCGACCCATAAAGCCGCGCCCCATATATCACACAGAACACTTGATATATTCACACAGAAAGCAGAACAAGCATAACATAATAAAATAAATAGAGACATCATACTAAAGAAATCTCTACATTGATATCATAACTAACTAAAACATAACTCAAAAGACAGTTCTAATCCCATGCCAACCGCATGAACAAAAGAATTAAGTCGAACCATCAGTGACAACCCAAAAGTCACCCTATAATGGTTCACCAAAAAGAATATAATATTCCATAATTACATCATTCAAACTTGTAATGGTCGGACATACCAAGTGTTGCAAAATAATCTCAAAATAGCACAGCAGAGTCCACTAGAAGAAATTCTCAGGAGGTGGCTTTGTCTCCTCTCCAGGAATGTACTCAGGATCCTCTAGGTCTAGATCCCCATTACCAGCTGCATCCTCAGAACTTATGACATATAGTCGAAGGGTGAGCTACATCATAGCTCAATAGGGAAAACTAACATAGCATGCATAATTTCAACATCAAACATATCTTTCATGACATAATACAAATAACATATTTCTTGAATGAATAACACACTTTAAAAGCATTTAAATAGAATGAAACTGATAATTGTTGCATGTTCAAAAACCATACTTATCATAACTTAAAAGTCCTTTTCGTACTTCACAAAAGCTTAAACTTAAATCAATCACTTAAATATTTTCTCGAGCAAATATAGCATCAAGCCCCGATGGAATGCCCACCATCGTCATTCAATTGAACCCTTACACATACATATTCACTGAACCTCATGACTGGAGGTGACTTGACAACACAGACACATATCTTCTCATAACTGAAATCACAGAGCGGATATCCCGCCACACCGGAGCACAAGTTGTATGGGCAATCCGTCATTAAATGCAGTCACGGATATTCCACCGCGTCGGTCACGGGTATCCAAATGTCGATCAGGTATTCACACAAAATCCTTAAATCAAAGTGCTAAATTTATATATAGTTATTCACCGTGAGTTTGTGATAAATATAATAGGTTTTGACTTCAAAGTTCTCGCACAGATGCTCATCCAAAGTTCTCACACATATTCACATTCAAAGTTCTCACACATATTCTGAAAATGTTACATACACACTTTTCTGGTCTTTTGCCGAAAACACACATATTCATATTATACTTCACACACACACACATTTTTCTTGGTGATCACACACATCACACTTGTATTTTTACAATACGATAACTCCATGCTATGGCAAAACATATCGTAAAACACACGTTCACATCCCATCACTATACACATGCTTGCTAAATTCAAATACACATGCTAAGAAGTTTTCCCTACCTCACACAAAGCCGTACACAATCTCTCTTAGTTCAACTTTGTCTTTCTCATTATAACGTCCAAACACACACCTATTATATACGAACGCAAAATTGTATGTCATAATTGACGAAAAATAAAGAAATATGAAGTCTCTCAAAGTCCTCAAGCAAAACAAAATAAAACCCTAAAACTGTCTAAATCGACCGGTCGATTATCAAAATCAATCGATCGATTTTCAAAATCTATCGGTCAAATCGAGTTCGACCGGTCGGTTTTCCTTTAGAAAACCCACCTTTAAACACATCATTTAGACCCTAAACCGATCAGTCGATCTCACTTCGACCGGTCGGTTTTTCAAAATTGACCGGTCGATTTTAGTTCGACCGGTTGGTTTCTCAAAAACTGCTTTTACACACTCACTATTTTTCCAAATCGACCGGTCGATGCTATTTTCAACCGGTTAGTTTTCCAAATTGACCGGTTGATTTTCACTCAACCGGTCAGAATCACGTAAGGCCCTAACTTGTCAAAAATTGACCAATCGATTTTAGGTTCGACCTATCGATTTTGCACAGATTTCACCCATTTTGGGTTTGCACCTCTTAACTCCATTTCTCTTCAAATTTTTCCTGTTCTTCTTCCATTTCTTCACCCATAACTATAATTAAACCATCAACTGAGTCAATACAAAGTTCATATAAATGTTACCTTCTTAGATTGGTTGATTCCTCAACCCGAGCTTCACAATTTAGTTTCATAGTTTGAGCTCCATATTTGTTCTCTCGTCTAAGTTCTCGAATCGTATTCGCTTTTCGATCCTTCACACAAACTCATGCATTAACTTCTAATTCACACACTCTCTCTCTCTCATTTACTCTCCTCAACCTAACTCATACGAGCATTAAAGTCTCTTAAGTCTAAACATATATATATATATATATATATATATATATATATATATATAACCTAGACTTAGGTGTTAAGCATATACACCAATACTAGTTAAATAATAACCCATTCAAAGTTTCACATGTAATAAGTATTCATCCTCTTGCCCACTTAACTCTTATTCACACATGACCTATACCTTGCACTCACAAGATTGACACATGATCTGAAGGCACATATACCGAGGTACACTATTCAAAGTCAAAAAGTTTAAGTATTCATCCTCTAGCCCACTTAACTCTTATTCACACATGACCTATATCTTGCACTCACAAGATTTGACATGTAATCTAAAGGCACGTATATCAAGGTACACTATTTAAAGTCAAAAAATTTTGAGACATTACAGATTCACAGATATTTCGTTGTGCCGAATCGATTCATAGAGACTACCGTACCAGTTCAATTCACGAATTTACTGTCGTACCAGTTCGATTCACAGTTAGCCACCGTGCCAATTCGATTCATGGGTATCCCACTGTGTCGATTCGATTCACGAAGATTGCGGTATCCGTTCGATTCACGGTTAGCCGTCGTGTCAGTTCGATTCTGCCCTAGCAACCCACAATGTACCATATAATCTGCCCATAGCTGTCCACACACACTTATAATCTGCCCATAGTGGTCCACAGCACACTTATAATCCTCCCATAGCGGTCCACTTGAATTTGCTTAACTTATAGTTTGATTCAGATTCAAATTTATATACATATTTGATTTGGATTCAATTTAAAGTTCACATTTGCTTCAATCTTAACCAGGTTCGATTCAAAACTTGCAAAACACACACACAATGTTTAAAAATGAAATTCTTTACATGATTTACGAAGGCTAAAATACAATATTCAAAATGAAAATCATTACTTGATTCGACATTTCAATAAATTCCCAAAACAAACCAATATGTCAAAGATTCGATAATTCAAAGCTTTTGAGTAATTTAAACATTGAAAATATTCAATCACATAATACTTTTCAGAAATCCAAGATTTTAATCGCAAAGAGTTCAAATACTAATTCATGTTCAAATCAAAACGTGTCACATTTCATTCGATCATATCAAGCATCCATGAATTTAAATAAAAAATTCAATTATGTATGAAACTTTCCCCACCTTAACACAAAGTTGCGCGAAGGTAAGCTAAGCCAAGCCCTATCGATGGATTCCCACCCTCAATCTACATCACAAATATATAATGATGCATCAAGGATTAACTCTAATTACTAATAACTTAGACATATTTTAAGTGTCTTCTTAAAACGAGGCGAAAATGGACAGTTCATGATAACTTAAAATCTTGATGCAACCTTTCCCTTAATTTTTGACCTTTCAAATATTTGATTCATGAGTTAGTCAATTCACAAAAGTTGTATAGTTTGTTGTCCTCTTTCTAATGCCTCAAGAATCATATGGTTCTAAGTTCGAGGTAGAAAGTTATGGCTAAAATACCAGAGCAATATTGGGAAGCTCTGTCAAATTCGATCAATCGATTTCCAAATCGATCGATCAAATTTCAATTTGATCGATCGAATTTCTAGACAAATCAAATTTCATAATATCTTGTCAAAATCGATCGATCGAATTTCATTTCAATCGATTGAATTTGATAGATTTCATTATTCATAAGGGTTTATCTTCTCAAACCCATTTTCTTTCAAATCCTATCTTCCCCCAATCCCTTGCAATCATGGCCAATCATCCATGAATCAAATTCAAACTAATTCTACACTATAAAACATAAATCTTACCTTCAAGACTCACGAAATCGACGTGCAAGATAAGCGATTATCGAGAATAACAATGCCTTTGCCACACACGCCCAATGGATTTGAAACCCTTGTTTCTCACGATCGTAATAGACGCAAATCAAAGTCTCTAGCCATCTTAATGACCACGGTAAGTCTCTAGCCATCTTAATGACCACGGTTCTTCTTGAAGAAGAAGAAAAAGCTAGAAGAAGGATCTATAGGTTAGGGCTTCTAAACCAAAGAGGGTTTGGGAGTGATCGAGTTCTCTCACGCTCTTAAATAGAAACCCCACCAAAGATCCCTGCCTTTTTGCGATAAACAACAAAGAAGACGAAGTTGGAAAAAAGATCAACAACAATCCAGGTGTAGGAATGGCAACGTGATGGAACTTCTTCTCCCTAGGCTCTTTCTCTCTTCTTTCTTTCACTCTTTCCTCCCTCAATTAAAACTCCAATGAGTTTTGCAACCAAGGGAAATCCCTATGCACATTTCCCCCTTTTTAACCCATAGGTTGTATTTGGTGTTAGACACACACACCGTGAGTCGGTGCATGGGTATCAAAGGCAAAAAATGGTCAAATCTTCACTTGTCAATAATCTTTTTACCGACGATGGTCTCACGGATTCTCGTGTAACAATTTCGATTTGGTACCTACACTGTTCACACCACATGCATTTTTCTAATTTATTTATTTCTAACACTCATCCAGTTAAAAGATCATTGGTTCTGGTGTGACTTTAGTACGCACAATTTGGGTATTTACAACTTCGTCAAAGGTTCTAGTTGAGGCCCAAAGTCAGCTCAAATAGTTGGCCCAATCAGTCGGCCCAACTAGTTCAACCCAATCAAATATACCATTCCTTAACACCAATTGTACACTTTTAAAATAAAAATAAAATATTCTAAAACCTCACAGCGTGCATCGTATGTCTTGCCAAATACATATACTTGGTTGGGTGTCACGTGACAGGTTGGGTTATCGGATTGGAGTTCGTGTGCAACAAACACGCATACACTCTACATAAGGTATAGGTCGGGCTTTAATGTGTTTGGCGTGTAACTCGAACCACCACAAGTGGGGTTTTGAGACTACACTACTTAGGTCAAATGTTTGACTCGGGTCAAATCAGTCAAAAGGGCGCAAGTCATCAAAGGTCACCGTTTCAACATTTTCAAAAATTTCGAGTTGTTATAGTATGTGTCTAGATTTTTCCTAGGTTTATTACCGTTTATGTAATTATTTTAGTTTTTTTTATTTGCCTTTCATGTCCATTGTAAATATTCAATTATATATAAAATTTTCTTTTTACTAACAAGTAGGTGTTACTAACATCACTAACATTTTTTCTTACTAACATTTTTGTTATTAATACTCCGATAATAAGTAGTGGGTATTTTGTCTCAAGTTTGGGGGAGAGTAGAAATCTGGTAACAAATTTTTTCCGTGAATAATCAGTATATCAATAATTTTTTTATTATTTTGTGTCGCCTATTTTTTTTGCCGATGAGGGCATTGTCTGATTTAAGTTTGAGAGGATATACAATTTCTGTATATAATAGTTTTATTTTTAGCAATTTAAAAATTTTTCTGATCAGTGAATAGGAATTATGATAGAAGAAATTACAAATCTTGAAAACTTACAATTCATTATAATAGAAGTTTAATAATGAGAATTTACAATAGTATAATTCATGCTTAGCCCATTGAAACACTATATTAGAATGAATGTTTGAAATAATAGATTGATCTAAACTGTAAAAATTTAGATTATAGTTTCAAAAATTATAAACCAGTGAGATTTTGAGCTATATGTCCTCTTTTATTCAGAGAGAGACTGTTTCTATTTAAATCGTAAAATTTCTTTGAACCTCTATACTGATATGAAATCTCATATTGTTGAAATTAGAATCGAATTATTCTATGAATATGATAAACTAATTTTTTATCTAAAACTATTTATTAGAAATATCAAAGCAATAAGACATCTATGCTAGTAAGTCGTAAAGATGATTTAAGGCCATCTTTTATAAACCTTTAACCATATGTACTACCCAAAGCTTTCTACCTTTGACCCTTATAATTTCTGAGAGTTTAGAAGGAAAGAAGGGAAGAAGAGGGAGTGAAAGGAGTAAAAGAAGAACAGATAAAGAAACAAAGCAATAAGACATCTATGCTAGTAAGTCGTAAAGATGATTTAAGGCCATCTTTTATAAACCTTTAACCATATGTACTACCCAAAGCTTTCTACCTTTGACCCTTATAATTTCTGAGAGTTTAGAAGGAAAGAAGGGAAGAAGAGGGAGTGAAAGGAGTAAAAGAAGAACAGATAAAGAAAATGATAGAAGTGGTATAGAGAAAAAAAGAAAATAGGGGAAAAGAAAGAAAAATCATTAAAAAAATGATTTTGAAGAAAATTACAATTTAGCAAAAAGTTGTAAAGAAAAAAAAGAAAAATCATAAAAGACGACTTTATAGCTGAAAAATTGGGATATATATATATATATATAAGATAAATGGGAAGAAGTTATCCAATCATGGATACTTACTGAAGTAGAATAGTAGAAGAAGATAGGAAAAAGAAGAGCTAAATTCTCAGAAAAACTTTGAATCCTTTTCTACCTTTCCTTGATACCTTCTGAAATCCGAAACCCTATTACAAGCTGAATGAAAGACCTTTCTGATTTACGATTTGTAAAGGCATAAGCCTAGTAGAGATAAGGATAATAGATATTATAGATTATACAAGGAATCATAAGAATAAGATAGGATTATCTTTTCTATGATATTCATTTTTGCAATTATCTTTAACTAAATTCTTTTGAAAAATATACTGAGAGAACCTAAAAGTTTCGATATCTTTTTGAGAGTATGTAAATAGTGAGTTTTTGAGTGAAAATATTTTCTAAATCTGCAGTTTAGAAAAATTTATGAAGAATAAACTGTTCACTAATGCATATACACTTTGTGCTTATTGTGAATTGAAATTGTTAGAGTTCTATTCAATGATAGCTATTACAATGGAAAATAAAGATAAAGGATTGGTAATTTTTAAAAATCGTAATAGACTATGTATTGACCAATTAAATAGATTAGTTAGATTTTTACTTTTAATTTTTAGAAAAAAAAAATATTTGAAGTTTGTAGGTAACTTCACTAAAAACCTTCAAAAGGCTACAACTCCTCCACTAGGGATCACCTAGGGGTTTAAAGGCTTGTTGAATCCGCTAAATGCAATCGTGCTCTCTACGAAAGTGGCATTTAATTTTTTATTTTTTATTTCCTTGTTTACTAGGGACTAGCAAAGCTTAAGTTTGGGGCTATGAACAGTCATAGAATATACTATTTTATCACCCTTAACTTAGTGATGCTAGGACTTAGTTTGCTACTAATAAGATGCTGATGTGTAGATATTAAAGAAAAATAGTAAAAGAGAGCCAAAGTATTAATATTCATCAAAATAAAATCAAAAGACAGTAAAAAAATGATTGAGCATAAGATGACGATTCGCCACCTATTGAAAGTTGAGAAATCGTATTTTACGATTAAGCGCTAATATTGAAGCCAAAGAAGAGAAGAATGAGAAATTGTAATTTATGATTCTTCAAAAGACGATTATTCAGAAAGCGACAAAAGAGTAAAAGACAATATAGAAGAAAGCTATATTTCTTCTACTAAGGAAGCTTCAATAGATAGAAAATCATGATTTACGATTTTCTAAGAAAAGAAGAAAAAAGATAATCGTAGATTATGATTATAGAAGCTTTCCTGTAACTTTTGTTGCTACTGATCACGTGAGTGAAGACTATCACTGCTAAGAACAGAATTAGAAGAACTCTTTAATTAGAAGTTTGGCTAATCACGGATCTGAGAAGCTTGATGAAGATAGACTCCTTAGATCTCTACTGCTGTTATCAAGCAAAGAAATCCGGAATACATCAACTGTTAAAAGCAATGAAGAATAAAATTAGAGTTATATTAGGAATCTTTTATTTTAGTAGTATCTTTTATTAGAATTAGAACTTTACAAACTGACTCCTTATGATCAATAAATAAGAGAGGCCGGTATAGGAATGATCCATTAAAGAATTTCACAGCATCAATTGACAACTGAGGGTTGTGTTTTCTCCCGATCAAAGTAGTTTAGGATTTACAAAGTAATGTCGTCCACAGTTCTCTGAGGTCTTGCCTAACAATCAAGGCTGAGGAAGCTGGAAGATCAACCCTTTGGATGGTTCTACTTTTACTTTCTAGTTTAGATTTTATTTTATTTTTTAGTTTAGTTTTTATATGTTTTGTAAACATCTTCGAATTTTGATTTGAATTGATGACTTAGGTTAAAATTTGCAGATTAGTGTAACGGTTTTACTTTTCCATCTTCAATTTTCTCGAATTTGATTGATACCCAGATTTTAGGAGATTGTTGATTAGATTAAATATGTGTTGAAAAATTTTAGTTTTTGATTGACGACCAAATTCTGGAAGGCTACAATATTGTGTAACGATATATTAAATTTGTAAGCATCCGATAGCTGAAGGTTGAGATCTACGACCTCAATCTGAAGAAGGAGGATTAGAATTTATTTTTATGCAATTCGATTAAGAAACTTATTCTTTTATTCATATTTCTCCAGTAGTTTAGGACTTAAAAGATAAAAATAGTTTTTAGAAAACGAATATAAAGATCTATAAAGAGATAATCACTTCTTCGTGGGATCGATCCTCTCACTAGTCCTATAATTTCCATCATGCGCTTACAATAGGTTAAGACTTGATTTTAATTTAAATATATACATACTATTATAAGCGGGTCAATCGTATTCTAGTCAGCATTGTATCAGATAGTGACCTGTTATATACTTCAAAGTTTATGCAAAAGCTTTAAGAATGAATGGGTACGCGAATAGACTTCAGTTCGGCATTTCACCCACAGACAGATGGACCAATTGAGCGAGTGAATCAAATCATTAAAGATATGCTCAGAGTGTGTATGCTTGATTTTCGAGGACCATGGGATCAACATTTACCATTGATCGAGTGTGTGTATAATAACAATTTTCAAATGAGTATCGGTATGACACCTTATGAAGCTTTATATGGATGCCGATGTAGATCACTGATTAATTGAAAAGAGACCAGAGAAAAGTTTATATTAGGTCCAAAAGTTATTGAGAGCAATGCTAAAGTCATTCGTCTGATTCATGAGAAGATCAAGACAGCTTAGAGTAGACAAAAGAGTTATGCTGATATAAAAAGGACAAGCGTCGATTTTCAAGTTGGAGATCATGTGTTTATCAAGATCTCACCTATGAAAGGTGTGATGCGCTTTAGAAAGCGGGGAAAGATAAGCCCACGCTACATAGGACCTTTTGAAATTTTGGGTCAGGTTGGTGAAGTCGTATACAGAGTTGCTTTACCCCCGCAACTTGATAGGGTACACAATGTATTTCACGTATCGATGTTAAGGAAGTGCGTGAAGGACCCTACACATATATTTGATGATGAACTGATCGAGATTTATGAAGGTTTGACCATGAGAGAGGAGCCAATTCCATTACTTGATCGGAAAGAACAGGTATTGTGCACGAAACGTATTCTGTTAGTGCTTGTTAAGTGGTGGAATCATTCAGCAGAGGAGTACACTTGGGAGCGCGAAGCCAAGATCCGCGATCAATACCCTCATTTGTTTCAATGAGAATTGAGAGAAATTTTTGAATTGTAAATTTCTTTTGAGTTTATAAATTTGATGTTTTAATGTGTAAATGTAGCTTGTTGGAACTATAAAGATTAAAATAATTCCAAGTTGAGAAGTTATACTCAATTGGGAATGAAAAACACAAATTTAGATGTTTTCTGTCAAAATTGATCGATCGAAACCTAAACCAATTGATCGATTTGACAGAACAGAGGCACAGGCTTTGTCTATGACACCGATTGATAGAAATTAAGACCGATCGATCGATTTTGAACCGATCGATCGAAATGCACAGTAATCGATTGAATTCATAAAAAATAGAGAGCAAAATATGAAATGATAAAAATTTATGAAAACCGATCGATCGAAATGAAAATTGATCGATCGATTTTGGAAACTGATCGATCAAAATTGAAACCGATCGATCGATATTATCAAGTGGCAAGGTTAGTATGAAAACTGACAGATTGATTTTGAAAATCGATCAATCGAAATTGTCGACCGGCTTAGTTCAAATGAAAACCGACCGTTCGATTTTGAAAATCGATCGATCGATTTGTATGATATATAAGGAAATTGGGTTTTTCTGATTCCAAAATTTCAGAAATTTTTAGAGTTTTATGTGGGGTCTTCTTTTGCTTGTTCTTGGAGATCATTCATCAGATTTTCAACCACCTTTGAAGCATTTCTTCTTCAAGGGATTAAATCAAACTCTCCTACAAGGTAAAATCTAACTTCCTTGGAGATTGTGATTTAAGTTCAAGCTTGTTTTACAAACCCTAGTTTTTAGTTTTATTTACTTAGAGATCTAATGGAACCTAAGACGAGGTAGTCTTCTAAGTCTACGGCGTCAAAGGAACCCACAACCTGGCTGGGTTCTTTGCAGTCACCACCTTCTTCGCGACCACCACCACCACCATGAGAGCAACCTAATGTGTGGTGGCCAGCAAAAGATTTTGAGACTGAGTATATCATTGATCCGACACTTTTTCAAGAGCGCGGTGTACAGGGTATAACCCATTGGGCTCGTGATTACCTTACTAAGGTCGGGTTAGAAAACCAACTCCAACCACTTCACGACTATTATTATCCTCGTTTGGTAAAATTGTTTTACCAAAATATGTACGTCAATGATATGCCAAACACCGTTTTGTAACGTCCCTAAAAATTTTGACTTTGAATAGTGCACCTCGGGATGCATGCCCGACTGGTCACTTGTTTGACCACGTAAAAGTTGACTTGATGACTTAGGTTAGATAGGCCATATGAGAAAATGTATTATGTGTGTGGTGTAAGAGTTATCTTGTTGGGTAATATACACTTATTTAGGTGTGTGTGCTTTACACCAAGACATGAATTGGGTTATAATGGTTTGTGAGATTTTATTTCTCATTTGTATTAGTTGTTGAGAATTTATGAAGGAGTAAATGAGAGGAGTGAGAGTGTGCGTGTGTATTGAATGTGTATGATTGAGAGTACATCGGAAAGCTTTGCAGATTTAAGGATTAGAATCGACAAGAAATCGGAAATTTTGAGTTATGAAACCCTTGTTGTGAAAGGGAGCTAGGGATCAAGAGATTTGATTGGCTAGAAAGGTAAGCTTAATGGATTGAGTAAACTTCTAGTTGTTATACTATGAATCTGACTTGTTGTGTGTGTGAAAAATGAGTAAGCAAAGGGTATAGTTGTTTGAGAAATGATTTCTGGAAGTTAGAACTCGATGATGTTCTGAAGTTGGCAAAACTGATCAAACAAAATTAGTGAACGTTTGATCGATTTTCCCAAAAGAGAAAATCTGTAGTGTTGTGTTTCAGGATAAACTGGTCGAACGAAATTAGTGATCGTTCGATCAATTTTGCTAAAGGAGAAAAATCTGTAGTGTTGGGTCTCAAAGGAAACCGATCAAACGAAATGAGTTCATTCGATCAATTTTGGGAAATTGTTCAAATGATTTAGAACCGTTCGATTGATTTTGGCAAACCATTCGATCGGTTTAGAATCGTTCGATCGGTTTGGGCTGATTCTAGCTTCTGTTGAGTTTTACTTTGTGTGTTGTGACTAGGCTTTAGAACTCTTTATTTTACGTTAGAACTCTTTGTTTTATGTTCTTTTTGACACATTAAATATGTTTTAACCATGCTTAGGTTTGAGCCGGACCTTGAATGTTTAAGGCTAGCTCGGGTTGAGGATTTTTGGTGTAACTTCATGTGAGGTAGTAAAAGTTTTGGACATATACTTTTGATTACAATAATATGTGCATAGTGATACGTGTGTGTGTTACAAACATGTGTATGAAAGATGTAAATTCGATTTGAGATTAAGCATGTGAAATCAAATGTGTGTTTGCATACTAAGAAAGAAACTAGTAAAATAAGAATGTGGCATCCCGGGGATGTATATATGATGTGAGACATGATGTGTGGGAAAACTTTGAGATATAATATTTAGCATAATTACACGATGATAAACTATATGTACTTTGCACATTCGATTTGAGGTTTTATGAATGCCCAACCGACACGGGGGGATATCCATGACCGACTCGGCGGGATATCCATAACCGGTACGGCAGGATATCTGTACAATTATGTGATGTGATACAAGTATATGATGTGATATGTAAAGACAAGTTGCCTCTGTGCAAGTGTTAAGACCTGAAAAGTACCACTTTTCACCCCTTAACTTAATCTTTGTTGGACCCTTAATCATTTAATAAAAGTACTTTAAGCTTGTTCTGCAGGTTATAAACAGCAGCTGCAATAAGGCCTTAATCCTGCTAAGGAGCCCACTTTTGCCCCAGAAGTCTCCCAGAAGAATGGAAGACAGAGAGCCTGACTGCATGAAGGCAGAGCCCAACAGCAGTAAAGAAAGAAATGAGCCTCGCACAGCTGTCGCAAGGTTCACATGACTCAGAAAGCCTGCCTCACGCAATCCTCGTGAGTTTCCCATAACATCATACCAATTGTCTGCGCCGTTCTCACGCAGTTTAGTGACAGAAGAGCTCCTGCAGCATAGTTCGCGCAACTCTCGCGAAGCTCAAATATAAATGATCGCGCAGTCTCGCGCAGCTAAAGAAAGCAACTCTCAAACCTCGCGCAGTTCACTCAAATCAGCTGAGGAGAGAGAGCTCCAGGTATCTCTGCGCGTAGCTGTTGCACAGTGGCCGCGGGATGCAAAACTTCAGAAAAACCTCTCGCGCAGTTCAGAGACCAATGCACATCACGTCCTCGCGAGGATCCTCACGAAGATCCATTGAGAAACAAACTGCTCGCGCGATTCCCGCGCCATTCAGACGGAAAGTGCAATCCCGCGAAGACCAAAGCAATCCAGCGAGGATTCAATGCTCTATCGCACGACTGCTTCAGCTATAACTAAGACAATCCCACGACAGCTAGAATTTCAAGCTAATTCAATCTCGCGAACACCGTGCTACCATGCGACAGTCTTGGAAACCAATGCTACCTGGCGAGGCTCTGAACTCTAACTCTCTCTCACCTCTGTAAAGGACATTCTGGGAACTTCCAACAATTAGGGCACGCATTCCAACGCTCTAAGTTTCGTGCACGCACCCCAAGGCATCCAAGGAACAGTATTAGGCCATGTGGCATCGTTAAAATTAGAGTTTCCTAACCCTAATGCACTGCCAAACTAACTGCTATATAAACCTAAGACCTTTAGGTTTAGGGTCTCTCTAGAATAGAATTTTTATCTATCTTCTTTTTGCGATGTTGTAGATCTCTAGTAAGGTTTAGGTAGATTTCTGTTTACTTTTTCTTCTCTCCATAGTCCAGCATTTCCTGGCTATACCTTTGTATGACTATTTGGAATAGATTAATGGAGTTTTATGATAGGGTGTTTTACATTTATGGGATTTTTGTTTGTGAGTTGTTCTGTACAAGGCTGTTACCTTGAGATCCTCCATTGCTAGGACGTATTGCAAGCAATGGAGGACTGATTTTATGGTTTACTCAGATCCAAGTGACCTGTGTGTCTAGGCTAACATGCTCCCATACAGGCCTAGCCCCACCACAGGACCCACTAGATCTGAAGTCCCCATGGGAGCAATGAGCTTTTGTAGCCTTGTGAACATGGTGGTGGCAGCAATGTTTCTTGTTCTATCTTGAGCTTTGTGAGGAGGATAACCTCTAGGATAGTCTGTGACCATTTAAGTGGACAGGTTATAGCCTTAGGGTGAAGCCAACCCACAGACTCAAGACGGATTATTCTTCTCTGCACTTATGCTTGTAGCCCTGTGAGAGATTGCGCTGAGACAAACTCCCCTGTATGTGTATAGACCCGCCATCAGATGGCAGATCTGGTTTGGTTATAGAGATTGTAGGCTTACGACTGGATCACTGCAGTCTCTCTAAAGCAGTAGACAGCTGGATCTAAGGTTGCACTCAAACTCTTGCTGGTTCTATGTATCTGGGCTAACATGCTCCCATACAGGCCTAGCCCCACACATAGCACTTTAGAGGTTGAGGTTCCCTATGGATTCTTGTGCTTGTAGCCTGGATGAAGTAGTGCCTACAATGATAAACTTGTTCTGACCCATCTCTGGACTGTGGTTCCCCAATTGGATAGTATGTGACTATTTAAGTGGACAAGTTATAGCCATAAAGGGATTGGATCATGGCACAGAGATGAGTTGGATTCTTTCTCCTCAGTGGTGATAATGTAGCCATTGGACAGGACTTCTATAGCAGCAGATATGAATTTGAGTCATGAAACCCATTAGATCTGAACCTAATAGCATACTTCTCACCCTTTTATATTTATTTTCTCACTCCAACTTCTTGCTTAACCCTTTCTATAATTTAGACATTAGGATACCTTAGAATTTAAATTTTAGTGACCCTAAATCCCCTTTCATTTAGGATTGCCGTTGTAGTCGATCCGAGGGCCTAATAAAGATGGCTCCCTTGGAGCTTAAGATCAACTTCCCTGTGGGACAAACTCTTACTTATCAAAACTTGCTACAATAGGCCCTGTATCTTGCAGGATTGTGCATATTTTAGGCTTGCTTCTCTGTCATTTTCAATCCACCTTTCATTCATTTTTATTCACCCCATTCTTATCACTGCCCCCAATAAAGTCAGTAGCAAGCACTTAAAAATAGCCTAACAGCAAGGGACTTGAGCATGTGTATATATTAAAAAGGGTTCAATTGAATGACGATGGAGGATATTTCATTGGGGGTCGATGCTATATTGCTCGAGGATTATTTAAGTGATTTGATTTAAGTTTGTGAAACAAGTTATTGTGTGATATGAGAACAAGATAAGAAAAGATAAGATGTGAAATAGGTAATTCAATTCATGAGTTAGTAATTTAAATGTTTTAAATTATTTTCAGCTTATGAGACCATGCTTATTGTATGACACAAAATATGTGAGTAAGATAGTTTTACATGTTCAGTTATTTTTCCTATTGAGCTATGATGTAGCTCACCCTTTTGACTATATGTCAGAAGTTCAGAGTTAGCGGCTGTTGCATCTGGTGACGTGGATCCAGAGGATATTGAGTATGTTCTCGAGGAGTCGGAGCCCCCTTTGGAGGAGTTATTTTAGTAGACAGTTGCATTTACATTCATAGTTTTGAGAGAGGATTTGTACGGCTTGGTATGTCCAGCCTTTTGTATGGTTTTTATCAAGATGATATGTATGGTGAGATATTATTTTGGCGAACCATATGGGGTGACTCTTGTTTTATCACCAATGGTTCGAGTCAGTTCTTTTGCTCATGTAATGGAATGGGATTAGAACTGCCTTTTGATCTTTTGTCTTTGTATATCATTTTAGAACTGGAGATTTAGTTCAGTTGTTTAGTGTTTTGTGCATTAGTTATGTGCTTTGCTTCCGCTTTGTGAGTGGATATACCAAGTGTATCATGCAAGAGTGGTGCACAGCCTCAAGGGTCGTGCCGACGACACGGGTTTATGGGTGCCAAAATCTGGGCTGTTACTCGTTTGTACTAAAACTGATGAACGAGTGTACTAAAACCGATGAATGAGTGTATGAGTTCACTCATGACCATGTTGGCGACGCACTCGAGTGCTATGTCGAGTATGGTACCGAGATCAATTTGAGGGAGCCAAACCGTACACCGGTTGATTTTCAAGTCGTTATAGAGAAGATGACCTAGTGCAGGCAAGGGTCGGGCCAGGCAACCAAGAGGGTTGGTTTACCTAGTCATTTGTGGATGTTGGATACGATTTTCAAATGCAACCTATACCCTATGAAATGTAAGACTGAGAGGGTCAGGAAAGTGCAGCAGGCCTTATTTTTGGCATTTATGGGCCAGTGGTTTAGTGTCCAAAAGGGTGTATTTGACGGGATGAAGTATTCCAGAGGAAAAATGCTGGAAGGGGGAGCGAAACCGGTAGATGAGATTTCATACACTCTCCTCATATCCAGTATGATTGAGGATTATCCGGGAGGTGAAGAGTATACAATTTCCAAAGATGACCTGAGATTAAACTATAATGTGAAGTTATACTCTCTCAAGGATTGGAATAAAACTTATAATCAATTGAAGAAGAGTCTCCGGGCAGAAGAACAAGTACTACCTATACATGGTGCTACACTTGATGCTCCTCAAGACCAAGAGCAACTTGCACATGACACACCAGTTCAAGATCAGCCAGCAGCTACAGCTCCACCTTAGTGGCATGCTCCAATACATGTGCCCCCATCATCTCAGCGTACATCTATTGCTACTATTGACGACATTCTCACCCTCATGGCTAAGAACAATCGTCAGTTGAGCCGACGCCTGGACTACCATGAGGCATTGATGGTTGAGACGATGCGCTTCATGTATCCTTTTGATTATCTGCAGCGTATGGCGGTGGTATGCCTATGTACCTAAGGCATCGAGTTCTAGAGCAAGTGGACTAGATGAATAGGATGAGCAGTAGGGTGAGACGGTGGATTGAGCAAATACTGCAGGGGTATTAGTTTTGATATTCAAAGAATGATTTTTGTGAAATTATATGTAATTAATTCAGGAAAATTTATGTAAATGGTTAAACAATTGTTACATGGTTGCCGCTTTTGGATGGTATATATGTTGGATGTGGATAGTTGTATATTTTAAATTTGTCAATGGGAATGCAAGTTTTCTTTTGATTATATGCAACTATAGATGGGTTGATTAGTTTTCTTTACTGCATGTGATTAAACACATGTCTTGAATGAGTATGATTAGATATGTGTGGATATTGTTGGGAATGTGTGTGTCATTGTAAGTCGCGTTGTGTGACTAGATACCTTAGGTTCATTTTCGAGGATGAAAATTCTTAAGGAGGGGAGAATGTGATGTCTCAAAATTTTCAATTTCCGAACAGTCCATCTCAGTGTGCATACCCGACTGGTCACATACCTGAGGATATAAAAATATTAAAGTGAGTTGATGGGTTAGAATAAGTCTTGAGCGAGAAAGAATGAATTCGTGATCATATTGACCATTAGATGAGGTAATGTACTCCGAGGGATGGTGTAACAGCTTGGCACCTAAAATAAGCTTAACTATAAAAGCCAATTGGATAAGAGAATTCATTTCTCTTACTTTGGTTGTTGAAAATTTATTGAGAAGAGAGAGAAAAGGAAGGTGAGCTCTAAAATTAGTGTGGTGCGTGCAAGATGGGAACGATCATATACTAGCTCTACAATTTTCATTGTGCGCTTGCAATAGGTTAAGACTTAATTAGACACATATTAGAGTCGAACATGGGGCGATATGTTCGATAATGGCTTTATCTTCAGAGGTGTATTTTGGGGTGAGTGAGGCGATAGATTTAGGGATAAGTTCAGGTTCTGAAGTTGATATTTAAATGAGTGCGATGATCGATTCAAGAGTTATTTTGGGAGCAAGAAGATTGATAGTCTTAAATTTGATTAGGGGTTTAGGCTCAAAGTTTAGTTTTGAAATTAATGGGATGATTGGTTTGGGTATGGATGGTGCTATGATATGTTGATGGATTGGTTCGGGAATCGCTTCTGGAATCGGTAAGTGAGTCTGTTCAGGGATTGACCATGAAATTGGTTTAGGTATTGGCTCAAGGAGTGTGAGGGTTGATTCATTTGTGGGTAAGTTATCGAGTTTAGAGGTAGGTCGAGTTTGTTTGGGGATAGTTTTATTGATCTTAAGGATTGGTTGGGTTGATTCGGAATTGTATTTAGTGATAGGTTGAGGTGGGATAAGTTTGGTGATAGGTTGGGTTTTAATGATCTTAGTGATCGGTTCAGTGTGAAAAGTGACTTTAGGTTTAATGGTGTGAGGGAAAAGGTTAGTCGGTTGTGAGTAAAATGTATGGACGTGATTTGAGTGAGGTTCAATTCTACAGATTAGGCTAGCCGGGTGGACTTGGGCAGGAATGATTGAAGGTGTGGAGTTCAATGGGAGTTGGAGGTTTGATTGAGTATTGTTAGGTAAGGAGTAGTAAAAGACGGGGTTCATTTGTGTGGTGTTGGGGTGTCAGTTTTGATTCCAATTAGGGTACGAATGCTGGCTTTGATTAGGATATAGAGGTTGGTTTTGGTTAGGGTATAGGTGTTGGTTCTAGTGTTTGTTGGCGTATTGACTTTGATTTTGATTGTTCTGGTTATATGGATGGAGGTTTATTTGGTTTTGGTTTGTGTTAATATGTTCAGAGCCTAAAGTTTTGTTTGGAGTCTTTGTTTTAGGGTCGTTGGAAGAGAATCCTTCAGATGTGAGTACAGATATATTAAGGTCTCCATTTTTCATGCGACACTGTATGTGCGAGGCACATAAATAAGTGCTAGAGAAGTCAAGATAGTGACTTAGTATGAGATCACTCTGAAGGGACTCCTAGGTATTATTGATCAAGACGTCTATGGCATCCTTTTCTATCATTTGGTATCTTGCTTTAGCAGCAAGCCTTCTCCAACGATTAATGAAGGTGGCAAAGTCTTCCTTGTCTCCTTGTTTTGTGGTCATCAAGTCAGCGACACTGATCTCTTCGTGAGTCATGTGTTTGTATTGATCTAAGAGTCTATCGGCTAAGTCTTTGAATGTCTCAATTTTAGCCAAAGGAAAAGCAGCAAACTAGTCAAGGGCCTCTACTTTTAGAGATCTTTGAAAGAAATGGATCAGAAGCCCATGAATAGTACAGATTGGTCGATAGTTGTTGCAGAAGAGTTCAAGTGATGGTTTGGGTTTCTGGTATTGTTATATCTGTTAAATTTTGAAGACTTGAAACCAGAGGGTACGGTAAATTCAATATCTCAGCAGAATTTGTCGAATCCAAAGGACCAATTTAAATGCTCTCTCTTAGCACATGTAGTTATCTAGAATCAAAGGGAGGTCGTCCAGATTTATGGTGGTGTCTCCTTTTGGTGTCTCAGAGGAGAATTATCTTCGGCAATTGTTATCGAACGAGGTGTGAAAGGCACACTTGTTAGGCATTGGGGGAGTCAAGATATGCGAAGGAGTTGGTGATCTTTCCTTTCGTTTGTTTCTCGGAGTGACTTGTCTTTTGTCTATTAGCTTTCGGTCTACTACGGCTTTGTATAAACCGACTAGGGATTGTAGCAAGGCATCGACTTCTTTTCCTCCTTTTATCAACTTATTGGCAGTGAGGTCCACAATTTGGTTGGTGGTGTAGCTCTACCCGACACCATCGCTGCGACTAATATTTGGTGGAGTAAAGGGAAATTTTTTGCCTTCACTGGTCATATTTACCCGACTATGGCATTGGGCTATCTGTTGAGATAGCCTAACATTATACTCGGGCTCGTTATGGAGGCCCCATGAGGATGAGTCATTACTATCGAAGTTCAATTTCCTAATTCTAAACATTTTTTGTGATGTCCCAAAAATTTTGACTTTCGAACAGTCCATCTCGGTGTGCGTGCTTGATTGGTCACATACCTGAGGATATAAAACTATTAAAGTGAGTTGATGGGTTAGAATAAGTCTTGAGAGAGAAAGAATGAATTCATGATCATATTGACCATTAGATGAAGTAATGTAAATCGAGGTACGGTGTAACAGCTGTACACCTAAAATAAGCTTTTAAGTATAAAAGCCAATTGGATAAGAGAATTCATTTCTCTTGCTTTGGTTGTTGAAAATTTATTAAGAGGAGAGAAAAAAGAAAGGTGAGCTCTAAACTTAGTGTGGTGTGTGCAAGATTGGAGCTATGCGAGGAGTTCGGGGATTGAGGATCGAAGAGAATCCTAAAATTTCAACTCTAAAATTCTAGCTTGGGCGTGAACTCGTGGATCGAGGAATTGATCAATTAAAGGTGAGAAAACTTATGTGAAATCATGATCTCTAGTTATATTAGACTTTAGGTATGATGTGGGTGGAAAATTAGAAGTATAGGAGTTAAATTTGAAAGAAAATGAGTTTGGAAAGTTGAAACCCGTGAATGTGAGAAATCTGATAAAACCGATCGATCGAAATAAGTATTCGATTGATAGATTTTGTTAGAGCAAAAATGTGAAGGTTTCTGGAGAACCAATCGATCGAAATGAAATTTGATCGATCGATTTGTGAAACCGATCGATTGGTTTGAACACTGATCGATCGATTTGTGAAAACAGTGAACGTGTTAGAGGGTTTCTGAAGAAATCGATCGATCAAAATGGAATTCAATCGATCAATTTGGGAACCGATCGATCGGATTATGGCACCGAAAGTGTGGTTTTCTGAAGGAACCGATCGATCGAAATTGAATTCGATTGATCGATTTGGGAACCGATCGATCAGATTGTGACATGAGCAATGTGTTGGTTTTCTAATGAAACCAACCGATCGAAATGTATTTCGATCGATCGATTTTGGAAACTAATCGATCTGTTTGGGAATCGATCGATCGATTTGGACAAATTTAGGAATTTGGTTTGTTGTGTTAAGGGGACTTTGGGGAGACCATATACCTTTCCATTTTACGTCATTTCTAATATATGGTTTGTGAATTCGTGTATTCTAGGTATGAGCATGAGTATGTGTGAGAGGGACTACTTCGGAATAAGAAGCCTTCATTTTGGCTTTGCATTGAGGTAGGAAAAACTCTGTAACATGTGCATTTGATTACAACTATCATATATTTTGTGATGTGATGAAAGTGTATGTTTCATGGATTTTGTAAATTATATGCATGGACTCTGTTTATGATTTTAAATGTTAAAAGTGTGTGTGTGTATGTGCACTCAGAAAGATTAAGTGTGTGTGTGTGTGTGAAAATCAGTTGTGTGTGTGTGTGACATCAGAAAGAATCGGCTATGTGTGTGTGTGAGCTTTGAGATTTAAACTTCAAACCTAGTAATAATTACCACAAATTCACAGTGATAAACTATAAGTTAAATTTCGTACTTTGATCTAAGAATTCATGCGGAATGAACCTTTGTATGGGATATCCATTCTTTGATTACCATTTTGAGATAATACTTCGTTCGACACAGGTCACCTCGTTCGAAGGGGTTGGGCATTGTATAAATAGTTCATTGAACAACGATGGTTAGGGTTCCCATCATTATATGTGTGGCTCCCGATGCTATATATGCTCGAGATTGTATTTAAGCAATTGATTTAATTTTTTTATTATAAGAGCAAGTTTTAGCAACCATGATTAGTGTGTTTTGAAATACGCATTAGATATTTATTCTTTGTCAATTTAAATACTTTTAAATTATGACTCTTATCAAGAAAAGCGTGTTTTTAATTATGTCATGAGATATATATGTGATTTGAAAATATGCATGTCAGTTATGTTTCCCTATTGAGCTTAGATATTAGCTCACCCCTCGACTATACGTCATAGGTACAGGTGTAGATACGGGTACTGAGGACATAGATCCTGAGGACCCAAAGTACGTATCGGAGGAGACTGAGCCCCCTCCTGATGAGTTCTTCTAGTGGGCAGAGTACTGCATGTTTAGTTTTGAGATTTGATTGTAAGGCTTGGTACATCCAGCCAGTTTTTGTTAGAACTCATGTATTTATATCGTACTGTATTATTTTGCAAACCATGTTTCGGTGACATTGTTCGTCACTGGTGGTTGGGTTCGGTTCTTTTGTCCATGTGATTTGCATGGGCTTAGAATTGTCTTTTGATATGAATCGGACATTGTCATTATATATAGAATTGGAGATTTAATTCCTTATCATGACTATATCTGCTTCGTTAGAATATGTGCTTTAGTTCCACTTTGTGTGTGGATGTACCAAGTGTTTAGTTCGTTCGAGGATCGCCTTATGGCCGGTCCTGACGGCACGAGTTTTCGAGTGTAAAAATTCGGGCTGTCACATTTTTATGCTTTTGAAACAATGTTTGTACGAGCTCTCAATCTCACAAGATTTTTGGAACTAAGGGAATAAGATTACTCCACTTTGGGTAACTAGGTTTTCCTTTTCAAGTATGTAGTGTGTTCTCCGTGCTAAGGAGGTGGGTACAATCCTCACCTAATTAGGTCTTACGGGAAGGTCTAAAGTCTAGGAAGTTCCCCGAATCTATTCCTCAAAGAGATGATCACACCGACCCTTTCACAACAAAAGGGAACGTAGAGAATGGTTTCTATAATGCCTACTATGCGTGTAAGTGTGTAGAAAGTGACAAAAGAAAACACAAGCAAAAAAAGAACCAAAATTATTTAAAAAGGGGGAAACCTATCAAAAGGAGTCCCACCGTGATCGTAAGCCTGTTGGTACGCTATAGACACCCCACTTTTGCCCTCTCGGAGCATACAAACCTGATTGGTCGACCTTTGACCTTGCTCATGACTTCTGAAAAGGGACTCACTCTTTTTGAAAGCTTTAAAACCCTAAACACGGGGATTATATACTGAAACAATAGTATATGGTCGAAGCACAGGCTAAAACAATAGCTCTGTGGTTCAGACCTGATTTAACATGGGGAAGATTCTAAATTGCGCGTCCTCACAAACGCGCGCAATTCGATTGTATACACGGATACATACGCGCAATTGGTCCCACGTGAACCAGATTCATCCTTCCTGTGGACTACCTTAGGAGTGGAGTGTGCGCCCCATACAGCTCGCACAATCAAATTGCACGCCCCATCACTAGCGCGCAATTAGTCTAACTTGGACTGAAACTCCACCTTTCATAGACCTCCATATGACCCGATTACGCACCCTTAGTAGCGCACTTAATCTATTACGTGCCCCATGACCTGCGCGTAATTGGTCCCTAGTTGGACCGGGCCTCTAATTCCCAAGACACTTTGAGTTCCTCGATTAAGTGACCTATACTATGCGCTTAATTGGATTACGCGCACTGAAGAGGGCGCCCAATTAGTTCCAAGCGAGTTGGAACTAGGACACCCAGCTGAGCTAGTCGACCGATCACTCCAGGTCGATCACCGACTCAAAGTGATTAAGTGCACTAGATAGGGCGCATAATTCAATTAAACACGCTGCACAGGGTGCCCAATTGGATCCGATCGGCTAATTATGCACCTCCCACAGGGCACATAATTGCCTCGATACCTATAAATAGACCCCCCTACTTCGACCAATTTACAATAATTTTCATAGAGATCTCTTTTCTCTCGAACTCAAGCCTCTCCTAGGGAGCTTGAGTTCCTCCTCTGTGGCGCCCAACTTCAGGTAATCTCTTAGGTTCTAGTTTTTAGTTCTTAACTTCTAGATTCTAGTTTTCAATTATAGTTTCTAGTTCTTAACTTCTAGGTTCTAGTTCTTAATTTTTGGCCCCAGTTCTTAATTTTCATTCTAGTTCCTAATTCTAGTTCTTAATTCCTAAGTTCTAGATTTCAATCCTTGGTTCTTGATCCCTAATCATTAAAATTTCAAATCCTCAAATTTATAAGCGTTTAATCATCAATTCAAACTAAGTCTTTTTAAAATTACTCTTAGCCATAAATAAAAAAATTTACTATTTTTCTCTCTCCGAAACTTCTCCCTTTGAGAAAATTCGAGGTTCTCTCTGGGGCTTCCAAAAGGGGTCAAGCTGCCTTCTAAACTTCTAGAATTGCAGACTCTTCTCCGAGAGCCCTGTGTAGTCTAGCGGCACCAACCTGTTAGTCTCGATTGTCAAAGTAGTATCAAAGGAGGAAGAACTTGGCCTAAGACTAATTAGTCCCTTAACCTCTCTGATTTTTAAACCTAACCACCTGATTTGCCCAAGGGAGCTTACGGAGGGTACCAAGGAATGGGGCCGATCCACTTTAACATAACGGGCCACAACCCCCTTTTTTTAATTAATTAGATTTCTAGTAGGATTAAGATATTTAAATTAATCAGACTGTTAGTAGAATCAGGAGACTAGTTTAATTAAACTCCTAGTAGGATTAGGAGACTAGGTCAATTAGACTCCTAGTAGGATTAGGAGACCAGGTCAATTAGACTATAGGCAACCACAGCTACTGGAGTCTGCCGGCCGACGGTTCAGTAAAGGAGTTCAACTTGAAAGCCCCCACTCTTCTTAAAGCATGATCAATGATATGTTGCAGCGTCGATAAATATCTGTAGCTGGCGATCGCATCAACTCAGATACTTTCTATTTAATATTCGCCTCTTTAATTTTAGCAATTTAATATTTTCTAATTTATCACTCCATCGCCCTTAGCCAGAGTCCACTCGGACCGAATTGGGCCACTCTTTTCGTGGACCGAATGGAAACCAAAAAAAAGTGTGTACCAACAGACTAGCGATCACGATGGAACTCTTTTTCGCTAAGGTTGTCTCGGTTTAATTAATTTTGTTTTCTATTTTCCTTGCTTTATTTTATTTAATTTTTTATTTTCTTCACTTTACTTTATCACTTTTTACACCTACTCACCTGCATACTCAGTCTTACAAACAAAAAAAAAAAACAAAAAAAAAACAAAATAAAAAATAACACAATTTTTTTAAATGTGGCATTAGAAAATTAAACATTAATTACAATGACCCACCCGCATGGGACTCCCATACCAACTCTGAGTATAACGTTAGGCCATCTCCATAGACAACCCAGCATCGTGCATGGGTAAACATGGTTAGTGAGAGCAAAAAATACCCCTTCGCTCCACAAAATACAAATCACAGAAACAGTTGCAGGGAGAGTGACAGCGAGCCAAGATACACCGCCGGCCAGATTATGGACCTCACTGCCCAAAAACTAATGAAGGGAGGAGAAGAAGTCGATGCCCTCGGCAAGCCCTAGCCAAGATATATAAAGCCTCCATGGATCAGAAGCTGGTTGACGAACAACAAGTTACCCTGAGAAGCAGGAGAGAAGAAAGGACGCCGACACATAACACGCATACCCTTCGCACCTCCTACGACAACAACCACCAAAGACCCTCCCCCGAGACCTCAAAAGATGATACCACCATAAACATAGACAACCTCCATTGATTTTTAGACAATTACATGGCTAACAAAGAACGCTCTAGCCATACCTTTGGATTCGACAAATTCTGTCGAGACCTCGACTTCCCTATACCCGCTTGGTTTAAACCACCCAAATTCAACAAATACAATGGTACAGGCAATCAGAAACATCACCTGGCCCTATTCTATAATGACTATCCACCGATTCAAATTAATCACGGGCTCCTCATCCACTACTTCCAACGATCTTTAGAAGGAGAAGCCCTTGACTGGTTCACTACTCTGCCTCTAGCCGAAATTGAGACCTTCGAAGACTTAGCCGACATATTCCTAGACCAATACCAGTACCTGACTCACAAAGAGGTCAGTCTCGCTGAGTTGATATACACAAGATAAGAGGACAACGAGGACTTCATGACATTCGCCAACCGCTGGAGAAGGCTCACCGCCCGAACGGGGAATGAAATAAAAGAATGTGATGCGATAGAAATCATGATCATCAACACCCTTTGTGACAACCTAAATTTTCTCGACACATTTTTTTTTACAACACGGATACTCGAGAAAATCAGATCGTCGGGTTGCAGATCAAGATCTGAAATAGATTACATGGCACATCCATATATGGCAAAATTTCAAAGCAATTAATGCATATATGGCAGAAAATAAAATCTCCAGTTATAATATCTAACATCAACAGTAAACTAAGACAAACCACCAGTGATAGTTGACCATCACCTAAATAGTGGTAACCCAAAAAGGATGTACATCAAATCTAATCCTACCAGTCTACAAGAAGATTGGATGTACCAAGTCCAAACCTCAAAGTCCACAACTAAATCGAGATCAAATCCACTGATCTAAGGTCGAAGGTTCGCCTCAAGCTCCAGATCTCACTCAAGACTTGCACCTGTAACGTATAGTCAAGGGGTGATCTACAGTCCAAGCTCAGTAGAGTAACTCAAGAACAATTATATTTCCTTATATCATGCATAGATTAAATGACAAGATTTCAAAGCAGTTTTGCATCAAAACGCATATTTAAATGCAAGTTTTTCAAAAGAATTTTCATTTTAAAACAAGGAAATGTTTTTAAACCATTTTCATCTAAGCACAGTCATGTCATTTTCATGTCAAATGAAAAATGAAAAGTCTTTTTCTTATGTCTAAATGAACTTGAAAATCACGTGTCCTTAGTAAGGTTTCACAATGGTTCAAAGTCAAGTGTGATTCGAATTCAAAGATTATTTTAGATGCTCTTATATTTAAATCGCCCATAGTGGTCCACAATTATGCGATCAATCTGCCCATAGCTATCCACCATTGTATGAATAATCCACCCATAACGGTCCACAATTTTATGAATACTCCACCCATAGCAGTCCACAATCGAAAGAATCTTCTGCCCATAGCGGTCCACTTAAATTTATTTGATTTATGTTTCGATTCATTTACATGGTTTACACATTCGATTCATGGATATCTCGCCGTGTCGATTCGATTCAAGGATATCCCGCCGTGTCAGTTTGATTCACGGGTTTAACCGTCATGCCGGTTCGATTCATGGGTTTAACCGCTATGCTGGTTCGATTCACGGATATCCCTTCGTACCAAATCGATTCAAGGATTTAACCGTCGCGGTTTATTCACGCATTCACACATTTATATCAAATCAGATTCAATATATCCATGCGAGCCAATTCAAAGTTCGTAGTTCATAATCCAGTGTAAATTCAAAGTTCATGTGTCAAGTGTAATTCATGTTCGAATTAAACAAATCAAAACTCAAATTCGTAGTTCAAATATCTAGATGCAAATCAAATTCTTATACAAAGCTCAATATTCAGTCATGTTCATATTTTGAAGTTCGGATTCGTGTTCGTATCCGATTGAAATGCAAATATCAAGGTTCGAAATCCAAATTCCCAATTTCAAAGATTCAAAGTCTATTTTCAAAATAAATCCTAGCTTATAAAACACTTATCATACAAGTCTATGAATTCAAGATACAAATGCAATTGGATAAAGAAATTCTCCTACCTTAGTTTCGAAGTCGTGCGGAGATAATTGCGGAAACGAGGTGGAGATCCAAGTCTATGGCCTCCCGCGTATAACCTAGATTATAATGGGTTCATAAACCACTTGTTAATATTAAAGAAATCGAATAAGTCAAAGTTCCATAAGCTTTGTCAAAGAAAATTTAAGATAGGTGGAATGGACAAGTTCGTACTAATTTTGGATCATGAAGAAATTGTCCCAACTTCCCGCTAAATTTTGAATTTTAAAATGTTTTATTCATATAATGGTTATTTCATAAAAGTTATAGGACTCGCTATTCTCTTTCCAGTGCCATAAGAATCACATCGATCTGAGTTCGGATCGGAAGGTTATGGCCGAAATACCGGGCCTGTGATGGAAACTCGCCCCGGTGAGTTCAGAAGTCGCCCGGGCTGGTCCTTTGATTTCACTTGGCAAACAAAAGTCGCCCCGACGAGTTAAAAATTGGCCCGGGCAAGTTAATGAACACCTATAAGTCGCTCCGGCGACTTTTGCCCGAAAATTTAAGCCTGGAAAACTCGCCCGAGCGAGTTTTCCACACACTCAACATTATACGTTATGAAGGCAACTCGCCCTAGCAAGTTCAAGGTAGCCCAAGCGAGTTTGGCTGGTTCAGAACTCAGCTCTTCACCTTCTTCAATTCCAAACTTCCCAAAATCACATCTAATGATCCTAATTAAGTCTAAAAATAAATTTCTCATCACAAATCACAAATCTTACCTCCTTAGATTGCGCAAGTGAAAATCTACAATTATCGATGTCGAGAGATTGACGCCCAAACTCCGAATTCCTCAAGAACCCTTGCATTTAAATCCAAATTACACACGAATCAATGTCTAAAACTCATGATCATCCTATGATCTATGCAAGCATCCGGTGGATCTCGAAGATTACCTTCTTAGATTGCGCATGCAAAATCTACGATCCTTGGAATCGAAAGAATCGACGCCCAAGCTTGCTGTTTGTTCGATGATTCGATTCTCTCCCTCTTTTCGATCACACAGCATCGAAAACTCAAAGTTTCTTGATGAAGAGAGGAAATCAACGGCTAGGATTTCGCAACCGAGAATGAGGAGGGAAAAAATGGGGTTTCTTCTCATGTTTCACTCGACCCCTTTCTTTCTCAGCCGAATTCTATAACTCATTCATGAGTGAGTTTTCTTTTATGCTCAAGGGGGCTGATTCAGTGTGAAGCTGGCACACCGTGGATCGGTGTGCAGGCTCTCATCCCATGGTCCAAAAATAATGTCTAAAATGCACCTCACCAGGTTTTGACCCCTAGACCTATTGAGTGCAAACCAAGTTCCTAACCATTTGTGCTCGCACGGAGATTGTGTAACTATTCACACCGTTAAATATCAGAACTCCTAACACTAAAGCGCACATCTTCAAAATAAAATATTCTAGAACCTACGGCATGTAGCGTACACCTTATTGGACACATTCACTTAGTTAGGTGTATCAGCGCTCGAAGTCCTAGGATTTATACCTATACGTATAAACGTATATCTGTCTAGGTCATTAAGCTCGGATTAAATTCGTGCCTAAGGTGGACATGATTACACTTGATCACGCACATGTCATTCTATTTGCTTTAATTTATTCATTAATAATAACTAAATAAGCCCATATGTTATAGTTATGGTGCTTGAGGAGGAAGGGGTCGAACCTAGTCCGATCCCGTGGTTCGAGTGCGTGTGCAACACACACACATCACATGAGGGTTCGAGCTTCAAAGATCAGTTCGCGTCAGGAATTGATTCTAGATTTGCATTTCGGTGTACTTCCCCAATTAAGATATGCGGGTCAAAGACCACATCACAGACATGAAAAGTTTGACCAAGGTCAAACCGGTCAAAGCAGTTGCACGATCATCCAAGGTCAACGAGTCAACGGTAGAAAAATTAGGGTTGTTACATTCTTCCCACCTTACAAAATTTTCATCCTCTAAAATTGGGGTGCCGTAATCGGAGGGGTACGGAGACTTGATAGCATGAATATCGGTAATCATATTCTCCGTCAGAGTTAATGATTTAACCTCCTCGGAAAGATCGGGGTCATTACATTCTCTCCTCCTCATGAATTTTCATCCTCGAATTCCCGACGTTAACATCAATCAATGTTAAATGCGATGAGGAGACATGAAGGTCTCATTTATTCATCTCGTTAACGGTTCATCAAGTCCATTCAATAATAAAAGTCGATACTCATTCAATTGACCAATGATTACTAAACACAACATATATGTCTGCAAGTAAGCGAAAGTCACACCCAAAATAAATCATAAAAGGCATGTCGACATTGAAATTAGAATTCCTACAAAAATCGCATGATACCCATCAGAACATTAATAACCCTCAAGTTGTCGCAACGAGACCAATTAGTATCAAGTTCCAGCACCTGTAACGACCAGGATTTAACCATGTATCTCCACAAAAAAAATCCTATGAATCATCAAGGGTTAAGTATATATCAATATGAACTATTATGCGCTATGTTTAACAAGATGTTGAAGTCAATCAATGCACATGAACACCATAAGGTATAAACCATCAACTATTTACCATAGCCCTTGGTAGAATGTATCTCATGTCCCTACTCACAAGTAGTCCTTGCGACTTCCTAAAGACCCCAATAACCATGACACACTTGAATATCATAACCAAAGCTAGCCATCAGTTAGGTCATACCAGTAGTACAAATTATCACAAATTCATCTATCAAATCCACACATCAAAGTATCCATCAGATTAACTCGGGATCAAAAGTTGAATTAGCAACCACTGAGCTATTCAGAGACAAGCACACTATTGTTAGAACAAAATATCTAATACATTTATATTTCGTGCATTAAATTATCTCTTCTTTCTTTTTCGATTTGGGATAGGCCCATATCTGATGCCTTATCCAGCCACACTTGAAGCATGAGCCTATGACCCACCAACATTCCTTCTTTCTATGTGTTCCTCCACTTTGGGAGCATGGTTCAACCAGTGTGGATGGAGCAATATGTGAAGTCTACTGTTCGTTTAATGTTTCAACTATTGTGGGTTTTAAAGGTCGGAAGGGCACAGTCGGGGTAGACACAATTTGGGCAGGTTAACGGGATGCGGGCATTAATAACCTCGGTCTCTGGCTCACCGGCTGATGGACATAAGGCTGCATATGACTTGACCTATTCTTGTTTTGTTCTTCCCTTCTCTTATAAATACTGTCAATATCCCTTTCGGCAATGAGGGCTAATCTTATAACTTATGCATATGCTGTTGGCTCAAATAGAGAAATCCTCTCCTTGATAAACCATTTCAGGTTGTACTCAAACTTTTGGGCCTTCATTAGTTCGGTGGCCACTAGTAATGGTGAAAACCTAGAGTGCCTCGTGAATTCTAACTCATATTCATGAACTGTCATTTGCCCTTGTACCAGATTTGCAAACTGAATCTCCATTTGACGTCTCTTCAGTGCCAGGAAGTATTTCTCATTAAAGACCAAAGCAAATTCGGCCCAAGTCCAAGGTGCCCTTGATGCTCAGGTCCTTTCGACAGATTTCCATCACTAATCTGCCTCTTCTTCGAGTTGGAAGGAAGCCCAACTAACTTTTTCTTCTTCAGTGCAAGGAATTCTTCGAAGGGTCTTTTCTATTTGATTTAACCATGCCTCCGCCTCAAACGGATCGGTTTGACCGTAGAAGCTAGGGGGTCTCATCCTCCTAAACTCTTGGAATCCTGAGGGATGGCGTCTCTCTGCTAAAAGTGCAGCTTGCTAGTTGACCATGGTTTCTAGCAATTTCTCGACGCGACTACTATTGTTTCCTTCTCTCAAAGGAATGTCGTTGACACAAATGGCTACTCCCTCATCATTACACATGCCTCTGGTACGGACAACTCTTGGTCGACCTCGTGGAGGTATATTGATCTATCATGGTGAAACAAGGTTTTAGTCAAAAGTGATCATGAAGATCTAAAGCAAGTCTATTTAAGGTTCCTACGTCCTGACAAAATAAATTTAAGCTCTGACAAAATCTAAAGTCATTCAGAGACTTCAGAATAGGGATCGCAAATCCCTCCTAAGTTCTGACAGAATCTAATGCCATCACGTTTGAGTCCCAATAAGATCTAACGCCAAGCTTTGATACCAACTGTGACAGAGTCACAGTTGGGTCTCCTATGTCATGATAGAATCAACTGCCATAACTTTTATACCAACTGTGACAACCCGAATTTTTTTGACAATTTTTATTTTTTTCTTTACAACACGGATACTGGGGAAAACTGGACCATTGAGTCGCAGATCACAATCTGAAATAGATTACATGGTACATCCGCATATTGTGGAATTTCAAAACAATTAATACATATATAGCAGAAAATAAAATCTCCAGTTATAATATCCAACATAAGCAGTAAACTAAGACAAACCACCGGTGATGGCCGACCATCACCTAAATAGGGGTACCCTAAAAAGGATGAACATCAAATCTAATCCTACCAGTCTACAAGAAGATTGGGCATACCAAGTCCAAGCCTCAAAGTCTATAACTAAATTGAGATCAAATCCACCGGTCTAAGGTTTCTGTTTGCCTCAAGCTCCGAATCTCACTCAAGACATGCACCTGTGACATATAGTCAAGGGGTGAGCTACAGCCTAAGCTCAGTAGAGGAACTCAAGAATAATTACATTTCATCATATCATGCATAGATTAAATGACAAGATTTCAAAGCAGTTTTACATCAAAATGCAAATTTAAATGTGAGTTTTTCAAAAGCATTTCCATTTTAAAACAAGGACATGTTTCAAAACCATTTTCATCTCAGCACAATCATGCCATTTTCATGTCAAACAAAATATGCAAAGTCTTTTTCCCATGTCAAAACGAACTTAAAAATCATGTGTCCTTGGTAAGGTTTCACAAGGGTTCAAAGTCAAGTGCGATTTGGATTCAAAGATTATGTTAGATGCTCTTATATTTAATCCGTCCATAGCGGTCCACAATTATACGATCAATCCACCCATAGCGGTCCACCATTCTACGAATAATCCATCCATAGTGGTCCACAATTTTATAAATATTCCACCCATAGTGGTCCGCAATCATAAGAATATTTCGCCCATAGCGGTCCACTTCAATTTATTTGACTTATATTTTGATTTATTTACATGGTTTATATATTCGATTCACAGATATCCCATCGTGTCGGTTTGATTCACGAATATTCTGCCGCCAGTTTGATTCACAGGTTTAACCATTGTGCCGGTTTGATTCACGGATATCCCGCTGTGCTAGTTTGATTCATGGGTTTAACTACAGTGTCGATTCGATTCACGGATATCCTGCCATGTCAGTTCAATTCACGGATATCTCACCGTACCGGTTAGATTCACGGATTTAACTGTCGTGCTGGTTCGATTCATGGATATCCCGCTGTGCCGATTCGATTCACGTACACATTTATATCAAATCGAATCAGTTTGTAGTTCATAATCAAGTGTAAATTCAAAGTTCATGTGTCAAGTGTAATTCATGTTCGAATTAAACAAATCAAAACTCAAATTCGTAGTTCAAATATCTAGATGCAAATCAGATTCTTATACAAAGCTCAATATTCAGTCATGTTCATATTTCGAAGTTCGGATTCGTGTTCGTATCCGATTGAAATGCAAATATCAAGGTTCAAAATCCAAATTCCCAATTTCAAATATTCAAAGTCTATTTTCAAAACAAATCCTAGCTCATCAAACACTCATCATACAAGTTTATGAATTGAAGACACAAATGCAATTTGTTAAAGAAATTCTCCTACCTGAGTTTCGGAGTCATGCGGAGATAATTGCTAAAACGAGGCGGAGATCCAAGTCTATGATCTCCCACATTCAAACTAGATTATAGCGGGTTCATAAACCATGTGTTAATGTTAAAGAAATCAAAAATGTTAAAGTTCACTAAGATTTGTCAAAGAAAAATTTAGATAAGTGGAATGGACAAGTTTGTACTAATTTTGGATCATGAAGAACTTGTCCCAACTTCCTGTTATAATTTGACTTTCAAAATGTTTTATTCATGTAATGTTTATTTCATAAACGTTATAGGGCTCATTGTCCTCTTTCCAACGTCGTAAGAATCACATCAATCCGATTTCAGAGTGGAATGTTATGGCTGAAATACCAAGCTTATGTCGGAAACTCGCCCGGCGAGTTCAAAAGTCGCCCGGGCTGGTCCTTCAGATTTCACTTGGCACTCAAAAGTCGCCCCGGCGAGTTAAAAATTCACCCAGGCGAGTTCATCAGCACCTAGAAGTTGCTCGGGTGACTTTTTCTTGAAAATTTAAGCTTGGAAAACTCGCTGTTATATGTTCTGAAGGCAACTCACCCTGGTGAGTTTAAGGTAGCCCTGGCGAGTTTGACTAGTTTAGAACTCGGTTCTTCATCTTCTTCAATTCAGAACTTCCCAAAATCACATCTAATGATCCAAATTAAGTCTAAAAATAAATTTATCATCACAAATCTTACCTGCTTAGATTGTGCAAGCGGAAATCTACAATTATTGATGTCGAGAGATCGACGCCCAAACTCTGAATTCCTCGAGAACCCTTGCATTTAAATCCAAATTACACACGAATCAACATCTAAAACTCACAATCATCCTATGATCTACGCAAGCATCCGGTGGATCTTGAAGATTACCTTCTTAGATTGCGCATGTGAAGCCTACAATCGTTGGAACCAGAAGAATCGATGCCCAAGCTTGCCGTTTGACCGATGATTCGATTATCTCCCTCTTTTCGATCACACGGCGTCGAAAACTCGAAGTTTCTTGATGAAGAGAGGAAATCAATGGCTAGGATTTTGCAACTGAGAATGAGGAGGGAAAAAATGGGGTTTCTTCTCACGTTTCACTCGACCCCTTTCTTTCTCAGCCGAATTCTATAACTCATTCATGCATGAGTTTTCTTTTATGCTAAAGGGGCTAATTCAGTGTGAAGCTAGCACACCATGGATTGGTGTGCAGGCTCTCATCCCATGGTCCAAAAATAGTGTCTGAAATGCACTCACCAGGTTTTGACCCCTGGACCTATTGAGTGCAAACCAAATTCGAAACCATTGGTGCTCTCGCAGAGCTTGTGTAACTATTCACGCGATTAAATATGAGAACTCCTAACAGTAAAGCACACATTTTCAAAATAAAATATTATGGAACCTACGGCATGCATCGTACACCTTATTGGACACATCCACTTAGTCGGGTGTATCAGCGCTCGAAGTCCAAGGATTTATACCTACACGTATAAACCTATATCCGTCTGGGTCATTAAGCTCGGATTAGATTCGTGCCTAAGGTGGACATGATCACACATGATCACGCCCACGTCATTATATTTGCTTTAATTTATTCATTAATAATAACTAAGTAAACACATATGTTATAGTTATGGTGCTTGAGGAGGGAGGGGTTGAACCTGGTCCGATCTGTGGCTAGTCGCGTGTCACACACACATCAGCTTCAAAGATCAGTTCGCGTCAGGAATTGATTCCGGATTTGCATTTGGGTGTACTTCCCCAATTGAGATATGTGGGTTAAATACCATGTCACAAACGTGAAAAGTTTGGCCAAGGTCAAACTGGTCAAAGCAATCGCACGATCATCCAGGGTCCACGGATCAATGGTAGAAAATCAAGGTTGTGACGCCCTTGAACCCCTTCGGAGTGCTCTCATCCTAAGTGACTACCACGACATCGATGTCCTTTATCGCATGCTACGTATACAACGTTACATAAAGGACAGGAGCCTTAACCTCTCCGCTCTCATATCTGAAGAACCATCCTTTGATGACCCTGAGACAAACACCCTAAACGAGACTCTAAGCCCTGAATAAATCAACACAAACCAAGGACAAAACCAAGCAAACCCTCAACCATACCACCCATATGACCAAGCTCAAGATATATACACAAACCTATACCCTGACCAAAACCAACCACTGTACTCCAACCAATACATGAACTCGTACTATGACCAAAACCAGTACCCCAACGATGCACAAACAAACACCACCTTCCACAACCTGTTATTTGACCAAACCCAATCGACCCCTCAACTCGTGTACAACGCCATACTAACCAACCATATCTTTTATGATCCCTTACCATACCATACTCAACGAAACATCCAATCAAACTCTACGCCTTCAACCATTCCTGCCCCATTCCTCCTTGCTAGCCTGATCCGTAGAATCGAACCTCCCTCAGACCATCATCATAAATAAACGCAAAATCACCTTTTGCCCTGAACCAGTCACCAAGATCACTAAAATCCAAACTATCACCAAATCCACCCCTAAACTAACTCAACCCATTACCAAACTCATCGTCAAGCTCAACGCACTTATCTCCGAACTGACTCAACCTACCCTTGAACTCGACTGTTTACCGACAAGCATACCAATCCCGACGACACTAGCTCTGCAACCATTCCCTAAACAAACTCCCTCGCCTATCCCGAAAGCAATTCCCGAACAAATCTATCCATATATTCCGACACCATTCATACTTAAACCAATCACAAAAATAAACTCTGAACATGAACCCGTAATCTAATCAAAAATCCTAATTGAACCAAATCCGGAACTAACCCCCAAAATCGAACACATTGTCAAACACATTGCCCCACCAATATCAAAACTAGGCCCTGAATCAATTCCTACACCTAATTTAAAACTTTAACTTAACAACAAACACTTCAACCCACCAACCTCGAAACCAAGTTCCAAACCAAAACCCATTTCAAAACCTAAACTCAACACTACTGAACTCGTCACCTCACCAACTTCAAAACGAAACCCTGAATCCGATTTTGTCACAAACAGACCTCCAAACCACCCACTCGAGAATCACCCGTTGGGCTAATTTCGAAACAAACTCATGAATCAACCCCTACAAAACTCGCCACCGAACTCATCATCCCCTCAACTCCAAAATAAGAACTTAAACCCATTATCGAACTTTCCGTTCCACCGATTACGAAACTGAACTTCGAACCTAAACCTATCATCATAACTAAACCCATCATCAAACCCGAACCCATCCTCAAACCTAAATCTATCATCAAGCCTAAGACTATCATCAGACCTAAACCTGTTATTAGACCCGACATTGTCGGCAAACCTAAATCCACCATCGAACATAAACTTGTCACCAAATCTAAGACTACCATCAAACTCGAACCCATCATTGAACCTGAACAAGGCATCAAACCCGAACTTACCATTAAACCAAAACCTATCATCAAACCTAAACTAATCATCAAGCCTGAACTTGTCACCAAACCGGAACTAACCAAATCGGAACTTATCATTGAATCCACCTCTACAACATCAATATCAACCACTGAACCTACGTAAACCAATCAAAAACTCCATCACTCCTCCCACTCTCAAAACTAAACCAAGCTTAAATCTTACGACCCTGATCAACATCCAAATCAATATGTCATCAAATCCTCAAATCTCGCCACAACATGAAATCAACCTCACAACTAAAATCGCTTCTGATAGCCAGATCAAAACCTTCACGGAACCCCGACCAACAAAACTACTACACCAAACTCTCGACACTAAACCTCCTCCAAAAATTACAAATAAAACTTTCAAACAACCTCACAATAAGGCCAAAGTACGCATTAAACAAAACAAGCATAATCAAACAAAACTGGACCTCTCCACACGAAGGAATGGTCAACCTTGGCCCACACCTTCATGCCTCCTCCTCTTTCTTTACCTTTTCCTTGTCCTCTTATTACCTTTACAACGCTACAGTCCCTCTCAATGGATCCCGCTCCAACTTCACCCGCAAGCAACTTTCCAACCACTCGCGAATGACTCTGAAGAACTCTCTAACAACTCTACGAGTTGCCTCACTCCATCGAGAAACTAAAGAAGGTCCTTCCCGACAAGGAGGCTCTAATCATAAAAGATTTATCAAAAAAAGAAATCAAAAGACTCCACACCTTATTCGATAAATCTTATGTCATCTAAAACATAAACCTAAATATAGCATCTCTCATTCCGGATCAATCGGATCGGACAGGATCGAGGACGCCAAGTAGATTATCCAACGGTTCCTCCGTCTCAGGACCTTTTGAGTCACCTCCGCTCAAGGGCGATGCTTTTATCGCAAAACAAAAATAATAACGATAAAAAAAAAATAATAATAATAATATAAAAAATATATAGAAAAAGTCATAAAAAAACCAAAAGTATAAATGCCCAAAAATGTAAATACTCGAAAATAAAAAAATACTCTTTTATGCCCCAAACCCTTCGAACTCATACTAGACCGGGAACTCGAAGTCGAGGAGCTAGTGAACAATGCCTACACAACCGCCTTGCCTGGAGGAAATCAAAACCCACAAGGGAAGTACCCACATTATTTTGGCAGCATGCCCAGGAAATAGCTACCTGGGGAAAAACTTCCTGACACTAGGGACACTATCCATAACTCGTTCATCATCTCTCGTAGCCTAAATAGGCATACTTATACTAATCACCTTCATAGTCATCACAAGGCATTCGCCAGCCATAGGTCATTATTCTTTTGAATCATTTGGAAAATCATCTGACTCGTTGACCACCTTCCTATTCGAGCAAGTTGATTGAAAGGACCAGTGAATCATGAAACCTTTTTGAAGTGTAGAAAACTCTGGACTCTCATACACCCTCTTCAGCCATTGGAGTCGATATTAGAGCAGAAAAAATGAAAGTGCAAGGTTCCATCAAACCTCATAATTCTTGCGTTAGCAGGTTATTTCAAAAAAACATACAAAAAAGAAGCACAATCGAATGAGAGTAATAAGATGAATGAACAGTCAATGAATTCAGGGAAGCATAAGCAAATTGTGAGGGCACTCCTGATAATCTTATTAGGAAAGTATAAGCAAGCCGTGAGGGCATCCCTGACATCTTCAAACTACTAGATATCGTCGTACGGTGGTAGGAGGACAAAACTCTTGCTAACCATAGAATTTGATGATTTGATGGTGCTGGATCATGACGGAGAGCTCACTTATGGCACTATATTATCCACCTGATAAGAAAGTAGTTGACTACTATTTCAAAAATCGATTAAATGAAAAGATACTCTCATATCAATATACCTTATCTCTCCTTCACCCTTTTATTTTCTCTTCAGACAATGAGTCAAATGACTTTCAAAGTCTCTTTCAAAATAAAATCGAAAATTCTCGAATGACAAGTGATGCAATCACCCATTACCTACCATTCACCTCAATCTTGTTAAAAGTTATGATACATGATGATCGTTTAGCACTTACAAAATCGAGCCTGACATGTGACCAAAATAATCAAACTACTTCCCAACGCGGGAGCATTACAAATACACGCTAAGATATCTACGAGGCTGACAAAAGTCTCACCGTCACTTGACACTGGGGCATTTGTTTTAAGAGTGTTAGGACCTTGGTAGCGATACTCAGGACACAAGACCGACACTCTAAATTGGGGCTTTTTTTATTTTCAATTTGTTTCTTACTTTTTCGCCATGGGACTGAAAACATCCAAAATAAAACAAACAGAATACGTGCAACATCCTGAAGAATAAATGCACACCCCCGCACTACCCTAGCACTACCAATTCACCCTCCGATGCCACCCAAGAGATACACAGCAATAAACATAAACAAACATAAATGAAACAAACACAATAAGAGAAAAACACCGCTTTATTCATAACTTAAAACTTGTACAGGTGTCACTGGAGAAATACCTTCTGAACATACAACCCAAAAAGAAAACCTATAACCTAACCTACAACCTAAAATAAAAAATGTAGAACCCAAAACTGATACAAAGCCCAAAACAATGACGCACGGAACCTCCAATCAGAAGCAACAGAAAAGTGAGGGGAGGATTGGTTGTGTAACACCCTTTCCATCCATTTGTAACACTTCCCTCCTACCATGTTCACCTCCTAACAATAATGAGGGATGTATATCACACCTCAATCCCAACACCCCCAAGCTACAATGACATCTCTGATTACACCACCATCTGAGACCACTTCAGGATGAAGAACGCGCGAAACAATGAATATTGAAAGAAACGATATCACAATCGGACGGTCGGATCACATGACATTATTAAAACATAAAAATTGGGATACTTCGAACTCAGGTCGAACATAAAATAGAATAAAATAGAAAAGAATGAAGAAAAATGAAGAAAACTCAAGCATATATAGACACTCGATGAATTAAGTGCCCGGAACACAGCACGCAACCCAATTGAGTGCTAGTAAAATCGTGCGCATTCAGTGCAGCCCACCTGGCACGCAATTCATCTTCCATTACCGCAAAAAACCCGACGAACCTATCCCGCACCAAAGACCTGCGTAATCAAATTACACGCCTACACTGATGTGCGAAATTTGAAAAGTCACCCGCACTTGGACCTTAGGACCCACTAACACTTTGATCACACGCAATTCACCCCTCGTGTAATTGGACTAGACGCTGCTAGCTATGCGCATATTCAACACGCTGGCGCCGCAATTGTGTGCGCCCGTCCTGGCACGTAATTTAATTAAGCGCCCAGATTCACGCGCGCAATTCCCTAGTTATGACACACACTTGGAATCAAACACACACCCTAACAAAACAAACATACCCTCTCAACATAAAAAACCTTAAACAAAACAAACACACAAAGCAACATGTCCGATTATAATAAGACACATACATAATCACCTTGACCCATCACAAACCAATTAAGAGTGAGGACATCTCCCCATAGTCCCATGGCAACCAAATCATTCCCTAACATCCACTGCACAAAATAAGCTAACAAATAAAATAATCATCGCTCAATGTCCCATCTCGAAATATAAATGTCCCATCGCAACACAAAAGCAGAAAACAAAGGCAAAGTAGCCAATCACGCTACTCGTCCTATCACGATCTGAATCACTCTCGCTTGTCCCATCGTGTAACCTCACACGCCAATCAAAGAGAGAGAACTGCTAACATACCATCACACGACCTCACGTCTCATCGCGACAGGGTGCACATATCCAACGCTATCACAACACCTAAGCTCGTCGGCATTGTAGACACCCAAATTTGGCCTAAGGCCCGATTAACCTACGCTTCGAGGAAGGTGTACCTTCCGAGCTTCCAAGACCACTTCCCGAACCATTTAAACTTAATCCAAACACTTAGAAGCCTATCCCCGACCCTTTGGAGTCAACCCTAACCTATGGAACCCTCCACGAACCCTTTTTAAACCCTCTCGCAAAAGGGTTAAAGAGATGAGTGCTAAAGTTTACACAGATCCCTATTACCTAATTGCTAACCCAATTAGCCCCTTTAACCCTCCACTAATCCCCCTTTTCTCTATAAATAGAGAGTCCCCCCCCCCTTGGATTAAAGGCATAAAAATTTTCTAAAAAGAGAAAAAAAGCTTTAGAGTTTCCTTCTCTTTTTTAGCACTAAACCCATAAATTCCATAACTGAGTTTCTTCCTTTACACCTCATTTTACACCATCAATCCTTGATATTTAGCTAGAACTACCCCCTAGCCTTCTTCTCCTACCTCTTAGTTCCCTAACCTTAGAGATGAAAACCTCTTTCTCTAACCAATAACTCTCGGAAGCTCGCCGGTGATGCTCTCACGCGGTGATGCTCTATTCCTCTACCTTCTGTAATTTCCCTCTATCCTAGAATTTGAGTCGTTATGCCGTCAAAATTTCGGTGATTGCGGGGGGCTTAAATAGGATCCGAGTGCCTTCGGGCAAGAGGAAGTGCTATTTTGTTTCTTTATTTTTCTTTTTTATTTGGCCATAAGTAGAGACCACTTACGAGCAGGTTGATAGGGTGTCTAATACCTTTCCGATCAATAACTAAAGCCCCTACCCAAGAGCCTTTGGTGTAGACCGATATTAGAATCATATTTTTACACTTCGGTGTTTCTAATATTGATTTGGGCTTCCCAGGACATCAAAAGCTCTGGGTGGCAACTCTAAATATTTAGCACGAGCAAATCATCACGACAGACTTGCGAGAGCCCACAGTTGCACAAGCATAAATCAGCCATGCCCCCATGTCCCATTGTGACGCTAAAGCCCCGCCACATCACCAAGGCCAAAGGCAAGTCCCGTTGCGATTTCAAACACCATTCAAACTGACCTCAGCACACCATAATATGACCATCACAATGTCAAAACAGCTAAGGAGTCATCAGACAGACACCCCATCACACAATCACAAACCTGTCCCGTCGCTACGCAACTACCACCAGGTCCCATCGCAACCCGCCATGGCACACAACCAAAAGGGGAGGCTCATCCAATATCCTATAGCGAAAGCAACGAGCCGATCCGCCCAAATATCCCACCAAACAATAGTCACCAGACTCCAACCAGCATACGCTCGTCAATTAAAGAAGGAAGGAATTCCTCTGACGTCCCATCACACCCATTAATCATCAGGTCCCATTGCCAACATCTCATCAAGTGATCCGAACATCCCATTGTGAAAACTAACATGTCCCATCACAACAATCAATGGAGAAACTAAGGGGAGAATAAACCCTCTGATGTCCCATCGCGTGACCCCGCTATAGCAGAAATGAAGGAGAGGAAACTCTCTGATATCCCATCGCGACACAATCATGAGGGCAATAGCCGGCCAGTCCTGTTGTGAGCTATACGAAGACCTTCTTCCCAAATCAAGTAAGTAAACACCCCTTTCTATACTTGACATTCACTGTAAAATATCATTAGCTAACATTAAGTCAAAAGTTTTCAAAACCCGTCTCTCCCGATTCGCGAATCACTGTAGTCCTCCCATAAGAGACAATCATCAGTATCTGCGAGAAGGTTAGACGGAGTATCCGACATACCAAGTGTCGTCTTGACAACCCCACAAATGGCCGGGTCAACAAATCTCGTACCTGTGGATCTGCTTAGCGACGTCTCGGAAGCCACGTTTTCTGCAATTTTACAATCGAATTGATCTTAAGTTAAAATCCCAAATATTCAAAAAATGAACAAAAATAAATAATAATAATAATAAATAAACCTCCTATATATCAAACTTCACCTCTCATCACTCTAATTTGTTCTTTCCCCTCGAAAACCAAACACTAAGTATGCTCAACTCTGAGAAAACCACAACTGTCCACTGGAAAGGGACACCTGACGCGCCATTGGTGTGAGCAATGACTCGCCTGGTCTGACATGACTTACGCAAGCCGTCGCCATTACATGATATTACATCTTATTATCTAGTCTCTTGACCTTATCTCTGGACATTCGTATGACGCTCCCCGGTACCTCGATTGTATAGAATATCCCTCTGTTTGACTATCACTCGCAGCAAGTAGCGACATGCGACGAGATGCCCCTTGCATCCATAGACTAGGATATGCCAATTTTCCTCCCGTTTGACTACCCCTTACAGCAAGTCGCGACATGTGACGGGATGCCCCTTGCACCCACGGATCAGGATTTGCCAATTTTCCCCCATTTGACTACCATTTGTAATAGGTCATGACATGTGAAGGGATGCCACTTACACTTGCGGTTGTGGATACGCCTCTCGACAACTACCACTGGGCCCTCGAATGCTACTCCTTAGCTTGCGCTGATAGATAAGAAAGCCAAGCATTTCATGTCAGCTCCCCAATTCACACTTATGATTTCCCAAAAGAAATAAGAAGGCACCCTCAAAAGAGGGGTGTCTACTTCTTCAATGCATCCTTATTTCGCAAGGATGCGTCGAAGAGGGGCATCTGTAGACACCTCAATTTTACCCTCTTGGAGCATACAAACCTGTTATGTTGACCTTTGACCTTGCCTATGACTTTTTGAAAGGGACTCACTCTTTCTGAAAGCTTTAAAACCTTAAACATGGGGATTATATACTAAAACAATAGTATATGGTCGAAGCACAGGCTGAAACAATAGCTCTGTGGTTCTGACCTGACTTAATCAGGGGAAGATTCTGAATTACGCGTCCTCACAGATGTGTGCAATTCAATTGCATGCACAGATACAAGCACGCAATTGGTCCCACTTGGACCAGATTCATCCTTCTCGCGGACCGCCTTAGGAGTGGATTACGGGCCCCATACAGCGCGAGCAATCAATTTGCAAGCCCCATCACTGGAGCGTAATTAGTCTAACTTGGACCGAAACTCCACCTTTTGTAGACAGCCATAAGACCTGATTACGCGCCCTTACCAGCACTCGTAATCGATTACGTGCCCTATGACCTGCACGTAATTGGTCCCTAGTCAGACCTGGCCTCTAATTCTCAGGACACCCTGAGTTCCTCGATTAAGCGCCCAACATCGTGCGCTTAATTTGATTATGTGCACTGAACAAGGTGCGTAATTAATTTTAAGCAAGTTGGAACTAGGACACCCGGCTGAGCCAGTCAGCTGATCACTCACTGAGTCGGTCACCGACTCAAAGTGATTAAGTGCACTGGATAGGGCACATAATTCAATTAAACGCACTACACAGGGCACACAATTGGATCTGACCGGCTAATTACTCACCTCCCATAGGGCACATAATTACCTCGATATCTATAAATAGACCCCCCCTACTTCGATCAATTTACAACAATTTTTAGGGATAACACAATTTTCATAGATATCTCTTGTCTCTTGAGCTCAGGCCTCACCCAGGGAGCTCGAGCTCCTCCTCTGCGGCACCCGACTTCAAGTAATCTCTTAGGTTCTAGTTTCTAGTTCTTAATTTCTGGTTTCTAGTTTTCAATTCTAGTTTCTAGTTCTTAACTTCTAGGTTCTAGTTCTTAATTTTTGGCCCCAATTATTAATTTTCATTCTTGTTCCTAATTCTAGTTTTTAATTCCTAAGTTCTATATTTAAGTCCTTAGTTCCTGATCCCTAATCTTTTAAATTTCAAATCCTCAACTTTCTAAGTGTTTAATCATCAATTCAAACTCAGTCTTTTTAAAATTACTCTTACCCATAAAAAAACAAAATTACTATTTTTTTCTCTCCGAAACTTCTCCCTTTGAGAAAATTCGAGGTTCTATCTAGGGCTTCCAAAAGAGGTCGAGTTGCCTTCTAGACTTCTAGAATTTGTGCACTCTTCTCCAGGAGCCCCAGATAGTCAATCTAGCGGCTCTAGCTCATTAGTTTCAATTCTCGAAGTAGTATCAGAGGAGGAAGCACTCGACCTAAGACCAATTAGGTTCCTTAACCTCTCTAATTTTTAAACCTAGCCACCCACTTTGTCTAAGGGGGCTTACAGAGGGTACCCGAGAATAGAGCCGATCCTCCTTAGCATAACGGGACACAACCCCCTTTTTTTAATTAATTAGATTTCTAGTAGGATTAAGGTATTTAAATTAATCAGACTCCTAGTAGAATTAGGAGACTAGTTTAATTAAACTCCTAGTAGGATTAGGAGATTAGGTCAATTAGACACCTAATAAGATCAGGAGACCAAGTCAATTAGACTTTCAGTAGGATTAGGAGATTAGATTCGGTAGAATCCTACCAGAAGTAGGAAATCAAATAAACTAGTTAGACTATAGGCAACCCATAGTTGTTGGAGTTGGCAAACCGACGGTTCAGTAAAGGAGTTCAACCTGTAAGCCCTTGCTCTTCTTAAAGCGTGCTCAATGACATGTTGCAGCGTCGATAAATATCTGCAACTAGCGATCGCATAAACCCAGGTACTCACTATTTAATATTTGTCTCTTTAGTTTCAGCAATTTAATATTTCCTAATTCATCACTCCATCGCCCTTAGCCCGAGTCCACTTGGACCGAATTGGGCCACTTTTTCAGGGACTGAAAGGAACCTAGAAAAAGCATGTACCAACATATGCATTTTTCGGGAACCCTCTTGAATTCGGGAAAAATGGTTCCAATGTGGTCACAAGAGGACTCTATTTGCAATTAGGGGCTGAAGAAAGATGACTGGGGACTTACATGCACCTGCAGAGAAATTATTAGTTCCAACCAAATTTAAATGTATACCGGAGTGTGTGATCTCCATCTACAAATATTTATTGACGCTATCCAATGTCATTCATCGATCCCGACGATGAGCGAGGGATTGTGGATTTGAACTCCTATGCTAAACACCAGTCTGCCGACTTTAGCAGGTAAGGATGCCTAGGGTTTTAACTAATTTGGGTTTTTCTAATCTTAAGTTAATTTAACTAAGAAGGAGGTTGTTGGCCCGTTATGTGCAAGAGGATTGACCCCGTTCCCAGGTACCCTACGCTGGCTACCTTGGGCAAATCAGTTTAAGGGCTATGGTCAGTTTTCAAAATATGATGGGTGGTGTGGACCTAATTGGCACTAGGCTAAGAATTTTGGCAGTGGTTTCCTAGGGGTTGGATCTAAAGCTAGTTTTCTTTCCTTCATACTTACTCGAGAATCGAAGCAAGTGAGCCAGCCCCACCATACTTGACTACTCTATGAGACTTCTAAAGGAGAGTCGTAGTTCTAAGAGCCACATTCTTAGACTACAACTCTACTCTATTTCGAAATCTCGGAGCCAATCTCAAGTTTTCCAGAGAGAATAAGCAAAAATTCAGTGTTGAATGGGAGGGCAAGGGCCCTATTTATAGTGCTCGGCCAATTATACGCTGGGGGTCCAGCACATAATCCAAAATTATACACAAGAAGTCCGACGTATAATCCGAAATATACGTTGGGATTCCAACGTATAATGAATTGTACGCTGTGGTTCCAGCATACAATTCAGGGCGTCCACCGATTGAATCGGTCAAGTGATTGGATGACCGGATCGGTATAGAAGGGTAGAGTCTGAGAAGAACTCTCATTAATTATACATTGTAGGTACAACGTATAATCAAGGAGTCAGAGCAGTTTGAGAGAGAGAGAAACCTAATCCAAGGCGGACTAATTATACACCGGGATCCCAAAGTATAATTGAATTATATGCTGGGTTTCCAGCATATAATCTGAGGGAGATCGATCATTGAGAGGAGAGTTTCAGTACGCCGCTAGTGATTATACGTAATGATTACTATGTATAATCGATTATACACCTGGAGATAGGCGTATAATCCGCGAAAAGTACTGGGCCGAGTCGGGTCCGATTATATGCTGGGAGTCCAGCATATAATCAATTATCCACTGGGGCTCCAACGTATAATTCCCAAGGTAAAGGATTTGAAAGATTTTTGGAGAGGGCTGACCTTTCCAGAAATCGTGGAAGGTCTATGGTTGGCCGAACATTTTGTATACTTCAAGGGGGTATCTACAGTCTCACACCAAAGAATTAAAAAATCTAGAAGACAAAGAATACTAACCTGCATTTTTCACTTATAAACTCAAATATTTAGCAACATAACTAAGTGTTGGTACGCACTTTTTCTAGGCCCCTTCCAGGTCCCGAAATAAGTGGCCCAATTCGATCCACATGGACTCTAACTAGAGGTTATCGAATAATAAACTAAGAAATATTAAATGCTAAAAGGAAAGAGGGAAATTCCAAACATAAATTGCCTGGGTTGATGGGATCGCCAGCTGTAGAATTTATCGATGTTATAACACGTCACTAATCATGTGCGGAGATTAAGGCTGGACTCCTTTACTGAACGTTGGTCGGCCAAGTTCAGCAGCTATGGGTAGCCTATAGTCTATCTAGTTTGGTTTCTACTCCTACTAAACCTATTTAAAAGGGGGTGGGGGCCGTTATGCTAAGGAGGATCGACCCCGTTCCCAGGTACCTTCCATAGCTCCCTTGCTTAAATCGAGTAGCTAAGGCTAAGAACTTGAAAAGGTTGGGGACCTAATTGACTCTAGGCTAAGAATTTGGGCAGGGGTTTCCTAAAGATCTAAGGCTAAGAGTTTATTCCTCTAACACTCCTTCGAGATTCTGGGCTAGCTAGCTGTTAGGATATTTTAAGTGCTTGCTACTGACTTTATTGGAGACAGTGATAAGAATGGAGTGAATGAAAATGAATGAAAGGTGGAGTGAAAACTACGGAGTAGTAAGCTTAAAATATACAGTCCTATAAGATACAGGGCCTGTTGTAGCAAGTTTTGATAAGTAAGAGTTTGTCCCACAGGGAAGGTTGATCTAAAGCTCCAAGGGAGCTTTCTTTAGTAGGCTCTCCAGATCTGGCAATCCTAAATGGAAGGAGATTTAAGGTCACTATAATCTAAATCCTAAGGTAACTTAATGTCTAAACTACAGAAAGGGTTAAGAAAGAGGGCAGAGTGTGAGAAAATAAATATAAAAGGGTGAGAAGTATGTTATTAGGTACAGATCTGATGGGTCTTATAACTCAGACTCAGATCTCCTGCTATAGAAGTCTACATTATCACCAAAGAGGAGAAAGGATCCAACTCACCCCTGTGCCATGATCCAAGCCCTTATGGCTATAACCTGTCCACTTAAATGGTCACAGACTATCCAATAGGAGAACCACAATCCAGAGATGGGTCAGAACAAGAATATCATTATAGGCACTACAGAGATGGGTCAGAACAATGATAATCTTGTTCTGACCCATCCAGAGATGGGTCAGAACAAGATTATCATTCAGGCTACAAGCTCAAGAATCCATAGGAACCACAACCTCTAAAGTTCTGTGTGTGGGGCTAGGCCTACAAAGTGCACGAGCCTAGACACACAGGACCAGCAAGAGTTTGAGTACTAGCTTTTAAGCTTGGCTGTTCACTATTTTAGAAAGATAGCAGTGATCCAGTCAGAAGCCTACAATCTCTACAGCCAGATCAAATCTGCAATCTGATGGTGGGTCTATACAAATATAGGGGAGTCAGTCTCTGCACAATCTCTCACAAGGCTACAAGCACAAGTACAGAGAAGAAGAATCTGTCTTAGTTCTGTGAATTGGCCTCACCCTAGGGCTATAATCTGTCCACTTGAATGGTCATAGACTATCCACAGAGGCTATCCTCCTCACAGAGGTCTAAGACAGAACAAGAACATTGCTGCCGCCACCATGTTCACAGGGCTACCAGCGCAAGCTCCCATGGGAATTCAGATTTTATGGATCCTGTGGTGGGGGAAGGCCTGCAATGTGCCTAACCTGGACACACAGGTCACTTGGATCTAAATAAAGCCTTAAAAGCAATCCTCCATTGCTTACAAAACAACTTAGCAATGGAGGATCTCAAGGCAATAGCCTTGTACAGCACAACTCATAATAAAACACCATCCCATACATGCAACAGATCCTATTATAAAAACTCCATTAAAATCTATACCAAATAACCATACAAAAGGCATAGCCAGCAAGTGCTGGATTATGGAGAGAAGGAAAAAGGAAAAAGAAAACTCCTAAACCCTAACCTTAGCCTACTGTAATTTCTACAGTCGATTTTAAGAAGAAGCACAGAAGTCGAGAACCAAAGTCGATAAAAAGTCCTTTAAACCTAAGCTAGGCTTAGGCTTATATAGCAGTCGGTTCTCTCTGAATTAGGGTTAGGAAAACCCTAATTTCATCAATGAAATTGCGGCCCATTCTTATCCCTTGGATGCCTCGGGGTGTATGCACGGAGATTGGAGCATTATAGTGCATGCCCTAATCGCTGGAGATTCCCAAATTGCCCTTACAGAAGTGGGGAGAAGTTTAAAACCCAATCCTCGCTGGGTAGAAAAGGTTTGCAGGTCTTGCCGCGTGGTAGAATTGGTGTAACGGGGTTGCTTTGACTTGAAGCTCTTACAGTCGCGAGGTTGGTACTTGGGTCATCGCGGGGATGGTTTGGTCGTCGCGGGATTGGTCTTTCCATTTGAATAGCACGGGAATTGCACGCGCAGTTCGATCCCCGATGAATCCCGCAGTTATCCTCGCGAAGAGAACAATGTACATAGGCTTCTGGATCATGCGAGCAGTTCCTTGAAAGTATGTGTCCCGCGGCCACTGCGCGACAGCCGCACGCTGGAATGCCTGGAGCTCTCTCTATTCAGTGAATCGTGCAAAGGTTGAAGACTCATCTCTTGAGCTACGCGAGACTGCATGAGCGCTTAAAACTGAGCCTCGCGAGAACCGCATAGAGTATACTTTTTACTCCTTGCTGACATCCATTTCGTGAATGTAGCGGGGATCATGACCGATTGGGATACTCCCTTCAGAAGCCCGCGACAACTGCGCGATGTATTCATTCTTATTTGATTGATCCCTGCGATATCTACGCGAGGCATTCTCCTTGATTTATTTATGCTTTGCTGTGCCTTTGCTGCAGCCAATTCTCTGTATGGGTTTAACCTTTACACTTTTGAGGGGCTTCTGGGTCAGCAGTAGGCTTCTTGGCATGGTTAGGGGTTTATTTACAGCTACTGCTTATTACCTACAGAATAGACTTAAAACACTTTTATTAAATGATTAAGGGTTTAACAGAGATTAAGTTAAGGGGTAAAAAGTGGTACTTTTTAGGTCTTAACATACCCCCAAACCTAATCTTTGCTAGTCCCTTAGCAAAGATGTAATTAAATGCCACTTTCGTAGGGTTCATGGGTACATTTAGCATATGTACCAAGCCTTTTAAACCCCTAGGTGATCCCTAGTGGAGTGAAGTCTCCTAAGGGTTTTCAATGAAGACACCCACAAACTTCACCATTAGAACAGTTAAGTATAGTGCAGTTAATGACAACACAGATTTAAATGTACAAAGCTTCATTCCACGCCCATTCTTTAACACATAGAGGAAACTGCAGCAATGTTGCAGGCCATTTAAAACTTAAAAGTTAACATGTGTTTGCCTTACCACCATTCATTTATCATTAAAATTTCAATGTATAAAAATCAGTACCCAGCTTGCCTTTAATTCAAAATTCAAGTTGGATACAACCCCAATGAGGTTTAAATTCAGACCCAATTCTCACTCGGGCTATCTCTCAACATTAACAACCTGAGGGTGTTCACATTCAAAACAGCTCAAGAGCAGTTACAGACCCCAAATGGACCTGTAAGCATGAGCATAGGTAGAGCTTCTAATTACTAATATCTTCAAGAACTTTCATCATAGATTGGATAACTCCTCATCTCCACATGACAACTCATTTAACTTTGGATCCACAAGGTATTTTTGAATGGGTTGTAATGTGGCTTATGGTTGAGGGATGTAAAGAATAAAGGGATAAAAAGGGAATCCAAATTAAGAAATCAGCAAGGTAAGGAGTGATTCATGACTTCACAACCTTCATTTCAGCAAAAACTTCATCTTTCTTTTTATATTTCAGACTCAAAGTGGCCAGCTTCTCCTCTTCTTTTCAATTTTCAGATGATGTTGTTCTCTAGACTTCTCTTTCTTTTTCTCTTTTTGTTTTTATTCATTCTTTTGATGAACTTCCACACAACTGCCACTGATACACAGCTGTTCACAAGTTACTTTTTCTTCACCTTCCACAGAATGTTGGACCATTCTCAGTATCTTCAACTCCTTCTCCTTTACCTTCTAAATTCTCAGAGTGAGGGTAAGTTTGACTCAGGTCATGAGGTTAAGGTGCAAGTGTTTTGGTGTTTGTGAAAGAAAAGTATGATTTTAAGGCTCAACTAGTGTATGCAAAAGGACAGATTTTAAAAGGTTGGATTTTCAGGCTCAAACTGTCCAAATTAGGGCCTTGGATAATTTCCTTAGTATCATGAGTGCTGTCAATTAGTTTTGATTTGGAGGTGCACAACTTCTAGTGAAAAAGTCTTGATTCAATAAGTCCTTAGAGCATAAATAATGCCAAAAACACTCTTCAAAAGAAAATGTTGGGCCCAAATCTCACTAGGTATGGTCATCAAATTTAACTCATGGAGTGTATTTTCATCTGTTTCTCTCCTCTTAGGTTCACTGAGTACTAACTAAAAAAAAAATTTAATATTAGCTTCGTGGTGGTGTCAAGATTTTTAACTTTTTCTGTTTCAAAAAGTCTGTAAAAATATTTAAATTTTTACAAGTTAAGTAGAGATTAACTTTATTCATCCCATTTTTATCACCATTACTGCACTAAAATTAACTGTTCTATTGGCAGACCTGTACCGCCACACCCCCAAACCATGAGGAGCAGTGTCCTCACTGGTTCAAAAGTGAGAAAATGCAGTAGATTCTAGTCAGAGAAACAAAAATAAACATAGAAGAAGTTAGAGAAACAGAAAATGCTAACTGAACAGTATGGAACTAAAAGAGACTTTCATTCAAATAAAAAGAAAAGATTATAAAAAGATGGAAAAAGAAAAGACAAAATGGTGGGGGAAAATGGATCAAGGGAGAGTCGATGGGAGAGGGTTTGAGGAAGATGGTGGGGGAGATGCAGGTGGATCCATTTTTTGCTTCTTCTTCTCTCTCTTCTCCCTTTTCCTCTTTTTTTTTTTCTCCTTGGTGAGGATCCTCTGAACCTCGTCATACTCATCCCAGAGAAATTGTAATGGGTCCGGCTCCTTAGACTATGAGGGATCCTCCTAGATGGGGTAGAATTTAATGGAAAAACTGAAAGGTTTGTCAACCGCCATGGTTGTGAGTAGGGCCAGACAGCTGGGGTTAGAAGAGAAAGGATGAGACGAAAAGGAAGTAATGGCCTATTTAAAAGATTTGGGCGGTGGAAAATGAAATGACACATTGAAAGTTTTGTCCCATTCCAAGACTGGCAATAAATTGGGAATGTTTGGAAAAAGGGGAATCGCACAACCGAGTATGAGAAAAAAAGAGTGCGCAATAAATGAGGGTCTAAAGATAGGCATGGTATTTAAGGGAATCCTGTGTATCGCACAGCTACACAGTGGAAATTGTGGAATCCCCTGGCACTTGACATCGAATCGACTGTGCACATGAATTCATAGTTGAAATGATTATACCCACCCTACAGACATCTCCCATGACAAAATTTAAAGAAATGAAGATGGAAATAGAAAAGCACACAGAACAGATCAATAGAATAGAAAAAAGAAAAACTATATTAACTGGAAAACATGTACAATGGTAATTACAATCTAAGTACAATCTAAGCTACTCTAAGAGGAAGCATCTGAATCCGAATCGGTAAAGAAATCCCAGCCCATCTTCTTAGCATGTGCCCTAAGGGCAGCTTTGTCCAATTTCTTCTTTGCCTCCCTTTCTTTTTTTGCTTTGGCTGGTATTTTCTTTGCAATAGAAGCTTTAGGGGCCCTCACCCTTACTTTTGGTTGCTTGGGTAATTTTGGTTCCTTGGGTTCTTGAGGGGATTTGCCTTTCCGCTTTGCAGGGTGGGTTACAGGGGATTTACCTGTTCCTTTGCCTTTGGCTTCCTCAGTGGGGACCACAAGGGATTTCCCTTTTGCTTGGGACTCAGGCTGGTCAGGGGATTGTGCCTCCTCAGACTGGGCAGCTGGCTCTTTACCAATTTTTAAGGGGGCAGCTTTAGGAGCAGACCTCTTAGCAGTGACTTTCCTCTGTTTAGGATAAGTTTGCTCTTGTGGAGGTGCAATAGAAGCCTTGGTAGGTGGAGGCTGCTCTGTAGGAGGTGATGGAGGAGGGGCAGCTGGGGCCTTCCCTTTCTTTTGATGGGTCTTTGGTTGTGCCTCCTTAGACTGGGCAGCTGTAGATGGAGTAGCTTGAGGCTCTCGGTCTGGCATGTGAACAGAGAGTGGGGTGGACTGCAGAAGAGCATTTCTGACAGCAGCCAATGCAGATTCCAATGAGGCTATTTGAATTTGGTGTTTGAGAAGGTCGGCCTCATGGATATCTTTTTGGATGCTGAAGATCTCCTGGGCATTTTTGAGCCTCTTTTCAAACATTCTAGCCCGCGCCTTCTCTGTAGCAGCATTTGCTTTCTCCAGCTCCCAATTCAACTCATGATAAGTAGCTGAAGCCTTGGCCTTCTGGTAGGCTTCCAAAATATTAGTCCACCCTAAGGAGATGCCCAGAAGTTGCTTTCTGTGGGTCTCCTTCATTTTATCGATCTGCTCCAGCAAGGGGTCTCAATGGACTGGCGAAGTTTGGTCATGCCCCTCAGGACATCCTTCCTAAGGTAAGCATTATCCCTCATGTGTGGAGGATGGTGAGGTAGGGAGGGCTGTAAAAAAAATGTTTGGGTGCGATGGGCAGATAAGAAGTGGAAGGAGCAAACTGTGATCAGTCTTGGGGGGGAAGGGGGGGTAATAGTGGGTAAGTCTATTTGTGGGGAGGGGGGTAAGTTAGTGCTTGTGTAGATTTGTCAGTGAATGTGGGAGGGGGTAGGATAAGAGGGGGGATGGAGGATATAGGGGGAAAAGAAAATGGTATAGGCTCAGTAGGAGCAGGGGGTGATTGGGGGGTAAATGGGAATGGTGAAAGGGATGAAGGAAATGGGGGTTGGGTGTGTAAAGGGATTATGGGTGTTGGATGGGGTGGGGAGGGAGGGTTGGTGTCAGTTTGGGTATGGTTGTTAGTGTAAAGGACCAGGGGGGTTGTAGTGGGTGGTTGAGGAATGGGTGGGTTGTTGAATGTCTGTAGGGTGGATTGGATGGAGGTGAGTTCAGTTTGCATCTGGTCCTACTTTTGGGTAGTGGTGGAGAATTGGGCTTGGATGTCTTGGATAAGGGATAGGATAAGTGTCAGTGTGTCAGGGCTGGAAGGTTGAGTCTGTGAAGAAGAGGGCACTGGTTGGAAAGGTGAGGAAGGTGCATGATGGAAAGTGAAAGGAGGGGAAGAGTGGGGTTCTGGGGAGTGATGCTGTGATGTAGTTAGAGAGTCCGGGAGAGGGGTGTAGTGGGTAGGCAGTGTGTCAAGGAAGGTAGACAGAAAGGCTTGGAATCCTAAGGTGGTGTTAAGGGTTAAGTCAATGTCTGTGAGTGGGGATGTAGTAGGTATGGCTGGGGTGGTGCTTTCTTCAAGGTGAGTTGTGTCAATGGGGATAGAAGGGATTATGGGTGGTGTCTGGGGGATGGTTGGGATTTTCTCAGTGGTTTTTCATTTTTTGTAAGAAATGAGGGGAGGGCTGTCAGGTTTATGTGTAGCTGATGGGGGTATTGGGGCTGTGTACTGAGGTAATATAGGGGATGGGGAGTCCTCCCAGGTACCAATCACAGGTGAAGGGGGAGTGGGCGTAGATGATGAGGACAGAGGAGGGTGAGAGAGAGATGGAAGAGGGATAGTGGATGCGAGAGGAGAATGTGGTGGGGAAATGGGTGCTGCTGCAGCAGTGGTGGGAACAGGCTCTGAGAGCACCTTCGTGGTAGCAGGGGTAAATCTTGCTTCAGCTGCTGCTTCTGCTTTTTTGGGAAGGGCCTGAGCCTCAGCTTTCTTCTTCTTCTGGGCCTCCATCAGGCTCCTGCTGATTCCCCATTGCCTCTTGGCAAAGGTAGTAGGGGCAAGGGTGGTGATCTGCTCAGTTTTTTCTATCCTGTATCCCCCCTTGAGTAGCAGCAAGGTAATGATTTTGGCATAGGGTAGTGTGTGAGGCTTCTTTTTTTGCCCTATCTTCTCCACTATGTCTTCATTACCTCGAATATGAGTCAGGCCGTATGGAAGCCATGGCCAAGAGAGAATGAATAAATAGCATCGGCAATGGGAGTTCTCCTCTCCTGCTGATGTCCTGAGCAGTATATGTTCTTTCCCAGGACTTGGTCTATGAAGAGGAGTTCATGTGCCAATTCTCTCCTTCTGATCAAATCTCCTGTGGCCTTTAAACCTCTAGTTAAGGCCCGTGCAATTGTATCAATTGATGCACTCAGGGGGGGCCATATCCACAGCTAGGGTTGAATGCGGCTGGGATGCCCAAAACTTTAGCAATCACCTTGGGGCTCACTAACATATCAAAGTCGTCAATCAGCACCAGCAAGCAAGCTTGTCCATCCTTATCCTTCCTGACCCTGATGTGTTGATAAAATAGTTACACTAGCCTAGGGTAGGCTAGTGCTGGAATACCTCTCATTAAGGGTGAAAGGCCCGCTTTACTCATAAACTGCACAGCAGGGGCAGAGAGAGGTTCCTTCTCAAAAAATGGTAGGTCAAAATCTGTCTCAGGCTCCAATGGGATCGAGGCCATGAGCTCTGAAGGAGTGGAAAACTTAGGGGTTGGTTCCTCCACCTCCTCAACCACTTCCTTCCCTTTTTTGGGTGACTTTGAAGTCTTGGCTTTCTTAGGGGTGGTCTCAGCAGGGGCCTTATCCTTCCCCTTTCTCTTCTGTGCAATCTTTGGAGCCATTTCAAACTCTATCTTCTAATATGAGAAATGGAGACTGTGATCTAAGTGCCTACCCTAAAATCCTAGGGTTTGGTTTTATTTGACACGCAGGGCACCGAGAGATCTCTGATCAGAGGGCAATAGATGGGGGTGATGCTAGGAACAACTCTGTAGATTTGTGGAGTGAATGATGAGCTGTAGGATTGATGCTGGAGGAGAGAGGGGGAAGAGCGCCAGAAGCTAGGGTTTTGTAGAGGGCAGAAGGAAGAGAATACTAGGAAAGGAGCCAAGCGCAGGGTTAAAATACTTATCGTAAAGCTCGGCGCGCTTTGGAACACCTGGTCGTGGGATTATAAATGAACCTAGCGAAGGTGTTTATTGAATTTGGATTGCGTGATAATCTCTCAGGCTGGCCTTGGAGCGCGCGACAGTATGAGATAAATTCATGTGAATTGCACGAGCGGCTCCCAGGTCTCCATTTGGATTGCATGAAAAGCTCTAAGGTTCCTTTGAATATCACGATAGCCTTAGATTCTCGTGACAACAAATGAAGTATTTATGTTGAATTGCGCGAGCGGCTCCCAGGTCTCCATTTGGATTGCGCGAAAAGCTCTGAGGTTCACTTTGAATCTCGCGACAACCTTAGAATCTTATGACAGCAAATGAAGTATGCTGTCTGTAGTGCGCGAGAGTCTCCCAGGTGTCCAGCTGAATGTCACGATAGCCTATGAATCTCGCAATAACTAATAAATAGCTCTATGTGGATCGATCGAGAGGTTCTCAAGTGCACATGAATCTTGCGACAGCTATTGAATGTTTCCATGTGAATCCGAAATTCTCCCCTTCCTTTTAACCTCATGCTTTAGAATCTCATGACGGTGATGAAGTATGTCGAGTGCACGAGTCTCGGCTTCATTTTGGACCTGACGAAAGTATAAAACAAAGAGCATGTGCTCTCTGTTTTGCCCTTTTGTATATGTGCTGTGGTGGGATCCTAGGCATGACTCTCACCATGGATACCTCTAGACACATGAAAACTCAATCATTCAAGCAAGGACAACAAAAATCAACCTCCCACATTATGCATTCAACAAAAACTATCAATTAAAGAGCCGTAAGAATCAAACCAAGCATCAAAAGTTTAAACCAGATAGGTTCAGATTCAGATGGGACCACTAACAAATCCTAGAGAATATAAATAAA